>OZ038482.1:15336433-15391433 GCA_964036315.1 Acanthosepion esculentum | reverse complement strand
ACCTGTTCCAATTATTTTGTCCAACCCCGTATATATATATATATATATATATATATATATATATATATATATATATATATATATATGATGGATTCTCTCGTCGAGTTCGACGTATGAGGTTCCGACGACCACGGACTAATTATCTGCATGCGTATGACGGGCATGACTTTTGAGACCGGCTCGAGAATTGCACAAAAGACCACAAACAGTACAGGAGAATGTACTGTATCCAAGTGTTAAATGTCTTATTTTGCTATCTCGTTTCACGTAGTCGACTAAATGGTTACTTCTCAGTGCAACTATATCAATGTTGTACTTCTTTAACCCCAATGCGACCAGAGTTGTTTTTTCTTTCTGGTGCTGAGTTGTTGTCCTGGAGAGTTCGTACATTCCAAGTGCCAAGATGAAGTTGATGTTGTTTCGTAGAGTTTTTCGCATTCCCCGGATATGTGTGGAACTAATTAGATGTAGTTGTCAGAAATCCAACACAATGATTTGTTTGAAGTGGTGAAAGTTTATATACATTATTTTTTAACCTTTTTGTCTATGGATGAGGCTATTATCATTGTATTTTCTACAAGTATTTTGTGGACTGATGTTGGTAAGTCTCCGTGTGTGTTTAATGGGTCCTCATAAAGCTATGATCAGACATATGTAAAGTTAGTCATCTTCATAAACATGTAGAGGTATGTTGGATATAATTATTATTCATGAAATTAGGAAATTAATGCACACCTTCTCAACTAAAATCCCTTTTACAGACAATATTTATACTCAAACTATCGGTGTTAGTATGCGTCTCTAATTACTATGTCATGTCGAAAACATGGATAAAAGAGAGATTACTATTAATTACTATTATATATATATATATATATATATATATATATATATATATATATATATATATATATATATATATATACGGTTCACCAAAAATATATACACACTTCAGGAAAGGAAAAACTTGTTTTTCGTACTTTTATTAAAACACCTTTTACTGCATTACGATTTTTTTCTCAACATGTGGTATTAAATTGGCGGCCCTTAGACAAGAAATTGAAAATGCATGTGCAGCAATACGACTGGACATTTTGGCTACTTCTTGGGAAACGTTTCCCAAGAAGTAGTTCGCCGCACTCACAAATGTCTATAAACTAAAGGCCATCATTTTGAGCATCTCATGTGATTGTAGAATCCAAAGGTAAGTTGTATTAATCTTGTCATGTCTAAATCTTTGAATTAATGTTTAAATAAAAGTTATTCCTTTCCTGAATTGTGTATACGTTTTTGATGAAATCTGCATATATATATATATATATATATATATATATATATATATATATATATATATATATATATATATATATATAAAAGTGGACATGGAAGTCAGCACTTAGAGGCGACAGTCTGTTTCATGCTAGTGCAATCGTCAGGCAAGACAGAGTTGCCTGACGATTGCACTAGCATGAAATAGACTGTCGCCTCTAAGTGCTGACTTCCATGTCCACTTTTATATTTACACACGCTCTATATCTGATATTGAGCACTTTATCCCATAAATATAGCACACTTTAAGACTATATTTCTTCATATATATATATATATATATATATATTTATATATATATATATATGTGTGTGTGTGAATGTGTGTGTGTGTCTGTATGTGTGTTTGTGTGTCTGTGTGTGAATTGCAATCAATGAAAACCAAAGAATTTACCCCATATAGATGGTCATTTATATGGGATAATTTATTGTTTGTAATTCACTTACATGCTCTGTAATAAAAATTATATTGAGTTGTCTTTTGTGGATCAGTTTTTATATTTTATATTAATAGGATCTACTTGGATTACTTACCTACGGTTTTTCTTATATATATATATATATATATATATATTGTTATCCACAGACAGACTGTTTCGCTGTATCACAGTTCATCAGTGTGGCTAGATGTCCGGTTGCCGCTAGCTGTGATCGAAACCCGACTGAATTGGCGTCAGTCGGGATTCTACCACTAAGCTGTTGGCGCAAGGCAGGGATAAAGGTGAATTTAAGCGTATTTATTTTAAAATAGACACACAGTGACTGAGAGAACTCGACTCAATTTACCGAAGAGTCTTGTATTATTAACCGTAATAATCACTGCTTACAAAACCACAATTCATCCCAGAGAATTCAACTGAAATAAATTTTTCAGGAGCACACACACACACACACACACACACACACACACACACACACACACACACACACACACACACACATATATATATATATATATATATATATATATATATATATATATATATATATATATATATATAGCAAACAGTTGAACATTATGAGTATGAAAATATAAAAAGATATTTAATAAATTTTAGGCTTTCTAGCAATCATCATGTTCATTTGTCTTCATTTTCTACCATATCAAGAAGAACGCCACCGCCTTTGCGGAAAGTCCAAAGACTCCCTTCTTTATTGCATCTTCTTTGCAGCTGCCAACGATTGCATAAACATTGATCTCCGTCTCATTTGTCTTCTATGTGCGGGAACTGTGTGCTCCAAACTTCTCGCTGGTTTCCCAAGAGTAGGAACTGCTTGGTCGCTTCCGAATTCAGCAGCATATCTTACCTAATGGCAGCCATTTTGGAAAAATTCAGATTTTTCCTTTAGCTCCCACTATTGTCATATTGCTAGCAGTCCCGTGAAAGTTAACCTGACTTCTGACGTTAATTACTTTCTCGGTCATGCCGACAACGGCGGCTTTCTTCATTGAGATGTCGGTGATTAATCCCTCTACCTAAGATGATCGCTATGACCTTTATTATTTGGTCATGGTGCCAGCGGTACGCCTACTCACTAAGGGTTTTCGAACAGCAACCGAAGCTGCGCTCTAGTGTCATTTTATTCCTGCATAGTGAACAAGCAGGTACCTCTCAGCCTCCATCCAGTTAAACATGTTGAATAAGCTTTGTAGGTGGCTTCGGTTAGGAATTTAATTTGATGAGCCTCGACTTTCCCGAGCTCCGCCCATGTGATATTGCACTCCATTGACTGCAGGCATTTAACTAGGTGTTCTGCTGCCGCATTCCAAAATTCCTCCTGGTTATATCGCACCTCATTCTACAGCAGCGACGTCCTGTCTTTCAGTTGCGCTTTCTCGTAGCACGATGTTGTCTTACTATCGAGGCCATTTATTCCATGAGACACTGCGCTACATGATTTGCTTTAAATGGCTTTTTCTTTCATAGATTTCGGCTCTTGTCCTCTGCTTATTGCTTAAAAACAGTTTGCGTAGTATAAAATTTTGAATTGTGGGTGGCTTGTTGCCATAAAAATCAGCATTCAAAATGCCTGTTTAAAAATCGGCTCATTATCACTGGTCGAAGATTAGTCAGTCTTTCAGTGACCAAACAAACGTTTATTTATTAACTTCAACCTGGCACCAGCCCTGGGTAAAACAATAAACTACATCCGCGTCCTGGGTATGACGCTAAACTACATCCGCGTCCTGGATAAGACGCTAAACTACATCTGCGTCCTGGGTAAGACGATAAACTACATCCGCGTCCTGTGTATGACGCTAAACTACATCCGCGTCCTGGGTATGACGCTAAACTACATCCGCGTCCTGGATAAGACGCTAAACTACACCTGCGTCCTGGGTAAGACGCTAAACTACATCCGCGTCCTGCGTATGACGATAAACTACATCCGACAGCAAGGCCTCTGATCAGAAGGTTTTGAGGAGCGTGAAACTACCTCTTAATTGCTGGTGTTCCCAGTTCCACCTTGACCCAGGGTGGTAGAACCTGTTAGGGTCCCAGGTATGGACAAATAGTTAACTCCCAAACTGGGGACAAAAGATTATGAAATTATAAATCATTTTATAGTAAAATACTAGCAATATAGTTTCATAGTAAAAAATATTATTATTAATATATTTTATGCTAAAAATGTGTGGAATTGAAACAAAATAATCTGGAAAAATATTTCAATATATATCCATTTTTACAAACATTTTCTGTTCGTAGTTTCTGGTTAAGTGAATAATAAATGTTTCAACGTCCTGGATACGACAATAAACTACCTCCGCGACCTGGGTATGACGACAAACTACATCCAGTAGAGCCTCTGATCAGGAGGTTTTGAGTAGCGTGGAAGTACCTCTTAATTGCTAGGGTTCCCAGGTCCACCCTGATCTGGGGTGGTAGCACCTCTTAGGTTCCCAGCTATGGGCAAATAGTTAACGCCCAAGCTGGGGTGAAAACACTATGAAAGTGAAGTAATGGATAGCGGCTCGGATTGAGGAATCGGAGAGACGAGATCGAATACCAGTCGAATCCATTGCATTCACTTACGTGTTAATACCCTTGGGAAAGGTGTGAATCGTCTTCTTCTCTCCCTCAGTTATGGGTAAATAGCAGGACAGATAGGGTTCTATAGCCTTGGATGTCTACTGGTCTACCACAGAAAGAAATGGCAACTTACTGCGGGAAAATACTCCTCGTCAGTCATGCATCGAACGATACATGATCGCCTAAGCGTGTATCACGCATGGCACATAACTGATTGATTGACGTGGTAATACCTTTGGGAAAGGCATGTATTCTCTTCTTCCCCCCTCCCAGCTTTGGATGGCAAATGGTCTACTGCAGAAAGAAATGGCAACCTACTGCGGGAAAGTCAGCCTCGTCAGTCATATATGACACATGGCATAAAAATAACTGACTGCTAATACCCCTGGGAAAGGTATGAATCCTACCTTTTCTCTCCACCACCAGCTATGGATAAATAGCAGGACAGACAGGGTACTATAGCCTTGGATGGCAACTGGTCTACCGCAATAAGAAATGATAATCTACTGCTGGAAAAACTATCTCGTCAGTTATGTATCGAAAGATTCTTGGTCGCCTAAGCGTGTATCACACATGGCACATAACTGATTGACTAGCGTGCTAATACCCTTGGGAAAGGTATGTATCCTTTTCTTGTCCCCACTGGCTTTGGATGGCAACTGTCTACCGCAAAAAAAAAAATGTCAAACTACTGCGGGATAAATTTGCCTCGTCAGTTATGTATCGAAAGATACATGGTCGCCTAAGTGTGTATCACGCATGACACATAACTGAATGAATACATTTTTGTAAAAATTACCAGCAATGAATTTTTGAAAAAAAAATTATTACCAGCAATACAATTTTGAAGAAAAATGAAAAATTGCAGCAATAAAAATCTTGTCGGCATTAAATAACACACTGAGGTTGATATACCGTATAACAAACCAAACCAAACTCTAAAAATTCAGCCTGGCATATGACCTCACTTTAAAAACAGGAAGGTTGTATTGCATTAAACATCGAAGTTGGTTGAGACAAGCTTCTATGAATTTCAATATGTGAAGTTCTTATTTATTCTTTTACTTTTTTTCGACGCTTTGTATTATTTTTATATTTTTGTTTCTCTTTCTTTTACTTTTCATTCATTTTCCTATTTCTTATTTCTCCACTATATCATTATGCCTCCTTTTTGTCTTCATTCATTTGTCTGTCCTTTTGAATTTTCTCTCATTTCCTTCATTTTCTTTTTTTTTTTTTTTTTTGTTCTCTCAGACACAATTCTTTTGTTCCATTAGGTTTCTACTTTCCTCTTTATCATTAAAAATCATATTCGAAACACATGCTTATCAGCCAGTTACAATATTTACATTATTCGGACTATTGTCCTCATCTTTGTCCCCATATTTATTACAACGTTTCGGCCGTTGTACGCTGCGGCCTTCTTCAGGTGGTTAGAATGTCGAACTGAACCCTTTATTTCGCTCACTGGGGCAGACTGTTCTAGTTCCACGTGCCACGTTTAATGGATGTCAGTTATCAGTTATCTCCTGTTAATTTTCCCTCCGAAAGTTCTCCACTGCCTTAACCGGGTATTGAACTCACACTCTTTGGGTCCTGTCACTGGATCTAGCTAACACCTTTATCCAGTGTGCCATGTGTCCTTGAAACGGCCGAAACGTTGTAATAAATATGGCGACAAAGATGAGGACAATAGTCCGAATAATGTAAATAATGTACATAATACCTCATCTCAGAAATATAGACAGCCAGTTACAAATTATATATTTCAAAAGGTTGTAGCATTTTTCGAACGGTGTACATCCAACACAGAAACAAATCTGTGTGAAGATTCAGTCGTATTAAAAAAACAGTTTTCATCCTTTATCCCCGCTGAATAACATCTTGCTCTGCATATTGCCATTTGCCAGCCACCTTGAGCGTCCGAAAGAGCTAGGAAGATGTCCTGGGAACTGAGCATCCTTCACTTTAATAGCTCCAACTGAAGGCTCAACGGAAATTTTAATCATTTTGCGCTGTAGGTCAATCACAAATGCATTTGGTTTACGCGTTCAGCGCTCACTGATGGGATTTCCTGGAATCTTTTGGACTAACATTAATGACTGACGAAGTAACATGTTTGAATGATAGCGTTTAAAGATTAAAATAATCCTTAGAGAAAAATATAAAGTTGTATTGACCGACGACCGAACAACAAAAGAACCATAGCTTCATGGGATTTGTTTTGCTCCCATACAATTTAAAGAACTAGAAATGGCTTAATGAATCAGGTAACCAACCACTGACCGATAATGTTATTTCGTGTCAGTTTCTTTAATCACTGCTAAACTCAAACAGATGCAACAAGGAACGTTGGACAGTGGCTCGGATTGAGTAACTGGAGAGCCGAGTTTGAATTCTAGTCGAGGACATTACATTCACTCACATGGCAATAACTTTGGGAGAGTTATGAATCCATCTCCCAAGCCCACCAGTTATAGATGAATAGCAGGAAAGCATGGGTCTTATAGCCTTGGGTGTCAGCCGGTCTAAGAAAAGGAAAACAAACCTGGAGAATGGTGGGCACCGTCACGCTCTTCTGTCCAGGAAACACCACTGTGACAGCGGCTATTGCTTTGTGTTCATTTCAGTATTCTCCTATTTTATTTTATCATAAGCTCTATCTCTGATATTGAGCACATTTACCCATGAATATAGCATACATTAAAAGCATATTTTTATCATTATATATATATATATATATATATATATATATATATATATATATATATACATACATATACACACACACACATATATATATATATATATATATATATATATATATATATATATATATATATTCTTGTGCAAATTAATTGAAACAACCGACTTAGTTTCCTTTCTTTCACCATACGGTCAGTTTTAGGCCCAAAGAGTGACAGGGTGTATTCGATTTTTATTTTTCCCCAGATTAGGTTATTTGAATTGATGTGCAGTATTATGAAACTATTTTCGGTATGTATGCTGAAAATTGTTTGGCATTGAAAAATATTGCATCATCCGTGATTGCATCAGATTTTCATCACGCCCAAACACTATTGTCTCGACTGCCGATTAGTTGTCCTACAGCCATTTTCTACGATGAACGTTACTCCAAGGAAGCGTACGAAAATTGTAATGCTGCAGGAACACATTGCTCATCAAAGTACTATAGACTGGGCGGGAATCTCTCCTGATTAAAATCCAATCGAGAATCTCTGGTCAATCTGCAAGGAACAACTTTGCCGAATAGATATGTGAAGTACTACCATGTGCACTGGGTCAGGTTTCATTGTAAAAAAAGTAAATAACAGAATTGTTCGTTTTTGTTTCGAAAATTTTTGTTTCGATTAATTTACACGAGCATATGTGTGTGTATATACAGGGGTTGGACAAAATAATTGAAACACTTGTTAAATTCAAAGAAAATTTATTTAATATGGAGTTGGTCCTCCTTTAGCCTCACATACAGCTTTAATACGTCTAGGAATGGAATCATACAGCTTCCTGTCTTCATCCAAAGGAATTTCCAGCCATTCTTCCATTAACACCTGCTCCATGACGGTGGAGAATAGCGGCTCGTAACTTGTCGCTCCAGAATGCACCCCAAATATTTAATAATATTGATATCTGGAGATTGGGGAGGACACTCCATGTGTTCTAGCTTACTTTTATTCTCTCCATACCAATTCTTAACCACTCAAGCCGTATGTATTAGAACATTATCGTCTTGGAAGATGCAGTTACCATCAGGGCTAAAGTCTGGGCCATTCGATGAACATGATCTCCCAAAATGTTCAGGTAATCTTTGCTGCTGATTCTTCTGTGCAGGGTAACTATTGGACCGAGACATTTCCATGATATGGCTGTCCCAAACTATCACTGATCAATCTCCATGCTTCACTGTTGGAAGAAGGCAGTCAGGGTTGTAAGCTTCTTTAGGCTGCCTCCACATATAAACTCGCCCTGAAGTTGGGAAAAGAGAAAACTGGACTCGTCTGAGAATATGACTTGCTTCCATTGGTCTGCAGACCAGGCATTGTGATCTCTGCACCGCTTCAACCTCTTCTGAATGTTGAGAGTGGAGAGTAGAGTTTTCCTTACGGCGACTCTTCCATGATATCCAGCCTTATGGAGCTCACGACGAACAGTTTAACTAGAAACTGGACTCCGATGATTTTTACCACATTGCGTTGCAATGCACGTCGGTCCCCGTCAGTAAATTTGCAAGTCCGGCCCTAAATGCTACGGTTGCTCGAGGTTTTGCCCTGCTTCTCGAATTGCGTCATAGTGCTTGACATGGTTACTCTTGAAAAACCAAACAGTTCAGCAACCTTAAGGATCAAGGCTACTGCCATGCGAGTTCCAACAATTTGCTCTTTTTCGAACTCGGAGAGGTCACGCATTTAAATTTTACTAAATTCTAGAAATAAATAAGACAAAGACATTAAATTAGATAAATAAACGTATTTACAATAGATATAACCTGCAATTACGAAGTTTTAGTTAAAGTTCTTAATATAATAGGTCTTTGAGCTATAGTAGTGGAATTTGCACCTGTTCCAATTATTTTGTCCAACGCTATATATATATATATATATATATATATATATATATATATATATATATATATGCTGATAGATTGATTGGAAGTATGAGAGAAAGGGTGAGAACATAATTATCTCGAGAGAAATTGATTCGCCGAGTAGAGTTGTCATCTGTAGATTTCGATATTTTTTTCTTGAAAATATATCAGCTTTAAAAAATAAGCCAAATTATGTTTGGATTTGTGATAATTTTTTTTTATTTTTCCTGCACGTGTTGCGGCTATAGAAGCACAACAATCACATATGAGCTGGTAGGTGCCAATGCGTATCGATAACGAATGAATGATATCTGTAAAACTGTATACCTCATATTCACGGTAGAGTGTTCGCTCTTAAATCCATTTTGTACTCTATACAGACTCTCAGCGATATGTGATGGAATATCATACCACTTCTTGCTTTTCTTTTTGTTTTCCTTTTGCTTCATTTTTTTTTTGCTCTTATACTTGACCCTGAACGAAATTAGGAACGAGAAAGTCATAGCATGTAAGCTTATACGGCATAACATTTTTTCCATCTTTGCACCTGGATAAAATAGACAATTTAACATCTTATCAATATATATATATATATATATATATATATATATATATATATATATATATATATATATATACATATATATATATATATATATATATATACATATATATATATATATATATATATATATATATATATATATATATATATATATCATGTTACCGTAAACCTCTCTGCAGTTATATATATATATATATATAAATTATATATGACTTATGTATATATATTTTGGCATCTCTTATATCAGTGGTGCTGAAAATTTCATGAATCGATCACGAAATTTTCCGCATCCATCCTATATATGTAGGTTCAAAACACACACACATATAAAATCTAACACACACACACACTCAAACACACAAACACACACACACACACACACACACATACACACACACATATTTATATATATATATATATATATATACACAGGGTGTCTCAAAAAATGGACTCACACTTTAACTGTCTCTAACATACTTTTTTTTGGGGGGGGTCATCAATTTGAACATTTGCGAACATGATTCTTCAATTCCATTTTTCTTCTGTATTCGAAGCTATTCCATTTCACTCTATGTTCATAAATAAAGGTTTTCTCGTCATTCAAAGTGTGAGTACATTGAGACACCCTGTATATATACATATATCTTGTTTGTTTTTCTTGTTTGTTTTGTTTTACGGCAGATCAACTTCAATATGTTATTTAATGCCAACACAATTTTTGATACTGGTAATATGTTTTTCCTTCATAAATCTATTTTTGGTAACATTCTTTCTTAAAAAATGTATTGCTGGCAATATTTAAAAAAAAAATGTGTTTCTGGTATTAAAATCTATTTTTACTCTTTCATAATGTTTTGACCCCAGTATAGGGGTTAACCACTTGCCCATAGCTGAGACCATAACAGGTACTACCACCCCGGGTCAGGGTGGACCTGGAAACACCAGCAATTAAGATGTGGTTCCACGCTCCTCAAAACCTCCTGATCAGAGGCCTTGCTGTTGGACGTAGTTTATCGTCTTACCCAGGACGCGGATCTAGACTATCGTCATACCCAGGACGGAATACACACACACACACACACACACACACACACACACACACACACACACACACACACACATATATATATATATATATATATATTGTCTTGAGCTATTTTTCATACGTGCATGTGTGCGTTTACGACCCTTCATAATGGTGGAAAATCATTCCTGAATTGCAGGCATTCGTTGTTTTAATTTGGCTGACAAATCATTCACCTTCGACATGTTGATGATACCCAACTTGACGTGAACAACGTATAATCATATTACGGTAAACATAAAAAAATATAGCTCAAAGTATACTTCGATAGATGGCGCCTTTATCGCGTGAAATAAATATATGAATTTTTGAAAAATAATTACAATATTTTTTTAGGCACATAAATCTATCATTGCAAAGATTTAATGTATTTATGATACTATTTTATTGAATAAAATGATTATGAAACAGATTATGAGGATTTATTCCACCACTAAGCTCATGTGGGTTCATGCCTTTCATTTGTTTTCTTTACCCGATTCTTAATTAAGACTCACCAACAAATACTTTTACCACACGCCATTTTATAACAAAAGTCAGTTTCTGTTTTTCTTTGCAAAATTGATAAACTAAAAACTTTCCACGTATTTTTACAAGTTAGTCGTTTTATTTTTACATTAATTCAGGGTTTTTTGCCTGAAGAATTTTATTTTGTTTCTTTATTTGCAAATATTTTCGCTTTTTCTCTTGGATTATTTGAATTTCATTACGATCAATGCTGGAATCTAATAGATCAGTTGTCGAATTAAAAGCTTCTTGATACAGATTCTTCATAGAAACTCATTTATCGACGTCCTCAGTCTTCCTGATAATCAATATTACTTTATGTTCCAAAGGTTTTTAGAAATCCAATTCAGAGCCTAGAATTTTTAAAGACAGAAAATAACTTTATTATTATTCTCATCTTCTGTTGCTTTTAGTTTTGACTCAATAAATATATAATGTTTAGAGTGAATAAATAAAAGATGTCTCCCTGTGTGGCTTTGTGCTATCAACATGTGTTTAATTATTATGTCAGATTGTAGTCCGTTGAAACAATGAATCTGAAATATTTAAAATATCTGGTAAATTCGAACAACATTCCTGGAACAAATTTTGCATCGCCTTGCTTAGGGTGAATTGTGTTGATCATGTTCACCATAGTCTATGAATCCAGCGTAGTAGGTAATCTGTTCAATGAAAAACGTTAAAGATTATCACTCACGAGTCAGACACTCTACTGAATCTGACTATATCACCAATACCACCAGCAGCTGTTCCGTAATTCTTCAGTCTTCGATATCAAAGGCTGGCCGTAATATTTAGCCACCCTCTACGAGGGTTACATGTGGCACAAGGCCGGGTTTAACGTGGGTTTTCTGAGCCCGTAGGCTCAGCCAAAAATATTCCCTATTGGAACCCATAAAAACGGGGTCAGGGACAGTCTACCACCCCGAATGAGACTCTGCCACTCGGCGGAGCCTCGTCCGGTTCGACTGTTCAGCCATCAAAGGCTAGCAGTGCATATTCGGGAAAAACATTTATACACATCGCAATGAATATTGTGAGCCTTCTGATTGGTAAAACGTCTATTGGTGAACTATAAAATGAGTCAGCGCATTTTGGCTGGCTCACTAGTACACCAGGGTACCGCAAAACTCCAAGAAATTGATTTTTAAAAAAAGTATTTAGCTTGAAATATACCTTGAAATATTAATCCAGAATTCAGAATTAATTCCAGAATTTATTTAGGATGAATACAAATATTTGAGTGGCACGTGCATTTCAAGGACGGCCGAATATCACTTCAAGAGGATGAGTGAAATGTCAGGGAATTGGGAACGAATTAGGGAATTTATACAGGAGGACCGTCATAGAAAAAACAACTCCCTGGCATAACAATAATCAGAAATAGACCTTCACGGATAAAAAAGATCTATCGCATTATTGCAAAACGTTTTCCTAGCATTTGACACCATCAAAAGCAGTAACGGCCGTAAGAGCGCTGACAATTTGAATAATTACCATCAACATGGGCAATGAAAGGTGGATTTATGGTGATGACAGTAATGTTTTTTTTTTCTTCGTGAAATTTACGATATCACCATGTTTATGCATAGTGGCTACCAATGGTGACGATGCTGTTTACTCGGTACTGTATGGATAACATTTACCAAAGTTAGTCATAAATATCTTATGGGAATATATATAACTAGTAGGGAAATTAAATTGGCTAATATTAAGTTCTCTATAAATTGCTACGAAGCGTCCAATGTGCGATATCTGCCAAATATCTCGCTAGCTGTTTTAATACAAACAGTTTTCTCAAGATATATCACATCAGACACGTTAGGATAGAGCTATTTTTTTCGAAATCTTTCAATGATTTGTTTATGGGCCCGGACGTACGCAATAAATATATACACGCTTGTGCAAATTAATTGAGACAATACTTTGTATATATATATATATATATATATATATATATATATATATATATATATATATATATATGTGTGTGTGTGTGTGTGTGTTTGTGTGTGTGTGTGTATGTGTGTGTGTGTGTGTGTGTATGTGTGTGTGTGTGATTCAATAAATTACAAACATTATGTCTGCTTATTTTTATCATAATCCTTTCATATTAACGAATATTTTCCATATATATGATAAAAATAAGCATACATAATGTTTGTAATTTATTCACACACACACACACACACACACACACACACACACACACAGACATATATATATATATATATATACAGCACTTTATGCAAATTAATTGCAACGAATAATTCTGTTATTTATATTTTTTCGTTTTTTTACCAATGAAACATGACCCAGTGCACATGCTATGTCCATTCCGCGAAGTCGTTCCTTGCAAATAGACCACAGATTCTCGATTGGATCTAAATCAGGGGAGCTTAAGGGAGTAACGGCCATCGCAGACAATGGCCGTAAGACAACTAATCGACAATCCAGACTATAATATCTGGGCGTGATGAAAATCTGATGCAATCACGGATGATGCAATATTTTTCAGTGCCAAACAAATTTCATCATAGATTTCATATTACTCCACACCACTGTAAATGACCTAATCTGAGGAAAAAATAGAAATCGCTTACACCCTGTCACTCCAGTGGGTCTAAAACTGACCGTATGGTGAAAGAAAGGAAACTAAAACAATTGTTTCAATTAATTTGCTCAAAGGTGTACTGTTGGTCGATTGAATTAGTAGACAGTAAAGTATCAAAGCCTTGCCATTCTAGGTGGTTTGCTGTGGTTTTAGTAGCAAACAGGTATTAATAGCTGATGTTGCTAGGCCCATGCACAACTGGTTCGGAATTCAGAGCTTACCTTTTCCTAGAGTTGCTTCCAAACAAAGACCAGTCTGCCTAGGTACAGGGAAAAGAAGGATATGGCTTTTTCAAGAGAATTTTTGTAAAGGTTTAGGCAACGGCTTTGGTTGGATCTTGATCCGGGCTCGCCAGTTTCATTAGAATCCACGACTCTACTCGCACATCCGAAGGTTCAACTATGTGTACCTATATACAAATATGAATTCATCGCTAAAATGTGATCTACAAAGTAGAGAAAACTCTTATCATTCGCCTTAGTTTGCAAGTTCAACAATGTCGTGAAAGGTGAAAAGCCAAGACAATAAAAGCAGACATAATAAAATTTGATTGTCGGTGAGCTGAGCGGACAAGAATTGAAAGCCAACCGCTTCCTTTGACCACTTCACCAGATGTCACAATGCAAAGGTTGTCTTGCAGTTGTCTCGACCAGTAAGTGCCACTGACAGAAATCGCCATTAATAAAATGGGCAGCAGCGTTTGAGCTCAGATTGGTCACTCTTTTTTCAGCTCTGCAAAATGATTTCTTGCAGATACAACACTATTTCACACACACACACACACACACACACACACACACACACACACACACACACACACACACACACACACACACACACACACACACGCACGCTTAAATGTAAAGTAATCTTTCGACTCGACTGGTAAGAACCAGGTTCTCACCAGTCGAGGTGCAATTGAAATGCACTGAAACGAAATTGCATCTTTGTAGTGAGTAAACTGTTTTTGTCTACATGAAAAAATATAATAAATATGTATATATATATATATATATATATATATATATATATATATATATATATATGAAAAGCAAAATTCATAAATATAGATATGTAAAACGTAGTATATATACATATATATACATATATATGCATATATATGTGCGTGTGTGTGTATATATATATATATATATATAAGAAAATTCATAAATATAGATATGTAAAACATAGTATATATACTTATACATATATATATACATATATATGTGTGTGTGTATATATATATGTATATATATGTATATATATATATACATATATATATATATATATATATACATATATATATATATATATATATATATATATATATATATATATATATATATATATATATATATATATATATATATGACCTGAAGATTTTTGTTCAAGCATAAACTTGTTTTGTTTGTTTTACAGCATATCAACCTCACTGGGTTATTTAATGCCGACAAGATTTTTATTGCTGGTAATATTTTTTCTTCAAAAATTAATTGCTGGTAATAAACTTTTACAAAAAAATGTATTGCTGGTATTAAAACTTATTTTTACACTTTTGCAGTGTTTTCAACCCCGTTTGGCGGTCAACTATTTGCCCATAGCTGTGACCCTAACAGGTGCTACCATATGTGTGTGTGTGTGTAATATATAGATAGATATACTTGACGTAATAAGCGATATTCAAAAGTGTTCTCGTTGCCAATGACTAGTGCATTTTGCTGCATTTTCGAAGTCAATAACTACATTTATATGCACATAAAATCTCGTGTACGGCGGACCATTGTCATCAATCAAGCGCCGTCGCTTTGATAAGAGTTCATCAAAGCTCTTTACTCGAATCAGCGGGTCTAGGACAAATTGATGTGACAGAGCAGAGCATTGGTTTACACGAGCAGGAATATTTGGGGAGTGGCCCAACATAAATTCGATATTAATTGAATTTAAAGAGTTGTCTCCTCCAAGCTGATAGATGAGACGCAGCAAAAGATTATCGATAAATATTGATTTTGTCACTCTTGGGAAAGCTTGAGGGTAATCGAGGATAAGATTCGAGGGGCGGGATAAAAGTTTACAAAGCGAGATTATGACCGAGAATTGGTGGGCGAGAAAACATAAATTATGAGAAGGAGGAGGAGGAGGAAGACATAAAGGTTTGAATAAAAAAAGAGGAAAAATTAAAAAAAAGAATGACGAAAGCATAAAAGCAATGCGGAAAGAAAGAAAAAAACAATGAATGAAAGAAAGAAAAAGAAAGAAAGGAAAATGAACGGAATAATAAGAAAGAAAGAAAGAAAGAAAGAAAGAAAAAAAAGAAGGAAAGAAAGAAGGAACATGAACAGAAAAAAGAAAGAAAGAGAAATGAACGGAATAATAAGAAAGAAAGAATGATAGAAAGAAAGAAAGGAAAATGAACGAAATAATGAGAAAGAAAGAAACAATCAAAGAAAAACAAAGAAAGCAGGGAAAAGAATGGAATAATAAGAAAGAAAGAAAGAAAGAAAGATGGAAAGAAAGAAGGAAAAATGAACAGAGTAATAAGAAAGAAGGGAAAAGAATGGACTAATAAGAAAGAAAGAAAGAAAGAAAGAAACAAAGAAAGAAAATGAACAGAAAAAAGAAAGAAAGAGAAATGAACGGAATAATAAGAAAGAAAGAAAGAAAGAATGAAAGAAAGAAAGAAAGAGAGAAAGAAAGAAAGAAGGAAAAATGAACGGAATAGTAATAAAAAAATAAGTTTCAAAATAGAAGAAAGAAGTTGAATGTTTCATGTCAAGAAAGTATAAACCCAGAAATATATCTTTAGGTATTAGAAATTTCTTTCTTATTCCGTTCATTTCCCATCGTTTCTTTCTTTCTTTCTTTCTTTCTTATGATGATGATGATGATGATTCCATTCATTTCCCTTCTTTCTTTATTTGTTTCTTGGATTATTTGTTTGTTTGTTTCTTTCTTTCTTATTTTACTTTCTCTACTCTTGTTCATCCAATACAAGGTCCAAGAGCCACTCAAAGAAGAGTGTCACTGAAGGACAGTAGATAAAAGTTAACTCTACACTTGTAATTGTAGGAATCAAGTGAGCACCCTCTCGGGAGTCTGCTCCACAAAGGGAACCAGCTGTCTGATTGGAAACTTCTTCTTAGCATTGGAATGTCAAAGGCGGGAGGATGATTTAACGGATCTTAGTCGTATGGCTTTGGACTGTGATTGAATTAAAGAATGTAGCTCGTCAGAATATTCTCCACGGAAATAGCGAAAGTCTTGCGAAATATAATCTGATTTTAGTAAAACTGCTTTTTGTATGGACAATCTTATTGGTTTTAGTAATACGGTTTTTGGGGTGGATTCAGTTATTTCCTGGATTTTCACTTCATGATTACATTGTTCTTTCAGTAGAGAAGTTCGTAATACAATTGATATGGGTCCTTACCAATAACTACAGAATGAACTCTTCCTAACACTATGTATACTACGCCTCTCAAGAGAGAGGGGCGAATGGAGTGGAGCCGATAGTAGTTCACTCCAAACCAGACTGACAGTCATACTAACACCTTCCACATCTCTATATTATTATTCCGTGTAATATATCTTCGTTATTTCTACTCTTGTGTTCGTGTTGTTCTTCCTTGGTCCTAACCTGGACCATAACAACAATCTCGTTTATTCTATCATAGAAATCACAATAACGAATAGATCTAGAAACGAGCAATTTTCCGTTCGGTAGAAATCCAACTGCCAGCGGAAATTCTGCATATCAATACTTCTTTTCTAATTCCTGCAGATTCCTTTACATCCTAAAGCCAGAAGCAGACCAAAAGTTAATGCTGCCGTTTCAGTACTATCCTGACACCAAAACTGAACATTTGACGGGGCAAAAGAACTTAGACTCCTTTCCTATTTTGCCTATAGTTAAGAAGAGACATTTTTTGTATTGAAGTGTAATTCCATTTAATAATAAATGCCACAAATTTCGTCTTTGTCCTTGAATTTTTCCGGTTCTATTGCCTTCAGTCTCTTTTCAAAGTTTCTTGAAATATATTTTAAATAATGGAATTTATGGTTCTTTGTGATCCCAAATTATCGAACTGTAGACAAGATATTATGGATATATTTACCAAAAATCAAATATACATACACTCACATACACACACACACACACACACAACACACACACACAAACACACACACACATATATATATATCGACATTTGATTTTCAGTAAATATATACATATATATATATATATATATATATATATAGGTAACTATACTCGTGTCGAAAAACCTTCGTATTCTTGATTTAACAATAGCCAAATCAATCACGAAGGAAAAAAAGGTTTTAAAAAAGAAAGAGCCAGGAACATGAAAGTCTGTCGAAAATAATCGCACAGATACAGGTTCAAGGCCCAAAGAAAAAAAAAACCGATACGAGTAAACAACTAACTAAAGAGCTCAATACAAACGTAGAGCAAACCTAATCAAACCTAAGAGCCAGACACACCTACCAAGGTTTCACTTAGGCAGATCATCAGGGTCATATATATATATATTAGTTACATTATTCGGACTATTGTGCTCATCTTTGTCGCCATATTTATTACAACGTTTCGACCGTTGTACACTCTGGCCTTCTTCAGGTGGTTGGAATGTCGAACTGAACCCTTTATTTCGCTTACTGGGGTAGACTGTTCTAGTAAATAATGTACATAATACTTCATCTTAGAAATATAGACAGATACTGAAGGATCGGTACAGACCCGATATACCGAAAATATGGAGACAAATTGAAAAATCCTACCAGCAACTGGCACGGATATCGGTTCGACATTCCAAACACCCAAAGAAGGTCAGAGTGTACAATGGACGAAACGTTGTAATAAATACGGCGACAAAGATGACGACAATAGTCCGAATAATGTACATGTCAGAAATATAGTCATATATATATATATATATATATATATATATATATATATATATATCTAAGCAAATATGTGGATGTAGATCCGACGGTATGATGTTAAATATGGAAAAGACAAAACAAAATCCGAATATGCAAGTTTACTGTTTTAATGTTGTTTTACTGTCGACGTTAGACGTTTCGGTCTAACCCTAAATATGTTTCTAATAACGATGTCCTGAAGATGGTCTACTATACATATATATATATATATATATATATATATATATATATATATATATATATATATATATATATATATATAGATGAGATTTATCTCTCGATGTATATCATTCAGTTAGTATTTAATTGCCATAGAGCGTGGGTGAGAAATCTAACTAGTAAATTCGTGAGGGCTGCATAAATGTCGCCTTGCACTAGAGGGACACAGATGATTTAAAAGAGCTTTCACTGTCAGATTTTATTATGCAAGAAAGCATTTCATAAAAAATGGTATTAATTAAATGATATATTTATGCACAACATCCATCAGTCCCCAGACACCAGGGATTGTCTTGTTTTTTTTTTCGATCGGCACAACCTTGGCACCACTCTGATGTGTTCTCTACAAGGATACCTGAGTAGAATAATTTTTTACGGGATATGGTCAGATGCTCATACAGCACGTCTGCTCCCTCTCCGCGATACTGATGTTGTCCAAGTGAAGGGCAAGGGTTGATTCGACTTGGCACCGATGTTGTCGCAGGAGTTTCCTGATGCAGGTTGGATGCAACATCAGACTGTGCAACTCTGGCTCCATATATTATTCACAGGGTTTACTTTCGATGTCTTTTCCATAATTGTGGAGGCTGGTTTTTTTTTCGTTTCTTAGATGAGCGGCCCGCCAGGCTTTCGGGTTTCTTACTTATACCTATACGATAAAAATATCATATGAGTTTCAGCATATAATATATAGAAATATTTGGCGTTATTAGATGTTATTATGCAACACGAATGTTGTTTATTATGTTGTAAATGAACCACCGCATGATGAGATTCAATGGTATGCATCGAAACATGAATGCATTTATGTAGTGGCTACACATGTTCAAATATACTATCCTTTAATAAAGAATTATCGCTCTACTGTTGTATTGAGCCCTATTTTTAAATTAATGTTATGAACGTTTGAATATATATGTGATTCGTTCTCATTTCATTTGGATTACATATATATATGGTCTATAAATGGATGTACCTGATGGTTGGTCTATAAATGGATGAACTAGATGGCTGGTCTATAGATTGGATGGACCTGATGGCTGGTCTATAGATTAAATGGACCTGATGGCTGGTCTATAGATTAGATGGACTTGATGGCTGGTCTATAGATTGGATGGACCTGATGGTTGGTCTATAGATTGGATGGACCTGCGGACTGCTCCATAGATTGAATGGGCCTGATTGCTGACCGAAATGTTGGAATATTAATACAAACTCTTATGACACAAACAATGGTAAATTGTGGTAATGTTTGTGGGTGTGTATCTCGGTCAGTGAAATTAAAGGAGCTTCCAAAGTTGCATGTTGTTGCCAAGATAAATGCAGAGAAACCGTGTAAATTCTTGGATAAGATGTTTTTGAAGTGAACAGCCCATAAAGATCATATTTATAGAAGACAATTCCTCCATGCAAAACTCATTATTGTCCACCATATGAAAAATAGTTTCAAAGAAACCAAATTCATAGAATGATCCCCTACCTCTTCAGATATTAATTCAATTGATGTCCATCATTAAAAGCGATTCATATAAGAATAGAAAACAATCTACAAATGAAGACGATCTCCAATAAGCAATATAATCTGATGCGTGTCATGTGAGGTCGAAATAATAGAAAAAAAAATAAAATTCGACAGACGGATAAAGTTTATATCACATCAAGGAGTTCATGTGAATAAGTAAAATATTTGTTCGTATATATGGGATATTGCGTTAATCATATACACCCTTGTGCAAATCAGCTGAAACAAAAACGAATAATTCTGTTATTATTTACCTTTTTTCGTATTTTCCCAGTGAAACACGACCCAGTGCACCTGTTAGTACTTCATTTGTTCATTCCAGAAAGTCGTTCCTTGCAGGTTGACCACATATTCTTGATTGAATTTAAATCAGGAGAGTTTCCGGGTCAATCTATAGTACTTTGATTTGCTCAATGATAAGACTTGCTAGTGTGTTCGTGCAGCGTTACAATTTTTGTACTCTCCCTAAAACTGACCGTATGGTGATAGAAAGGAAAGTAAAGTAGTTGTTTCAATTAAATTGCGCAAGGATGTATGTCTTTGGGCTATGTCCTTTGGATGTGTTTATAAATAAAAATTTACGTTACCTTTCGCTAATTAAAATCCGACAGTTTTCAAACAAGATACTATCAATATATTTGCTGAGGTAAGATTTTATAATCTGGATAAGGATGGCTATTGTAACCCGAATATCACACGACGTATTTCATATATAACTATAAGAATATCATGAATCATTTACTAACAGCAGGTACTTAATAGCACTTTTATTGTGCAGAGCTTGATTCGAATAATAAAATTTGACATAATGTCCATATCTTACGCGTTACTTTCGTGTCTGTCATCAGTGTTCTAGTTCTTTTAGTACATGATTAGGAATAAAAAAAAAACTAAAAAAAACGATGCAACTTTTTCTTCGATTTTTTTATTATCATAAATGTACTTATAACGTCTTCAATATCTACATTATAAAATTATTTTAACACTTTTCAATATTTATATCCATAGTGAAAATTATATTTCAGTTGGATGAATAGACAAAAAAACGTTGTCGCACTTTATCTTTGCGATTTTCTTTAAACATTTACGGCGGCCCAAAAGTGTGGGATCAGCTATATTTTTCTTCTTTTTTCAATTTTTCTTTTCCATTAAATTTTTTTCAAATTGGTATTAAATCCTGGCAAATTTCTTCATTAATCCACGGTGAAAATGATTTTTCAATTGGATGAATAGAAAAAAAAAGTTCTATATCTACATTGTAATCAATCCTCTTATATATATTTAATCTATCTCATTTTATTTATATATATCTCCATTCTATTTTTGATATTATTCATTTATCTCTCACTCTAATTTGCGGTAATTCTCTCAGTACACCCAAATAAAACATCCATAAATGTGGTCACATTAAAATCTATTTAAAAGCTAATTTAATGTTTTCTTGTACATTTGCCAATCATTTTTAATCCACTTGATCTTCGTACCGAAATAAATATAATTACTTTCATGATTTCCAACTTGGAGAAACTTTCTTCATTGGTCGGCCTTGAATTGTAAGACGTTCAGCATTTCAATCGACAATTTGTCAATAATTCATTCCTGAATTAATCACGATAGACAGTAGGTCATCACTTTCCGATACTGGCGGCAAATAATATCAAGATTGAATATATTTAGCGAATATTTGACTTGTGACACGGAATTGCTTGCTATGTCATCAATCAAATCTCGCAGTTCAAAAAGGCATCAGTTTTCGTATGTGTTTACGCCGTTACTAATTGTGGTCTCTCACTAGAGATCAAAGGGCAGAAAGTCTTCGAAGTTTTCTCAGTATTCATCATCCATATCATTAGTTTGTAGTCGTTTGGTTTTAATACAGGTGGAAAAATTAGGAGTTATTGCGAACAAAATTCATACTGAAAATATTGACTGAAACGCGTCGTGATTTAATCAAATGTCCTACTTTGTTGAGTGATTATCTTCCTTGTGGAACTTTTATGGTCTCGTTCTTGCTTTACCTCGAGTTGAACTCACATTCATATTGATGTATCCCCAGAATACACCTCTTCCTGTTATACCCTTGATACTGTCTATATTTCTGAGATGAGGTATGATGTACATTATTCGGACTAATGTCCTGAGCCGACCAAGCATAGAAATGAATACAATATGGGAACCAGTAATAAGGCGTGCCAGAAAAAAGCGATTATAACAAAAAAAAATGTAATATTAGATCTGGTAAAAATATGTAATGATAACAGCAAAAATTGCAATATGAGCACTGGTAAAAAAGGTTACTGAAAACATCAGGTTTATAATACCCAGCAATTCATACACAGATGTCCTCAAGGACACATGGCACAGTGGATAAAGGCATTAGTTAGATCCAGTGACAGGACCCAAAGAGTGTGAGTTCAATACCCGGTTAAGTGTATTGAACTAAGGCAGTGGAGAACTTTTCAGAGGGAAATTAACAGGAGATAACTGATAACTGACATCCACTAAACATGACACGTGAAACTAGAACAGTCTACCCCAGTGAGCGAAATAAAGTTTTCAGTTCGACATTCCAACCACCTGAAGAAGGCCTGAGCGTACAACGGCCGAAACGTTGTAATAAATATGGCGACAAAGATGAGGACAATAGTCCGAATAATGTAAATAATGTACCCTTGATACTGTTGCCCATTCCAACCACCTGAAGAAGGCCTGAACGTACAACGGCCGAAACGTTGTAATAAATATGGCGACAAAGATGAGGACAATAGTCCGAATAATGTAAATAATGTACCCTTGATACTGTTGCCCAGGAAAATCCTGGAGTAATTTTCCCGTAATCATTTCGCGGTCAATTAATGTTAAATCCTGTTCCCATCTCATGGTTTTCACAACTATACTGCCACAGCTACAGTGCATTTTTACCTATGACATAACACGCGTCAATCTACCTGAGTCCATATTAGCTTTTGTAAGTGTAGGAAGCCATCCAGTGTCTATAATTTGGAGTTACATTAGTTTACACACGCGCGCGAACGAGCGCAGAAACACACACAGGTTTGTGTATTGTTTAAAAACTTTCACGGCTATCAGAGATACTATAATTTTAGTCCTCGAAAAAAGTAATGATTCATACATAAATAATTTACATATTTTTAACGGGTACTATGCAAGAATGCATATAATTCTGAAAAATGTCTTAGAATGTGTCAAAGTCCTAATTTAGGACTTTGAATCTTGTTTTTGAGAACAACGTACAAAATGAATTGTAAATAATCAATTATGGACTTAATAGAAATTGTAAATTTTCTTTACATTGGAGAGAAAAACCTTTGGGTCGCCTTAGTAATTTAATTACTTTTCTTAATTTTACTGCAAATCGAGTAAGATTAGTAGCATGCTTTTCTCAGTACGTTTTTAGGATTTTACAGGGTCGGAAAACAAGTTACTGCATTTTCATTAATGCTGTTTAGTGGATGATAGAGTATTTTAAACATATTAAGGCTGATAAAAAGGTCATGAAAAGATATAAGGTCCACCAGCAATCCTTTCATCATTCACCGCTTATGTTAAAAAGGAATGCTTTTGCAAAAAGTCAAAGAACATCTGCAACCGTTAGAAACTTACCCTGTTTTCATCATCAATTTTCTTTTATTATCGTAATGGATAACGGCTTGGATTGAGGAATCGGAGAGCTGAGTTCGAATTCCAGTCGAATCCATTACATTCACTTACGTGCTAATACCCTTAGGCAAGGTGTGAATCCTTTTTTCTCTCTCCAACTATGGGTAAATAGCAAGACAAACTGGGTTCTATAGCCTTGGATGGCAACTGGTCTAGGAGAAGGACAACTCTGAATTCAAAACCTGCGGAGGGTCGTTTGGGGACCTTGTGGCACTCAGTGCACCAGGTCTCTGTATTCGGCCCTTCAAAAAGTGTGAATGGTCCTGAACGAAACCTTCACCACTATAATCAAATCTCATGTGCCGGCGTCGGGCTCTCAGTTTCTAGGAACTGATCTGCTGGACCCTCATACGTCAAATTCGACGGGAGAGATGATATATATATATATATATATATATATATATATATATATATATATATATATATATATATATATATATTCCTGGGGAAATAAAATATGTCAGAAAGGTGTAGAGTTAGTCTGCGTGTCAAACAGGTTGTAATGCGGCGTATATAATTACTTACGAATTTCGATTGATCAAGAATACAATTCCTTAATGGGCATATATATATATATATATATATATATATATATATATATATATATATATATATATATATACCTAATAACAATCATATGCCATCATTTTTTTACGACATGGTAAACTCATATGAAAAAAAGTTTCTCTTGAACCTCAAATGGGGCTATAAATATATAAATGAATTGAATATACAAGGGATATAACTCTTGTAAAGAAACATTACTGGCACTAGATGTTTCATTGGCTGTCTAGTCTGGAATGTGGAATTTTGACCTGATGTTGCTTACGCATGCCGATTCATACACGTTATATCAAATGCTGGTGCCTACATGTCCTTTTTTGGATTATTTCTCTAAAAAAAGGATAGCTGTTTAACTTTAGTCTTTAGATTTAATTCCAAGGACTCGGGCTCAAGATGTGAGAAGGAAGGATTTATCAACGCAATTGATATGCGAAGAGAAACGGAAGGTAGAATGTCAAAACATTGAGATAAACTAAGCAACAAAAAAATAAGAAAATTAGACTTTTATGTGAAACCCTTGCAAGAATCCAGGTTAGAATGATATACCATATTTCTTGGATGTACATAAACCGTGTGGGTATCATCTGCATAGGAGGCACGGTGGAGTAATGGATATCGGCTTGGATCGGAGAGCCGAGTTCGAATTCCAGTCGAATCCATTACATTCACTTACGTGAAAATACCCTTGGGAAAGGTGTGAATCTTCTTCTTCTCCCTCCAGCTCTGACTGGGTTCTATAGCCTTGAATGGCAACTGGTCTAGGAGAAGGACAACTCTGAATTCAAACACTTTGCGCTACCTTCCAGCAACTCCTGCAGACGCGTTGGTACCAAAGTGTATTGGTTTATCCTCTCCTTTGGACTCTGCTAGCAAGAGAACTAGACGTTTGGGCAGCACTAATTCTCCATATATCCCGGCCAGGCTCGTAGCGCACTGGAGAGGACACTCCAGTGACGTGGGATTGCACAGTCACTAGAGGCGATGTAACTCCATGCCCGAGCACCTACAGTGCTACTCCATCGTCTCTCGAGACGGACAACTACCGACGACGACGATCATCTACATAGATATTTACTAATAATCTGAGAATGTTCTTAGAATGGTCGTTAAAAGAAAGCAGAAAGCGAGTAGAGTCAAGGTGAGATCATCTGGGACACATGCGTTGATTTCTTGGGCTTCAGACTGGCCATTATTAATGATTGTTATAGGCTTGAGGAAGGGAAAGGATTCGGTAAAATTGCAACGATTCTTCCAGAGATACCATCCGTGAAGAGGTTGTGTAGCAAAAACTTTATGTCATACCTTTTCAAAAATCTTTGAGATATCTAGATCAGTCCCTCTCATGATTGTATAGGCTAACGAGTGCTTTACTAATTCAGTATCTAATGATTGCTAAAATATCAGCAGGAAGTTGTTAAAAAGTGATAAATAAAATTGCTACATTCATACGAGTTCTGTTCCATTCTAAGAAGACAATGATGATGATATTGTTAGCAATGACCCCACATTCTGTGGCGCGTTATTTATATGGATCAATGCTGACCAGGATGATAATCAAGATGACGTGACCGAATGGTGAAAGCGGTTGATACCAAAGGCCGTCCTATCAAGACTAGTATAAAGGGAGCGATAATCAGCTTCAGAGAACCAAAGAAATGATAACGACCACGCCGAGATCAAATAGCAAGAAGAGGCGAAAGACAATAATTAGGTACAAAGGCCAATGAAAGTTTAAAGCAAGACCGAAGCAATTATTTGTAGAAAGAGAGATCTTTGGATTAATATTCAACAAGTCATCCGAAGCCGGTGATTGTGTGGATACTGTATTGCACATGACAGGCCAGAAATAGAAACTGCACTGAACGGATAAATAAATCACACCCTTTTGGCGGTAATAATGTCTCGCCATTACAATCTATTGCATCACATGACCCTGGTGACTGTTATTGCTATTACTCGGATTTTAATTTTTGCCAAAATATCGATTATACGATGAAGCTAGATTTGATTTTCCTTGAGTAGCAAAAGTTTGATGTGTGGAGACACCAATGTTGGTGATTCTCTTGCATAGTAATAATTATTAAATGATTTTGGAACTCTGCTGACTGAATAACAGAATAACGGGGTATTCATTTTTTTTTATTTAATGGTGTCTCGTGTAAAAAGCAGTTTTGTAGAAGCAATTTCGTTTCCAGTGTTTTTTTGTTTTTTGTTTCCGAATACGATCATAACATTCGGACTAGGCTCGTATACTGTGTAAGTGTGGCGGTTTTATTAAAAATTCTTACATATATATATATATATATATATATATATATATATATATACCATAATGGGAAGCCACGTATACTTTCTTAATATATATATATATAGAAAAAACAACTAAAAAGTTGTAAATTAAAGAAAATATAATGTTTTTTATGAAAGTATTTATTTATATTTTTTATATATATATGTAATTTGATATTTCAGATCGACCTCGATCTTTCATCTGATGAAAGATCGAGGTCGATCTGAAATATCAAATTACATATATATATAAAAAATATAAATAAATACTTTAATAAAAAAACATTATATTTTCTTTAATTTACAACTTTTTAGTTGTTTTTATATATATATATATATATATATATATATATATATATATATATATATATATATATATATATATATATATGCATCAGGCACGTGCCATAAGTAATTAATCAGGGTAGGCTGCTTGTTACCATTAATTTGTAAATCTACAAAAAAATAAAATATTTTTCATATTATGAATAATAACCAGAGTAACCTTCATAATTTTGTTGGATAAGGTTCATGTTGTGCCACAGAAGGAAAATCTAGCTTATTCAGGATAGGCAAATCCGTGAAAAAAAATATAGTTTGAAGGTGCGCTATATTTATGGGTTAAAGTGCTCAATATCAGAGATAAAGCATATGTAAATAAAATAGTTAACATTGAAGTCAACGCTCAGTGGCGACAAGCTGTTTCATGCCGGGCGCAATCGGCCTGACGACTGCGTCCAGCAGGAAACAGCCTGTCGCCCCTGAGTGTTGATTTCAATGTTCCCTTGTATATTTATATTTACACACACACACACACACACACACACACACACACACACACACACACACACACACACACACACACACACATATATATATATAGTTTTTGTAGTAATTCACTAAATCATCCATAACTTTGTATTATCCTCTCAAATTACCCCCAAATCTCAGACAATAACAAATCATATCGTATTTATTGTCTGTGAAAATTATAGAATATAAAACAACTTTGATAAAAACTTATACCTACTTTTTTGACGAAAACAATGCCGTTCTGAACATTTGGGCCGCAACTGTATATATATATATATAATCATTTATTTTAAAATTATGACATAAATATGTTATAAAATCACTACAAAAATAGCCATTTTGTTTCAACACTTCTGCTGTCTTATCAAGTGATGATGTTGTATGTTAAAGTGTTTTAAAAGGTTCAAATCAATCAAAACCCCTTGCTAGGGAAACGCTGTTACATACGTGTATTTTGATTGGTCATTCCAGCTTATGTAACAGCGTTTCCCCTAGCATTACAAACACTCTGCTTTATATATATATATATATATATATATATATATATATATATATATATATATATATATATATATATATATATATATATATATATATGTCACTGTGTAGATTTTGTCTGTTTCCTCCTCCTCTTTTCTTTCCCCCTTCTCTTTCTCTTTCCTCTTTCTCTTTTCTTTCCTAATTCTCTTTCCTCGTTCTCTTTCCTCCTTCCTTTTCTCTTTCCTCCTTCTCTTTTCTTTCCTCCTTTTCTTTCTCTTTCCTTCTCCTCTTTCTCTTTCCTCCTCTTTTCTTTCCTCCTTTTCTTTTTCTTTCCTCCTCCTGTTTTATTTCCTCCTTTTCTTTCTCTTTGCTCCTTTTCTTTCTCTTTCCTCCTCTTTCTCTTTCCTCATTTTCCTTCTCTTTCCTCCTTCTCTTTCTCTTTCCTCCTTCTGTTTTCTTTCCTCCTTCTCTTTATCTTTCCTCCTTCTCTTTCTGTGTCCCTCCCTTACAAGCTTCCACACTACTCGTTTCCAAGGGAGTAGCACTTTACTACCAATACTAGTGCATGCACATTTTTAAAGCATACTTTGAATGATTGGCGCAACGCAATCTTCTCAACCTCCTTCAATTTAACTTTCTACTAGACCAAGCTAAACTGAGTAAATTTCTAATTTTGGGTGGATGTTTAATATGTTCTGAGGAAGTCGTAAATTTTAATTACATTCGCCCATAAATAGTACCCGGATGAGGGGTCAGACAAGAGCGGTAACTCTCATAAATTTCAATCCCGGTTGATCTATTATTAATAAAAGAGAACAGTCTGCAGGGTGATGGACAAAATGTAAGCAAATCATAAATCATGACTACGACAACGCTTAACGGAATTTACAGAAACATTAAAATAGTCGATGATTAAAAAAACGAAAAACATGTTGATAATAATAATAAAAAAAGTAATAAATCATTAAGCCAGGTTTATATTTTACTAGTACGCTAATGTACTAAACAATAAAATGCCAATGTAATCTTCGTTTGTAGTCTGGATCCTATTCAGTGGGAATAAACAAACTTCGATATAGTTATTAACTAGCAGGGTAACCCGCCTTCGACCGGGTGTTTCATTACTGGGAATCTGTGCCGTTCAATTGGAGCAGTTTAAGTTTAAAGTCAGCCCACCCGAAAATCAATATTAGGAACAAAAATTGGGTGCAGCTGAGACACATCTCCAAATAGAGGGTTAACAATTTGTAGGGGGGGTTGTCCCCTGAAAAGGTTCGTTTTTGCGTTTTCAATCTTGCAAGGAAGGAACCTTTTCTGTGGACCGTCATAATAGTAATATATGATAATTTTTATTCATAATTTTTTTTTATAATTCTAATAAACTTTTGCGTTACATTTTAACTCTCTAAATTGATTGTACGCTGTTTTTTATGGACATTAAATTTTTCCTTTGATTAGTGTGCAAAGTTTAAAAAATCATTTTTTTTTCGATTTTTCACCTTCAAGGTTGGAATTTTTTCCAGCCAATTTGGACTCAAAACCGGCGCTGAAGAATTATCTATCAATCAAAAAAAAAAATTCATTGAAATCGAATGAAAACTGTGGAAACACATAAACAATATCCGATTACACAGACACACACACACACACACACACACACACATACATACATACATGCAAACACACATTTTGAGAATTATAGATATATAGATGCTTGCATGTTATTTATCATAATTTTTCATTTTTTTTATTGCAACTCGTAGATCATTTTGACATTCTCTGATCGTTAATTAAGCAGAATGTATTTACTTATTAGAAGTAAAGACTGTTTCGCCGACGAGATTCAAACATGAAAGACGTATCCCTGGTCTCGCCTGTTAATACTGAACAGTCTTTACCCCTTAGAAAACCGAACTTCATTCAATCATCTGCCTTTTTCCTATTTTCTCTACACTATATTGTTTATAGTTCCGCAAGGACACACGTTTAGCATCTGCCAGAAAGAGTAGTATTATTGCACACGGTTACATTAAGGTCTTCCTTTCTCATCACAGACTTCAGAAATGTATATACGAAGCTCGGCTGAAAAGTTCATAAGCTGACCAAGATACTCTGATGGAAAGTGACCAAATGAGTTTTTTTTCTAGCTCAGCCCTCCTTGCGGTCCACATAGGTATTCCATCGGTGTTGCAGTGTTTGAATCGCATTGATGAACACATGGCCCAGTGGATTAAAGTGTTGTTTATCCAAAAAGAGATGTGAGTTCAATACCTGGCCACAGTAGAGAGGCCAAATAACTCGGAGAATTGAGTTACTAAAGGGAATTGAACAGAAACTGCAACTAACTGAAACTGTGATATTAAAAAGGGCCCGGCTCGTGGAATTAGAACAATTTACCACCGTGAACCGAATGATGAGTTCAGCTCGAAATTTCAAGAAGAAGGTCGGAGCGTACAACTGAGGAAACGTTGTGGATATGGCAATGAAGATGAGACAATAGTCTGAACGATGTAAATAGCTACATTGTTTTTTTATACTTAAAAGACGAAACAGTTTCAATATTTCAGATGAATCATTATTAATGAAAAATAAATAATTGCTATGTTTCATCTGATCGATTCAGACAATTATAAGACTATGGCGTCTATTACTTGTAAAGCGCCAGATACATTCTTGATGTGCTGTGTCCCCTAATTAAGTAGGAGATCCTGGCTTTTCATAACTTCCTTTCATTTGTAGCTTTTAATAAATTTTGTCTTTTTGGGATATCCCTAGACCCTGTTCCGCTATCCACTTAGTCAAGCTCATTATGTTATGCGTTGTTTTTCTCTAGCCCACTTGCCTTGTGAGTACCAGATTTTCCAAGCCTTTTTCCTCAACTGTCTCTTCCTGATAATAAGTTTTTCTTTTTTTTACCATTTTCTATAAAACTTCGTCGTTGCTCATATAATTCCCAAAGTTTTATAGGCTGACCAAGATACTCTCATGAACGTGACTAAATGAGGTTTATTTTTCAACATAGTTCCCCTTGCGGTCCACACACTTCTTTCCTGGATGTTACAGGGCTTGGATCCCATTGGGGAACAAGCTTTCATCCAAAACCGTAATCAAGAGCAGCTATGACGTCATCATCACTTCGATACTCGTTCCCAGCCAAAATCAGAAACAAAATTAGTTTCTTAACCCAGACAGTTGAGTTGCCTGGTGTTACTCTTTGTAATCTTCAACTAAAAATTTTGGATGTCTATCATGCTTCTCAGAAATCTCAACTCTCCAAAATTATGCAATGAAACTTAACCTATTGTCACACATCTTTTTCCCCATATGTCATCAACGCAATTATCTTAGCTTGGGAAGATAAATCAGATGATGTATGAGTGTTGGCAGAAAAGTTTATAGGCTGACCAAGATACTCTCATGGAATGTGACCAAATGAGGTTTATTATTCAACATAGTCCTCCTTGCAGTCCACACTCTTCTTCCCTGGATGTTGCAGGACTTGGATCCCATTGTTGAAGAAGCTTTCATCCTGTTGGTCAAAAAAGTCATCAACGGCAGATATTCAAAAATGTATTGCTGGTATTTTTTTTTACGAATACGTATAACTGATATTAAAACATATTTTTATATTTTCATAGTGCTTTGACACCAGTTCGGGGTTAATTATTTGCCCATAGCTGGGACACTAACAGGTGCTACCCCTCCGGGTCAGGGTGGACCTCAGAACACCAGCAATTCAGAGGTGTTTCCACGCTCCTCAAACCCTCTTGATCAGAGGTTTTGCTGTTTATCGTCTTACCCAGGACGCGGATGTAGTTTATCGTTATATCCAGAACGGCAGCGGTTTGATAAAAAGCAAGCAAACCTGAGAAGAATAAATGTTTCTATCGTATGGCACCCATTAAATATACTGTAGAAAGTTTGATATATTCATTTTATGTGTAGCTGTGGGAGAATGAAAATACAGTAATAAAATAACAAATGAAATAATAATAGAAAAAAAAAAAGAATTTAGTTTTCCCATAATGCAAAAGGAAACCAAAAATGGTTTCCGGTCACGTGTGAAATTTATGACTCCACTTCCGGAAAGAACATGATCGCTCTCTTCTCATTTCCCATCTATTGAATTCGGACGTGTATAGAAGCTATCCCAATAAAATGGAGATTCAGTCGCCCTCACTCAACGTCAGCCCTTCTTTATAGTGCGGTTCACTGACAATCAAATTCTGTTAGCGGCACGAAATCAATACTACCCTCTACATCGCAATTTCGGGTGTGCTGTATGAATTAGAGTAAATGAATTTTGTTTAAGAATTGCTAAGTTGTAATACAGTGTAACCCGGATATAAGAGACCCGGATATAAGAGAAACCCCGGATATAAGAGAGAATTTCTCTGGACCCAAATTAGAGCCATACTTACCTAAACAAAATAGACCAAACCCGGATATAAGAGAAACCAGGATATAAGAGATTTCTTCTCCGGTGCCGACAACTCTCTTATATCCGGGTTACACTGTAATTATAATAATAACGTTAATGATGCTACTTATGACGATGATGATGTTGATCGTTCTTTTTCTTTTATTTCCAGGGCATAATGGCGGCTTAAACTAGGAATAGCAGAAGGATTCTTTTCATTTCTTTTTTTTTCTTTTCATTTTTTTTTTTTTGGCTTAAAGGAGAATTTCCATCAAAGGTAAGGAAACATATTTTTCCATTTCATCTGCATTATGATTTCATTCTTTCTTTAGCGATAATTTTGTTTTCTGTCTTTCTTTTTCAGGGCGTTTTAACTTCATTCTTTGTTTTATTCTTTCTCTGCTAATTGTCTCCTTTTTTTAATCTTCCTTTATTTTCCGTTCTTCCTTCTTTTAGTATCTCCTTCATTCTCTTTCTTTTGCATCTTCTTCTTCGTGTTCTTTCCGTCTAATTCAGTCATTCTTCATTTGTATTTTCTTCCTTGTTTCTTCATTCTCTTTCATTTCTTTCCTTCTTTTTTATTTGTCGCTTTTTTATGTTTATTGCTTTCTTTCTCTTTTTTCTTTCTTTCTTTCTTTTTTCTTTCTTTTTTCTTTCTTTCTTTTTTCTTTTTTCTTTCTTACTTTTTCTTTTTTCTTTTTTCTTTTTTCTTTCTTTTTTTCTTTCTTTCTTTTTTCTTTTTCTTTCTTTCCTTTTTCTTTTTCTTTCTTTTTCTTTTTTCTTTCTTTCTTTTTTCTTTCTTTCTTTTTTCTTTTTTCTTTCTTTCTTTTTTCTTTCTTTCTTTTTTCTTTCTTTCTTTTTCTTTCTTTCTTTCTTTTTTCTTTCTTTCTTTTTTCTTTCTTTCTTTCTTTCTTTTTTCTTTCTTTCTTTTTCCTTTCTTTCATTATGTTTTATTCTATCTCTATCACTACTTTGTTCTTCTTTCTTTTTTATTATTTACTACGTTCTTTTTTCTTCCTCCATTATTTGTCTCTATTCTTACTTCTGTGTTGTTTATTTTTCTTTCCTCTCTGTTTGTTTATCCTTTTCCATCTCTTTCTGTGCTATTTCATTCATTTTCCTTACTGTTTTTTTTCCATTCGTTCTTTCTCTTATTTTCTCACTATTTTATTACACGTCTTCTTTTTTTTTTAAATCTGTTTGATGGCCAGTCGAAGTGACATATCCTTACTCTTGGCTCCAGAGATATCCTTTTTTACCATACTTTGCTTTGTACATTTAATATATTCAGACCTAAAAAAAATTAAGCCCCCAAAAAGATTTTCTATGGTTTCGGATTTATATGCATTTTCTGAATGCATGGGAAAATGTCTGATGCATTTCGATTAGAGAAGTAGCTTCTTTTTTTTTTCATTTGCTAAAGCATGGATTGCGTGTTGGAATTTTTAATCATCTGCTTCTTCTTTTTCAATAGTCAGTTAGTTTTGCATTTCGAAAATTCCCCAAAATTGTTTGTCCATGAATTATACTTCAAACAATTTTACTCTTCAATTTCTGGTGTGTTTCGAAAAGGCAACCATTTTTTTACATTTCATATGCGAATTCTGATTAATAAAGACAATCTTCTAAAACACGTGATTGTTAGTTTACATGTAGAGTTGCAGGGAAGAATGAGTTTTAGCAGCGACACAGAAATATAAAAGGATAGGAAAATGACTCTGGTAGGCCTATCGATTTATGACATAACAGTAAGAAAAATTTGCACTTTTTAAAACAACGGAAATGTATTTGATGGTATATATGTACCCAAAACATTCCTCTAACAATAAATAAAACTGTATTTCTCAATTCCTTATTCGAATCTGAAATCTTATATTTACCCAGACGCCGTCAACTACCCAACCAGTTTTTGCTACTCTCTATAACACTTGAATATTTAATGGAAATAGGGGTGGATATTTTGTATACAATGTTATACTTGACGCAGATGCAATGTTATGATTGACTTATTTGATATCATCTCTTTACATTTTCTGCTTGATTCCGAGTACGCGATTTTGTACAATTTTTCTTTTGTAATACTTATTCCTTACTCTTTAGCCCTTATTCCTTAGTCCTTACTCTTTAGTCCTTATTCATTAGTCTTTACTCTTTAGTCTTTACTCTTTAGTCCTTACTCCTTAATTCTTACTCCTTAATTCTTATTCCTTAGTCCTTAATTTTTAGTCCTTGCACTTTAGTCCTTATTATTTAATTCTTACTCCTTACCTCGTACTCTTTAGTTCTTACTCCCTTACTCCTTAATTCTTATTTTTAGTCCTTTCTCTTTAGTCCTTATTCCTTTATTCTTACTCCTTAATCCTTACTCCGTACTCTTTAGTCCTTAATTCTTACTCCTTAGTCTTTACTCTTTAGTCCTTACTCCTTAATTGTTACTCCTTAGTCCTTACTCTTTAGTCCTTACTCCTTAATTCTTACCCCTTAGTCCTTGCTCTTTAGTCCCTACTCCTTTAATCTTACTCCGTAGTCCTTACTCCTTAATACTTACTCCTTGGTCATTACTCTTTAGTCCTTACTCCCTAATACTTACTCCTTGGTCCTTACTCTTTAGTTCTTACTCCTTAATTGTTACATCTTAGTCCTTACTCTTTAGACCTTACTCCTTAATTCTTACCCCTTGCTTTTTAGTCCTTACTCCTTTAATCTTACTCCTTAGTCCTTGCTCTTTAGTCCTTACTCCTTAATTCTTACTCCTGGGTCCTTACTCTTTAGTCCATACTCCCTAATTCTTACTCCTTAATCCTTGCTCTTTTGTTCTTACTCCTTGGTTCTTACACTTTAGTTCTTACTCCTTAATTCTTACTCTTTAGTCCCTGCTCTTTAGACTTACTCTTTAGTCTTTACTCCTTAGTCCTTACTCCCTAGCCCTTACTTCTTAATCCTTAGTCATGGATTGTTGAAAGAAGAAGCGAAAAACAAGGAAAGACGATATCAAGAGAGGTGTGGGAGGAGGAAGAATAAAGTCACAAAGAAAGAAAGGATCAAAGATTGAAAGGAATCGAAACAAAGACAAGCACAGAAAGGAAAGAGGATGAGAAAATATTGAAAAGACACAAGAAGGGGGAAAGAACTCGAATAAAGAGAGAAGAGAAAATAAAACAATAGAATAAAGAGAGTGGAAAAGCAGAGAAAATAAGTAAAAAAAAAAACCATGAAAAATATTCTTGTCAAACAAAAGATAGGGAGAAGGATAAAAAAAGGAATATTTGATTGACATTCTTGTAAGAAGGAAGAAAATTCTTTCAGAATTTACCAAAAAACCCATTGCAACAAGTCCTTAAATGTGAAAAGCAAAATATATAAAATGAGATGAAGAGGAGAATGGAATTAAACTCTGTATTTCAAAACACATTCTGGTGAAGTATTAAAAAGTCAAAAAACAAAGGAAACCAGCGATTTGCTTTGAGATAAAATTTACTGTTGTTAATTTAAAGACAAACTTGTTGTAGGCATTTTTGAAAACAACGAGATCTATTTTACAAATTAGTATAGATATCAGAAAGATCTCTGAAATATTGCAAAATAAAAAATAAAAAAAATACGATGTATACAAAACAAATATAGATTTTTACTCAAAAAAAGATGAAACGGAAAAAAATTGGAATGAGTGGAACAGAAGATAAAAACAAAAAGAAAAGAAAGACAAATATCAATCAAAGAAAAGCGTCAAATTGAGACAAGATTGAATAGACAGATTTATTTTTAAATTTTTACCGTTCATCAGAAAAGAGTAGAGCGGTATTCACAGGTTCCATATTACAGTGAAATAGATATGAAAAAAAAAGATAGATTGAGAGAGAGTGAGAGAGAGAGGTGGGGAAAGGGAGAGAGAAATAGAATGAAACGGGGTTGAATATTTCAAAAATAGATTTTTCAGAACAAGTAAACCAAGAAAAAAAATGGGCGTATAAGAAGAGAGAAAAAGTAAAACTTGATAAAACGTTTATAAGATGGATATTAATACATTCAATGAGCAGATATGCACGAGAGGGGGTGCTGAAAATCTCTCAGCACGATCCACTTCCAAAATATGATTATATGACGAAATATCAAGATTTATTTAAGAACTAAGAATATAAGAATGGACTAAGAATGGATGCAAATCAGTTTTGATATTTGGTCATTTGATCAAATTTTAATCAGGTTGTGAACAGCAAAAACTACTTTTTAAAAAGTATATATAGGGTGACCCCCAAAAAACGGGAATTGTTTAAGTGCGTATTGCCAGACATGAGCAAGTGGCAACACTGCGAGACAGTGACCTTGAGCAAGTAAACATTTCGCCATTTTAGTAACGAGAATGAAATTCACAGTATCCCAGCTGAGATGTTGCAGCAGTCAATGAGGAATCTCAACAGCAGATTTCAAGAATGCATTCGTACAGGAGGACGCCATCTACAGGACGTAATATTTAAAAAATGAAAAATTCCATCATTGTTTCTTAAATGGCATGTTTTAAGGTTTCAATTACTATGAATTAAATATTTTTCTTCCATCACTCTTTGTTTTATTGGATTGTTAAAAAGTTCCCGTTTTTTGGGGTCACCCTATATAAGATGAGTATTTTGTCATTTTTGACTGATTTTTGACTATTTATTTATCCAGATTCAGGGGCTATACTCATAATGATCAAAAGATTGACACAGTTAAAGAGAAACAGGGAGAATAATAAACACAATTAGAGAGAGAGAGAGAGAGACAGACAGACAGAGACAGAGAAAGACAGAAAGAAATACTCTCGAAATTAATTTCAATAAGAGTTAAATAAAATTTTAAAAAGAGTCTACTCAAATCTGTGTATCCACTAGATATAACATTTATAGAAATAACATAATGACTGATTGTTGTAGCATACTTACAGACGATAATGGGTAAGTCCCAATTCACATAAATACAGTAGTAAATACGGTATGTTGGTCTGCTGTGCTGGTCAAAGTCTCTGCCTCCGGGCAGAGAGGATCCCCAGACGAGGCTATGTCGAAGGGCAGAACTTCGTCTCGGGAACCTTACATACCGCTTTATACGGGGTCTACAGGGAATTTTGGCCCGATACGCCACATTAAATTTGACCTTGGGCCACATTTGAACGCGTGGGGTGGTCGTTAGATATCTTGCAGCTGGAGATTCGTCTCCAGCTGTGCTGGTCAAACTGTCTGCCTCCGGGCAGAGAGGATCCCCAGACGACGCTATGTCGAAGGGCAGAGTCTTATCTCGGAAAACAGCTAACCGACCCCGTTTTAAAGGTGACTACGGGGAAATTTTGGCCGAGCCTATGGGCTCGGATACCCCACATTAAATTCAGCCTTGTAAGACATCTCACCGCAAGGGGCAGTTGGTAGATATCCTGCAGTTGGACATTCATTGTGGAATACATAACTCTCTTCTAGCAGTTGACTACTTCTTCTACGCGTCGCTAGCGAATCTTATATGTATTGTTCTTGTCCTAAGTATTATCGTTCATTACCAACCTTCGTGTGTTTTTTCTCTTTATTAACCTTCCCTAGGTTATAACATTATTCCTTATAAAATAATATATAAGTGAAACGAAAGGGTAACCTTACGTTTGACTTTGTTTTATTGAACAGCTTATCTATTCTAGTTTATATATAAATATATATATATATATATATGAAGAAATATAGTCTTAAAGTGTGCTATATTTATGGGATAAAGTGCTCAATATCAGAGATAGAACGTGTGTAAATATAAAAGTGGACATGGAATTCAGCACTTAGAGGCGACAGTCTGTTTCATGCTAGTGCAATCGCCTGACGATTGCACTAGCATGAAACAGACTGTCGCCTCTAAGTGCTGACTTCCATGTCCACTTTTATATTTATATATATATATATATATATATTTATATATATATATATATATATATATATATATATATATATATATATATATATATATATATATATGTATATATATCCAGGTAAGATAAAAACGAATAAAGTATAATTCCAACGTTCGTAACATTTAATTTAAAAGAGAGCTCAATACAGAAACAGATCAATGTTATTTATTTTAGCAAATTACGCTACACAATTACCGTCGTGTTTCGATGCGTACCAATGCATCTCACCAGGTGATTGTAGATTACAATTGTTTAATTTTTAATCGTCTGATGAGACACGACTGCCATTATGTAGCGATTTTGACATATTTTGGATGTAATATCCTAAAATAAATTGTGTATGTATATATATATATATATATATATATATATATATATATATATGCAGTGTAACCCGGATATAAGAGAGTTGTCGGGACCGGAGAAGAAGTCTCTTATATCCGGCTTTGGTCTATTATATATACATTAACACAGGCTCTAATTTGGGTCCAGAGAAATGTATCTTATATCCGGGTTTTCTTATATCCGGGTCTCTTATATCCGGGTTACACTGTATATATATATATTGTTGTCTTAGATGAGAAAAGAGTGAGAATATTTCAAATCCAATTTCAAGGTGGCTTCTATTTTATATACGATTAAAACGCCATAAGTATAAAGATCCCCAAAAGAGGATCGTTTTTCCACTAGAAACTTAGTAGCCTACTTATCTTCTGGCAATAACCTATCTTATATATATATATATATATATATATATATATATATATATATATATATATATATATATATATATATATAATCATTTATTCAAATATTATAACATAAATATGTTATAAAATCACTACAAAAATAGCCATTTCGTTTCGACACATCCAGTGTCTTATCAAGTGATGATGTTGAATGTAGAATAAATGGTTTTTAAAAAAATTCCAAATTCCTTAACGGTCCTTCGCTTGATTATATCTGCTATAATCTGTATTGAGCACTCTTTAAAGAATAATAATTGTTGGTTATTGGAATTTACTCCGTATATACCAATCCTACACTTGAGTACATATATATATATATATATATATATATATATATATATATATATATATATATATATATATATATATATATATATATATATATATGTATTTATATATATATATATGTATATATATATGCACTTAATGACTACTCATTCATATTTTCGCTTGCTGCCTAATAGAATGTTTTATATTCTGTCCCTAATGGTCAAATGATGAACAGCCGAGGTAATATTTATGTAGGTTGAAATATTCTTTGCGTAAAAGCCTTCATTTTTGTGAACCGCGTTTACGTGGGTCGCAAATGGACAGTGAATGTGGCGTTTGTGTGTCAATTAATAGAGACACCGGAATTGAGTTTTAGAAGCAGAATACAAATGACATTTTCTTTGCCAAGAGACAAACAGGGATAGATAGATAGATAGATAGATAGATAGATAGGAACAGACTGGGATAGATAGATAGATAGATAGATAGATAGATAGATAGATAGATAGATAGATAGATAGATAGACGGAGTAGAGTGTTTCTGTGTGTGTACGTGTGAGTGAATGCTTTTGTGGGTGTTTGATGTTAGATTGGGGAAGAGGAGTCCGAATAGCATTAGAAAATGTCACTGTTGTTAATGGAGAAATTCGACGGGAGGATATGGGGAGAGGGAAAACAGATTGAAAATTTGTTTATGCAGATAAGTAATGATGACGACGTGCATTCGAAAGAGGTATGCGGCAAATTGTTGATAAAAACGAACCGTTTTCACAGACATTAGCATATGCATTCTCAGGTTATAAGAACTTTCAGAAAACAGAATTGCAACAAACTGAATATGTTACTTTTAAACGTGGTTTAACGTGCAAGCAATGTAGCTGGGTTACAATATATAAGCAGATCAACACTGGTTCGAAAAGAAGGAAGCAGTGAACTATGAATTTAGTCAGTTTTGCGCCATGCGTGATACACGCTTAGGCGATCATGTACATGAGATGACGAGGCAGATTTTTCCCCCAGCACATTGCTATTTTTTTCTGCGGTAGACCAGTTGCCATCCAAGGCTACAGAAACCCCATCTGTCCTGCTATTTCCCCATAGCTGGGCGGGGGAGAAGAAGACGATTCATAACACCCCAAAGGGTATTAGCACGTAAGTAAATGTAATGGATTAGGCCGGAATTTGACTGGAGTTATGTGCCATGCGTGATACGCGCTTAGGCGGTCATATATCTTTCGATACATGACTGACGAGGCAGATTTTTTTCCCGTAGTAGGTTGCCATTTCTTTCTGCGGTAGACCAGTTACCATACAAGGCTATAGAACCCGGTCTGTCCTGATATTTACAAATAGCTTGGTGGGGGGGGGAGAAGAAGATTTATACCTTTCCCAAGGGTACTAGCACATAAATGAATGTAATGGGTTCGAACTCGCCCCACCTCCGATTCCTTAGTCCGAGCCGCTATCCATTACTCCGCCCTGCCTCGGAACTATGAATTAGTGATGCTAAAATCAAACAAGTACAATTTAAATATCTGGGAAGTGTTTTAACAGAGGACGGAGAGGGCAAAAAACGAAACGAAATGTGTTTTTCAAAATCTAAGTAATAATAAACAAGAACATTTCGTTAAAAACAAAGAAAAGTGTACTGAATTATTATGTAATAATGGTCCTTTGATATATCCCTCAATGTTGAGGAGAACTCTGATTCTACAGAAGGATGCTGAGAATACTATGGACTGAACATGCGCGTAATGAGGAAATTTTAAGGAAAATAGAAACATGAAATACACTTATACTTACAATCAGTAGGAAAAACAATGAAGTCCTAAAGAACGAATCGCGTCACACAAAAATCTTTACTAGCGTAAATAATGAGAAAAGAGGACTTGAAGAATTTTGTACTGACAGGGCACATTGAAGGCAAGAGGGTCATAAGAAACCAAGCAAATAACCTGCCTAACTAGCTTGTGTAACTGGTTAGCAGAATCGGGTTTAGGAGAGACAGCAAAAGGTGAAACATGACTAAGAGACACAAAGAGGAAGAAACTGTGGAGAGCCATGATAGCCCACGTCCTGTAGGGTAACGGCATTTCGAAAAAGAAGAAAACACCATATATATTACACTGTGTATCTTGTTTGTCCGTTACAACTAGATTTGCCTAATAACATACAGATAGAAACCGGGCTGTGTATTATTCACGCCTTTTGCACCTGTCGAGATAACATATCAATGTTTGGAAAGTTAAATGAACGAGTTAGCCACCGTTGCACTACATTTTTATGTTTATACATTCTTTTTATAGATACAAATATTTAAGTAAATGCTCTGTTTTTATAATAATCAGTATTAAACAACATTTACCGACCTGAATATCCGAGAAATTTAATACTGTTTATTATAAAAACACAATGTTTACTTAAATATTTGTATCTATAAAAAGAATGCATAAACAAAAAATGTCTTAAAATAATTGTCGGACTTTCTCCATTTCATAATGTGTGACGTCATTTGTTTACATCTGGATACGCTTTGAGCAGATATGAATGTACGTGAGAGATTCATGGAAGATTGAAGTTTAAAGGCAGTAAATTCGACCTTGCTAACCGAACGCTCCTCTGTGGCCAAATCGGGTAAAGACACATAAGGCTATATGACGGTTCCGTATAGCATACAAGTTCGAATATTTTCTATGAAAATTTCTCGGACATTCAGACCTGTAAATGTTGTTTAATACTGTTTATTATAAAACCAGAGCATTTACTTAAATATTTGTATCTATAAAAAGAATGTCTAAACATAAAAATGCCCTAATATATATATATATATATATATATATATTAAAAAGAAGAGAGGTACCGCAAACTTTTTTGGTTGTAATGTGGGTTTTTTTTTCTTTTTTATTAAAAAATATTATTCTTTATTTTTCATAGTGTTACATAGTTTTACAACACGTGTTTCTGGTCTTACGACCGTCTTCAGGTAAAGGGTGGAGATTTCCACATATTATTAAAAATAATTATTAAAAATAATTAATTTTTTCCTTTATGCTTTTCAATGTTACATCTTCTCTATATGAGACATTCTCTGTTTTTGTGTTGGTCATTCCAATGTCTTTCTTTTCAAAAACAGAGAATGTCTCATATAGAGAAGATGTAACATTGAAAAGCATAAAGGAAAAAATTAATTATTTTTAATAATTATTTTTAATAATATGTGGAAATCTCCACCCTTTACCTGAAGACGGTCGTAAGACCAGAAACACGTGTTGTAAAACTATGTAAAACTATGAAAAATAAAGAATAATATTTTTTAATAAAAAAGAAAAAACAAAAACCCACATTACAACCAAAAAAGTTTGCGGTACCTCTCTTCTTTTTAATATACACACTTTTCTCTCGTTGGAACCATTATAACCTCTTCATTTCATTTTATATATATATATATATATATATATATATATATATATATATATATATATATATATATATATATATATATATATATAATCAGGACGAAAACCTTAAAATATTCATTTAGGTTATAATTTCCTCAGTTTTTATTTTTAATTTTCTCATTTTACCTTTATTATTTATCTGTATTTAAAATCCCTTCATTTAAGTTTGATATTATGACCATTATTGTAATTTTTATTTATTATTTGTGTTAAGGACCCTTTTATTAGAAGGACTAATTTGGAATTGGGTTGATTTGTCCTGCTTGAAATAACGGGTCATATCGGTCAATTTGCTGTATAACCCAATGTACAAAATTCCACACTATAAAGGAAAGATTATTGGCCGGGTCAGTCATTTTAGGTTTACTACTACCAATTCATTACCTCCTTCTTCCCTTTCCTTTCCATACTATCTCTCTATCTCACTGTTTATAAGAACTTGAATATCCGTCAACTTTCCTTCTCCCCCTCATTCTTCTCTTCTCTCTAGCTTTCCTTTCCCCAATGTCAATCTAATATAACAGTCAAGGATATTGTCTCCGTTTACTAAAAGTTTTCGGTCTGAAGAGTTGAAGACATAGATATTCACGAAATAAATTATAACCAAAATGAAAATTTAAGGTTTTCTTCTTTATTATTATTATTATTATTATTATTATTATTATTATTATTATTATTATTATTATTATCTGTAGACTACATTGAGCTATCCCTGGATTAATATCCTCCCTCCCAGTAACAAATTGGTAATATATATATATATATATATATATATATATATATATATATATATATATATATATATACAAATATAAGATTGGTGTATACGGAATAAATTCTAGTAACCAATAATTACTATTCTTAAAACAATACTCAATACAGAGTAGAGGAAATATAATTATTTATTCGAAAATTATAACATAAATATGTTATAAAATCAATAATTTTCGAATAAATAATTATATATATATGTGTGTGCGTGTGTGTGTGTGTGTGTACAATTCATTTGTTCTATTTTTTAAATATCTATAGATATAAATTTATTAACTTTTTCTTTGTACATGTATATGTGTACGTTTCCGTGCATTTGTTTTTGTTTCTTTATATGTAAGCGTGTATATCTGAACCTGATACCTGGCGATTACTGCTAACCTTTCATTAAAAAGTTGGACGTCTCGATTCTGTTTTTAGTTCAAAACAAGCAATTTTAAACCAAGAGCACCTACGTGGCACCTGAATATTCGTACACCTCAAACCACGTCTCACAGACAGCTCGAGGGATCGACCAGTAATTATGACATTGCTTTCTCTTCGTTCTATATTTACGCAGGCGACACCTGGTGACAACAGGTGTACAAATTGCACTTAAATTCAATAAGAGAAATATAATTCAATGAGCTCTCTCGGAAATTGATATGTATTGCGTTAACGTAATGAACCACAAATGGAACACATTACATTGTGCAATACATATATATATATATATATATATATATATATATATATATATATATATATATATATATATATATATGTATATATATATATATATATATATATATATATATATATATATATGTATGTATATATATATATATATATATATATATATATGTATATGTATATATATATATATATATATATATATATATATATATATATATATATATATATGAAGAAATATGCTCTTAAGGTATGCTATATTTATGGGATAAAGTGCTCAATATCAGAGATAGAGCGTGTGTAAACAAAAAATTGAAGTCAACACATATATATATATATATATATATAGCTATATATATATATATATATATATATATATATATATATATATATATATAGCTATATATATATATATATATATATATATATATATATATATATATAGCTATATATATATATATATATATATATATATATATATATATATATATATATATATATAGCCATCCAGAGACTGACTGTTTCGATGTATCACAGCTCATCAGTGTGGCTAGAAATCCGATTACTTCAAGTCGCAATCAAAACCCGACCAATTTGGAATCAGTCAGAGATTCTAACCTCCACGATATCGTCTCGCGGAAGGGAAATATTTAATGTTTTTACTATGCGAAAGACGTCAGAGAGCTCGATTGGAGTAGAAGAGCATTGCATTAGCAGCAGTAGCTACTGTTTATAAAATCACCCTTCCTCGATATATATAAGGGAGGGATACGCCAATGGAAACTCCAATCGTTTACAATCTTTTGAAATATTTTGAATATCACCACGATGTGCAAAAATGCATTGGACACCGATTTATATCATAAGAGTGTTACTCTTATGTAGTGTGTTCGATCCTCACTGAGTGTTTTAAAATTTAGGCATCCAACCAAACTCAAATGGGATTAACAATTAACTTTAGCTTGTTTATTTAGCTAATAGAGTATTTAATCATTGCAGTTGCAGCCTATGTTAACGCCAAAATCGTGGATACGGATTTTCAAGGAATATCTTCTTCCTATATAAGCTGGTGTTAAATAGTTTTTATATTCCTAATATTCCCCATTCTTACTCACCCATCAAGAATAAAGAGAAAAAAAATCCGATTTTCAGCGTCTGATGCAAGCACACATCTATATAGCGGCTGTAACACCAAAATTATCCAAATCGTGTAAAAGCAAAAATATCCATATGTTAGATTAAGCTTTGAACCATTATATCTTAGAAATGATTAAAGATATCTTACTGGAATTCTCTGAAGGTTTAATAACGTTACTGGACTCTACTTTGAGCAAAAAGAATGTATAATTACTCTTCAAGCGTAGCAGAAAAATCGTGATGAAATCGTTCATAAACGAAAATGACATGTTTATCATAAATTAATCATAGCTAAGTTTTTTATGGTACAAAATTTAATGATAGCTAGGAAAAAGGAAAAATTTATATGGCATTTTAAAAAGCTAAAAAAGAACAACCAGTTTCGTCCCAGCCTTATCAAGTTTATTTTTCTGGGATATAAAAAATATATAAGCGTGTTAATTTAATTAATATAACGAATAGAAGGAAGGAAAAAAAAAAGAATTTCAAGAAACTAGAGTCCAATAACATTCAGACCCAGTAAGCATTCCCTCTGTTTACAAAGGGAAGGCCCATGGGATCTGATATTCAAGGGCTCTAGAACCTTGAGGTGATATGAGGAGTGGGACTTAGATAAAATCGAAAAACGGTCCACACTAAAATCAATCACACAATTCCTACTATTTATTGCATGCTCTGCAATATATATATATATTCCCTCTTTTTGAAACTTATTCACTGTTTTCTTGATGGTTCTTGACTTGACTTTGAAGATGGAAGCCAGCGTATGAATGTTGATACCATTACTGAAGGCCTGAATGATCTTTTTCCTCTCACCATTACTCAGTTAGGAAGACATATTGGGGCTGACATAAAACGATATTAACCTGTTAATTCTTACGATAAACAGTGCCAAGATGCCTAAACGTCGTATCCGAAAACCTGGAAAAAAGAACTCCAATTAGTTTAGTATGTTCTTTTAGATATTAAACATTTTTTTGGACGAACTTTTATGTTCTTACATGATTTACTGAAGGCATCGGATTATACATTATAGAGAACTTACCCTAGCATCTTTAATAAGGCTGTCTCATAAGCCAATTTGGTAGTGTAGTAAGTTAGATCCTCGCAACGATAATGGCTAGTATAATATATTAATATATATTTTTAACCTCGCATTATCTAGCACTCTTGAATCTGATCTCAACGAAAATCTTTCCCTCCGTCTAGCTTTTCCAAGAGTTTTGAATTAGCTATGAAACATTGAAATCGGACCGGAGATTGCTTGGGCACACACACACGCTCACATACATACACTATAAGATAACCATTGTTACTCTTAGAATAAAATTGTCATTTCATACGAGGTGGTGAGTTCAATTTACAATGAAAGATTAGAAATATATACTTTCATTATCATTTTGGCAGCAATTCACTTTTAGACCTTTCACACAAAAACTTTTTCTCGTGATTTAATATTCTCTTTTCAGTGTTTCTCTAATTTCTAGATATATGTCTTATGGTTATTATTATTATTATTATTATTATTATTATTATTATTATTATTATTTCATTTGATTATTGTTGTGTACACATTTCCTCCCGGGTCCCAACTAGAAACGTAAGCTCAAAAATGGCTTCATGATATCTTCCAATGGTCATTTTTGTAGAAAATATACGAAAAAAAACCCCAATATTTTGTATTTCTTTAAAGCATTGGCTACCAAGAATCTCTTCAATGAGTCTATTGGAACCTTTCCCTACCGAGTGCTGCCACTACAACGGAAATTATTGATGTCCTCATGTGCCAATTTATTTTAGATTTCCAATTCAAGATCTTTGTATTTTGATAGTTTCTTTTGAAGATCTTCAAAGATACATTATAATCTGCGGGGACTGTCATAAACAATAAGACAGCACATTCTGCTTTTGTGTTCTTTGATCACGATGTCTGGGCGATTGTCTGTAATTGTTATGTCTGTGTATTGTAAGGCGCAAAAAATTGTTACAGATTCTATCTCTGTAACCGCGTCTGGGTAATGCTCATAGCTGTTTCTTGCAGTTTCCATGTTTTCCAGTGCAGCTTTTAACTCAGCACAATGTAGGTTTTTTTTATAATTTTGTTTGGTACAGGCAGCGTATTAACAATGAAATGACTTATCTTGTCATCGTTTCTGCATTTGGTGCATTGGATTTGCTATTGCTTCTTACGTTCTTTGCCGCTGCAGTAGGCGCATTATACTTTACTTGCACTTCTTGACCCACTTGAAATTCCATTTTGAATTTGTTGGCTTCGATTATTGATGAATTTCTTTTTTTATTTCATGCTCTTTGATTCACATCATCATCCAGCCTACTGTAGTTTCTAGTTATTTTTGAAGACCGATTTTTGTGGTTTTGTAAGACAGTTCTAGTTGAACTAATCCTCTGCCTACTTCGGATCTGGACACAAACAGACGATCAACATCAGCACTGGTATGATGCATGCGGTGGCAAGTGAGAAGCTTTCCCGTGTTGCCATCCATTCGCTTAATGTCAGCTATAGTCCAGTTAAGGATATTGAAATTGTATTACACCACAGGGACAGCCAAATTGTTTATGGCTGATATTCTGTTTTATGAATTCAACTCGGTATTTAACACTAGACGCAAACATCTATAGCATTCGCTTCTTAATTTCTCCTTCATTTGAGTATGCTGTGTTCCATCTCCTTCGCTGACTCCTAGGTATTTATAAGCTTCTTGTTCCAGTTCCCTAATCCTTGTAACAAATTATTATTATTATTATTATTATTATTATTATTATTATTATTATTATTATTATTATTTTCTTTGATATCTGGCGTTTACACATTTCTTTCCGGGTCCCGCCCAGGGACCTAAGGTTAGAAATGGTATCATGACACTTAAAAAAAAAAATTTTTGACACTGAAAAAAAAAAAAATTACATAGATAAAGCCCTTCGTAAAGTGTGCGCTGTACTTGTCAGAATAAGTTTTTCTATCTCTTTGAGGCATGCACTTCCAGGCATCCCTTCAATTAGTCTACTGGAATATTTTCCAACCAATCCTAAGGCTCCAACTACAACAGGGATTGTTGATGTTCCCATGTGCCACATTTTTGAGATTTCTATTTCAAGGTCCTTGTATTTTGACAGCTTTTCGAATATCTTCAAAGATACATTGCAGTCTGCAGGGACTGCCATATCAATAAGGAAGCATTTTTTTGGTTTGTGATCTTTAATAACAATGTCTGGGAGGTTGGCTTTGTTTGTTCTGTCAGTGTGTATTGTGTAGTCCCATAGAATTGTAACAGGTCCTATCTCCGTAACCGGGTCTGGGTGGTGTTCGTACCAGTTTCTTTAAGTTTCCTTCCCGTAGAAGTTGCAAATTTTCCAGTGCAGATATTGGCCCACTCTGTCATGCCGGTTTTTATATTCAGTGGGTGCCAATAACGTGCAATCTGATGCAAGATGATCAATGGTTTCTGAATATTTATCACAGAATCTGCATTTTGGGCTGACTCAATATTTTAGTATATGTGCTTGATAATTCCTAGTTAACAAGCATTGGTCCTGTGCAGCAAGGATAAAACCTTCAGTTTCAGCTTTCAACCCTGCACTACGTAGCCACTGATCGGTATGGATTTTGTCTACGTCAGCTTGTTTGGTACTGGCAGAGTATTGGCCATGAAACGGTTTATCTTGCCAATATTTTTGTGTCTGGTCGGTTGCAGTTGTCTTTGCTTTATTATTATTATTATTATTATTATTATTATTATTATTATTATTATTATTATTATTATTATTTTCATCATTATTATTATTATTATTATTATTATTATTATTATTATTATTATTATTATTTGTGTATGCTATGTATCTTGCTTTGTATCCTGTAGAGCAGGGTCCAAACTATGGTCCTTAAGCCCTATAGGAGAATTGTCATTTAAGTGATAGCACTCTTCTTAGTATATGGGATGTCCTAGTAGGGCGATCTTCTGGGTAACTTGTATGTTGATGTTACCTGGGACAGTGTCAGTAAAATCTTCCATTTCTTTTCTCACGAGGCCCAGTGCTCCGATTACTATTGGTACAGTCTCAGTCTTCATTCCTCACATCCTGTTAATCTTGATCTCCAGATCCTTGTATTTGGACAATTTCTCGATAATTTTATGGAAAGGTTTCTCTCAGATGGCACTGCTATGTCCATAAGCATACACTTCCTGAATTTCTTAATCTTATTCTTCTTATTATTATTTTCATTTTTATTGCCAAGTGTATTTTTCTAGATTGTCTGACCAAGGAGGAATCTTTTATCTTGGAATGCCCAATTTTAATTCCAAAAACAAAAACAATTCGTAGACAGCCCAATCTAACGGATTCAATGAGGTAGATTGGAGTAAACAAGATTTTCTCTTTGTATCGGAGGAAATCATTCACTGACGCATACAAAAACTAAAAACACGCACGGGCTCACTTAAAGACAACACAAAACACGAACACAAGCCATGATGCTCACGTGTTCACGATCCGAAACACGTCTGTTACATTCTAAATGATACTAAAACGCGTTCAAATAATTTTGTTTGACTTATAAGCCTCAACCAAGAACAGCTTTAACATTATTTTGTATTTTTTTTAAGCATTCAACCCCAAGCAAGACGGGAAGCCACTAGCATCCAAGGAGTTACAGAGAGTTGGAACGAGAACAAAGAGGAGTGATAGAGAAGAGGATGAAGAGAAGGTTAGGGGATAGATCAGGGCATCTGGAGACGTCGATTGACATTACATTTGAATATTTGGAGAGTATAGCTATCAGGAAAACAAGAACTGGGGAGAGAGTTCCACAGGCGAGAGGTGCGAGATATAAAGATATTGGAGTAGAAGAGACGGCTACATTTAACAGTTTCAAAAGTGAAAGGGTGAGAGCGATATGTCAGCCTGGTTGAACGCTTAAATCCATGAAGTCTGGGAACCAGCGAAAGCAGCTCATCGGAGCAGTTACCGTGAAAGTATTTGTAAAAAGACAAAGGGAGGCAACGGCACGTCTGTGAGAGAGTGGCTGCAGACGAGATGCCAGATCAGGGCCAATTACATAGCATATCCGTCTTTGGATTTTATCAAGGAACTTCAAACAAATAGAAGGAGCTCCCGAACATATATGGCAGCAATACTCCATGCAAGGGCGAATGGTTGATTTGTAGATTTGAAGGATCGACTCCGGCGAGAAAAATTTCCCTGCGCGGCACAGGGAGTCAACTTTCCTAGCGGTGGACGAAGCTATTGACTCAATGTATTCGTTTCATCTTAGGTCAGCGGACAATGTAAGACCGAGAAGTCGCTAAGGTGTGCTCTCGTGGAGTCGAGCGTCAGACATTTTAATGGGAGGCAGGGTGTTTACTTGTATAATAAAATGTTTTTCATGACCCAGCGCACCCTAATCTACAGAGCTTTCTCTCTCTCTCTCTCTCTCACTCACTCACTCACTCACTCACTCACACACACACACACACACACACACACACACACACACACACACACACACACACACACACACACAACAAAAAAGAAAACAAACAAAATGTGAAGAATATTGATAGCTTATATCAGCGGTGTAAATAGCACAAATAGGGAGAGTCTATGGCAAACTATCTAATAAAAAAAACATTAAGTCTCTAGAGCATTCTATAAATACAAAAATAAATTCGACAAAAATAAATTAACAAAAAGAGTAAGACAGCTGAACTTTAGCGACATGATAAAAACATCTGTCCACATGCATCGTGGTCGGACATATAATTATTTTGTCAACGATAGAAAATGTCCGAACTCTAGAATAAATGTAAAATATTTATCATTTCAAAAAAAAATAAAATAAAAAAATAAATAAAAATAAAAACGTAGTATTATTTTTTTCTTTTCTTTTAAATTTGTCTACCTTCTATATTTTATTCAATCTCCAAATGCTCTAAACATGTAACTTCTTTCAAGCTTGGTAACAGAAAAATATGTGTTTACTCTAATATTCCAAGTTATTTTGTGATTGATTTTTTTTATTGGTTATATTTTAAAAGATATACGATTACTGATTTTGTTTATTGGCTGGGATGGTTGAGTTTTCTTTACTAGATATAAGGGCTGAGGAAAAATGTGAGAATTGCTGAACTTTTAGGCCAGCAGGCGGATGTCTTCTACAACTGGAATGTTAAAAAAAACATAATCTTTTTATCCACTCTTATCCAATGCGAACTGGACTCGAATTCCCCTGAATAATTAATTAGCAGCTGAACTGGTGTCTGCGGTCGGTAATGGACTTTTCTCACACCACGTTTAGTGATCTCCATCATAAACGAAAAGAAATAAAATCTACCATTTCAGGTTCAATATGGAACTATTCGAAGTTTATAATGAAATAGCCAAGTTCAAAATGGAATAGTCAAAGACAAAATGGGATGAGGCAAATTTCAAATGGGACTAAGCAGATTCAAAATGAAATAGTGAAAATACAAATGAAATAAGCAAATTTGATTTGGGATTTAGCAAGTTCAAAATAGATTAGGCAAATTCAATTTGGGACTGAGCAATTATTTTGCTAAAAAGACTTTAAAATTAAATATTTTCATGATCAAATAATAATATTTAACTAAACTTTATTATTGAAATGTTTTTATCTCCTAGGAGCAATCAATAAATCAAGAAAATTCATGAAACGTGTATGTTTTTTGGATGCAACTTTCAGCGCTTAAAATATCTCATTATACCTATCTTTTTTCAAACACTGTTTTGATATATGCATTCAATATTTCCTTGGTGCTTTTTCTTAGGACTTTCGAGTTTTGCCCTGTTGATCCCCGTAAATCATTTCATTTTGAATAATTCTCTCTTTTTTAACCCTATATAGAGTCTATATCCCTATTTCTTTCTTCTTCTCTTCTCCTTGATTGTCTTACCAACGAAAGTGCCAGAAACTCTAACTTTGACATATATTTATCCGTTCAAGAATAGCCTCTTGTCAGAAATTGATAGTAAAATCTACGCAGCGGTACGATTTTTAATTATCTGATTTACCGCCCAGTTGATTTTTTAATCCATCATATTTGTTTATTGAAACGCTTAGATAAGTCCGGACATTTTTCCACCATGAATCTGCTTAGTCCCAATTCAAACTTGCTTATTTCATTTAAATTTGATATGTCTCATACTGAACTTGGCTATTTCATTTTGAATTTGCTACGTCCCAATCTGAAGTTGGCTATTTCATTTTGAATTTGCTACGTCTCATTCTGAAGTTGGCTATTACATTTTGAATTTGCTACGTCCCATTCTGAAGTTGGCTATTACATTTTGAATTTGCTACGTCCAATTCTGAAGTTGGCTATTTCATTTAGAATTTGCTACGTCCCAATCTGAAGTTGGCTATTACATTTTGAATTTGCTACGTCCGATTCTGAAGTTGGCTATTTCATTTTGAATTTGCTACGTCCCATTCTGAAGTTGGCTATTTCATTTTGAATTTGCTACGTCCCAATCTGAAGCGTGCTATTTCATTTTGAATTTGCTACGTCCCATTCTGAAGTTGGCTATTTCATTTTGAATTTCCTACGACCTAATCTGAAGTTGGTTATTTCATTTTGAATTTTCTACGTCCCATTCTGAAGTTGGCTATTTCATTTTGAATTTGCTCTGTTCGATAATGACTGATATTTTCCCAAATCGAACTTGAAATGATAAAGAATTTAGAAAGTACGTCTTCCTCGCTCCGAAATTGAATCCTACATACAGCTGCTTGCTTTGTTTGCTTATTTTAAACGATAAATAAACTCCTTATGCGTCATTTTACATAGAAATTTAATTTTTCGGGCAGGTTTAATTTGTTAAAAATATGGAATGTTATTCGGCTTTCACAATTTAATAGATGGTAGATGATACTCGGCTTTTGCGCATATACGTGTTTGTGCACCTATACTTACTATATGTAGTGATATGTGTTTAATGTTGTAGTTTTGTTGAATTCATTTTAGATTACAGTAGGATTTAAGAAACTATAGGAGAAAAAATGTATTGCTGGTAATTTCTTTTAAATTTTTTTTACAAATATATATTACTAAATTTTCTTTTTACTATGAAAATGCATTTTTATACTTCCACAGTGTTTTGACCCCGGTTTATGGGTTAAGTATTTGCCTATAGTTGGGACCATGAAAGGTGTTACTGCCCCAGGTGATACCCACGATGCACAACAAACTCATCCTACAATCTGTGATTGAATATGAAATTAGGCGAGGTCAAGCATAACTTGTTAAATATCTAACAGACTGCATGACGATTAAAATAGTTGCGTATTTCACACGGTGGTTGGTCTTCAGGCGAGGATACCGGGTGCTGATTTTTTGATTTTTCCAGTCTGGTTGTTTTAAAGCTGTTGGAAATACCGCGGCGCAATTTCGCATCTATACGTATGACTAGTCCATTTTAGAATGAGCATCAAGTGAAGGGAATGAAAGAAAATGTCAATGTGATGACCTTTAGATAAGGACGAGAGTATTTCTTTTATCAATATGCAAGATGAGAAATTCTGTGGGGAGGGGCGATTGAAATACGTTTTGAATAAGAGGAAACAAAGTAAACCCTCTGAGTGAAGATTTTAGTAAAAGAAATATCATTTTACCGACGGATGTTGGGAGTAACATCGACAGAGAATGTGACAAATTAGGAAGTATAAGTGTTATGGTCCAGGTTAGGACCAAGGAAGAACAAGACGAACACAAGAGTAGAAATAACGAAGATATATTACACGGAATAATAATACAAGATGTGGAAGGTGTTAGTATGACTGTCAGTCTGGTTTGGAGTTAACTATTATTGGCTCGACTCGATTAGTCTCTCTCTCTTGAGAGGCGTAGTATACATAGTGTTAGGAAGAGTTCATTCTGTAGTTATAGGTAAGGACCCATAACAATAAGTAAAATAAGAACTGTAAGGAAACTGGCGAGATAAATCTGAGAGCAACAGCAAACATTTTTCAGATACACTGAGGATTGATAGTAAAAAGAATTTCAAATTCCCGGGGTATATCGAAAGCAAACAGAACCTGAAGAAAAGAGCCGGTAACTTGACTTATTTGAGAACAAAAATGGAAGTCAAGTGCGAAAAAGAAAAAAAAAACAAAGAAAAGCGGTATCTAGTAATGAAAACAACAAAAGAAAGGAAACAGTGGAGGGACATGATCATACTTTTACTGAAGGAAGGTGGAGCAGTTATAATGAAATAGGATCAGGATGTGGAAAGAAATTAGATCCGGAACGTGCAAATGACGTGAAACCATATGAAATGTCGAAGAAAAGTAAAGAAAGAAGAA
>OZ038482.1:15328933-15333933 GCA_964036315.1 Acanthosepion esculentum | reverse complement strand
AAACACATATTCTATTTTGTAGCAATGTCAACGTTTTGTGTTCTAATATCTAAAATAAAATAATATATTGCTCTACTTGGTATTGAGCACTTTTCTTTAAAAAAAATAAATGCTACGAACAGGAGAATTTTGCATCAGCTGTTTTTTCTCTCATTTGTGTGTGTGTGTGTGTGTGTATATATATATATATATATATATATATATATATATATATATATATATATATATATAGATATATAGATATATAGATATATATATTACGTGTGTACGTTTTAGGCTTTTGGTTTTGAATGGATCGGATAAAAATACGACTCAAGTTCCATATTGATTTGCTCGACTTCGCTGAATATGGTTCAACACTTTACTTAGCTGTGATATATCTGCAGACACCTAGTTAGAAAAAAGAAAATACTTGACTAGCACAATCAAACTAAAGCATCGACAGTCTACGTAAGCGCGTCTGGCTCAACAATAACATAAGTAAATATATTAAATGAAAGCATACACCGCTGTTGTACACTATTTATATTATTCGGTCTATTCTCCTCATCTTCGTTGCCATATTTATCACAACGTTTCGGCCGTTGTACGCTCAGGCTTTTTTCAGTTGATTGGATTGTCGAACTGATTTTAATTCGCTGGCTGTGGTAGACTGTTCTAGTTCCACGTGCCATGGCTAATGGATGTCAGTTATCAGTTATCTCCTGTTAATCCACCTCACCAAGTTCTCCAAAGAAAGGGTTCAATTCGACATTCCAGTCACCTGAAGAAAGCCGGGGCGTACAACGGCAAAAACGCTGTAATAAATATGGCGACTAAGATGAGGACAATAGTCCGAATAATGTAAATAGTGTACATAATACCTCATCTCAGAAATATAGACAGATACTGAAAGGCCGAAACGTTGTAATAAATATGGCAACAAAGATGAGGACAATAGTCTGAATAATGTAAATAGTGTACATAATACCTCATCTCAGAAATGTAGAAAGATACTGAAAGGCCGAAACGTTGTAATAAATATGGCAACAAAGATGAGGACAATAGTCTGAATAATGTAAATAGTGTACATAATACCTCATCTCAGAAATATAGACAGATACTGAAAGGCCGAAACGTTGTAATAAATATGGCGACAAAGATGAGGACAATAGTCCGAATAATGTAAATAGTGTACATAATACCTCATCTCAGAAATATAGACAGATAGTGAAAGGCCGAAACGTTGTAATAAATATGGCGACAAAGATGAGGACAATAGTCCGAATAATGTAAATAGTGTACATAATACCTCATCTCAGATGCGTTGTTCCCTCTCCTTTATATTAGCGCAATCTTTGTTTAAGAACGACCATTGGCCCCCGATTACTGTCATCGTAAGTTCTTCAAGTCTAGGTACAACCTTTATCTATCCGTCATATCCTAATAATATTCGCCCAATTTATCTTTTTTTACGACATTACAACATCATTCAGTGGTTAGTCGATCCACTATTAGGTGAACAATACCACTGACTCGTGCCTTTCGTCTGACTGAAACATTGAAATGGGTAAATTCTGTATTAGTTGTCTTTGTTTTTTTGGTTTTTAGCTTTCCCATTTAAATTTCTATTTCGGACACGAACTCAGTACACACCGGGGTCGATAAGACAGACGACCGATATCTTCGTCTGGCAAAGTAGGCTATTCCCCACATGAGGTGATTTTTGACTTTATTGTTTATTAATTATTTGCTCTGTAATAAAAAATACATTGAGCTATTTGTGGATCAGTTTTAATATTTTATATTACTAGGATCCACTTGGATTATATACCAACGGATTTGTTACCTTTACTATATATATATATATATATATATATATATATATATATATATATATATATATATATATATATATATAATGAAATGGATTAAGTCTGACAGTTATTTAATGTACTTTCTGTTATATACGATATTTTTATAGATATAATTTATTTACGTAAATGATGTATATTTTAATTATCAGTATTAATTACATTTACGGGTAAATATAATTAATACTGCTTAATTAAATACAGCATTTACTTAAATAAATTGTATCTATAAAAATAACGTATAAACAGAATGTATATATATATACAGTGTAACCCGGATATAAGAGAGTTGTCGGGACCGGAGAAGAAGTATCGTACATCCGGGTTTCTCTTATATCTGGGTCTCTTATATCCGGGTTACACTGTGTATATATATATATATATATATATATATATATATATATATATATATATATATATATATATACTGTATATACGTTGCTTTTATACGTTTCCGAGGTTGTACCCTCCGGCCTCAGGTGTATATCGTGGGCTACAACTACAATTAGAATTGTTGATGTCCTCATATACCAAATGTTTGAGATTTCGATTTAAATGTCGTATTTTGAAGATCTTTAAAGATACCTTACAGTCTCTAGGGATTGCCATGTCAAAAGGATGGCACATTTTGTTTTTGTGGCCTCTGATCACGATGTCTGGGATATTTAGCTTTAATTCTTTTGTGTGTGTGAGTATTGTAAATTCCATAACATTATGACAGGTCCTGTCTCTGTTAACGAGTCTGAGTCGTGTTCATACTAGTTTCTTACAGATTCCTTTCCGTAAAATTTGTAGATTTTCCAAAGCAGATATTAACCCTCTCTGTCATGCCGGGTCTATATTCAGTGGGTGCCAGTACCGTGCAGCCTGATCCAAGAATCTGCGTTTTGGTCTAACAATATTTCATTATGTGTGCTTGGCAAATTCTATGGGACTATATGTGAATTATAATCATTTGTGACTAATTCATGTTAAACGACTTACTTAGCAACATTGTTCACGCCTCTTTCCGCTTTTTTTTCGCGTAACGATCAAAATCGTAAATTTTATTTTATTTGTTAATCTCACACGTTAATTTTACCACTTTAATCGGCAGATTTAATTGAATTTTCTCAGTTTACTCGTTCAGCTTGTTTTAAACGGCATTTTATATATATATATTATTTTCGTTTTAACACGCTGCATAAGTCGTAATTTATTTATTTTAATCGTAAACGCGATGTAAATTTCTAATTATTTTAAGGTTGCATATTTTTTATTTCTTATTTTATTGTCTTATTTTATTTATTTATTAGCAGTAATTATCAAGTGGGGAGATGAAACTTCAATAAAAGTCAAAAAAGTAACCCCCGACCAAAACAAAAAAACGGAAAACACATAATTACCTTCCGAATATCCGACGAGTATCCACATAAAAAAGAAAAAGTAAAAAAAATCCCCAGTAAACAACTTAAATAGAGCTCACACCATTGCGATTGGCAGTTGGTCAACTTCCAATCAAATGCATGATAGAGGGGTATGGTTTGCCTAATATAAGTCAGTGTCTGCAGGCTGTTAATTTAGATGGGGGTGCATCAGAGACTGATCAGCTCTGATGGGCTCGATTTGGTGAGGGGAGTATGATGTTTGAAAGACCCGAAACTGCCCAATGAGCCAATTCAGAACATCACTGACGACGCCCTCTAGCGCCAAAGAGCGTATATTCAAAGTAGTTAGCAACCATTGGTCTTGTGCAGCAAGAATGAAAATTTCGGTTTCAGCTTTTAACCCTGCACTACGTACCATGGGTACGGGGTTTGTCTGCATCAGTTTGGTTGGTACGTCCAGAGGCTTCATCATGAAGACTGTTGTTTCCATCGTTTCTGTATCTGGTTCATTGCATTTCTGTATCGGATCCATTTGCGGTTACTTGTGTTTTTATTTGCCGCTGCAGCAGGTTTATTATGGTTCATTTGCACTTCTTCATCCACTTGAAATTCTATGTCGAACTTGTTAACTTCCTATATTACTGAATGCAGTTTCTTATTTCTTTCATGTTCTTTGATCCACATAATCATTAAGTCTTCTGTAGTTTCCATCTATCACTGAAAGCCGATTGTTTTAGTTTTTTTAAAGACAGTTCTAGTTGAACTAATACTCTATCTCCTTCTGATCTAGAGACGTACAGACGATCAACATCAGCTTTGGGGTAATGCATACGATGGCATGTGAGAAGCATTCTTCTTTTGGCGTCTATTTGCTTAATGTCAGCTATGGCCCAGTTCAGGATGCTGCAACTGTTTTGCACCACAGTTACAGCCAAGGTGTTTTTATATTCTGTTTTGTGAATTCAACTGAGAATTCAATACCAAACGCACACGTCCGAAGTATTCTTTCCTTACTTCTCCTTCATTTGTGCAGGCTGTATTCCATCACCTTTGTTAATTCCTAGGTATCTACAGGGTTCTTCTTGTTCCAGTTCTCTAATATTTGTGACAAAATCTTGATCTATTGAGTGTGTTTCTGCAATTCTTCTGAAATGTTACTTTTGCACATTTATCTAAGACGAAATCCATACCTATGAAACATTTGGCAGTATTGAGGAGGCCCTTCAACTCATTTCCGTCTTTGAAAGTTTCCTCATCGGATATTCAGTTCTAGTTGAAGTAATCCTCTGCCTCCTCCGGGTTTGGGAAGACACAGACGATCAGCATCGGTCTTGGGATGATGTATGCGGTGGCAAGTAAGAAGCTTTCTCGCTGTAGCGTCCATTCGCTGAATGTCAGCTCTCGTCCCGTTAAGGATTTTGAAACTGTATTGCACCACAGTTACAGCCAAGGTGTTTTTCTATGGATGATATTCTGTTTTTGCATTCAATTTGATATTCAATACTAAACGCACACGTTTTGTAGTAGTATTCTCTAACTTTCTCCATTTGGATATGTCTTCCATCTCCTTCGCTAATTCCAAGATACGTATAAGTATTCTTGTTCCAGTTCCCTAAACTTTGTGACAAAATCTAGATACCTATGTCATCACTGAAATTTTATACTATCTAGGAGACCCTTCAACTCATTGTCGTCTTTGGTAAATAGTTTGAGATCATCCATGTAGATTAGGTGATTGAACAAGTTATTTTTTTACTTTGTATCCAATCAATTATTGTTT
>OZ038482.1:15323933-15326433 GCA_964036315.1 Acanthosepion esculentum | reverse complement strand
TTATCATTAAGTAAGTGACGTATTACACTAATGTTAAAACTTTTCGTAAAGTCATGAATTCATTTCTCCCTACGCGTCCTGACAGCGAGAAATATCTTGAGAGTCTCACCAGCAGCATATAACTAACCATCTCGTGCACGCACACAAAAAGACATGTACACATATCTACAAAAAGAAAGAGAGAAAGAATGAGAGAGAGAGAGAGGGAGGGAGGGAGTGTACTGTCAGACGTGTATTTAAAATATAATCAAAATACATTATCTCTTTTCCCAAATTCATGGATATGCCCAGGCACGCACATACACAAACATACGCGCGCACACACACACACACACACACACACACACACACACACACACACACACACACATCCACACACACACTGATATATATATATGTATATACATATATATATATATATATATATATATATATATATATATATATATATATATATATATATATATATATATATATATTGGGATATTACATCGAAAAAATGTTAATATCGCTACACAATTACAGTCGTGTTCCGATGCATATCAAATGCATCTCATCAGACGATTGGAAATTAGTGCCGAGTGAAAGATTTAGCTAGATTTAAAAACAAAATACAACGTATTTTACGAAAAAAAAAGAGGGGTGTTTAAGATTTGAGAGCTTTACTCAGATCAACCAATCAAATATGACCTACGTTAAATTTAAACTAAGTAAAGAAGCAAAAATTAAGAAATTTTTTTCCATAGATGTTTCATTGGCAATCAATGGCAACACAGACGTTAAACAGTTGGTTGGTTGGTTGTTTGGGGTTTTATGGCATATCAACCACTATGGGTTATTTAATGCCAAATCCATTTTCCACACATTTATTAAATATATATACTTTGTAAATGTAATTTAAGGATAACGTTGGCAACATCATTGTTTCAAAAACGTATAGTTGGCCACATCATTGTTTCAAACAAAGTATAGCTGGCAACATCATTGTTTCAAAAACTTATAGATGGCAACATAATTGTTTCAAAAACGTATAGATGGCAACATAATTGTTTCAAAAAAGTATAGCTGGCAACATCATTGTTTCAAAAACTTATAGATGGCAACATAATTGTTTCAAAAACGTATAGTTGGCAACATCATTGTTTCAAAAAAATATAGCTGGCAACATCATTGTTTCAAAAACTTATAGATGGCAACATAATTATTTCAAAAACGTATAGCTGACAGCATCATTGTTTCAAAAACTTATAGATGGCAACATCATTGTTTCAAAAACGTATACCTGGCAACATCATTGTTTTAATAAACGTATAGCTGGCAACATGATTGTTTCAAAAACGTATAGTTGGCAACATCATTGTTTCAAAAAAGTTTAGCTAGCCACATTATTGTTTCAAAAAACGCACAGCTGGCAACACCACCGCTTCAAATATACGGATGCAGCTTACCTCCACACCCAGGACTCGGATGTAGTTTATCGTCATACCCAGGACGCTGATGTAGGTAATCGCCATACCCAGGACGCGGATGTAGTTTGTTGTCATACCCAGGATGTGGAAATGTGCTGGAAAAGACATGGAAGTTTGGAAAAGACCTGGAAGTTCACTATTTGCCCATAGCTGGGACTCAAACAGGTGCTACCACCCCGGTTCATGGTGGACCTGCGAACATCAACAATTAAGAGGTGGTTCCATACTTCCTCATAACCCCCTGATCAGAGACCTTGCTGTTGGATGCAGTTTAACGTCGTACCCAGGATGACGTTAAACAGGAGAGGATGTTAATGGATGCATATTTTACACATTAGACAATGTAATTTACTAACAAAAATGAGATGGAGCGGTAATTTAATAAAATGTTAAACAAGTTATATTTTTTGTAAGTTTCATACATGATTTTTTTTTCTTTTGCTCAATTTTTAATAAGCCCTCTTTTAAATTAAATGTTACAAACGTTGGAATTGTACTCTATTCGTTCTTTCTTATCCGTTCATCTTACCTGGATATATATATATATATATATATATATATATATATATATATATATATATATATATATATATATATATATATATGTATGTTATGGGTCCTTACCTATAACTACAGAATGAACTCTTCCTAACACTATGTATACTACGCCTCTCAAGAGAGAGAGAGACGAATCGAGTCGAGCCGATAGTAGTTCACTCCAAACCAGACTGACAGTCATACTAACACCTTCCACATTTTATATTATTATTCCGGGTAATATATCTTCGTTATTTCTACTCTTGTGTTCGTGTTGTTCTTCCGTGGTCCTAACTTGGACCATAACAAATATATATATATATATATATATATATATATATATATATATATATATATATATATATATATATATATATATGGAAAAGGTTTTAGTTATACCAACGAGAGAAAATTGTATATTTTCAAAAAGAGAGAAACCGCAATGTTTTTTTGTTATAATATCTGTTGTGGTGTCCTCCCTCTAAAAAGTCTAT
>OZ038482.1:15303933-15318933 GCA_964036315.1 Acanthosepion esculentum | reverse complement strand
ATATCAATTTAAATGTCCATTGGGAGATTGTAACTCCGACAAAAAAGCTAATATATATACTGGTCATTCTACATTAACGATATCAAGACGGCTCACTCTATCCATGAATGATTCATCCTCCATTGCACAACATTTGCATAATTATTCCTGTCCACATTCACAATTTGAAAGTATATTGGCCAATAATATCCGAAAACTTCACCAAGAACCTAATAAGCAGAAACTGCAATATCTCGAAGCCATATTTATTAAAAAATTAAAACCAAAACTTAACAATATTAATTATGACTATACTACAAATGTTCTGAAATGCTTAAATTGTATAGTTCTTTAGAAATATCTACGTTAAAACTAAACAGTTTTTTTAGAACAAGAAAACTATAAACTACTGCAAAAATTCAATTCCTAAATAAGTTGCCTCCCTCTACATTATAACGTTTACAATTAGGAAAAAATTCAAAAATCAACGTTTGTGACTTGCGCATGATCGGAATCATTAACCGGTTAAACACAAAGTCAAAAATTTACTTTTGACACACAACTAATTACCCTAGCCATCATAACCCAGATGATGATAGTCTGAATATAACGTAAGTACGCCGAAAAATGAAATGAATAAATATAACCATGGTACCTTCCTTGCACTCTTTAATCACGAAACAACAAAGCTTATACGTGATTACGAAAGGATCTTATTCAAAATAAACAAATACATATTTAAATTGTTTTAACAGACATGCTTAAATGAAAATACGCTGCCAAAATATACAGGATATATATATATATATATATATATATATATATATATATATATATATATATATATATATAGAGAGAGAGAGAGAGAGAGAGAGAGAGAGCAGTATGGGTCCATCAGGCTCTTATCTCAAATAACAACTAAGACAAGAGACAGTTTGACCAACACAAGGAAAATTGAAAAAATCATGTTAAAGAGATAAAACACAAATGAAAACTACAGACAAAAGTTCATTTCTGTAGTTCACTGCTACTAACAAGCAGAAATATTTGTTTCTCCTGATGATGGACATGTTGGCCGAAACTAGTCGAGGAATCTAAATGAAATAATAATAAAAACGAAAGAATATTAATCTACAACCCAGTGTGTCTGAAGATTTTAATTTTTTTAAATAATTTTTATTGTTCAAAATATATATATATATATATATATATATATATATATATATATATATATATATATATATATATATATATATATATAATGAACTCTCTCCCGTCGTTTTCGAGGTATGAGTGCCTAGTTTTTAATCCAGTAGCTGTCCGTGCCGCTTTAACTTTCTCGCCAGGGAACTTGATGCTCAGGTGGAATAGCAAAGAAGAAACACAGAACTGAACTGCAGACTATCCACACAAAAGATTTGTTTAGTGTGGTGAAGGCTTGTGTAGAACCAGCCCCACTTATTGGAAGTGCTGATAACAAGGAGTTGGTGCAAATATTTTCCACGAACACAATGAACACCCCCCTCAGGTTTTATTCTCACGGAGTTATACCTCTCCGGTACTACCAGTGCACAGAAGAGTGCAGCGTATTTCGATGGTAATTTCACGTGATTTAGCCCGCGGACTGCTGAATCGATTTACAGGATTTGGCACGTGGAGCACCTCGAGGCGGTGTAATGGTTAGCAAGGTTATCTCGCTAGAACAATTACGACTGATTAGTGAGTTCGACCCTCACTTGGTGTCCCCTACTTTCGGCTTTGAGCAGCATCTAAGGTTAGTTTGGAAAATCACTACAGGATTTGGCGCGTGGAGATTTAGGGGATGGGTGAAGACCAGTGTTGCGCGTCCAACATATATATATATATATATATATATATATATATATATATATATATATATATATATATATATATATATATATATATATATATATATATATGAGATAGAAATTGTAAGGAGGATAGATAATTATAATTAATTAATTCACTGAGTCTGAAAAAACCTCAACAGAATGCAGAAAGCACTGGACGGCCGTTTCGTCCTATATTTGGGACTCATCAGCAGTCTTTTTTGATAAACGTTAGAACAGTTGGTATGGTGTTTGCTTGACAACCTAACTGTCAGGGTTTCAATTCTCGGTAGTGGATGCGCTCTGCTGATGAATCCCAAATATAGGGCAAAACGGCCTACCAGTGCTTTCTGCATTCTGTTGAGGTTTCTTTCAGACTCAATGAATTACTTAATTATATATATATATATATAGGTTTGTATGTGAGAGATAGAGAGGAGTGATAGAGGTTATGTTTTTAGGATGACTGTCAGCAAACATCTTTTAGAAATAATTACGATTGTGCAGAAATTTTTCTACCTGTACCGAATTGATCTACTCTTTGCTGAAAAGTAAACTTGTATCCGAGTACAATCCTTTGCATGACTTTATTGTTATTTTCTCTGATGACGTCACTGATGTGTCATTCGTCCAACGAGTGACCTATATTTTAAGCCACAAGTTTTGCAAGCAAACCTACCACTTGCTGCATCAGTATCGTGTTACGGTGAGTTGTCATGCCAGAAAATAACAACAATAATAATAATAATAATAATAATTAATATCATAATCTGTGTATGTTATGTTTCCTGCTTTGTATCTTGTAGAGACGGGTCCGAACTATGGTCCTTAGGCCCTATAGGAGAATTCCCTTTTAATTGATAGCACTTTTCTTAATATGTGGGATGTTCCTAGTAAGGCGATTTTCTGGGCAACTTGTATGTTGATGTTACCTGGGAAACTGCTAGTAAAATTGTCCATTCCTTTCCCCATGAGGCCCAGAGCTCTGATTACTATTGGTACAGTCTCAGTTCTTCATTCCTCACATCCTGTTAATCTTGATCTCCAGGTCCTTGTATTTGGGCAAATTTCTGGATAATTTTAATGGCGGTGTTTCTCTCATCTGGTACTGCTATGTCAATAAGTACTACCTGAATGTCTCGTCTTTTGTCACAATATCAGACCTTTTGGTTTTTATTTCGCTGTCAGTTTGAATTAACATGCCCCAGAGGATAGTCACATCGTTATTGTGGGTAACTGTGTCTGGATGGTACTCATAACATCTCTCAGTTGCTTCGTTTTTGTGCTTCTTGCATATCTTTCAGTGTACATATGTCGCTACCTTGTTATGCCTGTGTATTTATTAATTTTTGCTAGTTAGGGATATCCTGAGATAATATGGTTGACAGTGTCATCATATTTTGCGCAGATCTTGTATTTCGAGTTATTTCCATCCTTGATTATGTGACAGTGATAGGATCTGGCTGCGACGATTTGGTCCTGAGCTGCAATAATTAGGCATTTTGTCTCAGCTTTCAACCCGGGCTCCTCAGCCACTCGTGTGTTTTCTGTTGGTCCGCATCTGCTTCTTTCGTTCTCTTTATGTATTTGTCATGAAACACCTTGTCATCAAAGTTTTTTTTTGTAATCACATTTGGCCAAGTTGTTTTGCTATCTGTTTTACTCGTTTGGCGTAGATGGAATTCGCTTCGTTTTTTTTTTGTTAGTAGGATGTCAGGTATATTAAGCTGTTTCTTGACGAGTGCAACTTCTTTGTTGAAGGAGTGGATTTGTTTTTTTTATTATTTGAAGGAGGGATCATTGGTCTTTTGTGAGTTACACTTCCAACCTGATTGCTGTAGTCTTTAGATTTAGTTCAGGTTGGATTAGACCTCGACCTCCTAAAGCTCTTGGTACCGACAGCCTATCAACATCTGATTTCGGGTGGTGCATCCTCATTTGGGTAAGAATTTTTCTAGTCCTGGCGTCCAATCTTTTAATGCCATTCAACTTCCATTTAATAATGTTGAAGCTTTATGTTACTACGGTTATAGCTAAGGTGTTGATAGCCTTCATTTTATTGGTCCCATTAAGTTCGCTTTCTAGTATCAGACGCACTCTCCTATAATATTCTTTTCAGGTCTTTTTCTTCATAACTGAATGTTGCATTCCGTCTCCTTCATTAATTTCATATGGTCGACAGTTTCTTCATATTTTCCGCAGATCCTGCATTCCGAGTTGTTTCCATACTTGATTATGTGACAATGATAGGATCTGGTTTCGAGGCTATGGTCCTGAGCTGCAATGATCTGCGTCTTCTCTCTCGGCTCCCAACCCGGGGCTCCTCAGCCACTGATGTGTTTTCTGTTGGTCCACATCTGCTTCTTTCGTTCTTTTTATTTATTTGCCATGCAACGCCTTCCCCTCCCAGTTTTGCTGTCATTCAATTCGGCCAAGTTGTTTTGCTTTTTCTTTTACTCGTCTGGCGTAGATGGTATTTGCTTCGTTTTTTTCTTGGTAGGATTGCAGGTATATTCAGCTGTTTCTTGAAGAGTGCGGCTTCTTTGTTGATGGAGTCGATTTGCTATTTAACTGTTGATAGGAGATGGTCATTGGTTTTGGTGAGGTAGGCTTTCAACCCGATTGTTGTAGTGTTTAGAGTTATTTCAAGATAGATTAGACCTCGGCCTCCTAAAGCCCTGGGTACGTACAGCAAATCAACATCTGATTTCGGGTGGTGCATCCTCATGTGGGTAAGCATTTTCCTGAACTTGGCGTCCAATGTTTTAATGTCATTTAACTTCCATTTAATAATGTTGAAACTGTATGTTACTACGGTTATAGCTAAGGTGTTGATAGCCTTCATTTTATTGGCCCCATTAAGTTCGCTTTCAAACGCACTCTCTTATAATCTTTTCGGATCATTTTATTATTATTATTTTTATTTCCTTTGATTTCTGGCGTTTACACATTTCTTTCCGGGTTCCGTCCAGGGACCTAAGGTTAGAAATGGCATCATGACACTTTCCACTGACAAAAACAAATTACATAAACAAAGCCCTTCTTAAAGTGTGGGCTGCACTTGTGAGAACAATTTTTTGTATCTCTTTGAGGCATGCACTTCCAGGAATCCCTTCAATTAGTCTTCTGGAATATTTTCCAACCAATCCTAGGGCTCCAACTACAACGGTGATTGTTGATGTTCCCATGTGCCACATTTTTGAGATTTCTATTTCAAGGTCCTTGTATTTTGACAGCTTTTCGAATATCTTCAAAGATACATTGCAGACTGCAGGGACTGCCACATCAATAAGGAGGCACTTATTTTGTTTGTGGTCTTTAATAACAATGTCTGGACGGTTGGCTTTGATTGTTCTGTCTGTGTGTATTGTGTAGTCCCATAGAATTGTAACAGGTCCTATCTCCGTAACCGGGTCTGGGTGGTGTTCATACCAGTTTCTTTCAGTTTCCTTCCCGTAGAAGTTGCAAATTTTCCAGTGCAAATATTGGCCCACTCTGTCATGCCGGGTTTTATATTCAGTGGGTGCCAATATCGTGCAACCTGATACAAGATGATCAATCGTTTCTGGATATTTATCACAGAATCTGCATTTTGGGCTAACTCAATATTTTAGTATATGTGCTTGATAATTCCTAGTTAACAAGCATTGGTCCCGTGCAGCAAGGATAAAACCTTCAGTTTCAGCTTTCAACCCTGCACTACGTAGCCACTGATGGGTACGGGGTTTGTCTACGTCACCTTGTTTAGAGTATTGGCCATGAAGCAGTTTATCTTGCCATTGTTTCTGTATCTGGTCGGTTGCATTTGTCTTTGCTTTCTTTTTTAAATATTTTGCAGCTTCACCCGGTTTACGGTGTTGTACATGTTATTATTATTATTATTATTATTGAAATTGACACAAATAAATATTACAGCAAAAAGAATTTGGAAGACAAAAAATTCCATTAGAGAAAAGGCTACCTAAAAGAAGAATAAGCACATTCTGGAATAAAACATGAGCAGGTGACGATGGTTTTTAAAAAAAAAACTAGGCAAATCCAATGATCTGGACACGGAAATGGAATAGAATGTGACACGTAAGAACTAAAATTGTTCCTGTTATGGATGAAGCTTTGGGACTGATAAAGAAAGGAACTCAACAATAAACCAACAAAATCCCGAGTGAACCATCTCTCCAGGAAGTCTTTCTTTAACAAGCAGAGCCCATATCCTGCGAAGAGATTTGTTCATTTGTTTTATTAATAGCTGTCTTTTGTTTAATTAAATAAAGACAACAAAAATCCGATCCTTCGCTTGCCGTATGTCGTTGATATCAATTTTCTTAATTATATGGGATGTTCCTAGTAAGGCGAATTTCTTGGCAACTTGTATGTTGCTGTTACCTGGGACAATGTTTGTAAAATTCTCCATTCCTTTCCTCACGAGTCCCAGTGCTCCGATTACTATTAGTACAGTCTTAGTTCTTCATTCTTCACATCCTGTTAATCTCGATCTCCGTATATACAGACAGACACACAGACAGATCGACACCCGGACAGTCGGGAAATTAGGTCCCTGGTATGGGATTGCAAAATAAATGAAGATCAAAATGAATGAAGATCAAAATGAATGCTTTAAATAGTAATAAAATCTCATTCCACTAGAAATCTTTCGATTCCGCGAGAAAATTTTCGTCAGTCCTGGTTTTCTTTTCAAATTTTGTCTGCAGATATTTTCTTCAATCAATTCTCTTATTGGACTTATTTTTTCGACTTTAATTCTTCATCTTTATTTTTTACATGACATTTTTTTTTTGCAGTATGATTCAGTCATAAGAGCGAGGCATCGAATAGATTCAAACTTATGAAACGAAGTTCTTAATAATATCGCTCCTATCGTCGTCATTCAATACAAATGCCGAAAGAATATTTCGTTTCTTTTTTTATCTTTGCCCATCACACACACTTTTTCATTTTTCTCAAGATTATTTCATTGTTTCACTTTCAGTTCATTTTTCTTTCTCTCGATCTCTTCCGTAATTTCCCGATTTTTCCGCATATATTTCGATAACGATTTTCATTTCTGTTTCATTTTTTATGACACTTGCAACATCTCACCGCCTTCATGTTTGTCTCTTTCTTTCTTTCTTTCTTTCATTCATTCATTTTTTCTTTCTTTCTTTCATTCATTCATTCTTTCTTTCTTTCAATCTCAGGCTGTTCCTAATCTATCTATCTATCTATCTATCTATCTATCTATCTATCTATCTATCTATCTATCTATCTCAGTCTGTCACTAATCTATCTATCTAAGTCTGTTCCTTATCTATCTATCTATCTATCTATCTATCTATCTATCTATCTATCTATCTATCTATCTATCTCTGTCTGTTCCTTATCTATCTATCTATCTATCTATCTATCTATCTCAGTCTTTCACTAATCTATCTAAGTCTGTTCCTTATCTATCTATCTATCTATCTATCTATCTATCTATCTATCTATCTATCTATCTCAGTCTGTTCCTTATCTATCTATCTATCTATCTATCTATCTATCTATCTATCTATCTATCTATCTGTGTTTGGCTTTTGATGAGTTGTCTGTTATTTCACTCTTGTTTGATTCAATTTTTCTTTTTTCGTCTCGACTTGCACATTTCTATTTTTCTTATGCTTAAAATAGAGATCCACAAAAAAAAATGAGAAAAAGAGAAATCCGAATAAAAATCAATCACAATAATAGTAACGACGACTCTTAACAGCGAGTAAGTGACAGCGTTCTTCTGCTACAATTACTCTGACATTTCAAAATACTTGCATTAATGTTGTCTGCTTTCATTGATTGACTTGGAATAACGCAACGGTCATGTGACACCCATGGCAATGGCCTACATAGAGACTGTGTCACACTTACGCGCATTCTTTCACCGTACTCACGGGAAAATGGTGCAACAAGGTTAAATTCTTCTCGTTGTGGGGGTGGCTACTTGAGAAAGATAAGCCGATGTACGCATGCGTCAACTGGAAAACCCTGACAGGTGAAAAAAGAGATTTCTCAATCGTCTGATATTTTGTTCTTGTTTGGGAAGTAGTTTCTTAAAATTTAGAAACAAGTCACACAAAATTGATTCTAGACAAACGAAAAGTTGGAGCAATTAGAGATTACCCGATATAAAATCGTGTCATTTTGTGCATCACCTTTTTTCTGAATATCACGAATTTCTGAAGATGAGAATTCTTAACTAACCGTTCTTCGATTCTGTTAGTAATGCTTGTATTAATTCCTGATCACTGAAAATTCCTTTCTTTCTTCATTTTCAATTCACAGTATATAAGTTCAGTGTTAAAAAAAATGCCGAAGAAAATTTCCGATCAAAATTTGACGAATTCCCTGTATAACCATCGATTCTATTTTTACAAGTTGATTAAAACTAAATGGCAGAATAGAGAATAGAAAATAACCAGAAAGTCCAAGTCTGGCACACTTATATCTGGTTTAGCTGCTGATAAAATTCAATTATTATTTTATTTTTGTCTTATCTCGCAAAATGTTATTTCATTATTGATGTAATCGTCAGAGCGTATGCAAGTTTTAGCCCCTGTGGTAAATATTACATGTGAAATCACAGGCAACTTATACAGATGTGTATTTAGTTTATCTATATAAACATCGTGCAGAGCGAAATAATCACTTTTCAGTTGATTCCTGGTATTTTTCTTCAAACAGTTAAGATCTTAACGTACAAGGAGTGGAAAACGGAGAAGACGGACAGGCAGGGAAACAAACATTGGAACAGTCACGCAGAGAGATATAGAGACAGACACACAGACAGATCGACACCCGGACAGGCAGAAAATTAGGTCGGTAGAAAGGGATAGGGTAAAATGCAAAAACGAGGAAATATACAATTCTGCACATTTTGCAGAGTGAAAGGCTGCAAATCTTCATAGTTAATTCAAATTGAGGTGGAATTTCAGAAACATTGAATCGCAAGAGAAGGGAAATAACCTGGAGTTCCAGGAACCACTAAGATAAGTAAATCATGCTGGAAAATAATTTCAAACCCTTGCCGCTACAAAGAAGAAATTGTTACAGAAAGAGTGGGGGAGAGAGAGTGAGAAATGGGGATCAGTGGGTACGTTTGTATGTGAGAGAGTGTGAAAATTGCCTGTTTCTATGAGAGAGAAAGTGAGAGAAGCTGTGCGAGTGTGTCTGTAAAAAAGAGAAAAGGAAAGGACAAAGACAACTTATATGCTTGCTGCAGAAGAACGCTAAGCGAATTCTGTTCCTCATGAGTTCTGTCTATATCTCTGAGATGAGGTATCATGATTACTGGAATTATTTACATTATTCGGACTGTTATCTTCATCTTCATTGCCATATTCATAACGTTTCGGCCGTTGTAGGCTCCGGTCTTCTTCAGGTGATTGGAATTTCGAACCGAACCCTTGATTTCGTCCACTGCGGGTAGATTGTTCCATATCCACATGCCATGCCTCTTCCGGATGTCTCAGTTAATTACCTTTAACTCGACTCGTCAAGTTTTGCTTCACCACTGCTGTGGCCTGGTATTGAACTCACAACTCTTTGGATCTAGCCACTGGATCTAACCAACGTCTTTATCCACTGAACCTTGTAGAGTTGAATTAAAGGGAAATAACTGAGACATACAGAAGAAGTGTTGTGGATTCCGGGAGGAAATCCGGTATCAAATAATAACAAACGCCAAAAATGAATATAGGAAATAAATGTATTAACGTAATAATACAAACTGGTAATACAGGTTAGTAGTTCCAGGGATGCGGGGTTAGTAGACAAATATATATAAAGTCTTTGGTATCGCCGTATCGCTGTATGACTTCTTACTGAGTCTAAGTGCTCGTGACTGTGACTCTTGTACTACCCTCCTCTGTGTGACTGTCTATCTACTCGACCGACTCTATGTTCTACTAATACTACTGTCCGACTTAACGTACTGACGATATTTAGCCACCCACCACGAGGGTTGCATGTGGCACAAGGCCTGGTTTCTGTAGAACCCGTATAAACGGAATCAGGTTGGTCAACCTCCCCGAACGAGACTCTGCCCTTCGGCGGAGCCTCGTCCTGGTTCCTCTCTGCTCAGAGGCAGAGTTCGACCATCAAGCCGAAAAGACTTGACGTACTGACTCCGGGTATTCACTGGTAGTAGTATATGAATACCTTGGGTGAGTCCATTTGTGTAAAAAGGGGAGACCCTTCAATACCACCTCCTTAAATCTCTTTTGGCGGGGTTAGTATTTTTTTCTTATGGTCGATAATCAGAGGTTCGGTAAATTTTCTGTTTGACCTTCTAATTTCTGTGCCTTCCTGAGGTCTTTGAATCTCATTTTGTATTTGGTCAATATGTCTTCTGTGGGTAGACTGTTCGCCTTGTACTGTGTTCATCACATTTCCTAGTCTGTTAATTATTGTACCAGGTTCGAATGATCTCTTGAGTACTATAGGTGTATGCCGGTCTTTGTTCTTGTTCGGCAATAGCTTATCACGCACAGACCGTATTCAGCGGGCAAACGTCACGATTTGCTTCTTTTTAAATACTGGTTGGACATTTTCTTTTAATTCAATTCTAGCTGAAAATTTGTTACATTGTCCCAACCCGCTCGCAAATACTTCTGGGAATTGATTATGTAATTCTTCCTTTAACTTTATAGCGTCTGATGGTTCGTACTTTATCTTTTTACAAAAAGAATTGAATCCCATACGTCGAACTTTTGCATCCAGTCAATGCCCACCAGATTTTCTGTATCTTTCATTACGAATATCTTGAGTTTTTTTTAGTTTTTCCGTGGAATTTCACATTTAGGATCACTTCTCCTTCGAATTTTATACGCTTCCCTGTAACTGACTTAGCAATTTTCTGCGTATGTATCATGGTCGGTCTATTTAGCTTTCTCCATGTCTGTAGGTTAATTATCGTTAAATCCGAACCTGTGTATAGTTGTAATTTTATCTTTTTATTTAAAATTTCAAGTTCCACGTATTTTCTGTTCCTACATTGGGATGCCTTGTGACCCATTTTTCCACACGCTAGACATTTTTTATATTTAAAACGACAATCCTTATTCCAGTGTAGTCCTCCACATCGATAACATGCAGATGGGGGGGCTTATATTTGCTTTGATTTTTGTCGTAATTTGTCCTATACGTTGTACTTTTTCCATTATTATAGAATTTTTGTTTTCTTTCCGGGGAGGGTGAAAATATTTTTTCATTATTATAGAATTTTTGTTTTCTTTCCGGGGAGGGTGAAAAACGTAAACTTTTGTTCAACTTACGTATATGCGCTACTCCTGACTCCTCGATATCATTCGAGTCTTTCTTTATACTTAAGCAATTTTGGCAGTCTTCTGATAATTTTTGTAGTGTTAACCCAGGCTCATTTTGTAGTTTTGAAAGCATTCTTTTGCGCATTTCACTATCTTTAGCTGAGACTAACCCTTGTACAAAAATAAGACACTTGAAATTGTCAGGTGTTAATTCTGCCAACTTGAAGTCGTCACAATGTTTGTTAAAGATTGCTGCGAACGTGGAGTAGTCCTCCTTTTCGTCCTTTACGAGGTTAAGACATTTCCACCTCTTGTGAAAGAGTGACGTTTTTGGACTGAACAGCTCTGTAAGACATGTAACTGCTTCGTCAAACGTTAATTCGTTCGTCTTTTTTGGCAAAATGTAATCCACAAATTTTGTGTATTCCTCAGTTCCTAATTTTCTGAGCAATAGACGTAGCTTCTTTGCTTCTGTCCAGTTTTGACAATCGATGTTGTAGATGTCTTCATAACGTCTGAAATAATCCCCGAAATTTTTATCTTCTAGGGAATAATTGAATTTTTCTATCGTATTCCACATTGCATCTTCGGAAAAAATCGTCTCTTTTTCAATATTTTGTTGTTTGTTACCCGATACTTTTAATATTTGTTCCTGGAGTTGCATTTATCTTTCTTCATTTTGCATTTGTCTTTCTTGATTTTCCTTCTGCCTGTTTAGTGATTTATTTTGCCACTTCTCTTCCATTCTTTCTTGGAATTGGAATTGCTGTTCATTTTGTCTTTCTTGGAGTTGTAATTGCTGTTCATTTTGGTATTTTACAAGTTCTACTAAAATACTTTTAACATCCTCCATGATAAGAGTCTTATGAAAAACTCGATTTTCCGTATTTTAATCCTCGTAAATCTTTGTCGCCAAGTTGTTGTAGATACTGGCAAAAAACGGCCATTTTTTTTCTTTTGAGTCTCCGAGAAGTGCAAATTCTTGTCGCCCAAGCTGTTGTGGTAAGAAGAGAGAATTTTTTTCTTTCCGTGTAGGTCCCAATTTCTCGTCACCAAGTTGTTGTGGTCGGCAAGGGAGAATTTTTTCTTTTTCCTTTCCCATGTGAGTTCGAATTCCTCGTTGCCAAGTTGTTGTGGACAACGAGGGAGACTTTTTTTTTCCTTCCCGTGTGAGTTCGATATCCTCGTTGCCAATTTGTTGTGATTTCCGGGATGAAATGTGGTATCAAATAATAACAAACGCCAAGAATGAATATAGGAAATAAATGTTTTAACGTAATAATACAAACTGGTAATACAGGTTAGTAGTTCCAGCAATTCGGGGTTAGTAGACAAAAATATATATAAAGTCTTTGGTATCGAAGAAGACCGGAGGGTACAACGGCTGAAACGTTGTAAATATAGCAATGAAGATGAAGATAACACTCCGAATAATGCAAATAATGCAAGTCCTCATCAGTTGTTGTCCATATGTTACATCTTAAAAACAGTGGAGGCCACATTGATTAGTATAATGAATGATATCATAAATAAATTGACAGTCTTTAACCCCCAGTTGTGCGACTGGCCAGGGAGTGAGGCATTCAGTGAATAGTGGGCTGATTATTTTGGCAAATATTCAAAAGAGAAAATAGCACAGGAGAACGTTTCAGTCTTGTAGGCAGAATTTGAAACTGAAGAAATTGGAAGCTTAAATATCTTCCACAGAATGTCTAAAAGCCAAACACGCACTTAGACATAAGCATACACACAAACACACGCATATACATGTGTATGTGTGTGTGTGTGTGTGTGTGAATAGTTATGAAAGAGTTCCATCACCAACCATTCCCTAAAACTTGATGGATTTTACTTTTAATCCGAGATATTTTCGTTAATCCGTCATATCTTGCTTTTAATCCGACATATGTTTCTTTAATCCGACATGTTTTACTTTTAATCCGACAATTTATTATTTTAATCCGACATATTTCATTTTTAATCTGACATATTATTCTTTTAATCCGACATGTTTCATTTTTAATCCGAAATATGATTCTTACTATAAATGTCATTTTTAGTGGATCACTGTATTTGAGGAAACAGTATTTTATTTCGCCTATCATCCAGCACATTCGAGAAAACTTATTCGAAATATGCGCCCACCAGCAGAATTCTAACCTGACTGCATCTTTGATCCCTACCTTCTTTAACAATTGCATTAATTTTCGGAGATGAAGCTGACCATTTATGACATTTGCAAAAAAAAAAAAAAATAAAAAAAATAAAAGAAATAGAACCTTGCTCGATTGTGAAGCCCTTCGTAGCCGAGCGTTCAAAACATGTCGGAATAAAAGGCGGTATCTTCTGCATATGTGGACGCAGATTTCACTCGTGTCGGAGGGAGCATTTTCTTTATTACGTTTCCTCGAATATAAAGGCCAGTAGACGGAATAAAATACTGTTTAAAATAGACGGAGCGTCTACTCAAATATGGGTATCCACTAAAGATAAGGGATTAAAGTAGGGAAAATATATCAGATTGAAAACTAGAATCCATTGATATAAATTTCGTTTGGCATGTAGATGCATTTTCTACTATTTACTCCTGATCACCAGGACGATTCGAAATGTTTTATTCCAAAATGTCTAACCTGTAGAAGGCCTAAGAGCCACTCGATATAAAGAGCTACAGATAAGAGGCACAGCTTATGGGGAAATGTGGGGAAAATAACGGTTAGCCCTAGACTTGGATAGGTCAAAATTGTATTGATCGGGAAAGTATCCGCTTGGGAGTCGGTTCAACAAGGCAGAGATTTATGGAAACAAGCTGTTTGTGTCAAACTTACATCACGCCAATTAAATACGAAGGAAATGAAGCCCGTTCGCTAAAAATGTGTGTCGTGTGGCGGGCTCTAGCCGTGAAGGTTAGGCTTGCTGGAACTGTGGAATGTAGTTCATCTGCGCATTTCAATATAAATAGTGATAGAGCAGTGAGAGCCTTGGGACGTTTTGTCTGTAGGAAAGGAGCGTCGTAGACTTGAGAAAAAGGCTCGAACCAAAGAAGACGTGCATACTCATGGAAATTATCTGAAAGTTGGATGCGATTAATAAGATAATCAATCCACTGGTTCAAAGGCTGAGGAAGAAGTGGATATGTCAACCCGTTTCTTTCGGTTCAAAAAGAAAGGCTTTCAAATAAATAGGAAAAAGATAAAATGGAGATGGAGAAAAAAATGGAGGAGAGAAAATGCGAAAGAATGAAAAGATTGAGGAAGATAAAGAAAGAAAGAAAAAAGAAACAAATATGTGTAAGAAAGGAAGGAAGACATAAGAATAATGTAATGAAAGTACGAAGGGAAAAGTGAAAGAAAGAAAGAAAGAAAGAAAGAAAGAAAGAAAGAAAGAAAGAAAGAAAGAAGGACACAGGTAGAGGAAAGGGAGTAAGACACAAGGTAATGAAAGTAAGAAGGGAAAAGTGCAAGAAAGAAAGAAAGAAAGAAAGAAAGAAAGAAAGAAAGGATGAAGAAAGAAAAAGACAGAAAGAAAAATGAAAGAAACATGTATAAGAAAGGAAGGACACAAGAATAATGTAATGAAAGTACGAAGGGAAAAGTTAAAGAAAGAAAGAAAGAAAGAAATAAAGAAAGAAGGAAGGAAAGAAAGAAGGATACATGTAGAAGAAAGGGAGTAAGACACAAGAATAAGGTAATGAAAGTAGGAAGGGAAAAGTGCAACAAAGAAAGAAAGAAAGAAAGAAAAAGACAGAAAGAAAAATGAAAGAAACATGTATAAGAAAGGAAGGACAAAAGAATAATGACATGAAAGTAAGAAAGGAAAAGTGCAAGAAAGAAAGAAAGGGTGGCATGGCAAGTGTAAGACGTGAGGAAAAACAATCTGAA
>OZ038482.1:15276433-15301433 GCA_964036315.1 Acanthosepion esculentum | reverse complement strand
ATAGATAAGCGGGAGAGTGAGAGAAAGAGAGAGATGAATAGAATGAGATAGAGAGATATGAGTAGAAGATAGATAGATAGATAAGCGGGAGAGTGAGAGAAAGAGAGAGATGAATAGAATGAGATAGAGAGATATGAGTAGAAGATAGATAGATAGATAGATAAGCGGGAGAGTGAGAGAAAGAGGGAGATGAATAGAATGAGATAGAGAGATATGAGTAGAAGATAGATAGATAGATAGATAAGCGAGAGTGAGCGAGAAAGAGAGAGATGAATAGAATGAGATAGAGAGATATGAGAAGATAGATAGATAAGCGGGAGAGTGAGAGAAAGAGCGAGATGAATAGATTTAGATAGAGAGATATGAGAAGATAGATATATAGATAGATAGATAGATAGATAGATAGATAGATACATAAGCGAGAGACTGAGAGAAATAGAGAGATGAATAGAATGAGATAGAGAGATATGAGAAGATAGATAGATACATAAGCGAGAGACCGAGAGAAAGAGAGCGATGAATAGATTTAGATAGAGAGATATGAGAAGATAGATAGATAGATAAGCGAGAGTGAGAGAGAAAGAGAGAGATGAATTGAATGAGATAGAGAGATATGAGAAGATAGATAGATAGATAGATAAGCGAGAGTGAGAGAAAAAGAGAGAGATGAATAGAATGAGATAGGGAGATATGAGTAGAAGTTAGATAGATAGATAGATAGATAGATAGATAATGAACAGACTTAAATAGATAGATAGATAATGAACAGACTTAGATAGATAGATAGATAATGAACAGACAGATAGATAGATAGATAGATAGATAGATAGATAGATAGATAGATAGATAGATAGATAGATAGATTGGTGTACTGGATCGAAAATTTCTACTGAGAAAACTTGTAAAAGCGCCGAGTCAAAAGGTCCCACTCAAAACGTCCCAGGCAAAAGGACTCACTTAATCCCAGGCAATAGCCAAAGGAATCAACTAAAATTAAAGTTTTCAGCCAAATAAAATCTTACATCCATTCAATATTGTTTTTATTTATGTTAATGCATGCATTATAGAAATACTAAAAAAAAATTAATAATTGCATAATAGTTTTGGGGCCCACCAGAAAATTTCCCGGTATCCCCTTGGGTTAGTCAGTCACTAGATAGATAGATAGATAGATAGATAGATAGATATGAACATACATAGATATGAACAGACTGAGATAGATGGATAGATAGATAGATAGATAGATAGATAGATAGATAGATATGAACATACATAGATATGAACAGACTGAGATAGATAGATAGATAGATAGATAGATAGATAGATAGATAGATAGATAGATAGATAGATAAGCGAGAGAGTGAGAGAAAGAGATTGATGAACAGAATGAGTTAATGAGATGGGAGCAGAATAGACAGAGTGATAGAGAGGTAAAGAGAAATTAAAATATATTGTTAACGAATATTATAATCAAGAACTTTCATTGTGCTATGCAAGATCGGTCGTGACGTCTCTAAGACAAGCGTCGGTTACTTGGCAATGCCTCTCTCTCCCGTCCACTTGAAGCGCGTAAACACGAACCCTGACCTTATACATGGTTATGTTAAACAAAGAAGCACGTAGATGTTTATACATTTATACGAAATGTAAGTGTAAGATCGAAAGAAAAAGAGACGGTGCGTTATTATGTTTACTTGTGCGTATAGCTGTGTGTAAATCTGTATGTGTGTCAAGTGTGGTTATTGATTGCATGTCTGGCTTGGGAGATGCAAAAGCAAAACTTTGCTCTATTGAAAACTGTCGTGAAGGAATAAAGAACTGCTTTCGTGTCGATTAGTACAGAATTATTTTTTCCTGGCGTAGACACTCAATCGGTCGCCCAGCAAAATCAACAATGTTTTCATCTTTATGCCTCTTTCAGAATTTCCTTGTTTTCTTAAGGCGTTCGTCTTTTTCTTCTAATTTTCTTCCGTGTTGAAAGACTTTTCTTTCCATCGTTTTCTCTTTGGCTTTTGCTTCTCTGCATCATTCTGAAATGCTTGTATGCATAAAGACGAATGCCTGCTATCTAGCGATGGTTAACAAATTTGTCAGATCATTAATACTTCCCGTCCTGTGTATGACGATAAATTACATCCGCGTCCTGGGTAAGACGATAAACTACATCCAACAGTAAGGCTTCTGATCAGGAGGTTTTGAGGAGCGTGGACCCACCTCTTAATTGCTGGTGTTCCCAGGTCACATAAAAACCCGGGGTGGAAGCACCTGTTAGGGGGGGGGTTCTAGCTATGGACACATAGATAGCCCCAAACTGGGGTCAAAGTACTATGAAAGTGTACAAATGAGTTTTAATACCTGTAATACATTTTAGAAAAAATATTACCAGCAATAAATATTTGGAAAATAATTACCAACAATAAAAATCCTGTCCGTATTAAATAACCCATTAATGTTGATATGCCGTAAAACAAAAAAACAAACAAAAAAAACAACCAAACCTCTTAATTGCTGGTGTTCCCAGGTCCACTCTGATCCGGGTGGTAGCGCCTGTCACGGTCCCGGCTATGGGCAAATAGTTAACTCCCACAAAGTGGTCAAAACACTATGAAAGTATAAAAATATATTTTAATACCAGTAATACATTTTTGGGATGAATTACCAGCAATAAAATTCTTGTCGGCATTAAATAATCCATTGAGGTTGATATGCCGTAAAACAAAACGAAACAAACCAATAGATAGATAGATAGATAGATAGATAGATAGATAGATAGATAGATAGATAGATAGATAAAAAATATAACCAGCAATAAATATCTTATCGGGATTGAATAACCCATTGAGGTTTATATGCCGTAAAACAAACCAAACCAATATATACTGAGATAGATAGATAGATAGATAGATAGATAGATAGATAGATAGATAGATAAAAAATATAACCAGCAATAAAAAATCTTGTCGGCATAAAATAACAAATCTTGTCGGCATTAAAATTTTCGGTTAAGAATTTTTTATTATAAGTGTTTTTCGGTTAACCGAAAAACACTGATAATAAAAAATTCTTGGATCTACCAAATTACAAAATTCAAAAAATTCTCACTTGTAATATTTGAACTTTAGCGTTGCGATTTTCACGCCCCAACGCTACATAGAATAATAATAATAAATAAATAGCTCATACTTAAAAACATGTTTCGGTCGGAAAAAAACACATTTATTTCGTATTCCAGTTTTGATTCTAAAGGAAAAAAATACAGCCCGAAAATGAATGCGTGAAGCATTTGAAAGTACTAGCTGAATTACAAATACACCATATCCATTTTATACATAAGGATATCATCATTCAGTGGATTATTAGTAGAATAATGCTTATAATTATGTCTACTAACGAAGCATTTTGCCAATAATTGCATTAATATTGCTAATTGATTCAAGGTATGATTAACTCTGTAATATAAAATTATATGCTGCCTATTTCATTATATTCATAAAAACACACACACACACACACACACACACACACATATATATATATGTATATATATATATATATATATATATATATATATATATATATATATATATATACAGGGTATCCATGAATTTCGTGTGCACTTTAAAAAATCTATAACTTTATTTGTATTTGCAATAGAAATAATCTGTAAAATAAAAAATGTTATAAAGTTTAATGTACCTAATTTTAAGTATAGCTAAAATAACTAATGTGATTTCAGGCATTACTGTAAATCAGTTGTCAAATGTTTTCCGTGAACTGCAAAATCGTATTACCCTTTGTATTGCTAATGATGGAGGACATGTGGAAACTTAAATAAAATTATTTCTATCGCAAATAGAAAATAAAGTTATAAACTTTTTAATGTACACACAAACTTTATGGACGCCTTGTATATATATATATATATATATATATATATATATATATATATATATGAAGAAATATAGTCTTAAAGTGTGCTATATTTATGGGATAAAGTGTTCAATATCAGAGATAGAGCGTATGTGAATATAAAAGTGAACATAGAAGTCAACACTTAGAGGCTCCAAATGTTGACTTCTATGTTCACATATATATATATATATATATATATATATATATGTATATATATATATATATTTATATATATATATATATATATATATATATATATATATGTATGTATATATATATACATAATTGGATAGGATACAAAATGTGCATACACGCACAAAAACTTACACGTACGTAAGTATATTTATTCCTCAGGTGTTATAAATAAAGTGCTCAATGTTATGAAACTGAGCTATAAGTATATATCCGCACCTGAAGATTGCATTAACTGCATGAATCTCCGAGTAGCTTTATCGACGTTGGATATTATATATATATATATATATATATATATATATATATATATATATATATATATATATATATAAACATAAAACATGAGGCAGCATGTATTTTATATACAAAGAAACAATCACAATTCATATTTTTTAAATGCGAGTACTTTCGGATAATCATCTATTCATCATCGGGCATAGTTTTTCCATTAAAATTAAGACTTAGAGGCGAAACAATTGTTTGTCGACCGAAAGATGTTATTTATTATGAATGTGCTATTATTGACAGTTGTATAAAAAAAAAATAAACTGGAAACAACTGACAACAGTTTTATTGATGAGGATCACATCATTCTATGGATTAACAGTATTTTAATGCATACAATATATTCTACTAGCGATGTGATAGCGCCAATAATCGCATTAATATTGCTGATTGATTCTATGCGTTATTGTTTCTTTGTATATATATATATATATATATATATATATATATATATATATATATATATATATATATATATATATGATGAGTTTTCCGATGTCGCGAACAAAGTCGTTTTTTCTTTTTAATATTTTTGTTAAAGATGATTAAATGTTGTACAATTAATAGGAGTAGATAGGTTCGCCTACTATCCGTTCACACACCACCGCAATCTTTTGAAGAGGAGTAGAGGTGTATTTCTAGTTTCCTGTTTTGGACTCGGCTTGTGGTTTCTTCTATTTGCCTTCTTTTTCATTTCCAGTAGCCACTTGCTTCTTAGTGGCGTTATTCCCTTGCTTGGAGTGAACAGATAATATATATATATATATATATATATATATATATATATATATATATATATATATATATATATATATATTAAACATGTTGTGTTGAATGTCAAAGACAACATAGTCCTGCATATTCTCTTTTGAATTTTCTTATATCAGGACTATGTTGTCTTTGACATTTAACACAACATGTTTAAAAGAAAAGTTGCTGCCAAATTACACACACACACACACACACACACACACACACACACACACACACACACACACACATATATATATATATATATATATATATATATATATATATATATATATATTTAAATATGTTTGAAACAGTACAAAAACGTATTATGGCATAAAAAGTAAGACATTTTTTTATTATAGGCCATGATAGATTTTAAACAAAAGCACAAACACCAGTCGATCGGTTTCGTCTCCTCTCATCAGAACTGTTAACGGGGAAGACAAATTATGAAGAAAAAGAAAGTCTGTCGCGGATGCCATGAATGAATGGACGGGGAAGAAGAAAAATTATAAAAGTAATACCCACAAAGATAAAAGAGGCACAGCACAGCAAGCCCAAGCAAACAGTCTGTCGACAAAGAGCGGGATGTGATGTACAGCGTCTCCAACACCTTCATAAGAAATAACAAGTGTGCTCTGGCCAAAACAGAAAACACATACACTCTCAATAAAATTTTATTTTTATACCCGGAAATATATTTTTCGATTTCTTTTTGAATTTGTAACTCTGATGAATTGGATAATGATTACGATTCCAATGTAATAAATTATAACCATACAATATTAGTGTTTGAGCCTTTGATACATATATATATATATATATATATTATATTTTATATATATATATGTATATATATATTATATTTTATATATATATATATATATATATATATATATATATATACATATATATATATATATATATATATATATATATATATGTTTGAAACAGTACAAAAACGTATTATGGCATAAAAGGCAAGACATTTTTTATTATAGGCCATGGTAGATTTAAAACAAAAACACAAGCACCTGTCGACCGGTTTCGTCTCCTCTCATCAGAACTGTTAACGGGGAAGACAAATTAGGAAGAAAAAGAAAGTCTGTCGCCGATGACGTGAATGAATGAATGAAGTGGTGTGAGAGACATGGTCGAGTTTAGAGAGGGTTTATTTTAATATTTCTTTTTATCGTACCTTGTATTGAGGGAGGAGGGACCAGACATTGACCTATTTAATCGGTTAACTTAACGGAAGTGATATTTTGAAAGGTAAGGAGAAAAAAGAAAAAAGAAAGAAGTGTGAAGTAAAGACAAAGAAGCTGTAATTAGGTTTTACGGAGGAAGAAGAGGGGTGGTATAGTTTTAGCAATTTATGTAAAAGAACACATTTTAATGTTTGATAGTAATTTAAATGTTTAAAAAATCCACGAAGAATTTAATTTGATATTTGCTACCAATTTAAATATTTAACACTTTTACAAATAATTTAGGGATTTGATATGAGTTAAATACTATATTTAAAAACACATTCATAGAAAACATATTAAAATTCATTTTCATGAAAAAATAATAATGCTATGAATTTATACGAATATAATGCAATATATAATTCATATAAATTCTTAGAATTATTATTTCTTCATGAAAATATTTTCACGATTTACCGACTAGATTACTTAAAATTTAGTTCCTGTAGTCTCTCTCCTAATCTAGTTTGTATTCTTACAATTTATTTGTTGTCTTTTGATTTTTTACCCTTTTTTTTATTTTTACTTGTCATTGTCATGAAAATATCAGGTTAGAAAAAAAATAAATTGAAAGGTTAACAAAAAAATCCATCAACTCTTCCACCTTCGCCTAATAGTTACACTTTTTTATATATATGTTTCCAGCTTGGCCTCAAGTTATTATTTCACTTTGTAAAATTTTTTCCATTCAAAACACACACACACACACTGACACAAAAAGCAAAAAAAAACTCCCGGAAAATTTTTCAGAATGATCTGACGGCAGAATTGCATGCCTGTAAAGAACAGCTTTAGATGCTTGAAAATATGTAAATCCACAGAAAAGGGGTCGGGTAAATCGGTCAGATGCATAAAGTGGGCACATTCAACTGATGCAATTCTGTTAATGTTATTTCTGCAACATACTTGCACGAATTTCATGCAGCAAAATTACATAAATGGTGTGATGTTTTAGGAACAGGCAGTTGACTTTTTTTTTTTTTTTACATTATTCGGACTATTGTCCTCATCTTTGTCGCCATATTTATTACAACGTTTCGGTTGCTGTGCGCTCCGGCCTTCTTCAGGTGGTTAGAATGTCAACTCAAGGCCACATGGCACAGTGGATAAAGGCGTTAGTTATATCCAGTGACAGGACGCCAAAGAGTGTGAGTTCAATACCCGGTTAAGGCAGTGGAGAACTTTCAGAGGGAAATTAACAGGAGATAACTGATAACTGACATCCATTAAAAACATTAAAAACAATATCAATTGAAATATCGTTTTCGAGGACGAAAAACAGTAAAAAAATATCAATGTTGAAGACAAATGTACATTTTCAGATTGAATCAATTAATATGAATTTTAAATGTAAAGAGCAAAAATGATTTGGCTTCTCATCATGGAAACTGGTAATCAAAAGTTTGAAGGAAAATTTTTAAATTTAAGAACCCGACAAGATAGAGAGAAAATGGAATTAAATGACATGATTATAATATTAAATAATTTAATATATGGAACTTTAAAATATAAACGTAAAATGTTATCGACCTCAAAAAATATCCATCTTATAGTAAAAGCGAATTCTACATCTCAAATAATATTTTTGTCTAAATTTCACAACTAGTTTCCTAATTAGTTTTATTTCAGTCTTAACGGTTAGCTTTTAAAGTGTCCTGTTATTACAACTGCCAAATTCTTGTTACACTCAGTAACCATTAAATAATTACAAATATAAAGAAATAGAATCTGTTGAGAAATAATTCCAACTATTATTAGCGGACGACAGTCTGACATTATATTTATTATATATGCCCATTATCGCTTTAAATTTGCATCGAAAATAAAAACGGATAGCGGAGAATAGCTGAAAAATACATAGAGTGAACCTTTGTTTACAAAAAAACACCGGAAGGCGCTTTATCCACTGGGCCATGATACGCAAAGAGACTTGGGGTGTTGAGTTAAAGGGAAATAACTGAAACATCCTGAAGATGCGTGGCACGTGGAACTAGAACATCTATCCCAGTGGACGAAATAAAGGTTTCGGTCCGAAGTTTCAATCACTTGAAGAAGGCCGGGGCGTACAAAGGCCGAAAGGCTGTAAATATGGTGTTGAAGATGAGGATAACAGTCCGAATAATGTAAATAATACAATGAATATTGGATATTGTAATTATGCCCAGCTACATAACGTGAATAGATACAGAAAATTGCAGTTATAAAATTGGCCCTTGACACTGCAAACAAAGTTTCTATCGTAAGAACCGAGTGAAAAGCTACTATTAATTCCTCCACCTCTGCGAAATGAAAAAGTAACGATTAAAAATTCCATCATTTTACTCCTGCGTGAAAATGTTTACAAATAACCATTTACACACACATACGCTCCAGTGTATCCAAACAGTCAGGAATTTCGATTTAAATGTGGCTTTTTAACATTACTAGTTTGAGAAAACTAAAAAAGAAACGAAAACAGAAAGAAAAAACGTACGGACGCATAGAACGGTAACGCCTCTTCCTACGGATGCCCGTTTGTGCTAATAAAAGGTCTTTTACTGTCCACAGACTAAGCAAAGTCGACCAGCTTGCTTATTATTTTATGGACGCACGAGGGAACCGTATCGGCGTGTGAGAGTTACACGTTAAAAAGTGATTTAGGTTTGCGGTCGGAAAACTGAGTATTTTATTCAAAACAGGGAAAAAATAATCCACTTTTTCTTTACATTTTTTATCTCTTGTTGATGCAACAAAAGTCTTATTTTTTATAGAAGTTCAGAGAAATACGACGATTAAATCGAGAGAGTTCTATTCAGCAAATAGTTAAAGAAAAAATTATACGAATGAATATTTCGAAAAGAGAGCTAAGTATGTTTCGACGCCAACAACATAAAAAGTAGATGGCTATCTACTTTTACATCTTTATTTTTCTGACAATTACTCACCTTAGATGTTATGCGTACCCGGAGAGAATTGAAAACTTATTTCACAGTATGCCAATCAAGATGAGTATGCTGACCTGAATATTAAAGCATATATTAAACGATAATACTTCATTTAAAAACATTCCAGTATAAATCTACTTAGTAATCTAAAAATTTCTAGATTTTTCTATAAATGGTTCGAACGGTCAAGCTGTTCATATTTTTAGATCCTTTCTTTCGTTCTTTTTGCATCACAGTCTGTTTGAAGGTAGCTATTTTGGCATGTTTATCTATCTATCTATCTATCTATCTATCTATCTATCTATCTATCTATCTATCTATCTATCTATCCATCTCAGTCTGATTCTTTCTGTCTATCTATGTATTTCTCTATCTCAGTCTGTTTCTATCTATCTATCTATCTATCTATCTATCTATCTATCTATCTATCTATCTATCTATCTATCTATCTCAGTCTGTTTCTATCTATCTATCTATCTGTCTATCTATCTATCTCAGTCTGTTTCTTTCTATCTATCTATCTATCTATCTCAGTCTGTTTCTTTCTATCTATCTATCTATCTATCTATCTATCTATCTATCTATCTATCTATCTCAGTTTGTTTCTTTCTATGTATCTATCTCAGTCTGTTTCTTTCTATCTATCTCAGTCTGTTTCTTTCTATCTATCTACCTCAGCCTGTTTCTTTCTATCTATCTATCTCAGTCTGTTTCTTTCTATGTATCTACCTCAGCCTGTTTCTTTCTATCTATCTATCTCAGTCTGTTTCTTTCTTTCTATCTATCTTTCTATCTATCTCAGTCTGTTTCTATCTATCTATCTATCTATCTATCTATCTATCTATCTATCTCAGTTTGTTTCTTTCTATGTATCTATCTCAATCTGTTTCTTTCTATCTATCTCAGCCTGTTTCTTCCTATCTATCTATCTATCTATCTATCTATCTATCTATCTATCTATCTATATCTCAGTCTGTTTCTGTCTCTCTATCTATCTATCATTCTATCTATCTATCTATCTATCTATCTATCTATCTATCTATCTATCTCAGTCTGATTCTTTCTGTTTATCTATGTATCTCTCTATCTCAATCTGTTTCTTTCTATCTATCTATCTATCTATCTATCTATCTATCTATCTATCTATCTATCTATCTCAGTCTGTTTCTATCTCTGTGTGTGTGTTTGTGTACCTCCGTGTGTGGGTGTATGTTTTTGTGTGATTGTGTGTGTGTGGTAGAACGCTATCTAATAAAATTAGAAACGGCAAGATTCTCTCTTCTGACAAAGGATTGCTTGTTATTCTTTGCTTGAAATTGGCCAAGAAAAAAACAATAATCACAAAAAATGACAAATATGACTTCGCAATCAGTCCAGATTATTCTGTCGAAAGATTCATAAAAAATTCAAAGAAATACAAATTCATCAAATGATACAGAAAAGATAATTTAACGTAAAAGATCAAAACGAAATTAAACAAATTTTCATTGAGAAAAACCGTAACTAATGTTTGAGTAAAAATATTTTCTGTAATTCCGTTCTAACATGTAAAATCGGTAATTAATACTTTTCCAATATTTAGACTCTATTTACTGGAAATGTCCAACCTGTTTTGATCTTAAGTAATCGATTTCGATTGATCGAAGTCTTACGGAAAAAAATACTGCGCACATTTGGGACTTTTTGCATTTTGTGTCCGCTTCTGTTTTAGAATATTCGTCGTTTAAGATTCTGTAAATAAATTACTACAACTGATATAATGGCAATTCATATATTTAAACAACAAATAAACATTCTTCTTTAAGAAGATTTGTGTAAATTTCTGTATTTGGATCAACGTTCCAAACAGTGACAGGAGATGCTGCCGGAGTTAACTCTTCCTTAATTCCCTAATTGTTCACTAGGGGTCGCTCTGCCTACACTATAAATACTGGGCAACTTCTTGCCTCGTTCTCTTTTCTATTTTGCATTTCAGCGGACACATTTAAAGGATGTGATCTCTCGAAGATATTTGCGTTTTTGCCCACTTGAGGGAAAACGCCATGAAACACACATACACGTACGTACGAACATTCACCAATACACAAACACTTTACTTTCACACACAAACACAAATGTTGATGTCTTTGTTACTTGTAAATTTGTTGTTTAATACATATATTTGTTGATATATATATATATATATATATATATATATATATATATATATATATATATATATATATATATATATATATATATATCAACAAATATATGTATTAAAATGCTTGTTTAATACATATATTTGTTGATATATATATATATATATATATATATATATATATATATATATCAACAAATATATGTATTAAACAACAAATTTACATATATATATATATATATATATATATATATATATATATATATATTTATTATTGTCATCCACTGACAGCTCTTTAGTGTGACTAGACGTCCGGTTGCCTCTAGCTAGGATCGAAACCCGACTGAATTAGCGTCAGTCGGAAATTCTACCACTAAGCTCTGGGCGTACGGCAGGGATGATGGTGAATTTTAGCGTATTTATTTTAGATAAACACACAGTGACGGACAGGATTCAATTCGTTTGCCGAAGAGTGATATATATATATATATATATATATATATATATATATATATATATATATATATATATATATATATATATATATATATATATATATATATATATATATATATATATATATATATATATATATATATATATATATATATATATATATATATATCGATCTTGCTTGTTTCCTTTACATTTCTTTATAGCGGATTCAAATTTCTAAATCCACCATGTTCTGTTCGTGGACTTTCTAGCAGGAATAAACAGCACGTGTTTCTAATTCAACAACACGTAAACTCACACGGGTCAGCTACAAACTCACAACTCTTTGGATCAAGTGACTGGATTACTTTCATCAGTGCTTTTATTCATTGAGCTATGTATCACTTGTATATTATCTGCAAAGGCCGAAGTGTACATCGACCGAAACGTGAATTTAACAATAAAGATAAGGACAACAGTCCGAACTATTTAAATAGTACAAATAGAATAGTAAGTAACAAAATAACAGTTTTCTATGCTTGGGGCTGAAACTATATTTCGAAGTGTCGTACCCCCTTTTAATGCAATGAGCTGATTTTTACCTCTACCCCTCATATTTGAGATGCTATTAGTTAAGAACAGAATAGAAATATACCCTTGTGCAAATTAATTGAAAGAAAACGAATAATTACGTTATTATTTACAATTTTTCCAATAAAACATGACCCAATGTTAGTACTTCGTATGTCTATTCCACGAAGTAGCTCCTTGCAAATTGATCACATATTCTCGATTGGATTTAAATCAGTAGAGTTTTCGGACCAATCTATAGTACTTTGATTTGCTCACTGGTAAGGCTTGCCAGTGTATTCGTGCAGGGTTACAATTTTAGTACGCTTCCTTGGAGTAATGACCATAGCAGACAATGGTCGTCGGACAACTAATCGACAGTCAAGACAATAGTGTCTGGGCGTGATAAAAATCTGAAGCAATCATGGATGACGCAACATTTTTCAAGGCCAAACAAATATCTTTACATTTCTTTACGGTGGATTAAAATGTCTAAATCCGCCATGTTCTGTTAGTTGACCTTCTAACAGGAATAAACGTCACGTGTTTCTAATTCGACGACACGTAAACCCACTCAGGTCCGTTACAATGTCCTTGGTGTGAATTTATGGCTAAGAACAACATTTTCACTACCCAAATTCAAAATACAATGTCTGCCCAGAACGTATCTCGATATGTTGAATATCTGGAAAACCTTTTACACGGTTTTGATGGCAACCCAATCAGAAGAGCCTTATCTCTCAATCACGAAATTTGCAAGCGCTACTCCCATTGCAGTTTCCACGATGTTGAAACGCTATGGGCAAGATAAAGTAGAATGCGACGAAGTAGTTGATGGCGATCCCGAAAGAGACATTAGTCTTTAAAAGGAGATAGGTCGCTGCGATAGTTAATATCCAAATATAGAAGTATCTATAGGCGACACACATTGGGTCTCGGCAGAGACAACAGACACATACAGAAGGTAGAAGATAAACTGGAAGATAATCTTCTTCACAGCAAGGTTGAGAATTATTAAACCGACGTAATCATAGACTAATAATTATGACGAATTCCTCAAAATTTCTCTCAAAGGAAAGCTATAGAATTCTGAAACACTATGATATTTCAAAGATTAAGGTTTGGTTTGGTTTGCTTTCTTTTATGTCAGCCTCAACGGATTAATTTAATGCTGAAAATGTTTTTTTTTATTGCTAGTAATATTTTTGTTCGAAAATCACTTGCTGGTAATATTTTGTTTTCTCAAAATATATTGCTGGTAATAATATTTTTCCTTCGAAACTTCATTGCGGTAATAATTATTTTCTTCAAAAATTCACTGCGGTAATAATTTTTTAACAAAAATGTATTTCTGGTATTAAAAACTATTTTAACACTTTCATAGTGTTTTGACCCTAGTTTGGTTGTTAACTATTAGCCAATAGCTGGGACACTAACAAGCACCCCGGGTCAGAGTGGACCTGTGAACACCATTAATTAAGAGGTGGTTCCACACTCCTCAAAACCTCCTGATCAGAGGCCTTGCTGTTGGATGTAGTTTATCGTCTTACCCAGGACGCGGATGTAGTTTATCGTCTTACCCAGGATGGCAAAGATTAAGATAATAACCTTGATAACTCATTGAATAGAGGAATGTAATTTATGCCAATGTTAAACAAGTACAGAGATTTGAATATCTTGGAAGTGATTTAAGAGAGGATAATAAATGCAACATCAAAATCTGACCGCACATTAGAATAGCAAAAGATGCCCTCCAAAATCTAAACAAAATACTGGGAAACAGAAAAAATACGTTAGGAGTAAAGAATAGAATGCCGAACTGTTATGCAATATCAGTACTCTAGAATGGCAATGAATTCTGGACAATTTCCTCACGGATGAAGAGACAACTGGAAGCAACAGAAAATAGGTTTCTACAGAAGGATACTGAGAATAAACAAGGAATGATGCTTACGGGAAATATAAACTAAAAGATAATATAATCAAAATCAGTATGATAGAGATGGAATTACTTGGACGCATAATGAGGAAAGACGGCTTGGTAAATTTGACACTCAAAGACCATCTTGTAGGCAAAATAAAGAAGGGGTGGCAGCGGACCATTTATCTTTAATGAATGGATAACGAAAGGCTTAGCAAAGAAACAAAGGTCTCTAAGAGCTACAAGAAATAGAAGATTTTGGAGAGGCACTTCACATAGAACAATATTATTATTATTATTATTATTATTATTATTATTATTATTATTATTATTATTAATAATAATAATAATAATTTATGTGACATTTAAACCCCGAGAGATTCCTTTCCAAACACTATGATGTAGGTGGTGCTTTCAGTAACTCAGTAATCATGACGGTGAAAGAAGAGAAAAAGCAATGAACTGTGACCAGGGTTTTGTCTTAATAAATTCTACAATTCTAAGCATGCCTACGAATGTTCATTTCTATGATAATTATTAAACAAGCCCTACTACTAAAAGCTACTAATGTGCCTTTTAGTAGAAACCAATGTACTAGATTGTAAATTGTGCTGATGTTTTTATTTCAGCTATTAAAATCTGTCTATCCTAGGTAATAGAAAAAGCAAAGAAATCTCCAAATGTCGCACATGTCTTCTCAAAATGGTTAAAGAATAAATCGATGCAGAACAGGTGTTAAATCTTAGAAATACATTTGGTAACAATTGGGTTTTTCGATTACGTAATCAGTCAACTTGTGTCTATCATTTATATATCTTAGAAAAACTCTGAACATTCCAAAAAAGAAACCATATCAACTTACAGAAAAGTCAATGTTTTATTAGTACGCAAAATATTTCTCTTTGCAAAACACTGGAAATGAATTTATGGGGAGAAACATGAACAAGATGAATGATGGTTAGAGACAATCTTCAATATGGCAGCTTAACCAAAATCGAAAAGGGATTAGAGAATTTTCTCTGTGGAATTCAAAGTGAATTCTTCATTATTATGAAACACCTGGAATAGAATATGTTCTTTCTATAAAAACGGGTCGATTTTTCTGAATGAAAAAGCTTGCCTTAAATTCAAAAAATAATCATGGAGGTAAGTCGAGACGTAATTTCGTAGGATATATACTCTCCCCACACATTTCTCCTTCTGATTATAGAGAGGTACTCTTCATGCGATACTCCTATTCGAATGTGATGATACATTAAATTCAAGGTACAGTAGAATCCCTGACAACCGGACTAAGATGGCCTTCCGGATATGAGGAATTGGTTACAAAGTCCGGATATGAGGGATTCCGGATATGAGGAATTGGTTACAAAGTCCGGATATGAGGGATTCCGGATATGAGGGATTTCGGATATGAGAGATTCCGGATATGAGGGATTCTGGATATGAGGAATTGGTTACAAAGTCCGGATATGAGATGTTATATTTAGATTAAATAAAAGAAATGAAATCAGGTTTAACATTTATTTTCAATGTTTTATAGTAAACAAAATAATTTAATGGTGAGCGAAATATAACGGAATAGATTTTAAGGAAAAAGAAATGAATTATTTAATGTTAATGAAAATTCATTAAATTAAGTATGGCACGTATGCAAAACAAATAATGTAACGAGGATTTTTTAATCGCTGTTTCATGATGATTCTTTCTCTTCTCATGTCATTCTCAAATTTTTCCGCATTTCGTTTTGCTTTTGTTCTTGAAATTTTTTTAAACGAAAGACACTTTTTAACTCTGCGTGCGTTATTGCAATCGTCATAGCTGAATGCTGGCTTTCTTGCCATAAAACTGATAACCTTTTCAATATCTTTTTCAATATCAGTCCAGGTTTCATCACAAACATGTTTTTTTATTTCCTTGTTCATTGTGACAGTGTGAACACTGGAGAATAGTTTATTTGGAAGATTTTATATCATACAATGTTTATTTTCCTATGTTGAACTCAGCCATTAGTTACAATGAACTTTCACCAGCGTCTTTAAAATTTCCACTTTTTGCTATAACTCTAAAGTTGTTCTTTTCCTCTTATTCCCATCATCTTTTGCACCAATACAAGCCATTAGGGTGAAATAAGCATAAGCCATTATCCAAAGTATATTTCATGAAAAACAGAAATTTCAAATCAGTTACATATCACCCAAATAGTTAAAATATACTCATCAAAATCATCTCCGGATATGCGGGATTCCGGATATGAGGAATTCCTGATATAAAGGACTCCGGATATGAGGGATTCTGGATATGAAGGATTCTAATGTATTAAACATTTCTTCAAATATTTTATCCAATAAAACTCGGAGTCGTTCTTTTATGACAAAATAAACAATTGTCCTCCAACGTCATAGAAATGAAGAAAAACCGATAATTGGGAAATGAGGTTCCAAATGAAACTGAATGAAAGATTTTGTCAAATATGTTGAAATGTTTTGCACCAACGAAAGAACACCAGACAGAATTACGACTGGAATATTTGGGGCAAAATAGCTAAAACAATGCAAGAATTATAAGTATGAACACTTGCGTTCTTTAGGTTAAAAAAGGTAAAGAATTAACTGCCAATCGGCTTCCAACAAAGTCATGTCCGATCTGTCAGCTGTTTGTGTAGACTGCGAACCGCTAGGCTAACCTCGCAAGTGCAAATAGGATAAGAAGCAGCTAATCTAATGGACACTGTTGAACGTGACAATACTTCACAAGCAACTGAGGCAGTCAGATGACGGTAAACAAAACTAAATGGCTAAGTAATGAGGCTTACGAACCATTACACACTTTTATCATTTGTTGGATTTTGGCACAACGTCCTGTCCGTCGGTAGACGCAGCTGCTCAACCAAATGAGTATAAAACGGATAAATAAGATAGAGGGTATGGAGGTGGTCGAAACATACAAACAAAACAAGCCAATTCCAATAATTTTACCCGAAGACAAAATGTCTGAGGAATTATATTCCGAAGAAGCAAGCGACAATTGTTTGCAAGCAGGATTGTTTATTACCTACAGCCAGAAAATATTCGCTGTAATTATTTCAAAGAACGAGATGATAACGTTAGATAGATATAAATATACAAGTAATATTTCTATTCTCGATCAATAAAACTTGCCATTAACAACGAATATCTTTCTGTGTATTTAATTCTTTAGGACGTATATGTCAGTCCAATTCTCTCAATGAAGTTCATTTTAATATTTGGCCATTGACAAGTATTTTCTACTTGATTTTCAATTCGAAATATTCAGAATATTCTAACCTGAAATATTTTCAAAATGAGTTGCTTAATTTGTAATTAAAAGCCAATGGTGAAACATACGCGTACACAGTGATGTCAGTTAGAGTAAGATTGGCATGTGTATTTATATTGTGTGTGTATTTAGACAGCAAATTCTCTTTTAGGAATATCTGATTAAATAAATTACAAACATGTCTTCTTATTTTTAGTATAATCCTTTCATATTCACGAATATTTTTCCGTGTATTACAATAAAATGAGGCAAGTAATGCACCGTAACAGTGAAAATCACTTTTATTTCCCCAAGTGCTTTCCATCTCATTCTGAGATATTCAAAAGGGGGGCAACTTGTAGGGCAACAGCTATGTGTAGTTATTCATTCTAATGAACGCTAAAGAATAACTGTCAGCTGTTGCATTTAAACGCAAAAAGAAAAAAATCAGTATTTTATTATGTTATATATACAACATAAGTATATTTGTATTGTGTTCTATATATAACATATGTCTATATTGTGTTATATATATGTAACATACGTATATATATATGTTGTCATATATATAACATATATTCTTATATATATATATATATATATATATATATATATATATATATATATATATATATATATATATAATATATGTCTATTTATATTGTGTTATATATACTAGATATGTCTATTTATATTATGTTATTTATATATGTATATTATTTTATTGGGTTATATATAAGTATATTTATATATATATATATATATATATATATATATATTAGTTTATTTATGTTACGTTATATATATAACACGTATATTTATATTGTGTTACATATATATAGCATATATAATATATATATATAATAGCTGGCCCCTCGTATTCGAGGGTATCCGTCTACTAAGTCAGCTAGCCAATACCTATTGCAGACGCTCGTTCAGGCACACTTGCTTTTGTTCAACACCCACGGAGCCCATCTGTGGTTTATACTGCAACTATGCTGAGCAGACCTTAGTTCCAGTTTGTGGGAGAGAACCAGTTATCTAGCGTGGTCAATAATTCGAACAAGGCCAGCACGCTCATCCCCTCGACCACGATGACGTGGCTTCGTGCTAGCACAGCTATCGACGACCCGCAAGAGTTTCGCTTCCCTCACAATGCTTGGTTTAACTTGTGGTATGGTTTTCAGACACTTTCCAAAGGTTCCGCACGCCGGGATCGACCTCGATCCAGTCCGATCATCAGGAAGTCTCCATCCTAATGTTATCGGACTGGATTGAAGTCTCTTTCCTGAGAAATCGATCATGGTGAGATTCGAACCCATGGTCAGAAAGCGAACGTTCTAACCACTGGGTCACGCGTTCATATATATATATATATATATATATAGTTTTAAGGTGTGCTGTATTTATGGGATAAAGTGCTCAATATCAGAGATAGAGCGCATGTATATATAAATATAAAAGTGAACATTGAAGTCAACACTCAGAGGCGACAGGCTGTTTCATGCTGGACGCAATGGATTCCGTCCAGCATTAAACAGCCTGTTGGTTCTGAGTGTTGATTTCAATATTCACTTATATATATATATATATATATATATATATATATATATATATATATATATATATATATATAACATAAGTTTACTTCTATTGTGTTATCTACTCATGCTTATCTTTCACACACACACTCATGTATCTCTCTATGTGTCTCCCTCACTATTTCTGTCTGTCTGTCTGTGTGTGTGTCTCTCTCTCTGTCTCTCTATCTCTCTCTCTCTCTCTCTATATATATATATATATGTTTTTCATCATTATTCTATGATATTTTAGGTACGTACATTTATCTACGTGTGTTAGACAGAGAGGGTAAGGGAAGGGAGAGCAGAAGAGAGAAATATAGAGGTAGAGAGAGAGGGAAGGAGAGAGAGAGAGGGGGAAGGAGAGATAGAGAGGGGATTTTAAACTTTGTATATCTGACCTTAAGTTTGGAATCCAACAGAGTCAAAAAGCTGAAAGTGGAAATGAATGAGGTCATTTAAATCGAATTTATCAATGTTGTCAATATGCAGGTAATCGATAAGCGTCGCTGATGCGTTTTGCTTTTGTGCTGTCAAGTAAGGCGTTCCACTTCCCTGGGTGAAGGACATTCCCTATGATTAATAGCTTACTTGGTCCTGAAGCAAAATTATTAAGTGTTGAACGATTTCCGAGAAATCTGCAAACATGGTTGTTTGAACTACTTTCTTAATCGTTATGGAATATGAAGCCGTTACATCTTTCGTTAGGTGGATGATAAATGACATTCCTGCTTGAAATAAAAGTCTTCAGAATGGTTATTCCAATTAATCAGACGTTTATCGGAACGAAACATTAATCATAGTTAAAATTAATGGCAAAAGAAAAAGTCTAACAATTTCTACCTCATAGATTCGTAAACTTCTACAGAGGTATTCATCAGATGGCACTGGCGATGGCAAGATTCAGAAAGATAGCAGGAAGTGTTATTAGATAAGCTAGTTGATCAAAGCATGAAGAAAAGACTAAATATTACTTTTCAGGATATTTGGCAGACCTACGAATTACACATCAGAGATGTTAAAATCCAGCAGATGCAGAAACCCTACAAATCTGGACAGCTTATTATAAACTAAAGAAGGGTTTCAGAAAAACACCCTTATGCAAATTAATTGAAACAACCGCTTTAGTTTCCTTTCTTTCACTATACGGTCAGTTTTAGACCCACTGAAACAGAGTATATATTTGTTCAAAACCTTTGCAGTAAGCAGTCTGCCATTTTGATGTGAGAGTTCTGTAAAAGGGAAATAATTATGGGAAATATACAGAAATATGTATCGTCAAACCATTTTGTGTATAATCCGCAAATGTTTTCATGGTTACTTATTAGAAACAGTGGGAAGATTTTAATATAAAAATACTTTTTTTCCTCATGGGAAGAGAGAAAATCTGTTTATCTTAGGTTATGTGAATTTATCTTTTATGGTAATAATTATCATTTGTAACCGATAGGGGTAAAGCTATAATTTCTCATTTACATTTTACAAGCATAGCCTTCCTTGTTATATTCTTCATATCTTCTTGATGCAAAAATCATGAAAATGGCCAACCTATGAGAATATTTTAAAGCTAAAATGAATAATGAGCTTGCTTTGAGACTGAGAATGTTGATTTTTCAAGGTAATCACGTTAACAAGGAAGACAGGTGTGGCACATTTTCCCCATCCCAAACTTCTTCTATCTGGTCTTGTTCTACACCCTTGTGAAAATTAATTGAAACAACTGCTTTAGTTTCCTTTCTTTCACCATACGGTCAGTTTTATATCCACTGGATTGTCAGAGGGTAATCGATTTCTATTTTTCCTCAGATTAGGTCATTTTCAGTGGTGTGCACTAATATGAATCTGTTTTCGGGGTGTACGATGGAATTTGTTTGGCTTTGAAAAATTTTGTGTCATCCGTGATTGCATCAGATTTTTATCACACCCTGACAATATTTTCTCGACTGTCGATTAGTTGTCCTACAGCCATTTCTGCAATGGACGTTACTCCAAGGAAGCGTACGAAAATTGTAACACTGCACGAAAACATTGGAAATCCTTGCCAGTGAGCAAATCAAAGTACTATAGACGGGTCCGGAAACTCTCCTGATTTAAATACAATCGAGAATCTGTGGTCAATCTGCAAGGAACGACTTCGTGGAATGGACATAGAAAGGACTAACATGTGCACTGGGTCATGTTTCATTGGAAAAATATGAAAAAAAAACTAAATAATAACGGAATTGTTCGTTTTGTTTCAATTAATTTGCACCAGGGTGTACACTGGTTTACATTTTGTTTTTCTCTGAGGCAAGTATGTAAATAGGTATTTTCTTTACTAATTTATCTGGGAACTGAACAGTTTTTCTTTATTAACCCTAGTTGTTTTTTGTTTGTTTTTTTTGCTTTCACATATCACATGTTTATTATACTGCATATAAATTCAAAATATAATGTGTTTATGCTATTTATTACAAAGGCATATTGCAGAAAAAATCAGCATAGACAGAGAGCATTGACGGAACTAAATAACTTGGATAATAGTATACATACGCATCATTGTAGAGCAAACGGTCAGAAGTGAGTCTTTTTAGATGACCTCCTGTGCTTAGCCTCCGATATGTCACGCCGAAGCATCCATCAGAGGTCACCCATTAAGCTGGGGGTTCCACTTGCCTTGATACTGTCTTTCCATCTTAATAATATGTTGGTTCAACCTTTCTCCGTATTCAACATTCACTGCCCTGTGGTTTGGAGGGAACAATTTAAAGTGAGAGTGGAGAAAGTGTATTCTTTGGCATACCATATCCTCATTATCCTGTAACAACTTCTCGATACACTCTTGGTAATCTGGTACCCGTGTGTCACCAAATAAAACATGGCAGATTGACTTATATGCTTCCCATGCTCTCAGTTCATTTAACGTAAGAAGCTCCGTAAATATATTATCCTTTAGCACTTTTCCAATCTGAGGTCCTTGAGCTTAGCAGAACTGAGAATAAAATGAACAGGTAATGGAATGCAACAGAATTTTTGTCAAGGGCATCCACAAAATTCTTCATTCGATCCGGAAGAAGCACCTTATTCATGTCCGTCAGAGGATTTTCTTTGACACTGTTTTCACCAGGCACGAAAGTTCTCCTAGACCCCCAGTTCTTCTGGCTGTAGTGCTTTGCCACAGCCCTACTGTCCCAGAGACAGAAACAGAGAAATCAACAGTCCTTCATGAAGCCTGTTTGCACACCTTGAGGTCCCTACAGAGACTCAATTGGCACTGCTTGTACTTGACACCATAGTGCCACCCAACTCCTTCGGATGGACTGAATGGGCAATGAGAACACTGAGGTATCTATATCCATTGTGCAGAAGCACAGCTATTCAGACTTCCCTTGGAAGAGTCTATAAAAGACGCCTATTTGAGGGATTGTGCGGGAAGCCAAGAAAGGTGAACAAGCCAGAGACATTTGTCTAGGATAACAACCTGATTTCCATGCCGAGGAATAAGGGAAAGTTTTTGTCCCATGTCCTGAAACTAGTCATCCTTACATCTGCCGTGACTAGGGTCTACTGCTTAAGCCCGGGTATCAGGAGCTATGATTGCTGTGGACATCGGAACAAATCATGAGCAAGATCATTCAGGTCTTCTTGGGTAATTCAGTCGGGCTCACTGCCACTTGCTCCTAAATAGACAGAGACATTCTCTTCAGAAGATACTGGCTTGTCAGCATTTTATCTCTGAAGGCAATTCTTTATATAATAAAAGAATAAGATCTTTATGTACTGGGGGTACATTTTCTTTTTTTGCCTTGAGAAAGACCGCATTGGACGAAACGCGTCGGAAACTACTACAGTTTTCCTATTGTCATTTATATTTATAAATATTGTCATTTCTATAGGTTAACTCTGAGAAATTTTCATATATATATATATATATATATATATATATATATATATATATATATATATATATATATTATAATCACTTTTTTTAAAGTATGATGCCATCGCGACACAGAAATTACTATGGTAGGAACACGAAGAACATCTGAGTGGGAAACAGGTCTCATGGCTGAGGGATGGTTGACATATTTTTTTAACAAAAATAACAATCATCTGTATGGCGTCATGGCTCTCTCCAGATAATCGGGACAGCAGAGTTGAAGGCTGCATTCTTGGCAAGAACCCATGCAGTTAGTCGATTGTAACAGCGTTTACAGCAGATGTATTACGCCCAGGATCTGTCCTGAACTCAAATTTTACAGTCAAAATAATGGAAGTAAGCAGTTCTCTAGGGAGGTGGGTAGTAATTGTTCGACGCTTTTAAACTGTCGTGAATTCCCCATACACATAACAGAATGAATTTGCCTGGTAGATGCATCTTCGCTATTTTGAAGTGCCTGAAACCATTATAGTCCTAGCTCACCAAAATATGGAAAATAAAATAAACATTGATCACATATCTAGTTACGTCCGTTCTTGGCGGAAATTCGAATTTGTAGAGGATTCCATTTCGCCACAATGAAATTTAGTCCGCGTTGCCAAGTGTAGGCTGCCAAAGTTGGTCATTACATAATTTTTTAATGAATACAAGTCATTGTTGACCATGTTCACCATAGTCTATGAATATAGAATCCAGCGCAGTACGTAATCTGTTCAATGAAACCACGTTAAAGATTAACAATCACGAGTCACACTCTACTGAATCTGACTATATCGCCAATACCACCAGCAGCTGTTCCGCAATTCCTCAGTCTTCGATACTAAAGGCTGGCCGTGCACATTCCGGATAAAACATGGCCGGCTTGAATATTTTGAGCCTTCTGATTGGTTATCACTTCTATTGGTGAACTATAAAATGAGTCAACTCATTTTGGCTGACTCACTAGTACACCAGGGTACCCAAAAACTCCAACATTCATAAAATTTCAAATGTTAAAAAAAGACAATATTCTAAATAGGACATATCTTACAGACTTGAATGCCTATACAGTATATATTTACGTACATGTATTCATGTATATCTCAATAACTAGAGGTGATCAGTGAAAATGACTTTCGTATGTGAAATCACTAACGCAAAATTAGGTTAGGACAACTATTTTCATGTTTGCCTCATTTTCTTTGTAAACCTGTGTCATTTAATTTGTGTCATTACAAGAGCTAAATACAACAAAATAAATAAAGAAAAGAGTGTTGGACAACTACGCCATGTTTAATCTCATATACGTGACCATGATTACTGAATAATTTCATCAGAAATAAAGAAAAACCTGAAACTATTGATATACGAAGTTATCATAGAAAACATATGACAAATGAAACAATTTGAAGACCAAGAATTAATTATGGCTATTGGCCATAAAAAAAGATACAGCTGATATACTGAAGAAAATGGAATGAGAGAGAAGAGCTTGAAGATTTTCGCACAGATCCAAATTTCGAAAAGCTGTGGAAATCAACGCGCAACCTACCTTGGTCCAAAGGAACGATTACCACAAAGAAAAAGAGGGTTGCAAATGATCAGGTATTGATAAGCGCAACAAAAGAAAAGAAGCTGTGGAGAGTCATGTCTATGGCATATAGAGAGAAAAAGATTGAACCTATTGAATATATTGTGAGAGGATTTTGTCATAGTTGATAATAGAAGTTAAAATCTTTGATTTGTACGCCTTACTAAGATAAGGTGAGGTCGAGGTCTAAGCGTAGCTTTTATTGTTTTTTCAGTAACGCTTAACTTAAAAACTCATTGATAAAAATCCCTTTTATTATGACTATCT
>OZ038482.1:15258933-15273933 GCA_964036315.1 Acanthosepion esculentum | reverse complement strand
AACAGTGTGCAGTCGCTTGATGTTGACCTCAGTGTCCGCCTTTATATACATAGAGACCCTAGCAATAGACGCAGGCGTCCTCAGGAGTCACTTCCAACCATCTTTTTACTTTATATACATGATCTACCTAAGCGTCTACTTTGATCATTTGTGAATATCTATGGTATATAGGGGTGCACCTCCAAAACTCTACGCGCCAGAGATTGGCAGCTGATCTATATGATGTAGCTCTAACATCTCAGTTGGAAATAAACTGGCTGGTCACATTCAATACCTCGAGAACCAAACTAGTTATATTCCATCATCGCCGGTCGGACCGTGAACTATCGCCAATCACGATGAATGGTGTATGGGTGCACCTTCAAAACTCTAGACGACCAGCGATTGGCAGCTTATCTATACTATGATCTAGCTGCAACGTCTCGGGCTTAAACTGGCTACTTACATTCAATGTCTCGAAAACCAAACTAGTTGCATTACATCATCGGGCCCTGAACTATCGTCAATCACGATGAATGGGTGTTTTCCTCGAAAAGGCCCCGTGCCTTGGACGCCTACTCCCTGTGCCACTCTGGTAAGTACTTCACTCCTGCTATCCTCTACATTACAAGAACCAGATCAGGCCAAACATGGAGTACTGTTGCTATATATTAGCAAGCTTTTGGGAGCAATAATCCACAAGAAAGTTTTTGATCAGCTAAATAGGAACAACAGCTTGAGCGTCAAGCAGTACTTGTTTCGATCGGCTCGGTCCACTGCTGATGTCCTAACGGCCATTACTCACAGGATCAGTAATGCGCTAGACAGCAAATACATCTCAAGGATATGATATTAGATATTTCAATGGCCTTTGACACGGTGATGCATAAAGGATTACTGCATTAGCTCCCTAACTATGGAATCATTGGCATAGTCCTTCCTAACGGGTAGGTCCCTGAAGGTAGTTGTTTACGGCTAGTCCACCGGGGCCCTTGTTATCAACGCAGGACTTCTCGAGATAACAGTCTTTTTACTTTACATAAATGATCTGCGGTGCCTCCTCGGTGTCATTTTGAATTTTTCCACTATCCTTCGTCTTCATCCGTCACATTTTTGTTGACAATTTGCTTTATTCATATTTTTTAATCTTCATGTTATAGCTTCAGATTAAAATTTACATACATCGGGCGTTACACTTTAAATTTAAATGCGATGTAAAAAAAATAACCGGCCTTTGTTGAATATCTCACCCAGAAGTGAATTTATCAAAACAAAGTATCTATAAACAACAAACAAAATGTCGTTAAAAAATATAAGAATTTAGAAACGCTATTGTATATTCATATGGTCAACTGAAAAATGACGTCAATTACTTTACTTCAAACATAAAGTAAATGACGTAATTTTTCAATAGTGTTTCTAAATTCTTCTAGTTGCTAACGACATTTTGTTTGTTACTTTATTTCAATATTACTTACCCAGTACAGATTTTTAAATATTTATCATCATTAAACTTGGGGGGGGGGGCATGGGGCGCGTTTTGTAGGTCCTCCTTGAGAGGATGCTGTATTATGGTGTATGAAGGATTGATTGGTGATTAACGAGTTTTTGTGGTGAATGGGCAAATTGTAATGAGTGAATGGGTCGTGAATCAGATTAGCTAAGTATAAGATAGTGAAGACCAGCCTCAGCCTTAACCCCTCCCCTTTTTTCGGCCAATATTTTTTATACAATAAATACCTACTTACCTGGCACATGTCATAGGGTATCCCGAGACGAGACTCTGCCGAAGAGCAGAGTCTCGTCTCGGGAAACAGACTCCGTTTTACGTGGTCTATGGGAAATTTTTGCCCGAGCCTACGGGCTCGGATACCTCACTTTAAAACTCGGCCTTGTGCCGCATCTTGCTGCGTAGGGCAGCAGGTAAATTCATTTTGCTTTTTTGCCTTGATAAAGTCCACATTGGACGGAACGCGTCGGCTAAAACTGCAGTTTTCCTATTGGCTTTTTTCCTTTATATCTTTCGTTTTTTCTACAGGTTAATTCTAAGAATTTTAAAAATATATATTTATATGAATGTGTATGTGATATATATATATATATATATATATATATATATATATATATATATATAGAGAGAGAGAGAGAGAGAGAGAGAGAGAGAGAGAGAAAGAGAGAGAGATGGATGGTGGCTTTCCCGTTCTCGAGTATAGAAATCGCTCGAAGCCCTTCCGAATCATCGTGATTTTTTCGTCCGGCAAGGGACCTAAACTTTTTTTTTTAGCACAGATGCTACATACCTTATTCCCTGCAGCATATGGGGCAACTTCTTGATCACAACTTATTCTCATGGGTTCTTTCAGATGTCAAACTGATCTGCAAAACTGGTTCCATTCGTAGTATGTTGTTATGCCGTATGTGGCTTGATCCGAATCAACTCTTTGTACATGGCTTCTTTTGTGAGTTTTCAATCCCTCTCTGCTGAAGCAAACTCCCCAACATTGATATATATATATATATATATATATATATATATATATATATATATATATATATATACTCACTTCGATCAATATGGCCTGTGTATCTCTTATTCTCGTGTACACTTACCAATCTATGTGATTATACTCATCTTTTAAATAAATGTTTTAACAAGGAGGATTATTTTGAAATGTAAATAGATGCTTCTTTAATCATTAGACTACAGACTTACATACATGCATACACACACACACACACACACACACGCACACACACACACACACACACACACACATATATATATATATATATATCATGTAGGCCACATCACATGTTTAATAAGAAGACTCACGCTACTTATTTTTTAGCATAGTTCAACTAGGTCTCATTTAAACACTCATGGAGATCTACGGGATTTTATTCGTAACATGCTTGTTGATAATGGAAATATAATAGCATCGTCTACATGTAAAAAGGCTAAAAATAATGGAAGCCTTATTAATAAAAACAAAAAATTATCACTCAATAATATCAACTTTGAACATGGACACAGTATGCTGACAGTGTTTTGAAAATGAAAACATTATATAAATAAATAGATACAACAATCTATTTTTAGTTAAAAGTTAATATATTTCAACTTTGAAAATGGCTAAATGTATAGCCGAAAGTGCTCGGAAAAAAACAACATTTGGACTGTTTTTGTATAATTTATCTGCTGAAAAGAAAAGTTATAAGATAACATGAGAAATTATATAAAACTTAATCAAAGCACCTTGTGCGTCATATTTAATGGAACTTGCATGAAAGAAGGATTGCTGCCTTAATACACAACAAACACACAGACACACACAGACACACACAGACACACACACACATATATATATATATATATATATATATATATATATATAATTAGAAACATTATTAGGTGTAAGTGTACTTAAATTTTCCATATGCATCAGTTTGTATATTTTCACTCTAGACTAACAGAATAGGTAGATAAAAGTTTTCTTAATATTACTTGTGCATTTTACTTACTAAAGATTCTCAATAGAGTGCAATTGCAATTCGCAGACTGTCTGTTCAATATTCTTCGCTTGAGGGAGGCAATTATTTTTATCAATGATTAATTTCGTTCATACAGTAGAGGTCTGGATCACCATCTTTGTTCAGCCGTTACTCACCGCTCTAGTGAAGACGTCTCTTCTCTTTTATGTTTGCTAAAAGCTTTTTCAATTATCTTTTAAAGCTATTTTTTATTTATTCAAATCGATTCTAATTTTTGTTGCTTTTTTTAATGAAAGTCCAAATAAGGAAGGCAGCTAGTCATGACGAATTTTCACTTCAAATCTTCATCATTTTTTTTCTATTTTAATTCCCTTCTCTATTTATTGCGTCCATTAAAAGCTAAATTCGAAGAACCAAAATTAAGAAAACTGTGTTTTGCTATTCCTCTGGATAGAAAAGTCTATCTGACTTAAATTAAATCAAAATGCACAATCGAATCTTTCCATCTGGGTTCAAACGACAACCAATGCAGAATTAACTCATCCATCAAACAGAAATTGTTTATTTAACACTTGTCAGTCGGATGTCAGAACAAATAGTAGAAATGTAGAGAAAGAATATTGTATTGTGAACATCTAACAGGTTGGAAGTGAATCTTTTGCAGACCATTATTTTGCAACGACCACTGACAACCGCTTCACCTACCGCGAGTAGAAGAAAAAACGATTAAGCACTAAACTTGTAAAGACCACCGGATGCAATCTACGCTTGTGAAAAGTAGGAGAATATATCTACTGAAACATTGTGTTCAAAACCTCATTATAAAAAAGAGATACTCATCTAATAAAGATATCTATCTAATATGCTACGTATTTTTGTACATTTTGGGTCTGTAACTTCCTGTTGTAATAAAGAAAACAGTAACATAAAATAACCACTAAACCTTATTCGAAAATCGAATCTCAGTTAAAAAGGCAACAGGTGAACAAGACGATAAAATTAACTTGTACATATGAAATTAGCCAGACAACATATACACTGCACTGATCCTAGGTGCATGTCCGAAACTTGCATTTTGATCCACGGTACAGATAAAACACTGACCTTGGTAGAAATCTATACTCTACATAAATAATCCACCCGCAAATTTTTGTCAATTGCTATGGTGATTTTCTAAGCGTAGCCTAGATGCAGCACAAGGCCGAAAGTATGGGGTATCGAATGAGGATCGAACTTCCTATTCAGTCGTAATTGTTCTAGCGAAACAAGTTTGCTAACAATTGCACCACGTCGAAGTGTCCTTGGCAGTTGTTATGCATATGTATATATATATTTAAAAAACCGCCTAATAGCAATAAGGATTTAACAAAATATACCATCATTTTTAATTGTATTAATAATAAATTAATTCCCCTAAATCAATATATACTGATATAATAATGGAACTATATATGTAAAGATGAAACATGTAAAACCCTTTCATCGTAGTAATTAACAAAATCTGATGCCATTTTTAATAGCATGCAGAATAATTAGTCTCGTTATTTGATTAAATATTCAACCATATTTTGCAAATCCTGGTCTTAGAGTTCCCACTTTTCGATTAAAAGGCTCTATTCTGCATGGGAGGGAAGCAGTTGCTCCTAACTTATTGAGTCTTGGGTCAAGCTCAATATTGGTCGCGTTTGGGCAAAAGGTCTTCCGCTACGTAATAAACTTGCTGTAATCAGCAAATCAATTGATCTGAATGCAGAACGACGGATCAGGAGCAGCTCAAGAGCAGCTCAAGAGCTCGTTACCATTGACTAATGTTCCGTTTGTGGGTCGAATTGATCAGTTAAGATAAAAGGTCACCTTTAAGTTATAAGCCAGTTTAATTGGTAAAACATAAAGAAAAGTCGCCATTGATATCCTCTAACCTTTGTTGTCATCATGTTGCCGTCGGTAGTGATTATTGACATAGAAATATAGGTTGAGATCATAGACAAGGAACACCATTGGAAAATTCGTAAACTTAAGGAATCAGCACATATGCTAAGCCACAAAAATCTCTTGAGCCGACCAAGCATAGAAATGAATACATTATGGGAACCAGTAATAAGGAGTGCCTGAGAAAAGTGATAATAACAACAAAGTTGCAATATGAGCTCATGTAAAAATGCAATGATAACAGAAAAAATTGCTATATAAGCACTGCTGAAAATGGTTGCTGAAGACATTAGGTTTATAATACCCAGACATTGATACACAGATGTCCACAAAGAAAGCAAGGCACAATGGATAAAGGCGTTGGTTAGATCCAGTGACAGGACCCAAACAGTGTGAATTCAATACCCGGTTAAGGCAGTGGAGAACTTTTAGAGGGAAAATTTAACAGGAGATAACTGATAACTGACATCGATTAAACATGCCACGTGGAACTAGAACAGTCTATCCCAGTGAGCAAAATAAAGGGTTCAGTTCGACATTCGAACCACCTGAAGAAGGCCGAAGCGTACAAGGGCCGAAACGCTGTAATAAATATGGCGACAAAGATGAGGACAATAGTCCGAATAATGTAAATAATGTACATAATACTTCATCTCAGAAATATAGACAGATATAGAAGTGTAAGAGCAGTGAGATTTGAGCCTTGAAAATTAGCGTTTTAAATTCTGTCTTTAACTTGGGTTCGAACAGAAAACACCAGAGTTGCCATCTTGTTTATTTCTGACAGAAGACGAACACATTTGCCTAAGTTGACGCTTAAGCTTGGATGTCTATCTGCAAATAAATAAAGGAAGACTGCTCTGTAATTAGCCACATTGTATCTAGAATTCAAAATTCGCATTGCTTGTTCTACTACTAATCTCTGGTTGGCATAAATCTATTCTTAAATTATTTTCGAGCATAGATAATTACAACTGTGTTTTTTTTTCTGTTTTTACAATAAACTGTTTAAGTATTCATGATGGAAAAGAAAAAGAAATTAAAACATTGAATAGGCTGAGCATGAAATTAAACCTGTCAAGTAATAATTCGTTTTTATTTTCGTTTTAGTTTTTGCTTTTCAAAAGATTATATACTTTTATATAAAAGGTTTCTCTTTTACAAAATAAACGGATCCTAAGTTCACGGATTTCATTATTTTATTTAGTAATTCAATTAGCTATTTTGTCATTTCTTTCCCTTTTTTAATGTTGATATAATTTTCTTTTCAGCTGTTCTAATCGATGCACAAACATCCACAAATCAAATTATTATTAAAAAGACGAGCGCAAATACATTATTATTATTATTATTATTATTATTATTATTATTATTATTATTATTATTATTGTTGTTGTTTTTGTTGTTGTAGTTGTCATTTCCTTTGATTTCTGTTGTATACACATTTCCTTCCGGGTCCCAACCAGTGACCAAAGGTCAGAAATGGCTTCATGACATTTTCCACTGATCAATAAGAAAGCACATTTTGTCTTTGGCATCTGTAATCACTATGTCTTGGCGATTAGCTTTGATTGTTTTGTGTGTGTCTTGTAAAGTCCCATGAAATTCTTACACGTCCTATATCTATAACCGGGTCTGGGTGGTGTTCATACCAATTTCTTACATTTTCATTATTATTATTATTATTATAATCTATATTCAAATGAAAATGTATTTATTCTTTAAATTAGTACATTTTAACAACATTACTCTAAAAAAGATAAATAACGAAGAGATTTTGTCAGCGGGAGGAATGAAGGTAACTAGAAGACAGCTTTTCCACGAACTATTCCCACAAGTATGTCATCATTTTTAAAACTAACCTTAGCCCCACTTTTCTTCTTTTTTTTTTGACTCAACAGAAAATGAATATTTTGTAACTATAAAAGGCCTAATTGGAAGATTATCTGCGTTACTATTTTTCTGTAGGTTTTACTTTCATAAATAATGGTTGAAATCCCGAGACGAATCATTGTTATTATTTTCAAAAATGATTTCGTGAAATCTTCCTATGTTTTTTCTTTTCCAATTGCATGTCGAATCTGAAATTATAATCTTAATAAGGTTCATAAAAACAACTTTACATACAAAAACTGTGTTACAAAAATACAAATAAACGGAACTATGGATTATTATCGCTATTCCTTCGGAGTTGAGTTTGTTTTATAAGTTGAAAGTTGACAAACGAAGAAAATATTATGCAGCCAATAAGCCTTGCCAATTATCATTACTTTATTCTATTCTTATATTCTTATAATTTTATTAAATTTTGCATTCAGTTTTTATTATATCTTTATATTCTTATAAATTTTATATTCAGTTTTTAATATATTCTAATATTCTTATATTCTTAAAATTTTATCATATTTTATATTGAATTTTTCTTGTATTCTTATATTCTTACATTCTTATAATTTTATTATATTTTGCATTCAATTTTCATTATATCTTTATATTCTTATAAATTTTATATTCAGTTTTTAATATATTCTTATATTCTTATATTCTTAAAATTTTATCATATTTTATATTGAATTTTTCTTGTATTCTTATATTCTTACATTCTTATAATTTTATTATATTTTGCATTCAATTTTCATTATATCTTTATATTCTTATAAATTTTATATTCAGTTTTTAATATATTCTAATATTCTTATATTCTTATAATTTTATCATATTTTATATTGAATGTTTCTTGTATTCTTATATTCTTACATTCTTATAATTTTATTATATTTTGCATTCAATTTTCATTATACCTTTATATTCTTATAAATTTTATATTCAGTTTTTAATATATTCTTATATTCTTATAATTTTATTATATTTTCTGTTAAATCAAAGGAAAAAAACGGCAACAACAACAGTAATAATAATAATAATAATAATAATAATAATAATAATAATAATAATAATAATAATAATAAAAGCAAATCGCCAGACATTATGATCAAAGACAGAAACGAAAAAATGTGCACGTTGATTAACATGAACGTACCAAGTGACAAAAAACAAATCTGCGAAGGATTTTAAAAGACTAAGCAAATATAAAGACTTGAAGATAAAAATAGACAAAATATAGCACTTAAAAACTAAAAACCGTTCATGTTGTGTTATGATTTTTGGTTGTGATAAAAAAAATGAAGTGAAGAAAAAATTCAAGAAAATTCTTCAGGAAATCCAATAAATAGTTCTGACAATAACCGCTCATGATATGCGAAGAGTCCATTTGCAGTTTATGTTATTGTTAATAGCTGTCTTTTCTTTAATTAAGTGGAAACAAGAAAATCACACCCTTTTTCTTTCCCTCGGTCATTGGTTTTAAATAGGCATGCGATTAAAAAACAAAAGCAAGGCAATATAAGGTTTAAATAATAATAATAATAATAATAATAATAATAATAATAATAATAATAATAATAATAATAATAATAATAATAATAATAATACAGTTAAAATTCATAATAAAAACAATAGCAAAAATTAAGAATGTATACATCTTAATTTTTTGTGGGGTGGGGGCGAAAGAAACGAAATGAGATGGGATACAAATAGTAGTAACATAATGCGAATCAGTTATGTTTATTTTTGCTTTGTTTTGATATTTATTTTGTTTTGGTGTTTACCCCTCCCATATCATGATCATTCATCCGATTTGTATATATGTATTGTAAGTAATATTTATCATCTCATTGGGATGGTTTTTTTATACCCCCCCCCACACACACACCGAGAGGATGTGGTATTATGGTGTATGGAGGATTGATTGACGACGGATTAGTTTTTATGGTGAATGAGGAAATTGTAACAAGTGAATGGGTCGTGAATCCGATTAGCTAGATATAAGATAGTTAATGAATACCAGACTCAACCCATTCCCCCTTTTCGGCCCTGTGCCATAATTGTATTAATTTACAATAAATCTCAACATACTTCGAATACTGAAGTGTCTACGTATCAAGAATTTTGTAATAACAGAACTTAAATCTAAAAATGTCCAGATGATTATATAATTTTAATAGATGATGATTAATATAATTCCTAGGTGAGGTATTATGTATTCTATTTACATTATTCGGACTATTGTCCTCATCTTTGTCGCCATATTTATTACAACGTTTCGGCTCTTCAGTATCATTCTATATTTCTGAGATGAGGTATTATGTACATTATTTACATTATTCGGTCTATTGACCTCATCTTTGTCACCATATTTATTACGAAATTTCGGCAGCAATTTTTCATTAATGCATGTTTCATTAAATAATATAGACAAGTTTTGTCTATTTATTTTAAGTAAGTTCCTTTCGTATCGTCTGATTGTCTTATCAGACAATACGAAAGGAACTTACTTAAAATAAATAGACAAAACTTGTTTATATTATTTAATGAAACATGCATTAATATATATATATATATATATATATATATATATGAAGAAATATAGTCTTAAGGTGTGATATATTTATGGAATAAAGTGCTCAATATCAAAGATAGAGCGTGTGTAAATATAAAAGTGAACATCGAAGTCAACACTTAGAGGCAACAGTCTGGCCTGACGAATGCGTCTAGCATGAAACAGACTGTCGCCTCTAAGTGCTGACTTCTATGTTCACTATATATATATATATATATATATATATATATATATATATATATATATATATATATATATATATATATATATATATATATATATATATAGATGTGTGTATGAATATATTTGAATTTCTATGCGATAACTTTTCAGGAAGAAATGTAAATAAATCACAAATATGTTTCTACATATTTTTATTGCAAAGTTCTGAACATTATGACAGCAAGAAAACAATTGCTTTTATTTTATTTTTCTGTATTCAGTTTTCTTGAAGAATTTCCTGACCGACTTATCTAATTTAATTTGAGATTTGTCACAACTTCTTACGAAGGTTGTAATCACGAGAATGAAAGTTGCGTGCCAATCGCAATAGCCCTTAAAACTGTTCTTGACGCCCGTTCATGGGTGTATGGCTTAATCGTATTTATGACGGGGTGATTGAGCTAATTGAATCACATCATCTGTGACTTGATTCTGCATTACTCGAGATTTTGTTCCAATATTTCGTTCGCCCGTAATGCGATTTCGGTCGACACTGGTCTGACACATGGACCTTACACTCTGTAATGTGTGAGAAACTACCCAAATCTCTCTTTCTCTCTCACTCTCTCTCTCTCTCACACACACACACACAGAGACTCTATCTCATTGATGGCTGTTTAAAAGACACTTTTTCCCGCTTCAAAACAGGGTGTAGGGGCGAGGTTACGTATTTCCGCATTCAGTGGCACCGGTGTAACCCCAATTTACTAGCCCTAGTACACCCGGCTTCCTTGATGGTCTGATTTGAAGTCTGAACGCAATGTCTATTGACAGAACCAATTTGCCTGTGTATAGTGAGTATCTTAATGAACTGGAGTCGTGCTTTTTTTCTTTTTTTGTGTCGTAAAATTTGTATTTCAGATTCCTCACCATAAAATGACAGGTTCGACTTAAGAGGATATGAAACAATTCCAATCAGTAACTGAACCTGTTCTAAATGTCGTTACAAATCTTAGCTTCTACTTTTTTCTATTTTTTATTCAAGATTTTCCAAATCCATTTGTTTGAACAGAAGCTGGTGGTTTATTTCATATTATATATATTTCATATTATATTTGTTTCATATTATATTTATTTCATGTTATATTTATTTCATATTATATTTATTTCATGTTATATTTATTTCATATTATATTATTTTCATATTATATTTGTTTCATATTTGTTTCATATTATACCGTTTATTATTTGTAGTTCTGTAATAAGTTTCTTTATTTTGAATGTTTTCAATACTTAGTTGTTATTTCTTAGGCTGGATGAGAATAAAATGGGGTCCTTTCAAATTTTTTCTAATAGTCTCTGCTGAACGACATTTCTCATCAGTATAACATTAATAGTTGGAATTATTAACACCCCCATCCATTCCCGTATTCGGGTTAGTATTAGCTGGGCCTGAAAATCCCACACACCCAACAAGGGCGTATTAATTTTCCAGTAAAAAGCCACCGTATATTTATGGTTTATTGATCATGTGGCCAGGTGGTTAGAACGTTCGATTTCTGACCATGAGATCCGGGTTCGAATCTCACCATGGTCAATTTGTCAGGAAGGAAACTTCCAGATCTTATCGGACTGGAGGGGTCGATCCCAACGTGCGGCACTTTTGGGAAGTGCCTGAAGACCCTACTCTACCTAATCCTTGTGAGTGAAATTGGGTAGACGGGACCCTTGGGGACAGTCGATAGCTGTGCTAGCACGAAGTCACATGTTATCGTGGCCTTGTTCAAATTACTGGTCACGCTAGATGACACGCTCTTTCCCAGAAACTGTAACTAAGGTCTGCTCAGCATAGTTGCAGTATAAACCATAGGTGGTCTCTGTGGGTGTTGAATAAACACAAAAGCAGTCTGAGCAATCATCTGCAATAGGGATTGGCTAGTCTCCCGAGTAGACAGGTATCCTCGAATACCATTGTCCAGTTGTACTACTATTCATGTTTATCATATTATAGTCAAACGCGTACTAGCTTATGGCCTTAATAACGTATTCTGTGAATAATTAATCAAGTCGGTTGAACGCTCTATCGGGTTTTAGCCTATTTGTCCAAGTCCATTCTAATGGCTTCAGATTTTAATTTCAGAATTTATTGATCAAATGAATTTTGGCGATAGATTCACTGAGGAGGGGAATTAACAGGAGATAACTGATAACTGACATCCATTAGATATGCCACGTGGAAAGAGAACAGTCTACCCCAGTGAGCGAAATAAAGGGTTCAGTTCGACATACAACCACCTGAAGAAGGCCGGAGAGTACAACGGCCGAAACGTTGTAAGAAATATGGCGACAAAGATGAGGACAATAGTCCGAATAATGTAAATCCTCTTTTTATTACATAGCTGAACGAACCTCTACCGACACAAATGGGAGGGACATGCCATGTTTTTAAAGGAGAAGCAACGTTTGTTTTATTCTCATTTTACGAGATTTAAATGATATCGTTTGTGATTTAAGCGAATGCCTATCCTTTTGTTCTTGGTCTCTTTTGTTTATTTCTTTCTTTCATTCTTTATTTCGTTTTCGTAACCGTATTTTTCGATAGGTACTAAAAAAGTCTTTTACACACCTACCGAAATCTTCGGCATCCTTATTGCTAAATGACAAAATAAAAAAAGTCCCTGTAATTTGCAGATAACGTTAAAAAGCAAAACAACAAAAAAAGCTGCACGACTGAGTTAGTTCGGGTAAATCTTGTGATCAATGCTCATATAAAGTGTTCCGCAGTTCTATAAAGAAACACTTCAATAGAAAATTTAAAAAATAGCCGACCAATCAAAATGGCGGCCAGAGCGTTACATTTAACGCGGAGGCAAAGTAAAAAATATAATATATATATATATATATATATATATATATATATATATATATATATATATATATATATATATATATATATATGCACGCGTGTGTGTGAGTAACACTTGCATAACAACCCGTTTATGGTAGGGTTTCATCTAACGGCAAGAAGAAGTTTTAATATTTTTCTACACTTTTTGCCAGGTCAACTTTCTATTCTGTTATATTAAATTATTCGGCTTATACTAATATTTAAAAATATGCATATTCCCATCATTTTACACTGGGGATCTGTGAAACATTATATAAAATTACTTTGCTTACTCACAAATACACAAAATTGTAACCGTGTGAATAGAATATTCATTTTTTTTTTAAATGATTGTGAAACAAAAGATCTTTTCGAAATAAATGCAATCATGAAATGACCAATGAAGAACGCGTCCAGCAAGCGAAAAAAAGTTTGTGTTGAGAAGACAGCGACTTTACACGCCAATTTTAAACTTGTATCGTATTTTAATATTGTTTTTTTTGAAAAAGCATCCATAACAATTTGTTCAGATATTAATTTACCTTAACAATTTAATTGTATTAAACGAATTTCCAGAAATATAATAACTAAGTAAAAGTCTTGTGATTCTGGGACAATAAAATTCTCTTATTCTTGGGTAAATCTTTTGTATTTAGTTTTGGAATCCAAGTGATTAGAAGCAAAGCATCTGGCTGTTCTAAAGACCATTTTCAGCCACTTTTGCGTAATATTCCAGTTGTCGATATATAAAGCCCATTAAAAAGTATTGGAGATGGGATTTGAAAATTGGACTGAGACGGGAAACTGACGGTCATTATGCAGTGTTCCTTCCTCTGTCTACATAATATATGTTTATAAACGCTTTATTTACGACACGATACTGAGCGTACTGCTACTATTAACAAGGTTTCAAGCAGTACACACACACAGACATACAATCACACACAGAGACACACACACAAACATATACATATATATATATATATATATATATACACATATATATATATAATTTGTTAATACTGTTTATTATAAACAGATCATTTACTAAAATATTTGTGTGTATATAAATAACATATAACAAAAAATTATATTAAAGTAATTGTCGAACTTTGTCCATTTCATAGTGTGTGACGTCATTTGCTTACGTTAAGATACGTTTCGAACAGATATGGAAGTTTGAGGCAAATCATAAGACGTTTGTATATTAAAAGCAGTAAAATCGACCTTGCTAATCAGACTCTCTTTCGTAGCTAAAATGGTATAGCACATTAGGCTAAATGACGGTTCTCTGTAGGATACAGATTCGATTCCTATTGGAGGACACATATTTTCCATGAAATTTCTCGGACGTTCCGGCCAGTAAATGTTGTTAATACTGTTTATTATAAACAGTAAATTTAATTATTTGTGCATATATAAATAACGTATAATTTCGGCCAGCATGGCCAACATCAGGAGAAAAAATTCCCTGCTTATCAGTAGCAGTGAATGACTGTTTCTGAAGAAAGTATCTGCAGTTTTCATTTGTTTTTTATTTTCGTTGATAATTTTGGTCAGTGCTTGTGTTGGTCAAACTGCCACTTTGAAGTTGTTTTTACGATAGAGGATGGGAGATTACTGACTTTCAGAATTCCCTCCTTCATCATTTTTACAGTTTTATTGGTTTCTGGGAATGGGATGTGTGCGTTAAATGTATGTTATCTTTTAGTTCTTTGAGAGTGTGTGTGATGTGTGTATGTGTATATATTTGTGTGAGTTATATATATATATATATTTCCGGTATATCTTTAATGTATTAGACATTTGAAAATATTCATATTTGTCTCACTTAAACCGTCTTTGACTCCCCTCTTTAAAACTTCTCTCTGTTAAATTTTAATCCCCCCTTCATCTTTAGACCTTCCTGTCCTTCTCTCGTCTGTTACCCCTCCCTATAACTTTCATTTACTCTAGCATTCGTCCCACACTCTCATACCTACACTTTCACTAATTTTATTTTTTATTCCCGGAGTTGTTTTTTTGTTTTCTTTTCGAATTTGTAGGTCTGATGAATTGGATTGTATTTACGATTCCAATAGAATAAATTTTG
>OZ038482.1:15223933-15256433 GCA_964036315.1 Acanthosepion esculentum | reverse complement strand
CACGATTTATATAGAAAATAAAAAGAAATCAGCTCGAAGGAGGCGAACCAAGTGTAGGCGTACGTCAGATCAGTGCAGCAAAGAAGCGCCCCAATTCTTCTGCTTAAAATTCTTCGAGTAGACGCCCGAACCAATCCATTCTGGTCCGAATGAATCGCCTGAAGCCAAGCGGAAACTGGCTCAGACACGGATCACCGAAATAGAAATTCCGGGCTTTTTGTGATCAATAGATGCGCGTGCCCTCTTTCTCTGTGGCCCATTGAGTAACTGGATAACTGATACAGTTTTTTGAAAGAGACTGCCTTCTTCTCTAATGGCAGTATATGATAATCGTACATCACGTGGTCAGGTAGTCAGTTGAAATAGCGTTCAGCCCTTTATAAGATTCAGTTGATCACACTTTGGAAAAATATGTATGCATCATAGTGGTCGAAACGGTAAATATTCTAATATGCCCGATGAAATGTACATAGGAAGTCATGCTTGAGAAACAAACCTCTGCCCAGACGTGTGTTATACTGGCAATTAATGGTATAACAGGTCATATTTATGGTTAATATAAGAAATGTATGTAAATCAGGATTTAAGTATATATGAATATAATTTTAGGGCATATCGACTGCTATTTAATTGTTATTTATTAAAAATAGATCTTAATTCTTTGTAAAAGATTATTCCATAATATTTCAGGTGTGATATGATTTATTTTCTTTACTTATTTTAAATCCTGTCGCATATCTTACTAATCCATGTTTTACATTATAAAATAGACAAAGTCCGACAATTATTTTTTAAGACATTTTTTATGTATATACGTTCTTTTTATAGATACAAATTCTTAAGTAAATGCTCTGTTTATAATAAGCAGTATTAACGACATTTGCTGACCTGAATGTCCGAGAAATTTTAATAGAAAATATGCGTCCTCCGACAGGAATCGACCCTGTATCCTATACGGAACCGTCATATAGCCTGACATGCCTTAACCGATTGGGCTACAGAGGGGCGTTCGGTTAGCAAGGTCGAATTTACTGTTTTTAAACACAATTCTCCATGATTTTCTCTCATTCATTCATATCTGCTCAATGCGTATCCAAATGTAAACAAATGACGTCATACATTATGAAATGGACAAAGTCCGACATTTATTTTTAAGACATTTTTTTTGTTTATACGTTCTTTTTTATAGATACAAATATTTAAATAAATGCTCTGTTTATAATAAACAGTATTAACAACATTTACCGGCCTGAATGTCCGAGAAATTGTCATAGAAATTTTCGGAGGACGCATATTTTCTATGAAAATTTCTCGGACATTCAGGCCGGTAAGTGTTGTTTATAGTGTTTATTATAAACAGAGCATTTACTTAAATATTTATATCTATAAAAAGAACGTACAAACATAAAAACTGTCTTAAAAAATAATCCATGTTTATATAAACTGCACTCCGGCCAACAGAGATTGGAATGGGTAGGGAAGAAGATGAGGAGGTACCGAGAAAAGTAATGGAATTTGATAATCAATAATCTTAGTTGTCAAATACATATAGAATTTACACACGTTAAGCAAGTTGAATTGTCTAAACAGAAAACAAAACCGGCATCTTTTACTTTTATATTTAGATTTTTACTTAGCAAATATAAATCATTTCTCGCTAAGTAAATTTAACGGTAAGTCTCAGATTAGAAAGAAATATACCCTCATAAATTATGAGAAGAATCTCTTTAACCCTTTAAGCCCTGTGTTCCTGAACAATTTTAACCCTTCTGCCTGAGCTCCTGAGTCAAAATTCACAAATAATTGGTATGTAATGTTTCACGGTAGATATAAAAATAGTTACAAGTGTTTACCCACCGTTCAACCAATGGCTGCGTATTACGTCATTTTTCTCTACCACTGGTAAAGCGGTGGTCAGCGCACATAGGGTTAATGCGATTTGCTAATTTCATACACTGTCTAAAACAAATTTGGTAATATACGGAAAGAGGAGCAGAAAGTAGCGAAGGAGAGCGAGAAGAAGGGACTAAGCATAAACTACAAGAAGACGGAAACAAGAGTCGGATAATACTAACAAGCTAGTTTCTTTAACCCTTGGAGCCCTGCATTCCTGAACAATTGTAACGCTTCTGCCTGAGCCCCTGAATCAAAATTCGCAAATAATTGTTATGTAATATTTCACGGTAGATATAAAAATAGTTACAAGTCTTTACCTACTGTTCAACCAGTAGATGGGCATTAAGTCATTTTTCTCTGCCACTGTTCAACCGGTGGCTAGGCATTACGTTATTTTTATCTACCACCGGTAAAGCAGTGGTCAGGGCTTAAAGGGTTAAAATAAAGCATCTCGAAATCATATGGAGCCTACGTAAGCTGCTTTTTTCGGAATTATTGAACGTATTTTCCTTCATATTGCATTTTGTTACGCTTGTCTACTGCTTATGAAAATGGTCAATTCGTTTCATGTTGATTAGGATATTTAGATATTTTCGATTTGGACTCGTTTCCACATTGGTCTATAAATATTTTTTCTTCTTCTCACTGCCTTGGAATAAATAAAAAGAAGCGTTATTCCTGTTTGTTACTCTGAGATGTTATCAAGAGATTTCCTGAATTCTCTTATTTTCTTCCCGTTTATTTTTCATGTATTTACGCATTCGAAGCCACTTTTAGTGTTCTTCTCTTTATTAATTAATTGTATGTTTGTTTTACCTTCTTGTTGTTTTTTTTCATTTTAAGGGAACTTTCCTTTCTCTGTTCTTCTCGAGATTTCTTTCTTTTTTTTTTCCTCGTTCACTTTTGTCCTTTTATTTTTCCCACACTCATTTTTCCTGCCAATATCTTTCAGTTTCCATTTATTTAATCTATCTCTATCTATAAAAGGCAGGATGTGTGTGTGTGTGTGTGTGTGTGTGTGTGTGTGTATGTGTGTGTGTGTGTGTGTAACGAAAGCACGGGCGCAATTTTCGACGGATTTGCACACAAAATTTACATGCACATGCTCCAAGTTAGCAGCAAGACCAAGACCGACTGTGCATTTCCCAACTCCCATCAATAGTGGAAATAATCGATTTTTTCATGCTTCTACGGCAGTTTTCGTGTAGTTTGCGGCCATTTTCTACCGGCCAGAGTGAGAGCCTATAGCTGGCTGCCAAAAATAGGCAGGAAGATTCTATTTGCCAACGTGAGCGCCAACAGCTGATTGACACGAATGTTAACTAGCATGCTAACTTGCAAAAAAATCGATAGCTGCATTCGTCACAAGTGGGAAAAATTTAAATCTGCATGTCACTTTACTCCAATTGGCTCATTCGCTTGCTTAAACTCAACGTTGATCCTGATTCCGCAGAACTTTGGGTGTGAAAAAGTATTTGTTGTTAACATTCTTTTTTCATTCGGTTTTTCCAGTTACGAGTCCTTTTTTAAAGCTAATCGTTTTGTGTTCATTTTGTTTAGTTCTTTTTTCGTAACAGATTTAATGTTTAGCATAGAGCTTAGAAAAAATTCGCAGTGTGAGATAGGCAAGAAGTAAGGCATGTAGAAACAGCAGCACGGCAAAGGGCACTCCTTTAACGGGAAAGAAGGGCAAAATATTTTAAGTCAAAGTGATAGCGATTGCTGTATGAGTCGTACGATTTTTGAATGAAGCGCGGGCAACGCCGGGCCATGCTGCTAGTTTTCATCCATTTTTCATAACCGCCGTTTCTTGATTTCTCCGATTTAATGTTTCCGTTCATCTGATTTCATTTGCTCATCTTGTACCACTTTTATTTCTTTTATAGAATTTAAGAAAAGCTTTGCTTTCTTAACATTTTGAGCCCTGACCACCGGTTTACCGGTGGTAGAGAAACATGACGTAATGCTCAGCCCAGGGATGAAAGGGTTAAAGAAAGTAGCATGTTACTGCTATCCGATTGTTTGCGTCTTCTTGTAGTTTATGCTTAGTCCCTTCTTCTCGCTCTCCTTCGCTACCTTCTGCTCCTCCTTCCGTATATTACCAGATTTGTTTTTGAAAGTGTATTAAATTAGCAAACCGCATTAACCCTATGAGCCCTGACCACCGCTTTACCGGTGGTAGAGAAAAAATGACGTAATGCCCAGCCACCGGTTGAACAGTGGGTAAACACTTGCCTCGTGTTTTCCCATTGGTTGTCTTATTTTGAAGAGCCAATCAGAAAAGCCGTAATATTCTGATGTCATCAAACGTTATACCAACACCAATAACAATATATATATATATATATATATATATATATATATATATATATATATACCAGGAAACATTACATACCAATCATTTGCGAATTTTGACTCAGGGGCTCAGTCAGAAGGGTTTAAATTGTTCAGGAACGCAGGGCTCAAAGGGTTAAAGAGATTCTTCTCATAATTTATGAAGATATATTCCTCTCTAATCTGAGACTTACCGTTAACTTCAGTTAGAGAGAAATGGTTTATATTTGCTATGTAAAGTTAAGTAAGTTTGGGACTTCTATGGAAAGAGTAAATGGTACAACCGATATATAAATACGAAAGTAAAATTGTTCAGGGACGCAGGGCTCAAAGGGTTAAATTTTGTTTTATCTGTCGTTCGTTTAATTCAGCATTTTTCTTTCTACCGTGCCAACCTTTTAAATTCAATGCTTAGTTGATTCTTTCATTCATTTTTCTCGTTCCTAATTGTTTCATTCGCTCTCGTTTTATTTCTTTTTCCTTTTATTTTTCATCCATTTTCTCGTTCTTTTTCTGTTTGTCATTTTTATGTATTTTTGCCTTTTTTTCATTTTTCTCTCCTTTCTTTTCCTTTCATTCGTCTTTCCTTTCTATTTTCCGTTATTTTCTTTCGCTTTTCTTTCTATTCTCTTTTCCTTCTTTATCTTATTCACTTTCTTTCTTTCTTTTTATTTTCTCTTTCCGTTCTTTCTTTTCTCCTTTTTACTTTAATCTTTTCTTTCCGATCTCTTTCCTTTCTTTTCCCCTTCCTTTCCTCTCTCTCTCTCTCTCTCTCTTCATTCCGTTCTCATCACACTTCTTTCTTTTCTTCTCTTTTATATATTTTCACTTTTTTGCCTTTTTTTTCAAAACCTTTTCATTTTCTTTCTTTTCTTTTTGTTGCTTTCACGTTTTCTTCTTTTTTCCATTATTTTCATGTTTCTTTTGCTTATTTTTTTATTTCGTTTGTTTTTTTCCTTCCTTTTTCTCTTTGCTGTCTTTGTTTCTACGGTTTTCTCATTATTACTCACTAATCTCTCACGTGACCAAATAGAGAGCAAGATGATTGTGTTACGCCAATCTCCCAAGTGGAGATTTTGAGAAAACGGAAGTAAATAAATCACCAATGAAAACGGTAGGAAAACAAGCGAAACGCCCAATAAAATTTGAAATTGCCATTTCAACGAGCTGCGAGTCTCCAATCCATATATTTTGTATAGTTTTAGCTATTTTAGTGACATGGCAAATTTAACGGGTATTTTTTGAGTTTGCTAAACCTCGCTTTATATTAGGCATTCGTTCGCGTATGATACGGAGTTGCGAACTCAATGAACTACGTGTTATTCAAGAGATAATTAAGCATAATTTAGAGTTGAAAAAAGTAGGATTTGTACCAAATTTCTATTACAATTTTTTGGAAATACATGATCTATTTTAAGTCATTATCATTCTAATACAGTAGAATCCCTCATATCCGGAGTGCCTCATAACCGGAATCCCGCATATCCGAACATGATTTTGATGTGTATATTTGAACTATTTGGGTGATATGTAACTGATTTGAAATCTCTGTTTTTTTTAGGAAATTTACTTTGGGTAATTGCTTATGCTTATTTCCCCCTAATGGCTTGTATTTATGCAAAAGGTGATGGGAAGCAGAGGAAAGGATGACAACGAGACACATCTGCAACAAGATAGGGACGAGATGCATGATTGTGATGAAACCGGGACTGAAATTGAAAAAGCTATTGAAACGTTGTCAGTTTTATGGAAAGAAAGCCAGCATTCAGCTATGACGATTGCAATAACGCAGGCACAGTTAAAAAGTGTCCTTTGTTTAAAAACTTTTAAGAACAAAAGCAAAATGAAATGAGGAAAAGAATGACATTAGAAGAGAAAGAATTATCATGCAACAGCGATTAAAAATCCTCGTTACATTATTTGTTTTGCATACGTGGCAGACTTAATTTAAAGAATTTTCATTAACATTACATTATTTATTTCTTTTTCCTTAAAATCTATTCCGTTATATTTCACTCACCATTAGCTTATTTTGTTTACTATAAAACATTGAAAATAAATGTTAAACCTGATTTCAGTACTTTTATTTGAATCTAAATATAAACCCTCATATCCGGACTTTGTAACCAATTCCTAATAACCGGAAGGCCTTCTTTGTCTAGGATTCTACTGTATTTCAAAAACTAACCATTAAAAATGGCAAAAAATATAATGAAATATTTTACTAAGTGTGGAAATTTGTATTTACTCAACCCCCCCCCCCCACCATGAGTTCAGGTTGTGACAGAAGGTCGGTTTAATGTGGGGAGCCCGTCAAGGAAAAAAAGTTCCCGAGCACCGCAACCGTCGTTTGCGCTGGCCTCGGTGCGTTCATGGACCCTTCTCTCTAGTGTAATGAGAGGGTGCGGCCTCGGGCAGCTGCTCCCCAGGGCCGGGCACCTCTCAGTATAATTTTCCTCAGTTGCGACTTTGTCCTTTGACGGAGTCACCCCTGAGTGCACTCTGCCCAGAGACAGAGACGAAACCGAGAGATGATAAATAATGCGTTACAAATTACTTCATAGTAATTTGTACACAGTACTAAGGGTGGAAATAGACAAGTTTAACTTTGATAAAATATTTGTTCAGCACTTTTTGAGTTATTAAGGTTTATTTGATTTGCATAATATCGCCAGACAGGTTGTAATTATAAGATATAGTATATTTATAGAGTAAACGTATTTAGTATCCGGAATAGAGCTTATAGTTATCGTGTGTGTATAACAGCGTCATTAAATCTAAACCAGCGCATTCTATCAGTACCTCGCAATATCAACACATTTTGTTGGTTCTCCCTCGCCTTGCAGGTGTAGCAGGTGCAATCAGGTGCATTCACTACCCTTACGTTGAAGTTTATCACCCTTGATATTAAAGAAAGATCAGTCATAGATTTCAAGATTTCTGACTGCAACAGTAGGAAGAACACTTTGTCGTAAATCCAGTAATTCTTTGGAAATAAATTATTTGATCTTTTTTTCAAGTTATTATCATTCTAATATAAAGATAGTTTTATGCTTCTGACATTCAGTTTAATATCGACAATTGTCAGCTACAATAGTTTATTTTCTTGAAAATTATTTTTTCTTTTAGCTAGTGCACATCTTCCTTCCTACGAAATACTTTTCCATAAGATAGAATCTCAAGATCCGTTACATTACGGGTATAGTACCTCTAAAATGGCCGAATTACTCGCGTAAGTATAGTCACTTCCACATTTGGTATGTTCACCAATCTAGTATCAAAGTGGAGTAGCTGTTTATTCTTTAAAAAGTGTTTCATAAAAGTATATGAATGCATATTGCGTTTTATACATCTGTAGAATTATATACGTGTGTCATTGACAAATTATATGTATAACATTAGTAAATAAATACAGTAAACGTACAGTACTGTTCGATAAAAGTGACTCACCTGATTTTTTTTTTTTTTGCTAAATGTTCATTTCTCCGCTGAAACGAAAGTTGAGCGATATTCAAAGGATAAGCGATCTAAAATCCAAAGAAGAAGGTTTGAAATCTCTTTGAATTTAGCAGTAAGTACTGTCAAGCATCCGTTCAGTATAATGTTCTGGGGATGCTTTTCTTTTCATGGAACTGGTTTCTTAAAACCTATTGAAAAGACCCTCAGGAGCGAGCAGTACAAGAGAATTTTAGAGTCTTGTCTCCTCCCTTCTGCTGAAAGGGTGCAAATCGACCCCGCCAAGCACATTTTTATGCAGGATAATGCTCCCTGTCACAAATCAAAATTGATGAAGGAATACTTTGATGAGAAGCAGGTGAGTGTTATGACATGGCCGCCCCAATCTCCTGACCTCAACCCCATAGAAAACTTATGGAGCATTATAAAGTACAGGATCTCGAGAAAGCAGTTGAGCAACAAAGAGGATTTGATTGTGAATTTCATATCCGAATGGAATTCAATGCTTGGAGATGAGCTTTGCCAGAACCTAATCAAGTCAATACCAAAAAAGGTTTGAAAAGGTTATTCAAAATAAAGGAGGGCCCATAGATTATTAAATATTTCGAACTATATTACCTATTATAAATAAATTATACCTCTATTATTCTTTACTGAAAGCTGTTCGGTTATGTTTCTATTGATTACTAGTTGCAGGAAATAAGCGAGTCACTTTTTTTGCACAAAGTTTTCTCTAAATCTCATTTATATTCAAAATTATAATTAGTACATTAGGGTGAGTAAAATTTTTACTAGGTGGTCGGGAAGGGGTCTTTATATCAGTAAGATTAAAAATTAGTTTGACCCCTAAAACAATAGGCGAAAAAAACTTTAAGTAACAAAATCAGGTCGCTTTTATCGAACAGCACTGTATTATCAAAAACGACATGGTACTAATAAAATACCAAAAGCCTATGTCGCATTTTCTTGTCTATACTCCATATATTCAATATTTCCAGAACATTTCTCTGCTATAAGAAAGAAATAAAGCAAGTTTCCCATAACGGAATAATTTATTACTAAACAAGGGGAAATCAAGTTGCGTAATCGATAAATGCATAAATTTACATGATTTTATATTTAGAAATGATTTACAGTGTTAAAAAGGAAAATGATTGCAAATAGTTGGAGACAATCATATCTTCTTCCTTCCAAATTTCAATTCTTCCGATTGTTTCATGACAGTGTGTTGTATTTCTTTGTTATGACCACCAAAGCTTTAGCCTTTTTTTTCTAATTAAAAAGACAACGATTGGAGGCTGGGTTTAGATCTATAACTGGGATATATTTCAATATTTTAATTTAAACTTGTTTGCTGTGTATATAAAATAGACTGATTAGCGAATTTCTGAAGATCACCAACGTGTGAATCTCTTTTCGAATGAAAATTGAAACAGAAGTGATGAATAGCTTCTCAAATACACGTTTGTGCAAAATAATTGTAACAAAACGAATAATTCTGTTATTAATTACTTTTTTCGTATTTTTCCAATGAAACATGACCCAGTGCACATGTTAGAACTTCGTATGTCCATTCCACAAAGTCTTTCCTTGCAGATTGACCACAGATTCTCGACTGGATTTAAATCAGGAGAGTTTCCGAGCCAGTCTATAGTACTTTGATTTGCTCACTGGTAAGGCTTTAAACTATAGCCGACTTATTCAGATTTTAATCCGATTCTAGACACTGACTTAAGTATTAATTGTACGAGGTTATACACCCTTGTGCAAATTAATTATAGAGGAAGATGTGGAGGGCCATGATCACCTACACCCTTGTGCAAATTAATTGAAACAAAAGGAACAATTCCGTTATTATTTACTTTTTTCTTCATATTTTTCCAATGAAACATGACCCAGTGCACATGTTACTACTTCGTATGTCCATTCCTTGCAGAGTGATCACCGATTCTTGATTGGATTTAAATCAGGAGAGTTTGCGGGCCAGTCTATAATACTTTGATTTGTTCACTGTGTTCGTGCAGCGTTACAATTTTCGTACGCTTCCTTAGAGTAACGTCCATCGCAAACAATGGCCGTAGGACAACTAATCGACAGTTGAGTCAATAGTGTCTGGGCGTGATAAAAATCTGATGCAATCACGGATGACGCAATATTTTTCACTGCCAAACAAATTTCATCATAAAGCATGAAAATAGATTCATAATACTGCACACCACTGCAAGTGACCTAATTTAAGAAAAAAAATGAAAATCGATTACACGCTGTCACTCCAGTGGGTCTAAAACTGACCGTATGTTGAAAGAATAGAAACTGAAGCGTCTGTTTCAATTAATTTTCACAATGGTGTACAAGTTTGAAAACAATTACGATTTTTATAAGTCAAACAATGAAAACAGAATTAAAATCAATGTGATCAAAAATAAGCAAAAATTGGAAAAAAGACGACAAGAATCTTTTCTACGCAGGCACATCAAGACGTCCATAGCCTTATGGCGGAAAATTATTTTACAAAACAAATATTTATTTTTCAACTTAATCTCATTCCTTCTCAATGCATTTAATTAAGTGGTTATAATATAAATACATCAATAAGTTCGCGTACTAATGATGAAGAAAAGCCCTTATTTTCAGCATAAATATTTATTGTTCTTCATAATATTCATCTTTGGTATGACATTGACTTTTGAATTCTGCCAAATCCGGAAAAAGGATTGACCTGCTGTAGCTAAGATATGACAGCAATACTCCATTTTTGTTCTGATCTGACTATTGTAGAGATAAATCATGGCGGATTGGGTCAGGAACTTTCAGCAGCGTCATTAGCGATGCCACGTGTATGAGTTTCACTTGAGGTTTGACTGTTCACTTAAATCGATTGTTACATGAAAGTGATGATTTTGCAAACAAAACAAAAATAAATAGAGATCTGTCTTCAGCCTATTCTTCCCTATTTATGAGATATTTCTATTATAATGTGATGAGCACGGATGTCTCTCCGCTTATTGGCATCAAAAATTTTAATGGAGGCAATGTCAAGCAAGGCGCAAAGCCACTAGCACGCAAGGGATTACAGAGAGTTGGAGCGAGAGCAGATAGGAGTGATGGAGGAAAGGATGAAGAGAAGGTTAGAGGATAGATCAGGGCATCTGGAGATGTCGATTCACATTACATTTGAATAGTTGGAGATTATAGCTATCAGGGAAACAAGAACTGGGGAGAAGTGTAAGACATAAAGCTATTGGAGAAGAGACGGCTGTATTTAACAGTTTCGACAATGAAAGGGTGAGAGCGAGATGCGAGCCTAGTTGAACGCTTAAATTGATGAAGTCTGGAAACCAGCGAAAGCAGCTCATCGGAGCAGTTAACATGAAAGTATTTGTAAAAAAGACAGAGGGAGGCGACGCCACGTCTCTGAGAGAGCGACTGCAGACGAGATGCCAGATCAGGGCCAATTACATTACATATCCATCTGTTATCTCATTTTATCAAGGACCTTCAGACAAACAGAAGGGGCTCTAGACAATATATGGCAGCAATACTCCATGCAAGGGCGAATGATTGATTTGTAGATTTGAAGTATCGACTCCGGCTAGAAAAATTTCCTGGCACGGCACAGGGAGCCAACTTTCCTTGCGGTGGACGAAGCTATTGACTCAACCACCCCTTGCGTGCTAGTCGCACTCCCGCCTTGATTGGGGTGAAATGCTTATCTTTTCTTAGTGAACTTGTCCATTTTTAGCATGCTAGTTAACATTCGTGTCAGTCAGATGTTGGCTCACACGCTGACCAATAGAATTTACTTGCCTATTCGTGGCAGCCAACTATAGGCTCTCACTATGGCCAGTATAAAATGGCCGCAAACTACATGAAAACTGCCGTAGAAGCATGAAAAAATCGATTATTTCCACTATCAATGGGAGTTGGGAAATGCAAAGTCAGTCTTGGTCTCTCCGCTAACTTGGAGCATGTGCATGTAAATTTTGGTGCAAATCTGTCGAAAATTGCAGCAGTGCATTCGTCACACACACACACACACACACACACACACACACACACACACACACACACACATACATACATCCTGTCTTTTATAGGTAGAGATTCAAACAAAGTTTTATATTATAGAATATATATTTGTTCCTTTATGCGCTCGTTCTGAATTTCATTTCTTTTTTCATCATCCTGACAATAAACTAACGTACGACCGTGCAATTGATTAGATAATTTGTCTATCGATTATCTTCAAACATCATCAACTCTATTCGATTTAATCGATGCGGACACACTAATCGAACATTATAACCCACCATTTGCCGGGCTAATAATTACCTGAATCCAATCAAGATGCGGACTTACTGATGAGAATAAATCACATTTGTTGAGTTCAATTTTTCATTCGTTTGAGACATTCAAGAAGTAGAATTGATGGCCAAGTCGTAGTTTACTCGGGTAACAAATATAACAAACTTTAAATGAACCTTCACTCGTATTTATTTTACAATATTCTAGGACTTTTCAGTATCTGGTTCAAAAGTGTTTTTTTTTATTTGAAAATCCAGAAGAGAAGAAACAGAATGTTTTGTCATTTTTGATAAAACATCCTATTTAGATTGGAAATCAGTTTTTCTTCAAGATTTGCATTGGTTAAATTACTTATGAAATGTTCTTAAATAAATGACTTCACGCCAAATATGCAAAATTTACCAAATTCTACAGCATGCATAAAACAATAATATTTATTATGCGTAGGTTATATATACCGCATTATTAAACTAGTTTTACCATAGTTTATTATTGTTAACACCTTCAGTGTTCAAAGTTGTAGTAACTGATGACTTGCACTGGTCATTTCAGTGATGACATTTCTCCGCCCTATCCTAATTTATAGTATTTAAGCTGATTCTTTTTTGTAGAGTAATCGATAGAGGCTCGGATTGAGAAATCGGAGTTCAAATTCCAGTCAAAACGATCACATTCATTTACGTGCTAATACCCTTGGGAAAGGTATGAATCCACTTCTTCCCCCCAGCTTTGGGTACATATCAGGACAGATCGGGTCCCATAGCCTTGGATGGCAACTGGTCTACCGCAGAAAGAAATGGCAACCTACTGCGGGAAAAAATCTGCCTCGTCAGTCATGTATCGATACATGACTGCCTAAGCGTGTATCGCGCATGGCACATAACTGACTGACATCTAGATCATTCCAAATCTCCTCATTGGCCTAGTTGACCACATTTTGCGATTTTTGTATCAGTAAACTTGGTTGCATTTCTTTTAGGCATAATTTAGAGTATTATCACTGTGACAAAGTAGTGGGGACTGTAAGCCTCCTTGAAAGAAAAACTTTATTATTAATATTATCTTTATTTTATTTCTTTTGATTTCTGATGTGTATTCATTTCTTTCCGGGTCCCGCCTAGGTTAGAAATGGTATCATGACCAATTTCCACTGAACAACAAAACAAAATACATAGATAAAGACCTTCGTAAGGTATGGGCTGTATTCGTGAGAACAATTTTTTTGTATTTCTTTAAGGCATGGGCTTCCAGGGATCGCTTCAATTAGTCTACTGGAATCTTTTCCAACCAATCCGAGGGCTCCAACTACAACGGGGTTTGTTGATGTTCCCATGTGCCACATTTTTGAGATTTCGATTTCAAGTTCCTTGTATTTTGATAGCTTTTTGAAGATCTTCAAAGATACATTGTAGTCTGAAGGGACTGCCATATCAATAAGGAGGCACTTTTTTTTGTTTGCAGTCTCTAATAATGATGTCTGGGCAGTTAGCTTTGATTGTTTTGTCTCTGTGTATTGTGTAGTCCAATAAAATTGTAACAGGTCCTATCTCCATAACAAGGCCTTATTATTATTATTATTATTATTATTATTGCTTTTTTTGTTGTTGTTAGGGTATACGACCAGTCGGCATTTTTACCTAGGATCAGAGTGTAGTACCTACATGACCTGCAATCCTTCTATACTTGAATAACTTTCTGAGATGCTGACATGATAATATTAAAGGGACTGGTAAAATCAAGAGCACTAGAGTAATGGTAGGAGGTAAGAAAGCGAGAGAAAGGATCAGGAGTAATAAGAGGGTACGAATGAGGAAAGGCGGAGAAAGAATGAAAGGAGGTGGAGTAAGAGTTTGCAAAGTAGGAAAGTAGTGTCTGCTGTTTCGTTCAGTCTTTTCGTTATTCAAATGTCCTTGCAAAGCTGAATTCCAGAATGCCGACAGACACCATAATGGATGGGGGCGGGAGATGCTGCTGAAGTTGTACGATATATGACTCAGAAAACAACGATTCTTAAATGGTGATGAAATAAAAGATTTAACTTGTACATGATGAAGAAAGCAGTGAAGCGTTTTACGTGGCATGTGTAGATGCCTTCATTGTAAAGTTGAAATCGACCGAGAATGAAGGAATTGTGGACTAGATTTGGAATAATGAGATTTTTTGTTCATTTTGGACATATTTGTATGCTTCTACTAATAATTATTCGCGTCCTGGGTAAGGCGATAAACTACACCCGCGTCCTTGGTAAGGCGATCAACTACACCCGCGTCCTGGGTAAGGCGATCAACTACACCCGCGTCCTGGGTAAGGCGATAAACTACACCCGCGTCCTAGGTAAAGCGATAAACTACATCCGCGTACTGGGTAAGGCGATAAACTACACCCGCGTCCTAGGTAGGGCGATAAACTACATCCGTGTCCTGGGTAAGACGATAAACTACACCCGCATCCTGGGTAAGGCGGTAAACTACACCCGCGTCCTGGGTAAGGCGATAAACTACACCCGCGTCCTAGGTAAGGCGATAAACTACACCCGCGTCCTGCGTAAGGCGATAAACTACACCCGCGTCCTGCGTAAGGCGATAAACTATACCCGCGTCCTGCGTAAGGCGATAAACTACACCCGCGTCCTGGGTAAGGCGATAAACTACATCCGCGTCCTGCGTAAGGCGATAAACTACACCCGCGTCCCGCGTAAGGCGATAAACTACATCCGACAGCAAAGTCATCAGGTGGTTTTGAGGAACAGGGAACCACCTTTTGATTGCTGGTGTTCCCAGGTCCAACCCGGCCCAGGGTGGTAGCATCTGTTAGGATCCCAGATACGGGCAAATAGTTAACCCCCAAACTGGGGTGAAAACACTAAGAAAATGTAAAAATAGGTTTTTACTACCAGCAATACATTTTTGTAAAAATATTAACAGCAATGTATTTTTGAAGGAAAAAAAAATATTGCCAGCAATGAATTTTTAAAAGAAAACATATTCCCAGCAATAAATATTTGAAAAAATATTACAAGCAAGACATTTTGAAAAAATATTACCAGTAATAAAAATCTTGTCGGCATTAAATAACCCACTGAGGTTGATATGCCGTAAACCAAGACAAAAAACAAAGAATAGTTTGAATATACAGACTGTCTATAGCAGTTCCTCATAAATTCTACTCTGCTACCACGCAACTCAGACAACTCTCAGTTATTCTCTTCTGCCAGACAGTGTTTCCCTAATCTTCTTGCACCAAACATGAATGTTTGAATGATTTGGAGCTTTAATTTCATACTTTGCACTGTGATTCCGCTGGACCTGCGACGCCGATTTGGTCTCTATAAACCAAGATACACGTTGCGCTTTCTCTTGATATGGTGTCATTTTTATAAAACACCAGGGATCAATAGTAAGCACTTTAAACACCTACTTGAAAACAAAACGAAAATTAAAAAAGAACAAACTATATATACATGGACGCCTTAATATTCCATTAACGTTCAAAGCAGTATCCTGATAGATACTGTAATGGCTACGATAAGCGGTGGAAGTTGTTGTGTCCCTAATGTCGGAAATATCTGATATCTTGCTTTATAAACGAATGTTGAAAATATAATGAAAACAAAAACGAGATCAAGGGAAGGTTTTGAGGAAAACTAGGACTACAAAGATAAAAGCGAGACGGCTCAAGTCTTTGTGATATATAATGAGGATAGCAAACTTGGAAAATTCAACACATTGAAGGCAAAAATCGGAATTGCAGGGAGTAGACTATTTTTATCAATGTTTATTTCTATCGATGCAAGGAAATGTTTATCAATTTAACAGGTTTAACTTTTATTAAAGTTTCATCAGAGAATATCATATCAGGAAAAAAGAATAAATTCTGGTATTTTTAGATGCTGTTGTTTGATTTTCATTTATAAATCAGGTTTCATGTGCATTCGACTTGTTCAATGAGCGTTAGTATATTTTGTCGATTTCCGAATTCCAGAATAAAGTGTAATGAAATCAATTGACCGAAATCGCCTGAAGATACCGAAAGGTTGAAACCAATGTAGCGGAATCGACTGATTTTCTAATTTTCTTTACTTAAAAGATCTACTTATTAAATTGATATATTTTTATATGTGTGTACTTTAGAAATACTACGGTTTCCTGGTCTAATTCAACTCTGACAACTAACTTTATATATATATATATAATACCATCCACAGACAGACTGTTTCGCTGTTTCACAGCTCTTCAGTGTGGATAGACGTCCGGTTGCCTCAACCCGACTGAATTAGCGTCAGTCGGAGATTCTACCACTAAGCCGTCGGTGCACGGCAGTGATGAAGGTGAATTTTAGCGTATTTATTTTTAGATAAACACACAGTGACCGACAGGACTCAATTCGCCTTTTCCCGAAGAGTTATTGAATTGACAAGCTTCAGAGAATTTCTCTGAGTGAGAAATCTCGCGAGGAACGAAATGTCCATATAAATGGGGTACAATTGATGTTAATGTTTATGTAATTCATATATATATATATATATATATATATATATATATATTGACAATTGAGTTTCATTTTTATGTAATTCATATATATACATATATGTATATATATGAATTACATAAAAATGAAACTCAATTGTGCCCCATTTATATGGCCATTTCGTTCCTCGAGAGATTTCTCTTTTAGAGAAATTCCCTGGAGCTTGTCAATTCAATATATTTATTATAGAGGATATAAATGAATTACATAAAAATGAAATTCAATTTTACCACATTTATATGGCCATATCGTTCCTCGAAAGATTTCACTGCTAGAGAAATTCTTTGGATCTTGATAATTTTTTTTATTTAATTTTACTTGTGTTCGAACAAGTGTTTCCTTCTCTGTACACAGCGTGTGTAGAAACTGCCTAAATGTTCTGTAATTTTGAGCGCTTTCGGCTATGCTTTTAGCCATTATCAACGATTATTTTATTTTTGCGAACACCGCTAAATACATTGTGGCCGTGTTCGTAGTTAATATTATTAAGTGTTGGCTGTTTCCATTGCGTCTAGCAGGAAACACACAGTCGCCTCTAAGTGTTAACTTCTATGTTCACTATATATATATATATATATATATATATATATATATATATATATATATATATATATATATATATATAATATGGATAAAACAACTGAAAAGTTGCAAATTAAAAAAAATTGAATGTTTTTTTTGTGAAAGTATTTATTTATATTTTTTATATTTAAATATAAATAAATACTTTCGCAAAAAACATTCAATTTTTTTAATTTGCAACTTTTCAGTTGTTTTATCCATATTATATACATATCAAGAAAGTATACGTGGCTTCTCATTATGCTATATATATATATATATATATATATATATATATATATACATACATATATATATATATATACATACATACATACATATATATATATATGTACATACATATATATATATATATATATATATATATATATATATATATATATATATACATACATATATATATATGTGTGTGTGTGTGTGTGTGTGTGTAATTTGGCAGCAACTTTTCTTTTAAACATGTTGTGTTGAATGTTAAAGACAACATCGTCCTGCATATTTTCTTTTGAATTTTCTCATATGCAGGACGATGTTGTCTTTGACATTCAACACAACATGTTTAAAATATATATATATATATATATATATATGTATGTGTGTGTGTGTGTGTGTGTGTGTGTGTGTGTGTGTGTGTGTATAAATGGTCTCTCCCCAATATTGACTGAGCAGTTCATAAATATAGCAAATTTGAAAAAATATAATTACATATATAAGACATTATCGTATAATAAAATTTATTTCCAATGTATTGTTATCTATATTTTTGGAAGTTTACAATGTGTTTTTCTCCGATTGATAGTTTACAAAGTGTGAAAGTTATTGCTACAAAATTTGAAAAGCTAAATAAAATGTTTTTGGGCCAAACGAAAGGTGTGAGAAAGAAACTTGAAGAAATAAATTAATGGCAGCAACAAGCGTTTACACCTTCTATTTGTTCTTGGCAAAAGATTGATGGAAGGAAAAGAAAATTTCTGTGAAAAGCATGTCTTTCCTGTCCACGATTCAAGTTCGGTGGCGAGCGTTTGTGTCAAGATATTCATTTGCGAGACAAGTCACACGTGTGTTTAAAGTTGTCAAGAAATCAATAAATCACACGTATAACGTGTCCTCGACAATGTGTTTGTATGATGTCATATATATTAGAGTTCGAATTCCAGTCGAATTCATTACATTCACTTACGTGCTAATACCATGGAGGAAGTTAGGAATCCTTTTCTTCTCTCCCCAGCTATGGGTGAATAGCAGGACTGACTGGGTTCTATAGCCTTGGATGGCAACTGATCTCGGAGGACAACTCCGAATTCAATACCTGCGGAGGGTCTTATGGGGACCTTGTGTACATAGTGTACCAGGTCTCTGTGTTCGATTCTTTAATGTTTTCAACAACCATTTTTACCATTGCTCATATTGCAATTTTTGCTGTTTCATGGCATTTATTTTTACCAGAGCTCATATTGCAATTTTCTTTGTTATTATTGCTTTTCTCTGGCACTCCTTATTACTGGTTCCCATATTGTATTCATTACTATGCTTGGTCAGTTCAGGAAATTTTTGTGGCCTAGCATATGTGCTGATTCCTTAAGTTTACAAATTTTCCAATGATGTTCTTTGTCTATGATTTCAACCTGATCCCACAGAGGGCGGTGATCTCACTTTTCTCTCCATATGTGGTCAGCTATGGAGCAGTGGATAAAGGCGTTGGTTAGATCCAGTGACAGGACCGAAAGATTGTGAGTTCAATACCTGGTTAAGCGGTGGAGAATTTGGAGAGGGAAATTACAGGAGATAACTGATAACTGATATCCATTAGACATGGAACTAGAACATTCTACCCCAGCGAGCGAAATAAAGGGTTCAGTTCGACATTCCAACCATCTGAAGAAGGCCGGAGCGTACAATGGCCGAAACATTTTGATAAATATAGCAACAAAGATGAGGACAATAGTCTAAATAATGTAAATAGTGTACATAATACCTTATCTCAGAAATATAGACAGATACTGAAAGGCCGAAACGCTGTAATAAATATGGCGACATAGATGAGGACAATAGTCCGAATAATGTAAATAGTGTACATAATACATCATTTCAGAAATATAGACAGATACTGAAGGGCCGAAACGTTGTAATAAATATGGCGACAAAGATGGGGACAATAGCCTGAATAATGTAAATAGTGTACGTAATACCTCATCTCAGAAATATAGATAGATAGTAAGTTTAAAATGTAAAATTATTTAAAACAGAAACTGAAGAAAAGCTATAATCTCAGTTAGAATAAACGTTAATCTAATGGGGATGTAATACATCGATACAACTTACATAGATTTGAAGTGGTGATATGGGCAGGGGAGGACGAAATCTTGTTAAAGACAATACGTATGTATTGTCTTTTGCAAGATTTCGTCTCCCCGATTATGATACACGAACACGTAGACTTATTTAGATATATAAACACGCAAAAACACAAACGGAACAGGAAACAGTTGTCACTACCAACCAAAACATATAATCAGACCATATATACATACAATAAAAGGCATATATAAGCAATCATACACACATACATTAATAAAGACATAGACATATATACACCCACAAAGATCCAAGTGTTTGTAAACGAATGCAAACAGTCTATTAAAATAATACTTACATGGGCAAAGATATATAGGTAAAAAGAGGGTTCAATAGATAAAATTTAAGAGGAATAGGATAGGAAAACAAATATTCGGCAATGAACAACGCAAAGAAAAAAGACAATTAAATTTATAGAAATGGACAGAAAAAATAAATATATATGAATACAAATAAAACCAGCTTATATATAAAACAGAAAACACATAAACACAGAAATATATACAAATATATCATATATACTTATATAAGAATGAATACACATACATAAGTACAAACATATAACAATATATATAAATAAATACATACGTATGTGTACGCACATGCATCCATACAAATAGATACATACATAAATATACATACATACACACATACATATATATATATATATATATATATATATATATATATATACGCACATACATAGACATACGCATATATACACACACAGAAATAAATATAAATAGATCAACCTACACAGAAACATAAAAAACCCAACACACCACCATACAATCGCAGATAAAAAATCTAAGTAAATATAATCATAAAAATGAGTAGAAACAAAGTAATATATATATATATATATATATATATATATATATATATATATATATATATATATATATACTAACAATTGTATCAAAATGTCTATAAAGTATTTAGAGTTCATACAAGATAAAAATGTAACAAAGCACAACTGTTGATTATTAAGTCCTCCAGCAATTTTAAAATCGCTATCAAACAAAACAGATTATAGTTAGCATAGATAATCCATCCAAAAACACTAAGATATGCTCATATACAGATATATACACATAGATATATATACACACATATGTATACGCACATACACACGTACATACGCATAACAGCCATAAATATACAAGCGCATAAATATATAAACAACCACATACATAACAACCATAGATACAAGCATATATACATACATACACAAACATATAACTACAATTATAAATATATTCATATATACATAAATACCAACAAATACACACACACACACACACACACACACACACATATATATATATATATATATATATATATATAATTAAATTAATATACAAATATATACATCTATCCATAAAAATAGACACACATGTGCACACATAAACAACATAATAAACGTTTACATAAATATATTTACATAGATGGGAGAATTAACAGATAATATACGTAATAACATATTAAACTTACAGTAATATTGCATTATCGTCAAAAATATTACTACCCATATAGTAAGTTAAATTTTGAGATATGTTTGCAGTTAACAGTATGTTCATTCCTTTGATTTTAGAAATGGATCTTGTTTTAAATCTAAAGCTTTCAAATTTTTCATTAAGACATAAATATGAAGGGGCATATAGAGAATTACATGATCGAGATCTCTTAAATAATTTCCATTCAACAGTAGGTGTCCTGTTTTTCTCCTTTAAAATCCAAAAATACTTGGATAATGAAGTCTTTTGAGATATGTTTGCAGTTAACAGTATGTTCATTCCTTTGATTTTAGAAATGGATCTTGTTTTAAATCTAAAGCTTTCAAATTTTTCATTAAGACATAAATATGAAGGGGCATATAGAGAATTACATGATCGAGATCTCTTAAATAATTTCCATTCAACAGTAGGTGTCCTGTTTTTCTCCTTTAAAATCCAAAAATACTTGGATAATGAAGTCTTGTATTTATTATTACTATTGTTGAAAGAATGCACATGTCCACGCCAACGTTCTTTGTATGTATTTATAATACTTCCAGTGTAAAATCTTTTAATATTGTAATTTTCTAGTGTAGAAATTGTAGACAAACTAGAGAACTAGTTAATCAATTATTCTGTAATGGGCAATTATTCGGATTCCTACAATTGCACACGTTATTATTAGTGTCATTACACTTAGTTTTACTCGTTGAAACCTGGGGAGTAGTCAATTCGTTTGAGTCCCTATACTTGTTGAAGACTCTGTTATTATGTTTCTTAATTATTGTTTCCAGGTTATCAGCACAACTGTAGCTTAATTTAAGGGTATTATAATTGAATATTTTATAGAGTGGATTAGTTTCGGAGTCGGGGAAATGTTTTGATAAGGTTTAGAAGTTCATGTCCTAGTTTAGTTTTAATCATTAGACTGAAAGGGGGAGTAAACCAAATGATCTTCCTGGATCTTCTTTTCTTATTGTAGACATAATTAAAAGGATTTCTATATTCAATAGTGGTACCCTTGTAGCCACTATTTCTAAGGGCAGAATTATAAAATTCACTATGTTTATTTAAAACCTCTTTTCTAGAAGAGGTAGTACTTATCCTAAATTCAATGGTGGAGGGTATGTGATTAATAAGAGAAGAGGGTGGTTGGAATTAGGATGTACATATACCGAGTTAGATTTAACTTTCATATAAGGTTGAAAAGAGCTATTATTAAGGTCTAGGGTGACATCCAGAAAATCTACCTGTTTAATGTTGGTCGTAGCTATAGTCTTAAGATCTAAATCCTTAAATTCCCTATGGATTATTTTTCTAATGCGATCTACCATAATTTTTGTAGAGTCTTTAACTACTAATAAGCCATCATCTCTATATAATCCTACACTATCAGAATTTAGACATTCAAAGGTACTTAAATTTTATAGAAGAAATAATCCCACCAAGTCAAAGGCTTCATCAGAATCTAAAGAACCCACTGAGATGTCAAAATTATCAATGGAAGTCTTTTTAGTCCGCTGTATTTCATTGAAAACTGGAACAGATTTTCGGCATTCCAAGATTATATCTATTTCATTCTCAGAAATATTAGAATATTCCTGAGAGAACTCCAAGGCCAAAGTGAACAGATCTTTACATATGGTGAGATAGTAGTCAATATATATATATATATATATATATATATATATATATATATATATATATATATATATATATGTATGTATAAAAAATTAATTGTATTGATTATAATGAAGAGGTTTTTCAATATAAACCAGTAAATGGTTGAAGACGTTCGAATAATTTCCTTTGGACGATTTTTATATTTACCAGAACCAAAAATACGAAAATAAATACAAGAAAATAGCAGAAAATGAATATGAAAATTACCATTAAACTGTGTGTGTCTCATTCAATAAAAATTCCTTAAGAAAATAGTATAGTTTACATATATACACACCTACACCCCGCTTCCATCCACACACAGACACGCACAAACACGCACGCACGCACACACACACACACACACACACACAAACACACACACACGCACACACACATATATATATATATATATAACGTATATATATATATATATATTGTTTCTGGCTCACTAGGATTTTTTATACATACATACATACATATATATATATATATATATATATATATACATATATAGTGAATATGAAATGTCAATAGATGGAGAGACGTTTTGTTGATTGGGTTAAGATATACTTATGTCAAAAATTACAGACAGAAGCTTGTCCCCCAAACGCATCAAATCACCTCAAATTTGCTTTCGTAGTTTAGTTTTTAACCTGAAAAATCTCATGAAATACAGACGAAGAATTCGCTTTCAAAAGTATATTATTACCATTTTCCTTCAGAAAGATATTCTTTTACTTCTGTTTGTTAGGAAATCTTTCCCATCACAAAAAAAAACAACTTATTTGGATGAAGAAGCATTTTTAAAACACTATTCGACAACTATTCGAAACAAAGATAATACAATTGGTTTTCTAAGCGTAGCTTAGATGTGGAACAAGGCCGAAACAATGGAGCTCCCAGTGAGTATCGGACTCACAACACAGCAGCAAATAATTTAACGAGACAATCACTGCGAATTACCAAAATCAATCTAATACATATATATATATATATATATATAGTCATCCACAGATAGACTGTTTCGCCGTATCACAGCTCATAGTGGCTAGACATCCGATTGCCTCAAACCGGGATCAAAACCCGACTGATTTAGAATGAATCGGAGATTTTAACCCTGAGCTATAACCGGTAGAGAGGAAGACAAATTTTTAGGTACCTATTCTTCGAATAAACACGCCAATGACCGCGAGAGCTCAATTCATGGAAGAAATTTTTTTCCTTCTCTTTAATTAAAAATTTATATGTGTACGAATATTTTTCCACCCCCCACTGTAGAAACAGAAAATATATTAAAAATAAAAATATATTTTCTGTTTATACGGTATTTTATACAGTAGGGAGGTGAACAAATATTCGTACACATACAGATTTTTAATTTATTGTATTTCCAACTAATGAACAAACATACTTTTCTTATAATTAACTCTACACTGATCCGTAATAATTAAATATGCATAGAAAACAGAAAAAAATGATTTAATAGAAATAAATCTTATTCATCCATTTCAATATTGGTTCCCCCTCACTCTAGATATAATTCATTTAAGTGAATTCTCTGTTTTTTTTTAATTAAACTGTATTAGTTACATTTACAGGTTTGGATTGTTGAGAAATGTTTATATAAAATATGTGTTTCTCCGACAGGAATCGAACCTGTAATCCTAACTATTCAGCGACAGAGAAGCGTCTGGTCAGCAAAGTCCGAATTACTGTTTATATTCATACAAAAAAAAAACTGATTTTCGCCGCGTCTGAGAGAAGGTAACCTGTTTTGCCCACCATCTAAGTCCTTTTGATTATATGGATACGTTTCAGACTCCCTCGTGAATGTAATATAACCAGTCGGCTCATGCGACAAGCACTGTTTAGGTAATCTCGTCATGCAAACCTTCTTCCATAATTAGACTGAAACATCTACTGATATCAAAAGTAGATCAACAAATATAACTATCTTTAGGGAATCATTTGCTATAGAATCCAAAACATTTGAAAATCTGCTGGGTTGACTTCGCAATTCATTTCATTTTTAACTTTGCAACATTGGCCATGAATAACATTGAAATATCGCTTTGGATTATTTTTTTTTCTTGGTGAATAGTAGGGCAAAAATAAATTTCGTATTCTTTAATATTCTTTGACTTTAAGAACGAAAATGTTAATAGTGTCGATGTCAATTTGTCAGAATTGAACTTACAATCTTTTTCTTTTATCTATTTCTAGTTGCGTGGATCTTTTTTTTCCCCATGTGATTCATTTCCTCATTTCCTTTCATATCCACACATAAACAAAGCAGCGATATCTTCCTGTTGATTCGCTCAGTAATTGAACACACGATAATTAATATAATCATTAATATTTGCGTGGAAATACAAACCGTATAGATGTCTATGTAAAAATGACATTTTATTAAGAAAATTTTTAAATTAAAAAAATTATAAGCTAATAATAAACGAAAACATTTTTCAATCGAAATTATTAGGAAATTTGGTTCTCTGTGTCGCGCCAGGTTTTTTCTCGCCAGAATCCATCTTTCAAATCTACAAATCTACCATTCGTCATTGCACTTAATACTGTTGCTATATACGGTCTGGTGCCCCCCCCCTGTTCATCTCGAGGTCCTCGACAAAATCCATAGACGAATATGCAATGTGATAGGTCCTGCTCTGACATATCGTCTACACTCACTTTCTCACAGACGTGCTGTGGCTTCCCTCTGTCTTTTCTACAAGTATTTTCATGGAAACTGCTCTGACTAGCCACTTTCACTGGCACCTCATCTGCATGAATTTAAGCATTGTACCAGGTTGGCATCTCGGTCCCACTCTTTCGCTGTCGAAACAGTTATACGTAACTGCCTCTTATACTCCAACAGCTTCTTCTCTCACACTTCCCGACAGTGGAACTCCCTTCCTCTTACTTGCATCCCTGATAACTATAATCTTCAAATATTCAAGTGTAATATCAATCGACATCTTCTGATGCCTTGATCCTGATCCCCGTCCTTCTCTATATCCTTTCCTCAAACACCCCTCTTTACTCTTGCTCTCACTCTCTGTAACCCCTTGGGTGCTAGTGGCACACCCGACTTGCTTGGGGTGAAATGCTTAAAAAGAAAATGTTTTCTGTCTTCATTCAATTTAATCTGATTATTAAACCAGCCATTCTTCTATATTATTCTACCTCTGTCCCATAATGATTGTTCCATTGAGTCTATGATATTTGTGCAAAAATGGAACAATCATTATGGGACAGAGATGGGAACTCCCTTCCTCCTACTTGCTTCCCTGATAGCTATAATCTTCAAATATTCAAGTGTAATATCAATCGACATCTTCTGATGCCTTGATCCTGATCCCCGTCCTTCTCTATATCCTTTCCTCAAACACCCCTCTTTACTCTTGCTCTCACTCTCTGTCACCCCTTGTGTGCTAGTGGCACTCCAACATTGCCCGCGGTGAAATGCTTAAAAAAAGACGAAAATCATCATCATACAATTAAAAGCGTCACAAGAGTTGATATTTATTATAGGTAATGAGATAGAAATAATAATAGATATGTATATATGTACATTTCTATTTATTGAAACTGGTACGAAAAAGTTCTTAGTCCGATGCCCTTCCCAAAGTCTAACCAACTGACCCGACTAGTTTCATCTGCCAAAATACTTTTCATCAAACATCGTTTCATAAAGTATCAAAGAATTATAATGCAATTTCAAAAGGAAAAAAACAACTTTTCGGCGTTGAAACTTAATCCTGTTTTTTTTTCTGCAACTCATTTCATATATAAGTTTTTGGGAAAGGTTCCATCTAGCAAAATGGCACCTTCACAGTCGAAACAACTACGATGACATGTCACAGAATCTTCTAAGACTCAGGAGCATTAGTGTCGAGAGAATCTCAACCCAAACAAACCTAGAGAAGGTTCAGGCCGAGGAAAAGCACTTACCTTCAGTTGTGAAATAAGATACCTTTCCGCGACGTAATGTGACCATCTAATAATTTGCATAAAGTAAAGGTAAACAACGAGCAGGAAAAACATTTCCCCTCCCTTATAACTACTTCAGGGATCACGTGGTAATAAAGTCACGTGACCCCTTATAGCTATAAAAAGTTAATAAAAAAGTAACCACTTTTAGTTGGTAAGAATCAAACCTCAGGTTAGTACATTGTTTTTCTCCGGCCTGAACAGTCAAATTCTCCATATTACTAACTGGTTCACACCTATTTCATCACTAAAATGCAAATAATAATAATAATAATAATAATAAAATGTAAAGTTGTAAGAAATGAATACAATTTTGGATATTTTATGGAATCAAGAATGCTTTTTGAAAATAACTTGATTATGGAATCTTCTACCACCAGATGTTTACAATATGGCAATTTTTGAAAATTTTAAATTCCGTAATTAACCTCAGTCCCAACTCTCCTGACCAAAGCTGGACTATTTGAATTTTGTTATCTTTATTGCCCTGCTTGCGACGCTGAAATCACGCATATAATTGTCAATAAAAGATACAACAACAATGTGTATAATTAAAAAGACGAAACATGCAATGATAACAGCAAAAATTGCAATATGAGCACTGGTAAAAAAAATGGTGCTGAAGACATTAGGTTTATAATACTCAGAAAATTCATACACAGATGTCCTGAAGAACACATGGCACAGTGGATAAAGGTGTTGGTTAGATCCAGTGACAGGACCCAAATAGTGTGAGTTCAATACCCGTTAAGGCAGTGGAGAACTTTAGAGGTGAATTAACAGGAGATAACTGATAACTGACATCCATTAAACATGGCACGTGGAACAAGAATAGTCTACCACGTAATTGCATAAGATTTTTATCACACTCGAACACTATTGTCTCGACTGTTGATTAGTTGGCCTCCGGCCATTGTACGCGATGGACGTTACTCCAAGGCAGCGTATGAAAATAGTAACGCTGCACGAACACACTGGCAAGCCTTACCAGTTAGTAAATCAAAGTACTATGGATTGGCACAGAAACTCTCCTGATTTAAATCCAATCAAGAATCTGTGGTCAATCTGCAAGGAACAACTTCGTGGAATGGTCATATGAAGTACTAACATGTGCACTGAGTCATGTTTCATTGGAAAATACGAAAGAAAAAAAATAATAACGGAATTATTCGTTTTGTTTCAATTAATTTGTACAAGGGTGTATGTGGAGTAATAAGTTCTAATTCTTTTCGTATTGCTTTTATAACAAGGAAGTTTTAGTCAAACATCTTCTAAAAGAACGGAATATTCTGTGAAAGGATATCCATGTGGCATTAAACTAAGTTCTCTCCCATATTCAAATTCCCGGGAATTATATAATGACTTTCTAAGCGTAGCTAATATGTGGCCCAGGGCCGAAATTATGGGGCATTTAGTGAGGATTGCACTCACTACAGAGTCGTTATTTTTCTAGCGAGACAAGCTTGCTAACCATCACACCATGTCGAGGTACCCTTCCCGGGACTTTTATCTATTATCTCGTAAATGAGATCTCCTGACGCTGATACGTGAGAAGAAAATCAAGCGTAGACACGTGCCTGGTCGTTAGACATGAAAAGCAATTACCTTTAATATGATAAACATGACTTTCAAAGACAACCGGTATTTTTCATTAATATCATTCACAACAATCAAAGTTTAATGGAATATAGTTCCCTAAAAAAAATGAGAGACTAAAGACTAATATAATCGATGATTTGTTTTAGTCTCTCGTCACGAGACTCTGATGTTCATCACGAAATTTTCTATTCGGAAGTAAGAAAATCACCAGGCAAAGACTGGATCAAGCCATCGAGACGTAATTCTTCATTATAAATCAACACGCAAGACATAAAATGCAAATTGGTCCCCTTTGTTGGGCCAATGAATTCTAGTTTCATCTATGATAGTGAAGTCATTTAATTCCCTTTTACCACAAGATTCTGCACCAAGCTGTGCAGACTAAATAAAGAATTCCTGTTGTAGTGAGATCGATCCGTAACAAATATCGCAGCATTGTGAAACGATGTCAGATAGTAGAGGTAAATAATTCTAGGAGGCTGGCGTCCATTCTTAAGGGATGCTCAAAAAGATTGTGGCATTCAGTAACTAATTCGTCTTTTTACACTATTTACATTATTCCGACTATTGTCCTCATCTTTGTTGCCATATTTATTACAAAGCTTCAGCCGTTGTACGCTCCGGCCTTCTTCAGGTGGTTGGAATGTTAAAAATCAAAAGAAAGTGGTTAAATCTATTATTGTATTTGGTAGTAAACTTAAAGAGTAAGTTTTTTATGCCTTAATTGAAGAAGAGATTATCTATCAGTCATTTGTGTTATACACATGACATATATATTAACATAAATATTTTCGTCTCTTGTATTTTGTGTACTTTTCACATTTTTTGCCATTTCTTTGTGCCATGTGTGGTTTTGGTAAATATTGTTGCGATATTCTTTGCACGTTTGTTAAATGATATTTTGTATCTGCACGCTTGTTAATGTCTTGGTTTTAATTATTTGCAGTTTTCACAGCTGCAATCGTATGTTTTGACAAATACAAGCCTTAGACATACTTCCCACAGTTGTCAGTTCTCTCAAACAAGTCAGACAAAAGGCAAAGGCAATTACATGCCTCTACAATTTACATTATTCGGACTATTGTCCTCATCTTTGTCGCCATATTTATTACAACGTTTCAGCCGTTGTACGCTCTGGCCTTCTTCAGGTGGTTGGAATGTCGAACTGAACCCTTTATTTCGCTCACTGGGGTAGACTGTTCTAGTTCCACGTGCAATGTCTAATGGATGTCAGTTATCAGTTATCTCCTGTTAATTACCCTCTCCAAGTTCTCACTGCCTTAACCAGGTATTGAACTCACACTCTTTGGGTCCTGTCACTGGATCTAACTAATGCCTTTATCCACTGTGCCAACTATGGATCTAGAACAGTCTACCCCAGTCTACCTACTGATTGTTGCACCTTGCCGGGTGATAGGCTTGAAGTTCTATTGATGAGTTTACAAGGTTGTGGTACCTGTGAATCTAAGCTCAATTCTGTTTTTTTTTTACGGCACATCAACCTCAATCAGTATCTGTCTATATTTCTAAGATGAGGTATCATGTACACTATTTGCATTATTCGGACTATTGTCCTCATCTTTGTTGCCATATTTATTATAACGTTTCGGCCGTTGTACGCACCGGCCTTTTTCAGGTGGTCGGAATGTCGAACTGAACCCTTTATTTCGCACACTGGCAATATTTTCAAGGCCAAACAAATTTCATCATACACCACGAAAATAGATTCATATTATTGTACACCACTGCAAATGACCTAATCTGAGGACAAAATAGAAATCGATTACACCCTGTCACTCCAGTGGGTCTAAAACTGACCGTATGGTGAAAGAAAAGAAACTAAAGCGGTTGTTTCAATTAATTTTCACAAGGGTGTATATATGCAGCAAATAATATTCAGTTCTAATAAAACTAAGAAATGTAGCACATCAGGGAATAGCCTATCGAGCCGTAGGAAAGGGATTGTAGGGTGGAAAATAATTCCTCACCCACTAGGCTGCGTAAATTTTGATGGGTGCAACGTTTGAGTTTTGTATATACGACGCAGGACTGTCTAACGACGCAGAAATCAAGCCTTCGGTATCATGGTGCGGCCTACAAGTTATAGCTAACGTCCAGAACATTTTATATAGTATTCTATTGTAATTCATGCAACCGAAAGGTAATGAGCTTTTCCAGAAGAATAATGCCTGCCAACCTGATGCCCGATTTATTCAACATGCTCTTAAAGATGCACAATCACTTCTCTGATGGAACAATCGATTGACTTGTAAACCATTAAAATTGTACTGGGGAATATGTAACAAGGTCTAAATCGTTCAATCGTTCCTCATTGTCGAATTCTTTATTCCCAAATTTCTAATTCCCAATTCTTCATTCTTCAGTTCTTCATTCCCTTGTTCCTTATTCTCCAATTCTGTTTTGCTAAATTTCTCATTCCCGATTCTTCATTCTCCAGTTCTTCATTCCCTAGTTACTCATTCTTCAATTCATTATTCTCAAATCTCTTATTCCCAGTTCTTCATTCTCTGGTTCTTCATTCATTAGTAAATCATTTTCCAATTCCTTATTACAAATTTCTCATTCCCACATCTGCATTTTTTAATTCTTCCTTCCTTAGTGCCTCATTTGCCAATTCTTTATTCACAAATTTCTCATTACCAATTCTTCATTCATCAATTCTTCATTCACTACTTCCAGATTCTCCAATTCCTTCTTCCCATATTTTTCATTCCCAGTTCTTCATTCTCCAGTTCTTCATTCCTCATTTTCTCCTTTTCCAATTCCTCATTCTCTAATTCTCCATTTCGTCCTCCCCCATTCTCTAATTCCTCATACCCCATTTTCTCATTCTCCAATCCGCCATTCCCCAATTCCCCATTCTCCAATTCCTCATTCTCCAGTTCTTCGTTCCCCAATTCCTTATTCGCCAATTAATTATTTGTCAGCAGCCGGTAAATAAAATAGAAAAAAACTTTTCTTTCTCGTTTTTTTTCTTCTTTCTATTTCGTTGCAAAATTGACGGAATTGATAAATTAGATACTTGATTGTCGCGAATCTATTGTGTGCTGTAATCAGACCATGGGAAGTGGCATTCTTAGACTCAATTGACAACGGCGACTGCAGCTGATGTCGTCATTCTGCTTACAATTATTGACAGAGAATTGCTTTCGACAGAGAAAAGTCTCAAACTCATCACCTGATCTATTACTACTTTTGTAGAGAGATGAGCACATGAGCTTTGTGCAGAGAGAGAAAGAGAGAGAGAGGGGGGACGAGAAACATGAGCCTGTTATCAGATGTTAAAGGAGGAGAATAAGATATGGGAGAGTGATAAGGGAGAAAATGTTCAGAGGAGAGAGTATGGAAGGAAGAGGACAGAAAGAGAATGTAGAGGAAAGACGACGAAATGTTAGACATGGAAGAGAGCAAGAAAAGTCAACAACACAGAGGGGAGGATTTTTAATCAATGGAAGAAGAAGAAGAAGAAGAAGAAGAAGAAGAAGAAGAAGAAGAAGAAGAAGAAGAAGAAGAAGAAGAAAGCTCGATGGAGAAAAATAGACAAGTTATAGGACCAGATTTAGATGATCATATTTGGAACGATCCCAGACTAAATTCGTTTCTGTGTCATGCAGAGACTTTGTAACAATTTCGAAATCACCCCACCAGAGAAATAAAGAATTTCATCCATTTTCAGTTGTTTTTTTTAATTAAAGCCATTTGACATATTAGATTTGCTGAAAGGTTTTGTAACAACATGGGTATATATATATATATATATATATATATATACCACATACCACCTTAATGACACAAGGGCAAAAAAATCAACTTGTAACAACGCACTGCACCACTCGTAACACATTTAAGTCATCCGAAAAATTTTAATTAACAACATGGAAATCCTCTATAAACAAATTGTAAAAAGCGACTACAAATTCTTGAAGACATCCCAATTAAAAATCAAAAACCCAACATAAATAAATTGGTTTGGTTTATTTTGTTTTACGGCATATCAACATAAACGCGTTATTTAATGCCGACAAGATTTTTATTGCTGGCTATATTTTTATCTATCTATCTATCCATCTATCTATCTATCTATCTATCTATCTATCTATCTATCTATATCTATATCTATATATCTATATATATATACATATATATATATATATATATTGGTTTGGTTTGTTTTGTTATGGCATATCAACCTCAATGGGTTACTTAATGCCGACAAGATTTTTATTGCTGGTTATATTTTTTATCTATCTATCTATCTATCTATATATATATATATA
>OZ038482.1:15208933-15218933 GCA_964036315.1 Acanthosepion esculentum | reverse complement strand
AGTGTCTGTGATGTGTATGTATGTATATATATATATATATATATATGATATTTTTATATATATATATATATATATATATATATATATATAAAATATTATATATATATATATACTATTTTATCACAGCAATAAAAGTGTGAAGCTTAATATTACTAGACATTAAAAACGGGCGTTTTTTAATTTAAATTAAGTCTCCCGTTGGAAGCCTGAAGAGCGGGATCGAAACCGGTTGCTTCGCCGGTTTTTAATATGTCTAGTAATATCAAGCTTCACACTTTTATTGCTGTGATAAAATTTTCTACCTTCAAAAATATCTTTAAATATAATATTATATATATATATATATATATATATATATATATATATATATATATATATTCAGTACTTTGGGCGCTCTCGGTCATTCATCATCAGCAGCAGCAGCAGCAGCAGCAGCATTAGAAGCAGCAGTATTACGGTAGGTCTACCAACTGCAGTTCGCGGACCATGTTCGAAAACTGTGATCTTTCACTTGGCATTGTGACTAATTTTCTGATACTGTAGACATTCTATGTCTTCATATTTTCTGACCGTGTTGTTCCTATCATCTTTCCCGTTCGGAGCAATGAGAAAATTCATTCTCATCGCACCACGTAACCGAACAATGCTGTGCTTACCCTTGCTGTTGTCGAACCGAGAGATAATTGCTGATGGCCAATTTCTTGCATCACTGACTTGTTTGTCCTCTTATCGATCCACGAGATTCAAAACACGCGTCGATAGCTCCACATCTCAAACTACTTGATTCCCACGTTAGACGCTTTGAGCGTCCAAGTTTCTGAACACACCAAAATACAGACAAGATATAACATTTTAGGAAGCGCAGACGTGTTCGTAAGTCTACCTTCCTGTTCATCAATTGCTTCTTCAAATTCGTGAATTGATTTTTAGAGATATACTATCCGCCTTATTTCATCACAACTGACTCTAGCTGTCATAAGAGAATGCAAGGTCATCAGATCATCATCAAGACTAAATGCTGTCATTATCATAGACAAAAGTAGTACTACGCAAGTAGAATTACTACTTTCTCAAGTCAGTATACGCGACCAGACAAATGTTAAAAAAGCAAAAAAAAAGGGGGTTAAATCCATAATCTCATGTTTCCGAGGATGTTGAGCACATAAATTCATCCCAATCCATAACAATTCGAAAAACATTCATTTATTAAAAATATATTACTTGCTTACTTTTGTTTTATCAGATTTTGAATTTTGGCTCTTTGTGTCCTCCATAACATATGGAGGACTCAAAGTGCCATATTCTTAAATTTGAGAACATTCATGAATTTTCATCATGTGGTTGAAAGGTTAGTTAAAACATTTGAATGACCTTTCAACCACATGATGAATATTCATGGTTGTTCTCAAATTTAAAAGGAATGACAGAACTAATTTAAACTCGGAACTAATTTCACCTTGGAATTAATTTCAACTCGATTTAAAATCAAAGTTATCAATTTTCGTAAATTCCTAAAGAAAATGCAATGAGTTGGTGTTACTTTTTAATTTAGCATTCAAAATCATCAGTAGATAAGAAAATTCGGAATACATTTTTTTTGCAACTCTCATTAATAAGTTTCGAGTTGAAATTAGTTCTGAGTTGAAATTAGTTCCGAGATGAAATTAATTCCGAGTTTAAATTTATTCCGATTTGAAATTAGTTCCGTATTGAAATAAATTATGCACCCTTTGAAAGCTTTGATAAACCAATGACATCCTCAGAGGACGAAACTTAGAATAGTTTTTCCTCTTGTCTTTTTATTAATTTTTTTCATTTACAGATACACTCTACCTGAAAATAATGTATATATAATATATATGCATATATATATAGATATATATCTGTGTATGTGTACGTGTGTGTGTGTTTGGGTGTTTGTGTCAAAGGTCTCAGAAAGGCACATTTACTCAAAAAAGAGGCTTACACAGGAGCATCCTTTAAAATGTTTAAATTTCATGTAACTACACAACATTTCGTTTCTGCTTATCATTACTTGACTTGATAAAGTTAAATGACGAAATGCGTTGGCAAAGACTAAGTACTATTTTCCGATTGTTTATATATATATATATATATATATATATATATATATATATATATATACTAGCAGCATGGCCCGGCGCTGCCCGTGCTTGATTCAAAGATCGTACGACTCATACAGCAATCGCTATCACTTGACTTAAAACATCTTTGACCTTCCTTGCCTTTAAATGAGTGCCCTTTGTCGTGCTGATGTTGCTACCTGCCTTACTTCTTGCCTATCTCACACTGCGATTTTTTCTAAGCTCTATACTAAACATTAAATCTGTTACGAAATGAACACAAAATGATCAGCTTTAAAAAAGGATTCGTAACTGGAAAAACCGAATGAAAAAAAGATGTTAACACTAAATATTTTTTCACACCCAACCCAGTTCTGTGGAATCAGAATCAACGTTGAGTTTAAGCAAGTGAATGAGCCAATTCGAGTAAAGTGCCATGCAGATTAAAATTTTTCCCACTTGTGACGAATGCAGCTATCGATTTTTTTTGCATGCTAGCATGCTAGTTAGCATTCGTGTCAGTCAGCTGTTGGCTCTCACGCTGGCCAATATAATCTTGCTCCCTACTCGTGGCAGGCAGCTATAGGCTCTCACTCTGGCCAGTAGAAAATGGCCGCAAACTTCATGAAAACTGTCGTAGAAGCATGAAAAAATCAATTATTTCCACTATCGATGGGAGTTGGGAGTTGGGAAATGCACAGTCGGTTTTGGCCTTCCGCTCACTTGGAGCATGTGCATGTAAATTTTGGTGCAAATCCGTCGAAAATTGCGAGCGTGCATTCGTTACACACACACACACACACACACACACACACACACACACACACACACACAAACACACACACACACACACACACATACATCCTGCCTTATATATATATATATATATATATATATACATATATAGATGATATTAGTGGTCACTATATATATATATATATATATATATATATATATATATACATGTATATATATATATATATATATATATATATATATACATATATATATATATACATATATATATATATATATAAATTCCCATGTGCATTGAATCCAGGTAGAACTCAATGTCCAGGACAGAGTAAGAATATATATATATATATATATATATATATATGTATATATATATATATGTGTCTGTGTGTGTGTATGTGTGTTTGTGTGTGTGTGTATATACCCATATATATATATATATATATATATATATATATATATATATATATATGTATATATATATATATGTATATATACACCCATATATATATATGTATATATATATATATACCCATTATTTATTTTATAATAAAATAAAAAGTTTTATATTTTGCTTAATGAAAGCTTACAGGTTGATTGTTATATTAATTGAAAATATTTGACGTATATTTACAATTCAAAACAAGCTACCCACGGGGATTGAATAAAAGGTTTGGAAAAGGTTACTGAGTACGAAGTCAGACATTTGAAGAAGGCCGGAGAGTACAACATCCGAAATGTTGGTGGTATAACATCCAAGATGAGCATATAATATACTTATTTTTGTGAGATTTTATTTTTCATCCTGTGAGACGTTCATACGATTGAAAATACATAGAGATATAATAATGTCACAGTAATTATTTGTTGTGAATGTATAGCGCCACTGAATTGCGCTGATGGTTATTAAGCCAGTATAAAATTTGTCCATCACTGAATATTCATCAGGTGAATTATTTATTAAAAAATATTCATCAGGTGAATTATTTATTAAAAAATATTCATCAGGTGAATTATTTATTAAAAAATATTCATCAGGTGATTTTTTTTATTAAAAAATGTTTCTTGAATATTACTCGCTTACTTCTGTCTGACTTGACTTTGAATTATGGCACTTTGTGTCTTCCATATGTTTTGACTGACCTTCCAACCACGTGATGAATATTCATGAACGTTCTCAAATTTAAAAAGCCTTGATAAACCAATTAAACCCTTGCTCTTGTATATAAATACGTGCAACAAAATAAATCCTTACATTTGCCTTGATAAAGTCCTTCACAGGACGAAACACGTCGGCTAAGAATAGTTTTTCCACTTGTCTTTTTATTCATTTGTTCCTTTAGAGATAGACTCTATCTGAAAATAATTTATATATATATGTATATATATGATGAAAATGTGGAAAAGACAAAGCAAAATCCGAATATGTGAGTTTACTATTTTTTATTTATTTATTTTTTTTTTCTGTCAACGTCAGACGTTTCGGTCTAATAGACCATCTTCAGGACATGGTTATTGGATACATATTTATATTAAATTTAAGTTAAAATGAAGAGACGATAGATACAGGACTAGTCAGAAACAGAAAAACTGAAATTCTAAACTCAGTATATAAAAAAAACAAAAAAAAACAGTAAACTCACATATTCGGATTTTGCTTTGTCTTTTCCATATTTTCATCATACCGTCGGATCTACATCCACATATTTGCTTACATAGGTATATATATATATATATATATATATATATAGCATAATGAGAGGCCACGTATACTTTCTTGATATGTATATAATATCTGGATAAAATGAATGAAACAAAATTGGGTGTTTTTTTTATGAAAGTATTTATTTCTGTGTTTTTGTATATATTTAATTATTTAATATTTCAGACCACCTAGGTCTTTCCTCAGAAATCAAATTAGAAACTGTGTTTGTGTGTTTGTTTACAGCGTTTGTTTACAGCGTTTGTCGTGAAGCGTGCGCATGTATATATATATGTGTGTGTGTGTGTGTGTGTGTTAAAGTTCTCAGAAACACACACTTACTCAAAAAAGTTACTAATATCTAAAATAGGCTTAAACAGCAGCGTCTTTTAAAATTCATATATTTAAAAAATATATTTCTTGAATATTACTCGCTTACTTTGGCCTTACAAGATTTTGAATTATGGCACTCCTTGTCCTCCATATCTTTTGACTGACCTTTCAACCACATGATGAATATTCATAAGCGTTCTCAAATTTAAAAAGTCTTGATCAAACAATGACATCATTGCTCCTGTATACAAATACGAGCAGCCAAATAAATCCTATATTTGCCGTGATAAAGTCCCACAGGTATCAAAGGTATTTATCTACATCCTTACATTTTTGCAGAGTTATATTTCAAGTTTAAATAAACGTGCATCGTATAAGTGACTTTATCTCCATGAAGTTTTACATATGACGTCACTTTTGCGATAAACGCATATTTAAATTTAAAATTTAATGTTGAAAAAATTGACGTGACTTATAGAACAACACCTGTCTACGATTGTTCCTGATAACGACCTAGACAGTCGAATGTACTCGATCAAAAACCGATTAGAAACATTTACTTTCTACAGTTAGTCCGCAATTTTGGTGTGGATGACAACCTTTTCGGAAAATTGGTAAAAGTGCAATAAAAAATTAAACAGACAGACCGTTTCGTTTGAATTTAATAACCGTCCGAATATGTGTAGACATATATGTTCGGAAACTATTAACAACATCGGTTCGTTAATAACGATTTTCTCGTGGAAATACTGACAATCTTCTATGGTGTATGCATTTTATTTCAGCGCAAATATTTTTTCGCACGAAGATAATTATTCCACAAATTCAGGAGTGAGCAAATGTTTTTTAATTATATTTTTCCTAATGAAACTAATTAACTTTTAGATATTAATTATATCTGCTATAAACCGTAAATTGTTTTAAAATAACGGAGCGAGATTTACAGATACCTGCCTACTAAGATCGCTGTGACGTCTGCAATGTATTTACTCAATGGCGTTCAAATTTAGCCAATAATAGTAACAGCTATTTCCTCATATGGAAGCATTCGGAATTCATTTAACGAGCAGCAAGTCGTAATAGAAAAATTATCTTTCTCCTAAATATATGTAACACTTTACAGAGAATACAGTTATTGAAGACATATTTTTTACAGAGGAGTGGAGAGAGTCTCCTTGATTCTTTGCGGAAGTACTGATCCATAAGTAAATAATTCCATGATAAAGTGCTAGCATATATATATATATATATATATATATATATATATATATATATATATATATATATATATATATATATATATATATATATATATATATTTTCTAATGGCCATAATTCTTTATCCTTTCCATCTCCCTTAGCGAGAGAGCCTCTTGATTTTGTTGGAAGGCATAATACACCGGTCACTCTTTATTTTATGGGGTGGACTGATCCTACTAACTCTTCTTTTTCAAGGTCATCATCATCCCCATCTTTTCAATGATAAAATTTATATATATATATATATATATATATATATATATATATATATATTAATGTATATTTTCTTCCAAGCTCCACAAATGAGTATCATATTAAGAGGGTGTCATTTACAAGACAACACTTGGCCTCTCAATGTCTAGGGTTAACTGCTGCCTTTCACACATATCCATATAAACTGTGGCCCTTAATTCTACAGATCACACTACAACTGCCTTCAGTAACCTCCTCTCTTGCTTTTGGGTGGACATTAGTGAAAAATTCATAAAGAGAGATAATAGCCCTTAACAAGTCAACTTTGGTATTTAAGGAAAAAATAACTGCAATAATAAATAATCTTGCGCCATTATTTACAAACGATGTATAAATGACCCTATTTGATTATGTTTGTTTGCTTGTTTTGTTTTACGGCATATCAACCTCAATGGGTCATTGAATGCCGGCAACTTTTTTTTTTACTGGTAATATTTTTTGTTTTGTCAAAAGAAATTTTCATCAAAATTGTATAGCTGGTAATATTATTTTCAAAAACGTATTCTGGTAATGGTTGATTTTTTTTTCTACTGTTGGTAATAGTTTTTTTTTTCTTCAAAAATTTATTTCTGGTAATAATTTTTTACAAAGTATTTCTGGTATTAAAACCTATTTTTACACTTTTCAGTTTCGGGGTTAACTATTTGCCCATAGCTGGGACCTTAATAGGTGCTAACACCTCGGATCAGGGTGGACCTGGGAACACCAGCAATCATACGGTTGTTCCACGCTCCCCCAAACGTCCTGATCAGAGGCCTTGCTGCTGGACGTAGTTTATCGTCTTACACAGGACGCCTATTTGTTTGAACAATTTGTTCGTGAAACTTTGATAAATAATCGTGTTTCTGAAAGCGTTTCAAAATTGACTTTTTCAGTGTTTATTGTCATTCTTTTCTATAATAAGCAGATTAATATTAATGCTGTAGTAGCGATTTTCGTTGATGAAATAATTGCCTATAAAGGTTTTTCCTGATCGGTAGAGTTAAGTACTTTGCCTTGTCGTGTCTGGAAATATCTGGTTATGGTGCATTGGAAATTTTCACACTCGCAGGAAATTCGGAATAAAAAAAGGTAGATGGACAAAGCGAAAAACATGTTTAATGTGTTTGGATAAATGTAGGGCAGAACGAGGAGAAAGAGTTATAGTAAAGAGTCAAAAACTACTTAAAGCAACAAGGGATAGGAAGCTGTAGAGAGCTATGATCTCCCACCTGCTGAAGAGCTACAGCACATATAGTCAGACAGTTATGTGCCATGCGTGATACACGTTTAGGCAGTCATATCTTTCGATACATGACTGACGAAGCAGATTTTTCCCCGCAGTAGTTTGCCATGTCTTTCTGCGGTAGACCAGTTGCCACCCAAGGCGATAGAACCCATAGATATTTACCCATAGCCAGGGGGGATTCATACATTTCCCAAGGATATTAGCACGTAAGTGAATGTAATGGATTCGACTGGGATTCGAACTCGGCTCTCCGATTCCTCGATCCGATCTCTATTACTCTATATGTGCACTTATAGGAAGTAGTTAAAATTCTTTATATAATTTTTTTTAATTAAGTACGTGTTATTTTTCAGATATTTTTAGTTAGGTATATACTTTTTCGAATGTAAAAATCAATGAGGCGAAAAAGAACAGGTTTTCTTTTGTAAGACTTGCTTTGCTGGAGTTGACCAATTTAAAGTTGGAATTGCCGACATAATGATTATCATCTGCGAACACATTGGCATTAATCCAATGTTTATTTAAAAGAATCAAAACAATCAAACACAGGTACTGTACTTTTAAAAATTCAATAATTTTATGTAAGGTCTTTGTTATATACTACGTCTTGTATCCAAGCAATATAAGACGTAGTCATTGGCATTGTCTGTTGTATTCTTACGACGCTCTGGCAGCCGCCCGGTCCTACTCGAAATCGATCGTAAAAGGCATTATATCATTTTTACAATATAAAGTAATAAATATTAAGAATAAAAACAACTTCTTTCGTCTTTTTATCAGCCATAATTGGAAAAAAAACGGTTATTTGAAAAAAACATCTTTAAAGAAAAAACAGATGGTGTTTAAAGAAACGAAAAAAAAATGAGGCCAGGGAGTAATTGTCTTCGGCCATGGAACACAGGAGGATTGGTTACTAAATCAGAAACCTGTAATAAAGCACTATAAATTCTCTTATAGATAATATGTTTTCGATTTTTTTTATTTCTTTCTTCGTAAAAGCCATGTTATTTATTTTATAAATCATTTGAGAAAAACACTAGTTTTGTTCTGAAATACACACTTAAAATTGCTTTTAATTCAGTAAAACGACTCCATAGGAACACTCATTATTTTCCTTTCAAAAAATTACAACTTTGGAAGATTTTCGCTTTCGACGTTATTTTTTATTCGTTCCCCGCCCTTTTCCCTTCGTATCACCATGGCTCTCTCCACGCTATGGCTTCGAAATAACGCAGAATCGTTGGTTTTGTGGGCGTTGTTACTTTCATAAACTTGAATCTTAAATAGAGAATAGTAATTTGCAAAGGTTGACGAATTCCACAGAGCAATTCAATTTTTCATTTGCAAATTCACGCACCCTTGTTTTAACTTCGCGATGTAAACACCCCCGCCTTAATACCGAAGTCAGCATTTGTCGTCTCTAATTGTCGATTAAGGATATTTTTACCCAAAATAATCATAGAATTTCACTGAATTCTGAAAACCAGCGCCTGCACCCTACGTGCTAACGAATGGGAACATATTTTCATAGACTGTCATGTCATCATATATGACTAGAAGAACGGAAACTTATGAATGGAAATTTATAATAATTTGTCCATTAACGAAGTTTAGGTTGTTCTGCATTAGAATAAGGTATACATAAATGAATAAACACTTCAAGTCCAATGCAAAGAGGAATAAATTTGAGTAATCTCAAAAATCTGACTGAGGCAAACATTTCTAAACAATTTTAAACACTCAGCAAATGCTGGTGATACGATGAGGTATTGCCACAAATAGTTTCATCAGAGGAAGATTATATTAAAAAAATACCTGTTATTTTTGATGACGCAGTCATATATAGATATGACTGGTCATGTCATGAGAATGAGTGATGATCGGATGCCGAAAATCCTCATGTATAGCCACCTTTTTCATGGTAAGCGTAATTGAGGCCGTCCTTGGTTACTTAAATACAATTGAAATGCTGCAAACATCACTTGGGAGGAGTTGGAACTTCCTGTCGAAAACAGAGCACACTGGGGAAACACCTGCTGCCGACGTAGAATTAACTCTGAAAAGAATCCTCTCAACTATCTTAGAGAATTAAGAGCCACTACTAAATCCCGCGGATATTATGGTCAATCCAGCAGCGTGTCCCTCGTGTAAGACTTGTTTGCAAAATCTGTGCTAGATTGTTGTCTCATACGAGACATAAAATCTGAACTGAAAGACACTCCTACGTCGAAATAGATATATAGATAAATAGAGAGAGATAGAGAGATAGATAGAGAGAGAGTAGACGGACAGACAGATAGATAGATAGATACAGACAGACAGATAGATAGATAGATAGATTGAGACAGACAGACAGATAGATAGATAGATAAATAGATAGATAGA
>OZ038482.1:15178933-15206433 GCA_964036315.1 Acanthosepion esculentum | reverse complement strand
TTTCATAATATTTGACGTCATTTGTTTACGTTACGCTACGCTCCGAGCAGATATGAAAGTTCGAGGAAAATCATGGGGAATTTGTAGTTTAAAAGCAGTAATTTGACCTTGCTAACCAGACGCTTTCTCCATCGCTAAACTGTTATAGCACATCAGGCTTTACGACGGTTTCGTGTAGGATGCAGGTTCGATTCCCGTCGGAGGATGCATATTTTCTATGAAATTTCTCGGACATTCAGGCCGGTAGAAGTTGCTAATATTTTTTATTATAAACAGAGCATTTACCTAAATATTCGTGTCTATATATATATAACAATTATTTAAAGACATTTTTATGTTTAACATTCTTCTTATAAGTACAACTATTTAAGTAAATGCTCTGTTTATAAAAATGTCTTTAAATAATTGTCGGACTTTGTCCATTTAATAATGTGTGACGTCATTTGTTTACATTTGGATACGCCATGTGCAGTTATGAATGTACGTGAGAGATTCATGGAAGATTGAAGTTTATAAGCAGTAAATTCGACCTTGCCAACCGAACGATCCTCAATGGCCGAATCGGTTAAGGCACGTCAGGCTATATGACGGTTCCGTATAGGATACAGGTTCGAATCCTGTCGGAGGACGAATATTTTCTATGAAAATTTCTCCGACATTCAGGCCGGTAAATGTTATTTAATACTGTTTATTATAAACAGAGCATTTGCTTAGATACTTGTATCTATAAAAAGAATGTTAAACATAAGAATGTCTTTAAATAATTGTCGGACTTTGTCCATTTCATAACATATATTAAAATAATTGTCAGACTTAGTCAATTTTCATTATATATATATATATATATATATATATATATATACACACACTATTTTAAAAACAAGGAATTTATCAATGGTAATAGTCCCTAAGGCCCTTTCGTCCAAATTCTCATCAGGAGAAAATTGATAAATTAAACGAAAATGAAGAGCAAAAAGGGGAGGGGAAAACACGCTAAAATGACATATAAGTATATATACTTATAACAAGGGGAGGGGAAACTGCGTGTAAATAATTAGCCAGCAACAGTTAAAATAAAATATCCCCCAACAAATTAAGGGACTTCACAAATTCCTTCTTATAAATATATATATATATAATCAAACAAATTAATTATATTGCTCTGTATAAATAAAATACATCTAGCTCTTTTATATGCATCAGTTCTAATATTTTCGTATTACTAGGATACACTTGGATTACATACCAACAGATTATTTACTTCATATATAAAGTTTGTCTTTCGTGCGTGCTTGTGTGGGCGTAGGTCAAGTTCTACGGCAGTAATTAACAAGGTTGTTTCAAAAAACATCACCAAAGTATAAAACATTTTTGCCAACCTAAGATACGCCTAATAAAATAATATTGTAGATATTCGATTTTATATCGATTTGTAATTGTATGGAAGTGGCATTTTCACTCCTTTTTTTTTTCTCCAACCACTGGAACCAAACATATGTTATCTTGTATGAAAACAAGAGAAAATTGTAACAAAAAATATGATGAAAGCACATCTTATCTATAGCATTCAATAAAAGCTATTATAACTGAAAAAAAGTAATATCAAATATACTCTATATATATATGAGTATCTCTGTCTGTCTGGGAGTGATTCTGCGTAGGTATGTGTCTCTGTGTGTGCGCGCGTGTGTACAAACACACACACACAGATATATATATATATATATATATATATATATATATATATATATATATATATATATATATATATATATATATGTAGTCAAATTCCCAGATCAATTCTGTGGACAAGACAGATTGGTATAAAATGGCAATTGGAGAAATCTTAGATTTTGCCGATGCGTTTCGTCTTCCGACTTTTTCAAGGCAAAAATGAAATCGAAATATCTCTGTTGTTATAGTTACATTAAAAATCCAAATTTAAAAAGATAGACGCTTCTGTCCAAGCTTTTTTCTGGTTAATGTAAATTACCTTTATAGTAAGAGATTTTTTTTCCATGTCAACAATACAGTTAAATTCCCAGATCAATTCTGTCGACAAGACAGATTGGTATAAAATGACATTTGGGAAAATCTTAGATTTTGCCGACGCGTTTTTAAAAAAAACTTAACTGTATTGTCGAAATGGAAAAAAAAATCTCTTACTATAAAGGTAATTTACATTAACTAGAAAAAAGCCTTGGACAGAAGCGTCTATCTTTTTAAATTTGGATTTTTAATGTAACTATAACAACAGAGATATTTCGATTTCATTTTTGCCTTGAAAAAATCGGAAGACGAAACGCGTCGACAAAATCTCAGATTTTTCCAATTGTCATTTTATACCATATATATATATATATATATATATATATATATATATATATATATATATATATATATATATATATATTCTGTATACATCCGGTCTCACAAACACTGAAAATATTATAAAGACAATCGATCATGTGGAAATCGATCAGTGAATGTTCGACGAGCTCAGTGCCTGGTCGATTGACAGATTAAAGGCATTTATTTCATATCGATTCGCATTGATCGCCTTACTTCGTGAATAGTGTATACTTTACAGCTCTCTATAAATCTGATTATATATATATATATATATATATATATATATATATATATATATATATATATATATATATATATATATATATGTGTGTGTGTGTTCTTCTTTATAGAATTACATGTACACTCATGTATAAAACATTGTGAGGGTTTATATATAAGTGTACGCGATCTATTAAGAGGCCAAGATAGGTAAATATCCAGACACATTAATGGTCATTCTTTTGTTCCTTGTGGAAAAATAATGTATTAGCCCTCAATGCCAATGTTAAATGCTCGATCTTACATAAAACCAAGAATTTATAATTGGCAGCTCATCATTTTTGTAAGAGAATAAAAGTCTCTCGTAGTACCAACATATCCAGAGTTCTCCTTTCCTCATTATGTGATCTGCGCACTAACCACCAGACTCTAGACTATTTTCATTTTTTCCAAGAGATATATACGCTTTTCTTATGATTAAAATATACATTTTTAGGTATAACTTCTTAATTTTTATTGTGGTGTTTTGGAAATAATTTTATGGAAAATATCGCACTGACTGCATGATAAAGTGCTTATATTACTTCCCTATTAAGACACATTGCAGCACTCCCACGGAGCCGAACCAGCCTTATTTCTTCCGTGTTCCAAATGGAAGAAGGAAGTTTCACACTGACAACTCTTTTTCCTAGAACTGCCAAGTGCGTGTTTTCCCGAATATCTTTCCTTGGCATTTTCTAATTAAGAATCAATCATCTACTATCCAACTTATCACCACAGCCTAGCATCTCTTCTACTCATTTGATAAACCTTGGTTATAGAGACACAACTTTCACAGACACAGACTATAACTTACTACCTTGAGTGACTCTCGTATTGGGTAATATTTGAAAGAGAAATAAAAAAATGATTAAGATAATGGTGGATAATCCAGAACTGCATTCATCGACCTCGCCAACTGGCCTTGCATTCAAAATGCATTTGATACTTTCCTTCCATATTTGCATGAAACAAAACAAGCCTCGTTTAGACTCTAGTGTTTTTCAACCTTTTTACCCTTGCGAAACTCTTAAAATAAATTGCATCTCCCAAGGAACCCCTGCGCAAATACAAAATTATATGCCATATCTTTCTCATTTTATTTTCATCGTAGTTCACGTGGTAAATATCATAGTATATATTTTTAAATAATATATATATATATATATATATTATTAAAAAAAAAACATATATATATATATATATATATATATTATATATATATATATATATATATATATATATATATATATATATATTATAATAAAAAGAAAGAACAGTAAGATATATAATCCGATTTTCTTATTGATATTTTTACTTTTACAAAACAGTGCTCAATGTAAATTTACAGAGCATAAATATTATAAAATAACTGATTTAAAATATGGTTCGTTCGCTACACAGGAATTACCATGTTTCAAAAACCGAAGCTAAAAACTTCAAATTTAATCATATAATTAAGTTAAAATTAAAATTATTTTTTGAATTAAAATTATTTTTGAATAACTGGTTTAAGGAAAAATTAAAACTTCTTTGTCGAATTTGTTGGTAATCCTAAATAAAATTCATACTGTTTGTTTATAATACTTCATCAGGGAGTTTTCATTCACTCAAAAATAATTCTAAATTCAAACGTAAAAAATAAACATAATTAACTAACATCATATACCTATAATACATATGTAAACAGGATGAAAACAGATAATTACTGCATCAGTTTTTTTTTTTTTTATCGTTTACTGAAAATGTTGAAAAGACATAAAGTAAATCAAGAATTAAATAAAAAGTCAAAAGTGCATTAGCTTATCTCACCTGTTCTCGTGGAACCCGTGAGGTCCTTTTGCGGAACCTTAGGGTTCCGGAAAACCCCGGTTGAGAAACGCTGGTAGAGATAGTTAAATATTATTAATTATAAATCAGTTAATTAACCCGGGAACAATTCAGGTATTAAGGGAACATTTGAATAATTATTTTGATCAAAGAATTTTTTTAATTTCACAATATGGCTGATGCTAACCACAAGGAGTGTAAATCACTGCACCTGCATGGGCAAAGTTTCCCCTGATTATATCAAATCAATTAACAATTCTGCTGCTAGAAATGCTGATTTAATGTGCTAGACAATTTTTCTCAACAGAATCTGTCTTACACATTTATAAGGCTATCATACATCCGTGCATTGAATATTTCTGCCACGTCTAGTCTGGTGCTTCTGCTATGTATTCTAGACCAAATCGAAAAAAGAATCTACAATATTATTGGTCCTGACCTGGCATCTTGGCTTCAACCACTTTCTCATCGCCGTAACATGGTTTACCTCTTTATTTTCTATCGATATTTTGACTTTCTGATCAGCTTTACTCTGTGGTATCTTGAGTTTACGATTTTGAGCGTAGTGCTAGATTGGCAACTGACTCTCATCATTTTACTGTTAAAATAACTGAATCTAACCGTAAGTCCTACTCTAACAGTTTCTTCCACTGAACTTCTCGCCTATCTACCTCTCTCTTCCAGCTTGTTTTTCTTGACACCTACGATCTTCAATTGTTCAAATACAACGATAATTGTCATCTTCTGTCTCCTTAAACTCGATTCTTTTATTTTCGTTCTCATTAAAAATGTTTTCTCAGTTTCTTTGAGTCTCAGTGTCCCTCTTGAGTCTTAGTGGCTTTATTGCCTTGCTTGGTACGAAATGATTAAAAATACCTATTGCTCTTAGCTGGGTCTATCAAAAAAAAAAAACGAGACTATCAATAATGTTTTAGTTTGGTTTATTTTGTTTTACAGCATATCAACCTAAATAAGTTATTTAATGCCGACATTTTTAGGATAGATTCGTATGAATAGAATATGTATTCTTTGCTTTAGATTGGTTTGGTTTATTTTGTTTTACGGCATATCGACCACAATGGGTTATTCAATGCCGACAACATTTTTAAGATAGATTCGTGTGAATAGAATATGTATTCTTTGGTTTAGATTGGTTTGGTTTATTGTGTTTTACGGCATATCAACCTCCGTGAGTTATTCAATGCCGACAACATTTTAAGGATAGATTCGTATGAATAGAATATGTATTCTTTGGTTTAGATTGGTTTGGTTTATTTTGTTTTACGGCATATCGACCACAATGGGTTTTTTAATGCCGACGACATTTTTAAGATAGATTCGTATGAATAGAATATGTATTCTTTGGTTTAGATTGGTTTGGTTTATTTTGTTTTACGGTATATCAACCTCAATGGGTTATTTAATGCCGACAATATTTTTAGGATAGATTCGTATCAATAGAATATGTATTCTTTGGTTTAGATTGGTTTGGTTTATTTTGTATTACGGTATATCAACCTCAATGGGTTATTTAATGCCGACAATATTTTTAGGATAGATTCGTATGAATAGAAGATGTATTCTTTGGTTTAGATTGGTTTGGTTTATTTCGTTTTACGGCATATCGACCACAATGGGTTATTTAATGCCGACAGCATTTTAAGGATAGATTCGTATGAATAGAATATGTATTCTTTGGTTTAGATTGGTTTGGTTTATTTTGTTTTACGGCATATCAACCTCAATGGGTTATTTAATGCCGACAACATTTTTCGGATAGATTCATATGAATAGAATATTTATTCTTTTGTTTGGATTGGTTTGGTTTTTTTTTTTTTTTTTTAATGTCGACAATATTATTAGGATAGATTTTTATGAATATAATATGTATTCTTTGGTTTAGATTGGTTTATTTTATTTTGTCCCATGGCACACCAACCCTAATGGGCTACTCAATGCCGAAAAAATTCTTTATTTCTGGTAATATGTTTTTGCTCAAAAATCTGTTTCTCTTAATATTTTCCTTCAAAATTGTATTGCAGGAAATCATTTTTCGAAAAAAGTATTGCAGGTAATAGTTAACTATTTGCCCATAGCTGGGACCCTAACAGGTGCTACCACCCCGGGTCAGGGTTTGACCTGGTAACACCAGCAATTAAGAGGTGGTTCCACGTTCCTCGAACCCTCCTGATCAGAGGCCTTGCTGCTGGACGTAGTTTATCGTCTTACCCAGGACGCGGATGTAGTTTAACGTCTTACCCAGGACGGAATAATGTTTTGGAAAAGAACCAAAATTTATCGCAACAAGTAGAAACATTGTAGCATTCCTATTAAATAATGATACTTTAGAACCAGTTTATTCAGTTTTGTTATTTTATTACAACAATGCTGCCGCTTGTTCATGTGGCCTTCGTCAGGTGACCGTTGTCGTTGGTAAAGTTTAGTTGGTAATTTTCAGCGGTATACGATGTCAAAATAGAAAGTGTAAGTCTCGATACTTTCTGATGTTGTCATGCCGCACCCCACAACTAAATAAAGGTAACATTTTGCACTGCTTCAACTAGATAGTGAACTCACAACTTCCAAGGAATCAGACAATCTTTGGCAAATGTCTGAAAAGTTTTAGAAATGAAATTGGATGGAGGAAACTTTTAGGAAGACGTCATTAGTTGTTTTAGCGCCAAAATCAGAAGTTTTGTAACTGAGGATGTGAGAATAGAGTGCTTAAATATCGATCACTCCAGACTATGCGCTCTCACCCGAACAGCTGCCTGCAACAAGGACGAGTATCTAACTCTCTCAGTCTCTCTCACACACACACACACACACACACACATATATATATATATATATATATATATATATATATATTAATAGTAGTACTGGTTTGGAAAACCTCGGATAACTCAACTTGCCGATATGTCAGGTCAAATTGGTACCCGAGGAAAAAATTGGAAGTAAAAAAAAGAAAGAACGAAAAACATCAGAACAAGAGGAACAAATCGCCAAGTGTTTTAAGTCCTTAGTCCAAAGAACACAAGAGATTCTACTCGTTTGTCTTTGATTCTACTAAAACGTTGTTTGTTTCTACTAAAACGTTTTTGGTTTCTACTAAAACGTTGTTTGTTTCTACTAAAACGTTTTTGGTTTCTACTAAAACGTTGTTTGTTTCTACTAAAACGTTTTTGGTTTCTACTAAAACGTCTTTGATTCTACTAAAACGTTGTTTGTTTCTACTAAAACGTTTTTGGTTTCTACTAAAACGTTGTTTGTTTCTACTAAAACGTTTTTGGTTTCTACTAAAACGTCTTTGATTCTACTAAAACGTTGTTTGTTTCTACTAAAACGTTTTTGGTTTCTACTAAAACGTTGTTTGTTTCTACTAAAACGTAGAGTGCTCAAGTAGCCAGTTTACACTGAAGATCTATTTAGGTGAACCTAGGTAGGTTTGCCTGGCTCCTTAAGATTTATTTTAGTGTGTATATATATATATATATATATATATATATATATATATATGTGTGTGTGTGTGTGTGTGTGTGTGTGTGTGGGCGGGGATCAGATATCGATTAAAAGTGTGGACTGTCCCGTCGTATTTGACGTAGGTCAGTCAGCTCAGATCCTAGGAACCGACTGCCCAGACACCAGGACATATGTTTTGCTGAACTAACCACACTTTTTGAAGGGCCGAATACAGACCTGGTGCCCCAAATGATTCTCTGCAGGTTTTGAATTCAGTGTTGTCTTTCTCCTAGACCAGTTGCCATCCAAGGCTATAAAATCCGGTCTGTCCTTCATATTGTATTACCAACCTTTACTGAATCCATTCTAAGGAATCTAACGTATGTTTATCTAAAACAAACGGTATGTACATAAAACGTTCCTAAATCTGCATGCGAAAGACCAACAAACATAATGTCTGCTAGACATACACACACACTCACTCACACACACACTTACATATACACACTTACGAATATACATTATCATCTGAATCTCACATAGACAAACTAGAATTATTATACACTGACATACATAAAGCAATATTTACGGTTTTCAGGTAGAATTGGAATCCGTTAATTTCTTCAAAATTTTGATAGACACGTCGTCTCGCTTTGAATTCAAAAGATTATACTAACATTAGTTTAAAAAGTCAAGTGCAGGTGAAACATGATTAACCAATGAAAATCAAAGAACACAAAAGTAAAAATACCGAGTTGCTTTTTCTTCTTTTTCTCCATATCTTATTCTCTTACGAAGCTTTAATAAAAATGAAGCATGTTATTATCAGTCCCCAAATCCTGAAAAGTGCCTGCAATGTTATTGGTATTGACTGGCATCTCGGCTTCCCACCTTTGTAATGTGACTTCCTTCTGTTTTTTCTATATGTATTTTCATTGTAATTGTCCAAATGAGCTTTCTTCTTTCGTATCTTGACCGCACAAATTTAAGCGTACTACTTGGTTGGCAACCGGTGAAGTAAACATTTTACTGTTAAGCACGCTCGATGCAACCGCCAGTTCTCTTCTAATAGTGTTTTTTTATCCCACTTCGCGTCCATGTAACGTTCTTCCATCTTGTAACATCACTCCCCGTTTTATCTCTTACTAAATGCTGTTCTCTGTACTTTCCTTTCTCTTCATTAATGTTTTCTCATTTCTTTTCACTCTTCCTTGAGTTGAAATGATTGAAACATATACATATAGATAGAAATATATTAGTTACGTTATATATATATATATATATATATATATATATATATATATATATATATATATATATTCATATAGAACTGATAGCTTTTAATAAATTCAGTTTATTTATCTTACTCCTGATGTGTTGTTTTTAACTCTGCCAATCTGATTCAAAAGATTATTTACTAACATTTTTATTTATTTATTTATTCAATATATTTCTCGCTGTATGAACCTGAGTGTAAATCTGTTGGAAATTATTATCTTCAGATAATTTTAGTAAAACGCGAAAAACAGATTTAAGTATACATTCAGAACCTCTTCTTTTATGTGCTGTGTCCCTTCAGGATGTATAGGATCATGGCTCTCCACTTCCTCCTGTCCCTTGGAGCTCTCAATAAGTTTTGTCTTTTTGTTATTTCTCCCAGACACTGTTCTGCCATCCACTTGGTCAAGACCATTAAGTATGTTATTTACATTATTCGGACTATTGTCCTCATCTTTTTCGCCATATTTATTACAACGTTTAAAATAAAGGGTTCAGTTCGACATTTCAACCACCTGAAGAATGCCGGAGCGTACAACGACCGAAACGTTGTAATAAATATGGCGACAAAGATGAGGACAATAGTCCGAAAAATGTAAATAATGTACATAATACCTCATCTCAGAAATATAGACAGATATTGAAAGGTCGAAACGTTGTAATAATTATGGCAACAAAGATGAGGACAATAGTCCGAATAATGTAAATAATGTACATAATACCGCATCTCAGAAATATAGACAACCATTAAGTATGTTACACATTGTTTTCCTTTTTACCGTCCTGTGAGTATCAGATTTTCCGAAACCATCCTTTCTCATTACGTGTCCTCAGCTGCCTCTTCCTCATGTTAAGTATAAGTTCCCTCTTTGTTTGCATCCCCTCCAAAACCTCATCGTTGCTCACATGTACGCGGTCCATAGTAGAATCCTTCTGGAGAACCATACCACTTTTGCCTCAAGTCTATTCTTTATCCTTGAGGAGATTCTCCAACATTCGCTGCCGTAAAGGAGGACAGATATCACGTAGCAGTTCAGTATGCCTTTCTTTGTTGCCAACGAAACCCTCCTGTCTTGTAATACTCTGCTTAGCTTTTGGAATACGTCTTTGGCCATCCCAATACGTCTTCGGATCTCAACTTCGCACTTTCCTTCCTCTGTCGGAACACTTCCCAGTTATTTAAATTTCCGCACCAGCTTGATTATAATGTCTTTGACCTGTAAATTGCATTTCGGGGTTATCTTTTTGCTGATGACCGTGCATTCTGTCTTCTTGTAGTTTATGCTTAGTCCCTTTTTCTCGCTCTCTTTCGCTAGAGGTTTTTGTAGATTCTTTTCCCTGTCCGTTTTCAGTGTCATATTCGTATCTTATGTTGTTAAGATTGTGGACGCCAATGATGAGTCCTAGTAGGATTTCCAGTTCTCTCAGAATGACCTCGCTGTATAGATTGAATAAGTCCAGTGAAAAGACACATCCTTGCCTTACACTCCTTTCTATTTTTGTATATCTGCTAAACTCATTTTTCTATCCATATGCAAGTGGTTTCCTGCCAGTAGAGGTTTTTGATTATTCTAATGTCTTTCCCAAATATATCAAGGTTGCTAAGCATCTCTAACAGATCTTTGTGGTGTACTTTGTCAAATGCCTTTGCATAGTCTATAAAACACAGATACACATTCTTCTTCATATGTATTGTGCTTTTTGATAACATTCTAAGCATAAATATCACATTTCTTGTTCCAGTGTCTTTAACAAACCCGCACTGCTCTTGTCCTATCTCTGGCCTGATTCTGCTGTGCACTCTATTCTTCAGAATTCAGATGATGAGTTTTGTTATGTGGCGCATTAGACTGATTGTTCGGTGGAGTTCACATTCATCTGCACCGGGTTTCTTAGGCAGTGCTATGAAAATAGATCTGCTTAGGTCTTCTTGTATATCACTGTTGTAGATTTCATTTATTATTTCTATAATCTTGTCTATGCCTAAATCATCTAAGGCTGCCAGCATCTCTGTTACAATTCTGTCTGGCCCTGCCGCTTTGTTTCTGTTCAATTTGCCAGGGCATCTTCCACTTTGGTTTTTAGAATTTCAGACCAGTCGATAATTGCGTGTATTCCTGGTTGTTGTCATTGATCGTGGACGAGTTCAATATCTCCGTTCCGGTGCTTAAACATGCATAAAGTAACGAATATCTAAACTATAATTCTTCTATGTGCCACGTCCATTCAGGAACTTGGCGATCATGGCTCACCACAATTTCCTTTCATTTGTAGCTTTTAATAAATTTACTCTATTTGTTATCTCCCCTAAACCATGCTCCACCCTCCATTTACTCAAGCTCGTAAGTTTGGTTTTTGTGTTGTTGTCCTCTGTCTACCTTTCCTTCAAGCTGTCCTGTGGGTATCGAGATTTCTAATAAGTCCTTCCTCATTATGTACTCAACAAATTTCAACTTACTCTCCCTGAGGTTAGGTATAAGTTTCCTTTTCGTTTCCATTTTCTCTTCATCGTTGCTTACATGTTCAGTCCATGGTATTCGCAGCATCGTTTTGGAGAACGACATTTCTGGTACTTCAAGTCTCTTCTTCATCCTTGAAGAGATTGTCCAGTATCCACTGACACGTACACCCTTTTGCAAATTAACTGAAACAAAACGAATAATTCCGTTATTATTTACTTTTTCTTTCGTATTTTTCCAATAAAACATAATCCAGTGCACATGTTAGTCCTTCGTATGTTCATTCAACGAAGTCGTTCCTTGCAGATTGAACACAGATTCTCGACTGAATTTAAATCAGGAGAGTTTCTGGGCCAGTCTATAGTCCTTTGATTTGCTCACTCGTAAGGCTTAACCGATCCATCCACGGAGAATCGTTCGATTGGCACGGTCGATTTTACTGCTTTTAAACTTCAATCTTTCATGAATCGGTTAAGGCACGTCAGACTAAATGACGGTTCCGTATAGGATACAAGTTCGATTCCTGTCGGAGTACGAATATTTTCTATGAAAATTTCTCGGACATTCAGGCCGGTAAATGTTATGAATACTGTTTATTATACATCAAAGCATTTACAGAAATATTTGTATCTGTAAAAAGAATGTATAAACATAAAAATGTCTTAAAATAATTTTCGGACTTTGTCCATTTCATAATGTGTGATGTCATATATATATATATATATATATATATATATATATATATATATATATATATATATATGAAAGCAAATTTATACAGAGAGAGATAAAGAAATGAAAAAAAATAAAGCTAATGGAAAAAAAACAAAAAGAGAAAGAGAGAAGTTAAAAAATGGAAATGACTGAACCAAAAAAGAAAAAAGCGGAAAAAGAAAGAAAGAATGGCGAAAACATATTACAAATACAAAAGAAATGAATCAGATCGATAAAAAAGAAAAAAAGAACATTTGAGATATAAAAATAATTTAATCCAAGGTTAAATCGATTTCTTTCTCAAAAAGTCGACTTTTATTATAGGAAACAGTGAGAATGTTTATAGACTGTTCTAGAATTATACATTTCGTGGTTCGTGTTTCAATTGTGTGATCTTTTAAGTGCAGGGTCGCTTACGGCATATAAAATCAGGTTTTTGTATTTTGGAGGAGAATGTTTTCCAGACTGGACGAATCTGCAACCACGATAAACAATGAAATATTCAACAGCTTGCGAGATAATCATCTGTATTAAAAGTCGAAAGAACCAAAGAAACTGAACGATAACATGAGAGAAAGAAAGAATTATTAGAGAGGAATGGAGAATTAAAAAGAGAAATTAGCGAGAAAGAAAGAAAGAAAGACAGAAAGAAAAATAGGCACAAAATGAAAAACGATAAAGAAAATAAAGTGGAAAGAAAGAAAGAAAGAAAGAAAGAATGAATGAAATAAAGAAAGAAAGAAAGAAAGAAAGAAAGAATGAATGAAATAAAGAAAGAAAGAAAGAAAGAAAGAAAGAAAGAATGAATGAAATAAAGAAAGAACGAAGGAAAGAAAGAAAGAATGAATGAAATAAATAAAGAAAGAAAGAAAGAAAAATCGGCACAAAATGAAAAACGATAGAGAAAATAAAGTGGGAAGAAAGAACGAAAGAAAGAAAGAATGAATGAAATAAAGAAAGAAAGAAAGAAAGAAAGAATAATAGGCACAAAATAAAAACGATAGAGAAAATCAAGTGGGAAGAAAGAACGAAAGAAAGAAAGAATGAATGAAATAAAGAAAGAAAGAAAGAAAGAATAATAGGCACAAAATAAAAACGATAGAGAAAATAAAGTGGGAAGAAAGAACGAAAGAAAGAAAGAAAGAATGAATGAAATAAAGAAAGAAAGAAAGAAAGAAAGAAAAATCGGCACAAAATGAAAAACGATAGAGAAAATAAAGTGGAAAGAAAGAAAGAAAGAAAGAAAGAAAGAAAGAAAGAAAGAAAGAAAGAAAGAAAGAAAGAAAGAAAGAATATGCCAAGTGATAAATAGTGCGAGGTAATAAATAAAAACAATACCGGAAGAATGAAGAACGTTTCCATCGCCATTTTAATATCTCTGACTGTTTGCTTGATTTTGCTTCAGCAGAGCACATCTTATTAGAGGCGAGGGAAATCGTTCCTATTCGTGTGTGACGGAGCAGACGAAAGGATTCGCTTCCATTACCGATACAAGATGAATCTTGATGATACAACATTTTCAATGATTTTTTCTGATCATATTTTTTTAATGTTTTTCTAGGGTTATTAAGGGAATTTTATAGTAGTGAATAGGTGTAATACTTCAGTTATGGATGACATAAAACAAAAATAATTATGTATAACGATATATATATATATATATATATATATATATATATATATATATATATATATATATATATATATATATATATATATATATATATATATATATATATATATATATGAATTGCACATAAAATAGTGCTCGATGTTATACAACAAAGCTATTAAGTATATATTAATAAATATACATATTATCCCTCACCTTTTGCACGACTCGTGGTGTAATGGTTAGCAAGCTTGTCTCGCTACATAAATTACGTCTGAAAAATGAGTTCGATCCTCACTGGATGCCCCATACTCTCGGTCTTGTACCACATCTAAGATACGCTTAGAAAATCACCATAGCCAGCCAGTGGTTTATACTGCAACTATAGTTACAATTTCTGTCAGAGAACACATAACCTGGAGTGATGAACAAAACCAGTATGCTCAAAACCTTGACCACGAAGATTTCAACCTCAAATACTCCCTAAAAAAACATTCGCGTCTCACTAAAATGAATAGGAAGCATTGAAATCTTTATGAACAGAATCAGGTTAAATATACATAATTTTGTACACAAGGAATACTACAGTACAATCACCGAAGCAATCGAGAATGGCTGATTCAAAACGAAAAGGAAAATGGCGTCCATTTTGAGAATAATTTCCCAAATACTATAAGACAAACAGATTTCACAAAATAGTCAATTTATTTTAATCATTTCAACCCAAGCAGGGCGATAAAGCCACGGAGAGCAAGGTGTTACTGAGCATCAAAGAAACTGAAAAAAAATTACTGTGTAGAAAGGACAATAAAAAGAACAGCATTCAAGGAGACAGAAGATGACGTATTTAAAATGCTGAAGATAATTTCTGAGAGAAAAGCAAGAAGCTGGAATGGATTTCCACAAGTGAGAAGTGCGAGAGAAGAAACTGTTAGCATAGAACTTACGGTTGCATCTGGCCGTTTCAACAGTAAAAGAATGAGATTATCTGCTAATGTAAGGCTCAGCTTAATTTCACGAAGTCAAGGTACCAAATAGAAAAGCTTATCAGAAAGATTGCCAATGAGAAGATATTTGTCGGGGGAAAGGCACCGGAGAAGCTACGTTATGCTGGTGGGAAAGTATTTTGGAACAGAGATAACAGGTCAGAACAGAATTCCAAACGAAACTAAAAGGAGACATAAAATATAAACTCCACAGAACATATTCGTCTATACCTATATAATCAGAAATACAGTAAAATCCCTCATATCCGGAATCCCTCATATCCGGAGTGCCTCATATCCAGAATCACTTATATGCAGAATGCCTCATATCCGGACATAATTTTGATGTGCATATTTGAACTATTTGGCTGATATGTAACTGATTGGAAATTTTTGTTGTTCAGGAAATTTCCTTTGGATAATTGCTCATGCTTATTTCAACTTAATGGCTTGTTTTGATGCAAAAGATGATGGGAATAAGAGGAAAAGAAAAACTTTGGAGTTATCGCAAAAAGTGAAAATTTTAAACAGACTCGACGCTGGTGAAAATCCATTGAAACTAATGGCTGAGTTCAACACAAGAAAGTCAACATTGTATGATATAAAATCTTCCAAAGAAACTATTCCCCAGCGTTCACACTGTCACAATTAACAAGGAAATAAAAAAAAAACATGATTGTGATGAAACCTGGACTGAAATTGAAAAAGCTATTGAAAAGGTTGTCAGTTTTATGGAAAGAAAGCCAACATTCAGCTATGATAATTGCAATAACGCACGCAGAATTAAAAAGTGACTTTCGTTTAAAAAATTCAAGAACAAAAGCAAAAAAGGATGCGGAAAAATTTGAGAATGACATTAGAAGAAAAAGAATTATTATGCAACAGCGATTAAAATCTCCTCGTTACATTATTTGTTTTGCATACGTGGCATACTTAATTTAATGAATTTTCATTAACATTACATAATTTATTTCTTTTTTCCTTAAAATCAATCCCGTTATATTTCAGTCACCATTAGCTTATTTTGTTTACTATAAAACATCGAAAATAAATGTTAAACCTGGTTTAAGTTCTTTTATTTTAAAGTAAATATAATCCCCTCATATCCGAACTTTGTAACCAATTCCTCATATCCGGAAGGCCTTCTTAGTCCGGTTGTCACAGATTCTACAATATATACAAGCTAAAATCTTCAAAACATAACACATTATTTAAAGACAACAAACAACACCTGCAATAATGTATTCAGAGCAGTAGAACATAAAAAAAAACTAACTTGGAATACAAAATATCTCACACAAACTCAAGCGAGATTATTGCATAAACTACCTTAGATAAATCTTATGTATTCTTTACACTAAAAGAACACAGAGAAGATTTCAGAGCTAACCGAACATTCAGATTTATAAAACTAACAAAAATAGGAATTGAAAAAATAACTAAAATCGTTGTTCGGTCGAAATCAATGAAAAACTACAAAATGCCTTAACATAAATGACAGGAATTTCTGCACATTTACCCGATTTAATAATATAGTTTTCTATCCATTCATCATTGAACCTACATAAGATAAGAACCACTCTCTACTAAGAGAAGACACGAAAATCACAGAGGACCAAATAAATATATAAATCTCTGCTGGAGATAAATTTTCTTCGACAATAAAACATGTTTTAAAAGGAGAACAGAAAAGTAATTTTAAGTAAACCTGGGAAGCCGTGATGGAGCGAGGACCTGTAAACCGGTTGGAATAAATATCCTACGTACTAGTTCAGATTGGAAACAAAAAAAAGGCATCGCACTGTACAGAGATGACGTGCTCACAATAAAAAGAAATTGAAATAAACCAAAGCGAAAAGACAGAACCAGAAATCGTAATCATTTCTAAGGGAACAGGATAGAAACCGACATTAAAAGCACAAAGTGAGATATAACTTTAAATCGATTCAAAGGTACGTAACAAACATACCGGAAATCAAATGACTGCCTATTTTAAATCTTCATTTCTTACGCACCAATATAATCAAATAAATATCACTCTCCAGCAGCAGCAGCAGCAGCAGCAGTTTAGCAAATAACTCACAGGGGAAAAAAAACTCAGTGAGGTAAAAACGAATATGAAGCAATACTTAAATCAGTGGGTTTCTGGAGAACTTACATCCACACAAAACAGCACGAAATGTCCAACAGAAATACAATTAGAAATATCTCGTAGTTCGACCCACAAACTTCGATATAGTAAAAATGTAAAGAGAAATATAGCGGAAAAATATTCGTGTAATGTATCGAGAAAAATCTCCCAATGAAGAAAAGCACGTTTCGGCAATGGACAGTGGTTTCGAGGGCGGATTTGCAGAAGCGAGTTCGTTACATTCATTTAAGCGCAAATGCCCATCTCTCTTTTCAGCCCCGGTCTGGGTGAATGACAACCCCGGATTCAAAACCTGAGGAGGAAGGGTCGTTTGAGGACCTTGTCGCACGCTGTCCTCTGTATTCGGCTCTTCCAAAAAGTATGGTTGCCTCTGCACAAGCCTTCAAATCCTAGTTGCGAGAATCTTGGTTGTTCGGGTCTAAGAACAGAACTGCTGCTGGACCCTCATACATCGAAAAACAAGGGAAGAATTCCCCCCTCTCTCTCTCTCCCTCTCTCTCTCCTTCTCTCTCTCTCCCTCCCTCCATCTCCCCCTCTCTCTCCCCCTCTCTCTCCCTCTCTCTCTCCCCCTCTCTCTCTCTCTCTCTCTCTCTCTCTCTCTCTCTCTCTCTATATATATATATATATATGGTATAAAATGACAATTGGAAAAATCTTAGATTTTGCCGACGGGTTTCGTCTTCCGACTTTTCCAAGGCAAAAATGAAATCGAAATGTCTCTGTTGTTATAGTTACATTAAAAAATACAAATTTAAAAAGATAGACGCTTCTGTACAAGCCTTTTTTTCTGGTTAATGTAAATTATCTTTATAGTAAGAGATTTTTGTTTTGATCTGGGAATTTAACTATGTATATATATATATATATATATATATATATATATATATATATATATATATATATATATATATATATAGATAGATAGATAGATAGATAGATGGAGGTTATTACCATGAACAGACACCATATTTTTATATAGACTCCCCCTCCAAACACTCAAACAAGATAAATATCAACTTTAACTTTAAAGAAAAGAAACTGTGAAAAGCCGATTTTCACTTCCTGATTTCCGTTATTCACCATTGCTAAATACAAACACAAACCGTTTATATATACAGCCCGCTAAAGTGGTACTGGAAATTGTTCTGAAGAACGAATTCAAGCGTGAAACTGACAATCACGGTGTAGTGTTGATTTCTATTACCACAGTATCTATCTATCTATCTATCTATCTATCTATCTATCTATCTATCTATCTATCTATCTATCTATCTATCTCAGACAGTACACATCTATGTATCTATCTATCTTGGTCTGTTCGTATGTATGTATGTATGTATGTATGTATTTATCTATCTATCTATCTAGCTATCTATCTATCTTGGTATGTTTATTGTCTATCTCTCTATCTATCTATCTATCTATCTCAGTACACATCTATGTATCTATCTATTTATCTTGGTTTGTTCGTATGTATGTATGTATGTATGTATCTATCTATCTATCTTGGTATGTTTATAATCTATCTATCTATCTATCGATCTATCTATCTTGGTATGTTTATTACCTATCTATCTATCTATCTATCTATCTCAGACAGTACACATCTATGTATCTATCTATCTATCTATCTTGGTCTGTTCGTATGTATGAATGTATGTATGTATGTATGTATCTATCTATCTATCTATCTATCTATCTATCTATCTCGGTTTGTTCATTATCTATCTATCTATCTATCTATCTATCTATCTATCTATCTCAGTACACATCTATGTATCTATCTATCTATCTTGGTCTGTTCGTATGTATGAATGAATGTATGTATGTATGTATGTATGTATGTATGTATGTATGTATGTATCTATCTATCTATCTATCTATCTATCTATCTATCTATCTATCTATCTATCTATCTATCTATCTATTAAATTTAGATCATGTAGAGACAGAGACTAGATTGCTAATCATAGAATGCAATAAATTATTCCGAGAGGGCAAGAGTAAAGCAATGACCATGCAAACCAATGCTATGGGCATGAAACAATAGAATGAAAAAGTAAAATTTTGTCAAACTTTGAAATTCAATTTGTTTTTCCAAATCCGAATATTTAATCATCAGAAATGAAAATATGTCAAGTAATGGAGGACACGATTTCAGTTTATTCCAAAGTAGAATTGAAATAAGGTAAAAAGCTGGAAAAATATCTGGACGTTGCGAAAAAAAAAGCTTTTAAAAATCATTATGGAATAGTAAGATGACTCCCCGATAAAAATTGCAAAGAGTTGAGAAGAACTGGAAATTGGTAGAGTAAGCGAAACTCCTACAAAGTCAACGTGAACTAAGAATACTAAAGACGCTTGCTGTCACTTCATCGTTATTGAAAGTTATTTGTGTGAAAACTCTTTGCGTAGAAATAATAAAGGCTTTAATATTGTAAGCTGAGATCATCTATTAATCGGAAATTCGGCAAAGTGCAGAAGACGAATGGATTTTGATTTATGACTTCAATTGAAATATTTTCATATCAGATTACTTTCTGTCTATATTTCTGAGATGAGGTATTATGTACATTATTTACATTATTCGGACAATTGTCCTCATCTTTGTCGCCATATTTGTTACAACTTTTCTGCCGTTCAGTATGTCTATATTTCTGAGATGAGGTATTATGTACACTATTTACATTAATCGGACTATTGTCCTCATCTTTGTCGCCATATTTATTACAACGTTTCGGCCGTTGTACGTTCCGGCCTTCTTCAGGTGGTTGAAATGTCGAACTGAACCCTTTATTTCGTTCACTGGCGACAAAGATGATATATATATATATAGTCCGAATAATGTAAATAATGTAGATTACTTTCACATCTCCTTGTTCTTTTATAAACATTTTCTTCGTTGTCTTCCACTGATATTTTTCTCTGCCTTCTTCTATTATAATAATTATATCCAATTCTACTTTTTTCCTTGCGTTTCCTTTCTATTTCCGTAAAACAAAGAATGAAAATGTCTTCGTCAGTGTGTTGTGGAAGCGAATCCTAGTCATCTAGATTTGAATCGGTGACAATTGTCTTCTTTAAGGCCACGTCACCTCAGCGTGTAAGCGATCATGACTATCCACATATTCCTTTCCATATTAACTATGTAACTACAGCAGAAGAGTTTTTACCCTGTTGGCAGCCTGCCCCACAGTTTGGAATTTAGAATTAGGCTTCTCCTAATGGGCTTGGCGCGTGACAAGCAATGTGAGAGTCGACACTACCCGGATATTTATCCCAAACTGGGGAAGAACAGATGGATTCATGCTTTTCTCAAGTGTTGTGGTGTTCTCCCTCTAAAGAGTCTGTGTTAGACTCTTCCGCCTACTATAAGATTAGTAGGATAGAAGGCTTCGAGGAACAGTGAACTGTGAATAGATTGAGCGCTAGTTCATTCAATACACTCTCACTAGTCGCGTAATACTCTTCTGGTGTATTTACTGTTTAATATACGATATATCTGCAAACCTGGTTTTTGTTATTACTTAACCATTTACTTGGTCACAACACCAAGGAAGTTCTGCGGAAGGGAATGCAATAGACTAGGCTAGAATTTGAACCCAGATTGCCCATTTCGCTATCCGCGCCAATATTTATTACTCTAACCTATTGTAGGTTCCTGAAAACACTTATCTATCCAGCTATTTTTCCACATCGTCAGCTGTGATCCGTTTGAGTGGTAAAATGAATTACTTGTGGACAAATTATATTATAGGATGCGCGCGTAGTGTAACGATTAACGAGTTCAAATTCCAGCCTAGAAAATTCACAGAAATAGACTTGGAAAAATGTCCATCTGTTCTCTTTCCGGTAAGAGTAAATGGCACAGCAAACTGTGGATTCTAGTTTTGGTTGGTAATGAAGCGAGAAAAAGACGACCGTGAATTCAGAACAAGTAAGACTAGCAACCCATTCCACAAAAATTTTTTTACGGAAACTGGAAGAGCATCTACACCCTTAATTGAAAGCTTTAGACCCCTTGGAGTAACAGGGTGTAATCGATTTATATTTTTCCTCATATTAGGCCACTTGCTGTGGTGTGCAGTGATAGGAATCTATTTTCGGGATGTATGATGGAATTTGATTGGTCTTGAAAAATATTGCGTCATCCATTATGGCATCAGATTTTTATCACGCCCAGACACTATTGTCTCGATTGTCGATTAGTTGTCCTCCAGCCATTGTCTGTGATAGACGTTACTCAAAGGAGCATACGAAATTTGTAACGCTTCACGAATACACCAGTGAGCAAATCAAAGTACTTTAGATTGGCCCGGAAACTCTCCTGATTTAAATACAATCGAGAATCTGTGGTCAATCTGCAAGGAACGTCTTCGTGGAATGGTCATATGAAGTACTAACGTGTTCAATGGGTCATGTTTCATTGGAAAAAGACGAAAAAAATTAAATAATCACGGAATTATTCATTTTGTTTCAATTAATTTACAAAAGGGTGTACATGGCAGTGAATACTGGACAATCTCTTCAAGGATGAAGAAGAGACTTGAAGTACCAGAGATGTCGTTCTCCAAAAAGATGCTGCGAATACCATGGACTGAACATGTAAGCAACGACGAACAGAAAATGGAAACGAAAAGGACACTTATACCTAACCTCAGGGAGAGTAAGTTGTAATTTGTTGGGTAGATAATGAGGAATGGCGGGTTATAAATTTCGATAGCCACAGGACAGATTGAAGGCAAGATGTTTGTTTTGTTTCAGTTAATTCTCACAACGGTGTAGCATGGTAAAGCCGTGTCACTATACACTCCAGTAGAGTCTGTTATGCTCGGATGTTTACTGAATATTTTCCATTTATTTAATACTAAAGCTTAATGTTACGCTAACATCGGTACACACAATAATGCTCGTTTTGCAATACAACTTCGTTTTAATGTTGGGTTTGCAAATTGTTTGCAAATTTGTCACAGATAACTCTCAAAAGAACTCTTAAAAATGGAATTCTGCATAAAACACGTATTATTTCAGTTCAATCTTTTTATTCACAGAAAAAATTATAGTAAAATTTTGTAGGAGACCGAAGTCATAAGTAGTAACAGTGTTTGTATAGTTACCCAGTATCGGACGAGCACATAATTTTTCATTTTACTAACCTCGACGAGAATATCAGTTTGCCCGCTAATATGCTCCGACAATGAATCCGAACAATGACGTCACACTATAAATTAGACACTTCTAGACAGAGAACAATAGCAGAAATTATAATTTCCCTGTGTGATTGGAAAAGAGGACAGCGATCGATAACTTAGTAAGCAAGCTTAGCATATTTCTACCCACGTCATAAAAATTTCAAATGATTGCAAACTGGGACAAGGCAATGGCGTAAGTAAACGCGTTTATTTCTGTACTTTTGCTAAATATAGATTTTCTCTTCATTTTCCTTTCTGCCTGTCTGTGGATCTGCCGAAGGTACCACTCTTTCTTTCGTATTTTTTCTTTCTCACTTTCTTTATTTCGTTCTTTCGTATTTTATTCTTTCTCTCTTTCTTTCGTATTTTTTTCTCTCTTTCTTTATCTCTTTCTTTCGTATTTTTTCTTTCTTTTTTTCTTTCTTTATTTCTTTCTTTTGTATTTTTCTTTCTCTCTTTCTTTATCTCTTTCTTTCGTATTTTTTCTTTCTCTCTTTCTTTCTTTCTTTCGTATTTTTTTCTCTCTTTCTTTATCTCTTTCTTTCGTATTTTTTCTTTCTCTCTTTCTTTATTTCTTTCTTTCGTATTTTTTCTTTCTCTCTTTCTTTATCTCTTTCTTTCGTATCTTTTCTTTCTCTCTTTCTTTATTTCTTTCTTTCGTATTTTTTCTTTCTCTCTTTCTTTATCTCTTTCTTTCGTATTTTTTCTTTCTCTATTTCTTTATTTCTTTCTTTCGTAATTTTTTCTCTCTTTCTTTATATCTTTCTCTCCTATTTTTCTTTCTCTCTTTCTTTATTTCTTTCTTTCGTTTTTTTTCTTTTTTCTTTATTTAATTTCTTTCATTCGTTTTTCTTTCTTTTTTCTTTAGTTTTTTTTTCTTTTTTTTCTTTCTTTCCCTATTTCTGACATTTTTCTTTCTGTCTTCTTTATTTCTTTCTTTCGTTTTTCCTTTTCTCTTTCTTTCGTTTTTCCTTTTTTCTTTCTTTCGTTTTTCCTTTTTTCTTTCTTTCGTTTTTCCTTTTCTCTTTCTTTCGCTTTTGTTTCTTACTTTCGTTTTTCTTTCTTTCTTTTTCTCTTTATTTCTTTATTTTTACTTTCTTTTTCTTTCTTTCTTTGTCTATTTCCTTTTCTCTTTATTTCTCTCTTTCTCTCTCTCTCTTTCACCGTCTGTTCACAAATAATTCGCAATATATATAAAATGCCCAATATATCAACAAACAAGAACCTATTTTATTGTGCTGATGATTTCGAAAATATATAATAGTTTCATTTTTAGTCCAAAATACTCGCTAAATTGTTGACGTCAATTATACACTGTTATATTTTAATACACAAGTTAATATTCTAAAAAATAAACGTGTTATTAACAAAGTAATATTAGTTAAGCTTTAAGTAAATGTTTACATGTGTTATATATTATGTGAATTTCACATTATAATATTAATACTTATTAATCGATACTGATAATTTGTTTGGGGCTCATCATACTTTCTTATACAAAGAAAGTGCAGAATATCGTTTTTGATTTAAAAAACAGATTATACACAGGGCATAGATGAACATGTATTTGACCGACGCAATACATCTTATACTTGAATAAATTATCCTATTTTTAACGAATAAAAATGTTGAGGAAATAGAAAGGTTTTTGCGAAATTTTATGAAATTATCTAAGTGGTGTGGGTGGTGGGGGGTTAAAATATGTAAAAAGTATTTTTTACCAAAATTTTCTAAAAAAAAAATTCAAAAATAATTTAATTCATTTGTGAATAAGTCCTGAAAATGTCATTAAAATCGAACAATTATTTGATTTTTACAAGTATTTTCAAGTCAATGTGTTTTCAAAGAAAAAAAAAACGCAAAAAGTCAATGTTATTATTATGCCACCCTGATGACGTAAACAAAACAAGAGTTTAACTAAAACTTCGAACGTTTTAGAAAGGATTAAAAAATTTCAAAAAATAATTAAAAAATACTTTGCTCTTTCCTCTTAATAATAACATAAACATTTTGACGATAATACTTTATTTTTATTAAGTTTGTGGCCTTTTTCATTATGCTATGCTGTTTTCCCGCGAAAAAGTGGAGGTACCTACTTTGAATATTGCTGATACATCTAGTCTGGTGCACCTGTTATATATTTAGAGATTCTTGATAAAATCCAAAGAAGAATATTTTTAGTGGATACTTGTGGTCCGTTTATTCATTAAAATGCTCCTTGGAGAATCTAAATCACCTAATCTTTTTTTCAAACTTGCACTATTCTAACTGAAAATCTGCACTGAATTGAAAAATAATGAACGCAATAAATCTATGATATTATTTAATTAGAAAAGCTTTTAATTGCTTTAGTAAATAAGTTATATAAAGATATTATTGTCTGAAGAAGTAAAATTTTTCCGATGAATAATGAATTTTTACAAAAATTTTTGTATTTTTTAAAAATTTTAATTATAATAATTTGTACTCCCTCCGTTCCGAAATAGTTGTACAAAAACATTTTCATACTGTTCCAAAATAATTGTTCCAGAAGATAAAAAAGCCCAAAAAGAACAAAAAATATCATTTATTCTCATACTCAACAGTAAATGAGTAATATTAGTGAATTGTCATATAAATAAGTGTAAAATATATCGAAACTGATATACATAAACAGTTAAATTGATAACAAAAATAACTGGGGAAGGTTTACTTTAACAAAAGCAGATTTTGTTGCAACTCGTCAGAAATAGAAATGGATACTTCAAGTTTTCCTTCTCTTTCGTGCTTCTCTTTAGACATGTGCCGGAGTTTATAGTTGTTATCGCCGTCAACTAAAATAACTTGTTCCATTGCTAACTGCAAACTTAGAAAAGTATTGTTAAGCTTCGACTTCTGAAGTTTATTGAAGCTTTCTTCCACTGCTTCAATGAGCTGGTCAACATTATTTGGAGCTTGCTGGTGCTGAATTGATTGAATTGCATTAAAATAACCCAGATCAAGGACATTGAGATCAGGACTATTTGGAGGCTGGCAAACTAATTCAATTTGCAAACCCAGACGTTCTGCAGCTACGTTTAATTCATGTTCAACCTGTTTTATTGCACCACGCTTCAGGACACGATCTGTGGATCTTTCCAGCAGTGCTTGAAACACAGCACTACGTTCATTATTTGTCAATTTGTGCTTCTTGCAATTTAGTTTAGCATTTCTGCCAATTGGCTTCTCTTCTCCCATCATAATCTCTTGCCAACGGGTGGTCTGAAAAAAAAACAATTTTAATGTGGTGAAAAAGTGATATAATTTGCGCTTCAAATTATTCTACCTGAATAAGCTAATATAAATACTTGAGGAACATCAATGCTAACCTATTAATGTAAACGGCAAACAATTCGACTAAGAATTAGTATATTCCATATGAGATTTCAGGCTATGGAACAACTATTTCGGAACAGAGGGAGTAATAATTTAAAATCATGTAAAATTCTGTATTGGGCTATTTCCTGGATGTCATATAGTAATTAAGTGGAAACGACATTTACGAATCCAAAATTAATTATTAAACGTAGTTACGCTATTCTATTTTTAAAATAATGTTTTATTTTTTAATTTTTACTTAATTTGTTCCCTATTTTCATCTATGAAAGTCTAAACGTGACATTATTATGAAACGGTCACGTGACCTAAGAGTTTTGTCTCTTTACAGAGAAATTAATTTAAGAAAAATTTATATTATTTTCATTTTTTTTATTTGCGCATAAAGCATCTTCGAAAGGTAAATAAAAGTCAATAAATTATTAGATAATTGCAGAAAATATGTTCACTTGTAAAATTACTCGGTAGTTAAAAAAAAAAGGGTTCACTTAGATTTCTTAAATTTTGCATCAGTTCTAGCCAGCCATACTAGCTGTCATCGCTTCGTCACTCATCGGCCATCCATTATCGCCTCAGATAAGCTATAAGTAGGACCAAACATTAAGTAAATGGTTGTATATTACTTTTTATGCTATAAGTAAGTAATATTTATTTCAAATCAGATTAATTTAACATTAAATTTTCTAATTTTACTCAAATAACGTGTCAGAAATATATATATATTTTTGGAAGAGTTTTAAAATCGATAATTATTTTGTTTACAAATTGCTGAAAATTAAGAAAATGGCTTCTTTTAAGAAAATATTAAGAAATCGAAATTAAATTTGACATTCCAATTCATATAATTTCTATCTGAAATACACCAGAATATTTTAATTACTGGAAATAATAGATTTAATCATTTAGCTTTCAATTAAAGCTCAAATGAAATTTTCAAGGATGTTTTTTCATTTTTTTAAATTCATTTTAATCTTTAGGCATCGAAAATTTATGCCGAAATAGTGGAGGTACCTAATTCAAATCAAAGAAGAATTCTGGCAAGAAAATCTGGAAATCAACTTTCCAAGCTGCGAACTTAGCAAATGATTCAATATAATCTTTCAGCTTCATGTCAGCGGAAATCCTTGGTCCGAGTAAGCGAAATGACTCACTCTCCTGGAGGTTAGCATCTGCCTTGCACATGGAAGATAAACAGCGTTATCTTTTGGAGGGAAAAAAATTAACAAGGTATTCTTTGCACTTAATTGACAACAGAATACAGATCGTTTTTGAGATCAGCTGCTAATTTCACCTTATCGAACCGATCAGACAAGACTAAATGTTAGTGTCATCAGATACGGAGTTGAGAACTTATGACACCAGTAAGGTCATTGATGAAAATTAGGAACAACGTAGTTCCAAGGATAGAATCCTAGGTGTCACCTGTATAAATGCAAAAAGATCTAGAAGAGTGGCCATTCAAGATAACATTCATTTTCCAATTTGATAAGAAGGAATGAACCAGTCCATCGTCCTCGGTATGACGATAAACTACACCCGCGTCCTGGGTAAGACGATAAACTACAGCGTCCTAGGTAAGACGATAAACTATATCCAGCAGCAAGGCAGGAAGTTTTGAGGAGCGTTGAACTACCTTTTAATTGCTGGTGTTTCCTAATCCGCACTGACGCGGGCTGGTGGCACCTGTTGTTGTCCCGCTATGGGCAAATAGTTAACCCCCGAACTGGGGTTAAAACGTGTAAAGATAAGCTGTATTACCTTCAGTACATTTTTGTAAAAACAATTATTAGAAGCAATGAATTTTTGAATACAAAATTATTAGCAATACATTTTTGAAAACAAAATTACGAG
>OZ038482.1:15163933-15173933 GCA_964036315.1 Acanthosepion esculentum | reverse complement strand
GTTACCGTGAAAGTATTTGTAGTAAAGTCAAAGGGGGGCGACGGCACGTCTGTGAGAGAACGACTGTAAATGAGATGCCAGATCAGGGCCAACCACATTGCATATTCGATTCTGGATTTTGTCGATGACCCTAAGACGAGCAGCGGGGGCTCCAGATCATATACAGGCTGGTCCAAAAGTAGGTGGACTGTATGTGGAATAGGTTTGTATCGGTTATATTATTACAACTGAGTATCTTGATAAAACATTTCCTGAGAAATGGATTGGCCGAAGAGGTCCAATTGATTGGCCGGCATGTTTACTAGACTTAACCCCAATGGATTTCTTCTTTTGGGGAGTACTCAAGGACAAAGTTTATAGTCGAAAACCAAGAAGTGTCGGTGATTTGAAAAAATACATGAGAGATGCACTTCAAGAAATTAATACCCAAAAAGACTTGTGCAAAACAATTTGTCGAAGCGTTACAGGTAGACTTCAAAGCTATGGAAAACAGTTTGAGCACCTGCGTTGATAAAATTTAAGGGCTTTTGTATTATTGTTCACAATAAAATTTAAGGGCTTTTGTATTATTGTTCACAATAAAATTTAAGGGCTTTTGTATTATTGTTCACAATAAAATTTAAGGGCTTTTGTATTATTGTTCACAATTAAATTTAAGGGCTTTTGTATTATTGTTCACAATAAAATTTAAGGGCTTTTGTATTATTGTTCACAATAAAATTTAAGGGCTTTTGTATTATTGTTCACAATAAAATTTAATTGTCAATGTAATAATTGCGTTAGTAAATATCATTCCATGTATATGGAATCTCAAAATAAATGTAATTATTTATATCCACCGGGTATGACCATCCGAATGGAATTTAATAAGCAAATATCGAAAAGACATTAGCCATAGGCGATCTGTTTCTCCTGTCAGACCTCACCATATCAACCGCAATATAGTTATGGGTGTATATATAATAGTAAAAATACTTCAGTATCCTGAACAGACACAGGAAGGTGACTAAATAGAGAGAGGACAGTATTTTGCCAAAAACGGTAGCAGACATGATTGCTAAAAAGAAAACGGTAGAGAGACAGCGATGAACGTACCCAAGGACATTCCAGCATATGCATGGGAAAAAGTTTCAACTGAAGGAACGGTCGGCAAAACACACATGTTCTGGGGTGGAAAACTAAAGTTTGACAAAGAATAAACATGTATTCACACGAATAAGCAATGTCTTCCAGGCACCTGCATATAAACATTTAACATAGGAACGAACATAACCTCCTATATATAGTGAATGAGTGTGTGTGCGTGTGTGTGTGTGCGTGTGTTTAAAGTGAGTTTTAAAGCATTCCTTTTTTTTCGAGGTTATTCATGAAAGACATATGCGCATTATAATGCCTGTAATTTTCTTTTACGTTTGTGCACTCAGGTGATAGATAGATATAAACAGACTGTAATAGATAGATAGATAGATAGATAGATAGATAGATAGATAGATAGATAGATAGATAGGTATGAACAGACTTAGATATGAACAGACTGTGATAGATAGATAGATAGATAGATAGATAGATAGATAGATATGAACAGACTTAGATAAGAACAGACTTAGATAAGAACAGACTGTGATAGATAGATAGATAGATAGATAGATAGATAGATAGATAGATAGATAGATAGATAGATGTTTTTTATTCTCTTCAATTAGACCATTAATGTCTAACTGAATCACAGGACTGAGTGGTAATATCTATAAACAAACGAAACGCTCTGAAAGACCAACTCTGCTAAGATTTAAAATGGCCATTGTATTACATCATAATTCGCTTACATTACATTATAATTTTTTGTTTTGTTTTGTTTTTTGCTTTTTGTTTTCGATACAAAGCAGAAACCACACGCCGGGGCGTGATTTCTTTTGGCGTAACACGATTAAATTGCACTTCCTCATTGAGGTATGAGGCGACTTCCAGATAAGTGTGCAAATTGCCAATGATAGTTTTGGATCAACGTTCGTACTCACCTCGATGATCTCTATTATCAGGGACTGATTGCTAAAAGGATAATCTCCAGGTTATTAGATGCGAATTATAGCGCCATTGTCTTGATTTATTTGCAAATACTTTTTTGTACTTGTTATATTAAAGAAGCAATACGTGTAGGTACAGAAATGTCCTCGGGTCATCCAAGAAGTCTTTCATCATAAAAGTTTGATATTTCATCAGTTGATCAGATTGCAGGAAGTTGACTGGGCCTATGATGACGCATATCATATCTTAACATTATATCTTAACATCATATCTTAACATTATATCTTAACGAACATCATACTTATATATCATTTTAATATAAGTGTTATGAAGACGAACATATTTGCTATCAATCTGAAAACGCTATTATATGCCTTCAACTACATATATTTTGTACATAACTTGATGCTTTCAGGTTAAGCGTTTGTTTATAGATTTCGGGTTTTTACATGTTGTGTTTGAGGTGTTATACATGTTAGTATAAATATATTAAGGTAGGTTTGGTTTGGTTTATTTTGTTTTATGGCACATAAACCTCAATATGTTAATTTAAGATATGTTCATATGAATAGAAAATCTATTCTTTGTTAGAAATCAGTTTGTAATATGGTTTCATTGATCTATTTTTGTAAAGATTTTTGAGAGTGTCAAATGTATTGTTGGTAATATTTTTTTCAAAAATGTATTGCTGGTATTTTTTCAAAGTATTTTTTCAAAAGTGTATTGCTGTTTTTTTTTGTTTTGTTTTTTCAAGGCAATATTTTTTGCAAAAATGTATTGCTGGCAATTTTTTTCAGGATAATAATTTTTTTTTCAAAAATGTATTGCTGGTATTTTTTCAAGGTATTTTTTCAAAAGTGTATTGCTGTTTGTTTTTGTTTTGTTTTTTCAAGGCAATATTTTTTGCAAAAATGTATTGCTGGTAATTTTTTTCAAGATAATATTTTTTTTCCAAAATGTATTGCTGGTATTTTTACTAAAAAAATAATTTTATAGTATTTTGATCTCAGTTAAGGAGTTAACTATTTGCCCATAATTGGGACTCTAACAGGTGCAACCAACCTCGGGTCAAGGTGAACCTGGGAACAACAGCAATTAAGAGGTGGTTCCACGCTCCTCAAAAGTACGTGACCAAAGACATTGCTGCCCGGTTTAGTTCATCATCATACCCAGGACGAAACCCCATTTATTTATTTCTTGTTATTTCAAAAGGGGGGTAAATCAGCTCAGAAAATCGTTTTCTAATTCGAATGTCTTCTGTGATTATTTTTCTTTGTCAAAATTATGACAAGTATAACGTTCTTTTCTTAATTTGAGATTCTTTCTTCTAATCTGCTTCCTCTCAGTACGGACATTTCCTTCTGCTTAGAAAAATAGCCGAAACATAATCAGACATGGTGGGTGATAACTGACTGAGCGAAAATCACAAATCAGACTACGTTTAAATGGTCTTCGATATGCGATGTCTTTTATCGGATGTATAGGATATTTTGACGTTCAGTTTAGGAATAAAGATTAGATCCTTGTCAAAATGAAGAAATGACTTCAGAAGTATTTGTCATTTTAACCTGGCCTATTTGTTTGCTATTTTGTCTTTTTGCTACTGGTGCGAGATTTTTTCGACATGTTTTTTCGGAGTTAATGTTTTGCAGTTTTCTGATTGTAGCTTCAAAAAACGTTACGGGAAATGTGAAAATACAGGGTGTCCATAAAGTTTGAGTGCACTTTAAAAAATTTATAACTTTATTTGTATTTGCGATAGAAATAATCTGTAAAAAATGTTATAAAGTTTAATGTACCTAGTTTTAAGTATAGCTAAAATAACTAATGTGATTTCAGGCATTACTATAAATCAGTTGGCAAATGTTTTCCGTGAACTGCAAAATCGCGTTACCCTTTGTATTGCTAATGATGGAGGACGTGTGGAAACTTAAATAAAATTTCAATAAAACCTTAAAAAATATAGATTTACTTCTTTCTAATCCTTTTTACAAATTATTTCTATCGCAAATACAAATAAAGTTATAAAGTTTTTAAAGTGCACACGAACTTTATGGACACCCTGTATTTAGAAACGAAACAGAAAATATGTCAAGAATAAAGAACGAGATTTTAACGTTTGAATCAATGCAAAACTGATATGAAACGAAACTACAAAGAAATTAATGTCAGTATCATTTCTGATTATGAAGATAAAATCGTGAATAATTTGTAATTCTGAAGTCTTTTTCCCATCATCTTTAACACTCGATTGAGATTCTCTTCAGAAAAAGAAAATATTTCGATGGTTATTAAAAATGTTAAGCTTAGATAAATTGTTTTGATAGGACACCTTTGTGCAAATTAATTGAAACAACCGCTTTAGTTTCCTTTCTTTTAACATACGGACAGTTTTAGATCCACTGGCGTGACATGGTGTAATCGATTTATATTTTTCCTCAAATTAGGTCATTTGCAGTGGTGTCCAGTAATATAACTCCTTTTTCGGGGTGTATGATGAAATTTGTTCGGCTTTGCAAAATACTGCGCCATCCGCGATTGCATCGGATTTTTAGCGCGCCCAGACACTATTGTCTCGACTGGCAATTAGTTGTCCTGAGGCCATTGTCTGCGATGAACGTTACTCCAAGGAAGCGTACTAAAATTATAACGCTGCACGAGCAATATTTACCAATGAGCAAATCAAAGTACTATAGACTGGGCCGGAATCTCTCCTGATTTAAATCCAGTCGAGAATCGATGGTCAATCTGCAAGGAACGACTTCGTGAATTGAATATATGAAGTACTAACATAGCATTCGGTCAAGTTTCATTGGAAAAACACGAAAAAAATAAATAATAAGAGAATAAGGGGTTTTGTTTCAATTCATTTGCCTAAGGATGTAGATGTAGATGTAGGTAGTTTTATGTGTCTGCTTTGATTTTATTCATCTTCATTGTTATTATTCTTTATAATGTGTTAAGCTTTTCGCTGTTGTATATTTTGTAGGCCTTTCAACATTGTGGGTGAAATAATAAGGATATTTAATATTTAAAAAAATGTTTTCCATGTATATTTCTTTGTGCAAGCATTGGGGGATGCAGATACTTAATGCTCTTAAATAATATCCTATAATCATTTCAGATTTAATCATGTTACAGTGGTGGGAATAAAAATTGATAAGGTCATTCTTGTTTGTAGATTTTTCTGTACACCACCAACTGAAGTTCGTTATTATCTCTCTGCAGCATAATATCTAGTATTTGTTATTATCTCAATGCTGCATAATATCTAGCATGTGTTATTATCTCTATGCAGCATAATATCTAGCATTTGTTATTATCCCTATGCAGCATAATATCTAGTATGTGTTATTATCTGTATGCAGCATAATATCTAGTATTTGTTATCTCTGTGCAGCATAATATCTAGTATTTGTTATTATCTCTATGCTGCATAATATCTAGTATTTCTTATTATCTCTATACTGCATAATATCTAGTATGTGTTATTATCTCTGTGCAGCATAATATCTAGTTTTTGTTATTATCTCTATGCAGCATAATATCTAGTATGTGTTATTATCTCTATGCAACATAATATCTAGTATTTGTTATTATCTCTATGCTGCATAATATCTAGTATTTGTTATTATCTCTATGCTGCATAATATCTAGTATGTGTTATTATCTCTATGCAACATAATATCTAGTATTTGTTATTATCTCTATGCAACATAATATCTAGTATTTGTTATTATCTCTATGGAAGATAATAATAGTATTTGTTATTATCTCTATGCAGCATAATATCTAGTATCTGTTATTATCTCTATGCAGCATAATATCTAGCATATGATATTATCTCTATGTAGCATAATATCTAGCATTTGTTATTATCTCTATGCAACATAATATCTAGTATTTGTTATTATCTCTGTGCAACATAATATCTAGTATTTGTTATTATCTCTATGCTGCATAATATCTAGCATGTGTTATTATCTCTATGCAGCATAATATCTAGTATTTGTTATTATCTCTATGCAACATAATATCTAGTATTTGCTATTATCTCTATGCAGTATAATATCTAGCATGTGTTATTATCTCTATGCAGCATAATATCTAGTATTTGTTATTATCTCTATGCAACATAATATCTAGTATTTGTTATCTCTGTGCAGCATAATATCTAGTATGTGTTATTATCTCTATGCAGCATAATATCTAGTATGTGTTATTATCTCTATGCTGCATAATATCTAGTATGTGTTATTATCTCTATGCAGCATAATATCTAGTATTTGTTATTATCTCTATGCAGCATAATATCTAGTATTTGTTATTATCTTTATGCAGCATAATATCTAGTGTTTGTTATTATCTCTATGCAACATAATATCTAGTAAGTGGTAAAGGGGTAAGTCAGATTCAAAGGTAAAATCTATTGTCGATTTGACGTCATTAAGTTTGTTGACAAAATCGGGTAGAATTATGTCTTGTGACTATATTAATATTGGAGAAACTTGCAGAAATTAAAACACCCGTATCTGGAAACGCAAAAGGCGTCTCATACGTAACATTTTATCAAATGCCTTAGTGATACATAGACATAAATTCAATCAAAATTTTGATCTAAAGAATGCGGCACATTAAAAGAGAAAGTGACTTAGACGGACAATTCTTGAGAGTGCCGCTATCGCATCTTATCAAAATATAAATCTACGCCCGAATTTCTTCAAATATCTACATTCTTTAAGAATTAATAATTTCCCAAGCCAGCATACATAACTATTAAGATGCTAAAAACGAAAATAAAACGGTTAAACTTATAATCTCATGTTATATAAAATACAAAGTACATAAATTAATCACAAACTTAAATAATTTAGATGGTAATCTGCACAAAACTTTCAATAATATCTTATTTAAGCAATATTATTTAAGCATGATTATTTAAGCATGATTATTTAAGCATGATTATTTAAGCATGATTATTTACAAAATAGCAATGACAGTAGCAGAAAGGATAGCTTTTCAAATTTGTTTTATTATTTAAACAAGAATCCATCGTTACTAGAGATTCACTATAAAAAAACAACAGTTCTCGTTGCTTTTCTAAATAACTTAAATAAATTAGAAAAAAGGATTCTATAAAAGGTTAACTTTCAAAAGACTTCTTTTGGTTTTGCGCAGTAACTGAGACACGTCAGAAGATAGGAAGATCAGTAAAAAAAAAAGAAAAGAAAAAAAAAACGCCGTTAACTAAGTAACCTTCCGAGCATGACTGCGGGGCTAAATCTTCAAATTTACCAATCACTTTCTCAATCTGGTTGTAAATCCAATCAAAACTCTTTTTTAAACATTCCACCACAAGCAAGACGATAGAGCCCCGATGGGAGTGAAGAGAATTGAGAAAGTGCTACTGAGGAGAAAGGACAATAAAAAGAGAGAAAAGATGAAGGTTGCATTTCAATTTTAAATATCGTGGTTGACAGGGAAACAAGAAGTTGTGTGGAATAAATTGAATATTGCTGTTAATAAACAGAAGCCGTCTAACAATTTGCAACGCGTTTCTTCATAGGAAAAAGGACTGAAAATATCAGCCTGGCAATGCAGAAGTGTTGGTGGGGATTACAGAAAATGGCTATGGTCTATGATCTATGCCAACAATTAAGTATTTTTGGAGGCGGGCCTGAATACCTATACAGAAATTATTATAATTAAATACTGAAAATCATCGAATTAAATAATTAATAATATTAATCATTTCTTATTTATTATCAGTGTATAGAATAAATGTTTCTTGTTTTCGTTTTAAGGAAAAAGGCCAGTAAATAAAATAATAAAAGAATATAAAGGGTGTTTCATTAAGACGGGTTATATATTAGGTTGGTGCAAAAATAATGTCGTTTTCTCACATGAATTTGAACGTCAAAAAACGACATTATTTTTGCACCAGGCTGTTTCATTAAGACGGATCAAAGTCAGCAGTAAATAAATCAGTGTTATTGGTGAGAATTTATTTATTTCTCTATTGGATCATGTTATTTAAGTCATGGCAATTATGCGTGAAAAATATCACCCAATCTGAAAGAGAAAAAAATCATTAGATGCTTAAAGTTAATTCACATTAAAATCGGTCTAAGTTATTGGAACACCCTTTATATATATATATATATATATATATATATATATATATATATATATATATATGTGTGTGTGTGTGTGTGTGTGTGTGTGTGTGTGTGTTTGTATGTGTGTGTTTGTTTCCGTGTATGAATACAAGGGTTTGCAGTTTATTTCAGAGCCCAACCAAGAAAATATTTTCAAAAATTGACGTGCCGTCATTTGTTCAGATTTTAGGAAATAGCGCGAACCAATAAATTTCAGCTTCCCTTCGTATATATATATATATATATATATATATATATATATATATATATATATATATACATATATATTAAATTTAAAAACTCTGCATGCAAAATTTTCATTTATACGTCCATTGAGTACTTTAATACAACTGTTTCCCGGTCTAATTCAACTTTGACGAATAGCTGTTTTATAACTATATATATATATATATATATATATATATATATATATATATATATATATATATATATATATATATATACAATTTAAGATAGATAGGCAAGCAACTCTCAGCTGCAGCCAAAATAAAAAAAATGATCGGGAGACGATAGCTTGTTTATTAAGGCCAGACGTGCGAATCACTGGCTACGTGACGAGTGGAAATTTCCGTTCGATATCCACAAATAGCCTTCACGACCAGCAACTGCAAACTGCCATTCCAACATTCGACGTGGTCCGCCAAATTCTGACACCGTCCACCTCGTGGCCCCATTCCTCGAGTCTCAACAACGAGCTCTTATTCATTTAACACCCTGACCACTTTACTGTCTAATGGCAATTTGTTTAAATCGCACTCCTTTCTTTTCTTTCTTTTTTCTTTCTTTCTTTTCTTTCTTTTTTCTTTTCTTTCTTTTTTCTTTCTTTCTTTTTTCGTTCTTTCTTTCTTTTTTCTTTCTTTCTTTTGTCGTTCGTTGTTTTTTCTTTGTTTTTTCTTTCTTTCTTTCTTTCTTTTTCTTTCTTTCTTTTTTCGTTCTTTCTTTTTTCTTTCTTTCTTTTGTCGTTCGTTGTTTTTTCTTTGTTTTTTCTTTCTTTCTTTCTTTTTCTTTCTTTCTTTTTTCTTTCTTCTTTTTTCTTTCTTTTTTCTTTCTTTCTTTCACTCTTAAAATTTAAAGGCCTTTTCGTAAGTCGTATCAATTTTATTTAGATAGTTGCCTTATACTTTATACTATATAAATATATTTTAAGGTAAGCTTGGTTTCACACTGTAAGATGAGACAGAGAAAGATTGTGTTGCTCCAAGTCGGGAGGGTCTACTTTTAAAATTAATACTCAGATTCTTAAGTTCTGTTTTTATCCAATACAACTAACTTAACAAGAAGAAAAACTTTAAAAACAGATGACTCCGAATCGTCTTTGTCGACTAGTTAATGATCATTTCAATTTATCTCGCAGACCATTTCGCGAGTCTTCTGAGTTTCAGTCGCCTTTTCCTTGTGCCGCATTAAACTAATTTAAAAATGTTACGACTATGTGATGAAAAGTTTAGTAAACCACCCGACTTTAACAGGGGCCACACCCCTGTGTACATATTCCAGTCACAACTACCTTTAGTGTGTAACTAAGTCACACGTGGAAAAATCTTTATCAAAACGCTGACTCTCGTTTAAGAAGTTCGGTTCTCACTCAGTGACTCATTTACAACGTTATAATTTTTCATGTAATGTTTGCTTAAGGAATAGGAAGTAAATTCTTTCAATTTAAATATTTACGAAAATTTTATAACTCTGCTAAAGAGCCTATTTCTGGGGTGTCCATAGTACATCTTTCTCACTATACATATCTCCTCTCTAACTACACACACACACACATATATATATATATATATATATATATA
>OZ038482.1:15143933-15158933 GCA_964036315.1 Acanthosepion esculentum | reverse complement strand
TGCGTACTTCGTTTATTGCTCACATATTAAATTATTATAAGCCTGTGAACCTTTCATACTTTGGTAGGAAAATATGGGTTTAAGAATCTCCTCAGGCTAATTCATATTCGCCTTAATTTAAATAATGAAAGTATAAACAAAATACAATATGCATTACATGACTTTGGTTCGGTCATATCAACAAATTGAATGATCATAAAGCAAAAGGCATCATAGGATAATTTTTTATGAGCTTTCAACGGTCAAACAAACCTCAGATTCGAAGCACTAAGGTCGGCTATGTTAGTTGTAAACAGGGAAAACGAGGCCTGCAATATTGGCAGCGAATCAGAGATTTGTATGGAAACATATTTTCTCACATGCCCACACGCTGGTCAAAGCATACACATAGCAGGATTAAGGCTCGACCTAGCTTTGTCGAAACCTACGTGTGTGTGCTCCAGATTGGTCACAAAACCGTTCAGTGGAGGCCAGTCTTCCTGCGACCTCAGCAAGAGATATAAAGCTCTTGATCTCTTTTCAGCCCCAGAACGTGCACAGAACACCTCTTCTGACACCACATTCTTCTCGTTCTATAATAAACACTCGGAAAAGACCTCCAATCTGTGGTTGACTGGGGCAGGAAATGCCTTGTAAACTTTAATACCTCCAAAACGAAACTGCTCTCCTTTGCCCACCAGAGAGATCCCTTCCTGCCTTCCATCAAAATGGCTGATTCCCAAATCCTTGAGAGCGCCTCGTTACGCCTGCTTGGTCTCATGCTGTCCACTGACATGGAATAAATATATTGAATTAATAGCTTCATCTACCACAAAGAAAGTTGGTCCTCTGTGTCGTGCCAGAAAGTTTTTTCTGGTCTGAGTCCATCCTTCAAATCTATGAATCAACCAACCGTGGAATATTGCTGTCATATATGATCTGGTGCTCCCGCTGTACGTCTCGAAGTCCTCGACAGAATCCAGAGATGAATATGCAAGATGATAGGTCCTGATCTGTCCTGATCTACCATCTAGTCTATAATTGCTTTCACACAGACTTGCCGTGGCTTCTCTCTGTCTCTTCTACAAGTATTTTCACGGCAACTGCTCCGACGAGGGACTTTCGCTGGTTCCCAGACTGCATGAATTTAAGCGAGCTACCAAGCTGGCATCCGATCCCACCCTTTCACTGTCAAAACGGTTAAATGTAACCGTCTCTTCTACTCGAACAGCTTCTTCTCTAGCATTTCCCGTCTGTGGAACTCCTTCTCCTAACTTGCTTTCTCCGATGACTATAAACGTCAAATATTCAAGTGTAATGTCAATCGACATCTGATACCCTGAGCTTGTTCCCCGTCTTTCTCTGTATCCTTTCCTCAAACACGCATCTTTACTCTTGTTCTCAATTATCTGTAGCCCCTTGCTTGTTAGTGATACCTCCGCCTTTCTTGCAAGTGAATTGCTTTAAAAAACATTCAGAAAAGCTAAAAACATTGTACATTGTATCATATTGTTTCTCAATGAGAATAAATATACTTGATATATTTTTGACCAATTCTTATTCTTTCTCAGATTTATCCATACTTTCTATTAATATAATTCATATCAGGGTGAAAACAAAAGGAATATATATATATATATATATATATATATATATATATATATATCAAAGTGTAGGAGAACGAACAGTAGGATTACAGCGTTCAAATCATTAATATTATAATATTAAAAATAGAGCTTAATACACAAATTAGAGCCATAAATATTTATTTATCTTATGCAGGGTTACATTAGAACATGCACATATCCACTACAAAATTGTACATTTTTGTTTCAACGTCTAAAAAAGGGAAAACCTTTTTTAATTCATGATTCCCCACTTGATGAGCGTATAAAAAAATGCATTAATGACCTCTGTATATAAACAGTCAATATACATGGCCTGACTGACGATTACGTTTAGCATGAAATAGACTGTCGCCTCTTGGTGTTGACTTCAATGTCTAAGTTTATATTTATATACGGTCTGTGAAATTAATATATATATATATATATATATATATATATATATATATATATATATATATATATATATATATATATATATATATATATATAATATCTGGATAAAATGAATGAAACAAAATTGGGTGTTTTTTTTATGAAAGTATTTATTTCTGTGTTTTTGTATATATTTATTTATTTAATATTTCAGACCACCTAGGTCTTTCCTCAGAAATCAAATAAAATCATAAAATCAACACCCAATTTTGTTTCATTCATTTTATCCAGATATATACATATCAAGAAAGTATACGTGGCCTCTCATTATGCTATATATATATATATATATATATATATATATATATATATATATATATATATATAAATAAATAAATATTATTTTAAATATATATATATATATATATATATATATATATATATATATATATATATTAGAAAATTATAAGATATGCATGTTATAACATCCCTATAAAAATAGCCATTTCGTTTCAACACTTTCGTTGTCTGGTCAAGTGCACTTGACAAGAAACCAGAAGTGTTGAAACGAAATAGCTATTTTTATAGTGATGTTATAACATGCATATCATATTTTTTTAAATAAATCTCTCTCTATCTATCTACTTATCTATCTATCTACACACACACGCACACGCACACGCACACACACACATATATATATATATATATTATGTTATTTAGGCAGCAATTTCTCATTAATGCATGTTTCATTAAATAATATAGACAAGTTTTGTCTATTTATTTTAAATAAGTTCGTTTCATATTGTCTGATAAGCTTAATAACATTATCATTGTAAGACGAAAGGAAATCACCATATTTAAATCCAATCTAAGCTATTATCAAAGGTGACAATCGCGTCGCTTCCGTGTCTCGTATACACGAGTTTGTCGTTGCTTTGAAATTTTTCATGCAACAAAAACAGACTCATTATTGTTTTGTCCGTGTGTTGTTTGATATACTGAATGTAATTGTCATCTTTGATAATGGCTTATGTAAGCCAAAAGCTTAGATTGGATTTAATCATGTGGTCACATATGACCACGCGAGAGTGAAAAGGAGAAGTATTAAGTATGGGAAGCCGTTGGTATAAAATGAAAGGAACTTACTTAAAATAAATAGACAAAATTGTCTATATTATTTAATGAAACATGCACTAATATATATATATATATATATATATATATATATATATATATATATATATATATATATATATGCGTGTGTGTGTGTGCGTGTGCGTGTGTGTGTATACATTCGTACCTACAAAAGAGAAAGATGTGAATTTAGTTGCCTTATTCTTTTAGTCGAAATAAAGTAAAGAAGCCTGATATCCAATAATTACGGAAATTTCTCGCTTATAATGAGACAAATTATTTCGTGACTTTCGTCTCGTAGATAATGGAACTAACGAAAATAATTACCTAATTTCATGTGTAAATCTAATGACTAGTGAACACGAACACGTCGTCGGCTGTTGCCTAATAATCAGACGATCGAACGGCCGAGTCTACGAAGTCGAACGGTCGACTCGAAGTCTACGGCCGAGTTGAACGCAGCTCTTTCAGTTCGCTCTCTTGGGGTCTGACACTACAGGAATCATTCTTCTTTGGATCAATTCTTCTTCGATTACTTTCTGTTGAATGTTACTCATAGCCTCCTGCTTCTTTTAGTCAACTGTCTTTTATAGATTTTTCAACTGTCTTTATAGATCTTGTGCCCGATGAGCTGGTAATCCAGCGAAACTTTAATCGTACACCGAACGTAGGTACACGTATATGTACTAATCAATATATATATATATATATATATATATTTGTTCTGTATAACCACATCGAGCACTATTATGTTTACGCCTCATGTATAAATTTGAAGATTATTTATTTGCTTGTCCGCGTATGCACACCAGCACGCGCGTATACCCTTGCTTATATCTCACCGTTTCATATATATATATGTATATATATATATATATATATATATATATATATATATATATATATATATATATATATATATGAAGAAATATATTCTTAAAGTGTGCTATATTTATGGGATAAAGTGCTCAATATCAGAGATAGAGCGTGTGTAAATATAAAAGTGAACATTTAAGTCAACACTTAGAGGCGACAGTCTGATTCATGCTAGACGCAATCGTGGCCTGACGATTGCGTCCAGCATGAAACAGACTGTCGCCTCTAAGTGTTGACTTCAATGTTCACTTTTATCTATCTATCTATCTATCTATCTATCTATATATATATATATATATATATATATATATATATATATATATATATATATATATATATATATCGTCCACAGACAGACTGTTTCGCGACCTGCAGAGAGAAAGGACAATTTTTACGTATCTATTTTTTCGTAAACACACTTGCTACCGAGAGAACTCAATCCGATTTACAGAATATATATATATATATATATATATATATATATATATATATATATATATATATATATATATATATTAATGCAAGACTCTTCGGTAAATCGAACTGAGTTCTCTCAGTCACTGTGTCTTTATCTAAAAATTAAATAAATAAATAAATACACTTAAATTCAACTTCATACCTGCCGTGCGCCTAGGGATGCGGGTAAGAATCCTGACTGACTCCAATTTAGTCGGGTTTCGATCCTAGCTAGAGGCAACCGGACGTCTAGTCACACTGATGAGCTGTGATGCAGCGAAACAGTCTGTCTGTGGATGACTGTGTGTGTGTGTGTGTCTCTGTGTGTGTTCTGTTTTCTTAACCTAGATAAATGTCTTTATCTTACGATTCATTCAGAACTATTTTCTCGTCTTTGTTATATTTCGTAAAGTGTTCCTGTCGATAATCCTAAAAGATTTTCGGAAGGCAACTATGGATGCTGGGGGACATTAGCGGTAAGAATTTCGTAATATGAAACTCAAATATGATAAAGTTGAACAAAATAAGATGACGCATGTTCATACTTAAATGAGTTCATGTTCTAATACATTTTTGTGAACCACACAAAACATTGCACATAAAAATATTAGTTTATCAATATATTTTTTCCTCGTATCGGCACTCAATTCACAAATGAATATTAATAAAATATATCGAACATTATACAATTAAATTTTCATATCGAAATTTACTGACTACTAGCTACTTGTTAGGTTACGGACCTACTGATCCACATTCGTATATTAGAAGTAATTTTCGAAAGCCAGACTGCAGTTGTCTTCATATTTGTCCCCAAAAGGTTTTGATTGACCTATTCAGCTTTTCTGTATAGTCTAAATTTGACGCGAAGAATTTTCGTTGTTCGATAGATCTTTGAAATTACTGTCTTCGTTTTGCTATCTTTTAGGTTTCACCCGTTACATCCCTGCAATATTCAAAATTTCGAGGTAAAATATATTCATTATTCCAGGCATTTTTTTAATTAATTTCTCTCATGATTAACCCAAACTGTTGATATTTTCGTTAGCTTTCCTCACGTATATATTGTTACCCTTCTTTAAAACACTTCGAGGATATTCTTTCTGCTTCCTTTTGCATTATTATCTTTTCTTTTTTCTTTTTATGTGCCCTGTCCTTTCGGGACGTAGGCGATCATGGCTCTCCACCTCCCTCTATCTCTTGCAGCTCTCAACAAGCTCCTTTCCTCTGCTATCTCCCCCAGACCACGTTCTGTCATCCACTCCGCCAGGTATGTCACGCGATGTTTTCCCTTGTCTCTCTTTCCCTCTATTCGACTTGTGAGTATCAGATTCTCCAGGCCTTCCTTCCTCATTATGTGTTCCAGAAACTTCAGCTGCCTCTTCCTGATATTAAGTATAAGTCTCTTCCTTGTTTGCAATCTCTCTAAGATCTCATCGTTGCTCACACGCTCGGTCCATGATATCCTTAACATCCTTCTGTAGAACCACATCTCTGTCGCCTCGATTCTCTTTGTCACCTTTGAGGAAATCGTCCAACATTCGCTGCCGTAATGAAGAATAGATATCACGTAACAGATCAGTATTCTTTTCTTTGTTGCCAAAGATATCCTCCTCTCACGCAGTATTCTGCCCAACTTTTGGAATGTGTCCTGATTGGCCTACATATCTCAGTGTCGCACTTACTGTCCTCCGTCAAGACGCTTCCCAGGTATTTAAACTTCCACGTCTGCTTGATCCTAGTGTTAAATTCAACGGAATCCTTTGACTCAATGTAGAGATCTCCTGTTATTAGTGAGAACGAGAAAACAGGTGAGATCGGAAACTCTCGTTTGGTTGTCTTCTTGCGTGTGAATAGTTGAAGATCTTTTAAGTTGTTATTGATGCTTTACATCTGGCCCTTCCCCTCCTCTTTTATTCTCTCTCTTTTCATCTCTCTACTTCATTCGATCATTCCATCATCTTCTACCGCCATTTCTTACTCATTTCCTCTTTCTTTTCAATTTTTGATTGTGCAGGTAGTGTGACGGTTAGCGGTTCAGAACCGCGTCCAAATTCCCGCCAAATTCCTCACACTCAGATTCGTACGAATACCAGTCGGGAATGTATTTATCTTTCCTTTCCGCTCTACCCCCTTCAACTATAGCTGGTTGAGCCTTTCTAGGCTTGTTTGGAAACCAGTCTAGGAGAAGAACAACGCTGAATTCAAAAAGCAGTTGGCGTGCAAATGGATAGAAGGAAGCCCGGGTGGGTTATCGATCTAGATATAGTTCCTCTGTAAAAACACCCTACCACCAGCAGTTTGGGAAACTCATGGGGAGGAGTCAGCTTGAAAGAAACGAGCACTGACTAAAATTCTTAAGTTATGCGAGTTTTTTTTATATATATACCGTCTTCTTTCAATTCAATTCTCTTATTATATTCTCCCAATATTTCTACCGTCCTGGGTATGACGATAAACTACATCCGCGTCCAGGGTAAGACGATAAACATCCACCAGCAAGGCCTCTGATCAGGAAGTTTTGAGGAGCGTGTAACTACCTAATTGCTGGTGTTCCTAGGTCCACCTTGACCCGGGATGGTGATGCCTGTTGAGATCTCGGTTGCGAGCAATTAGTTGACCCCCAAACTGAAAATATAAAAATAGGTTTTAATACCAGCAATACATTTTTGCAAAGGGTTATTACCAGAAATGTATACCAGCAATAAAATCTTGTCGGCATTAAATAAACCATCCAGGTTGATATGCCGTTAAACAAAACAAACCAAACCAAACCAAAACCCAATATTTCTTCTTCCCTAATTACCAACGTCCTCACAAGGCAAGATGTGGCACAAGGCCAGTTTTTAACGTGGGGCGTTCCGATCCCGCAGGATCAGGTAAAAATAGCTCATAGATCCCGTATACACATGATCGGGTTTGTCTACCTCTCCAAACGAGACTGCCCTTCGGCATAGCCTTGTCTGGGTTCCTCTTCGGCCGGAGGCAGAGAGTTCGACATGAGAGGAAGAGCAGGGGGAAGCCTCCTCCTCGCTCAATATTTCTTCCTCTGTCTTCGCCTCTTAACACTTTCTTTTTTTAAAGGACATTTCCTTTTTTTTTTCTTTCGTTTTCTCATTTTGTAAAATCAAAAATATTACCTTTGTCATATTTTTTACTTTTCACGGGACAAATAAATATCTTCACTCTTTAAAGTTTGATTATTTTAACTAGATTCCTGATCTTTGTTGTTTGTATCATTACATTTGATAACATAAGTTCTTAAATTATGTGATCTTCAATTAAGCGAATGAATAGCTTCACCTTTGTTTTTAATAATCAATGCCTCTTTATTCAGTTTTTATGCTGTTGTCGAAAATTTTAAGAACAAACATCCTCATTATTTGCATTCGGCTTATTATCATCATCTGTGTTCACTATTTACATTATTCAGACTATTGTCCCCATCTTTGTTGCCATATTTATCACAACGTTTCGGCCGTTTTACGCTCCGGCCGTCTTCAGGTGGTTGGAATGTCGAAGTGAACCCTTTATGGGAACCAGAAATAAGTAGTACCACAGCGATAATAACAACAAAAGTTGTAATATGAGCTCTGGTCAAAACATAATATGATAACAGCAAAAAATTGCAATATGAGCACTGGTAAAAAAAATGATGCTGAAGACATTAGGTTTATAATACCCAGAAATTCATACAGAGATGTCCTCAAGGACACATGGCACAGTGGATAAAGGCGTTGGTTAGATCCAGTGACAGGACCCAAAGAGTGTTAAGGCAGTAGAGAACTTTCAGAGGGGAATTAACAGGAGATAACTGACAACTGACATCCATTAAACATGGTAGAAGTCTACCCCAGTGAGCGGAATAAATAATTTAGTTCGACATTCCAACCACCTGAAGAAGTCCACAGCGTACAACGTCCGAAACGTTGTGAAAAATATGGCAACAAACATGAGGACAATAGTCCGAATAATGTAAATAGTGTACATAATACCTCATCTCAGAAATATAGACAGATACTGATTATCTGTGTTGTTTTTACCATTATGCTTCGGCTTTCGCCAGGTGTCTATCGATGCGCGTAATATTCAACGAATTTACATCCTTGTGCAATGTAATTGAAACAAGTGCTTTAGTTTCCTTTCTTTCACCATACTCTCAGTTTTCGACCCACTGGTGTGCCAGGGTGCAATCGATTTCTATTTTTTCCTCAGATTAGGTCATTTGCAGTGGTGTGCAGTAATATGAATCTATTTTCGGGGTGTATGATGAAATTTGTTTGGCACTGAAAAATATTGCGTCATCCGTGATTGCATCAGATTTTTATCACGCCCTGACATTATTGTCTCGACTGTCGATTAGTTGTCCTACAGCCATTGTCTGCGATGGACGTTACTCCAAGGAAACGTACGAAAATTGCAACGCTGCACGAGCACACTGGCAATCTTTACCAATGAGCAATTCAAAGTACTATAGACTGGGCCGGAATCCATCCTGATTTAAATCCAATCGAGAATCTGTGGTCAATCTGCAAGGAACGACTTCGTGGAATGGACATACGAAGTAGTATCATGTGCACTGTTTTGTTTGAAAAATACGTAAAAAGATTAAATAATAACGGAATTATTCATTTTGTTTCAGTTAATTTGCACAAAGGTGTAAAACTTAATCTTTTATTTAATCTATGCTAGTAGACTGTTAGTGTTTCACCGTTGATAGCAATGGAGATTTCGTCATATACTTATTTTAGTACTGCTCGGTTAGTATTCATCTTGTTACTACTGACTGAATGCCTGTATTATCCGTCTCAGAAATTTAATTTGCAAGTACAATATGAACCAAACATTCGAACCAAAATTTTAATCCAATTGGCTTTTGTTCCGTGGAAAAAAGCGTTGCCATTGCCACCTGAGTTATTTACACTATACAAATATATAAAAGAGTTCCGTGTTGCGATATTTGATTAGCTTGGAAAAAACAGGTAAAATGGGAATAAGATATTTCATTAATAATAGTGAAAATATCCTAAAAGTAGTATTCCAATGTATTTCAAGTCCAGCGTGTCATGCACGCAGATACACTTGACGCAACTGAAAAAAAAAACTCGAAATTTAGAGTAAGATAAGCGTACTGAAAATATTTCTGATGTAAAAGTAATTAGAAACCTTTTTGAATTTTTAAACTTTTCTCTAATTAAATTTGGAAATCTGAACAGTTAATTGGAAATCAGATCACTTGCGAGAAGAGAATCAGGCCTCGTTTACCTGCATGAAAGGTGCATTTATTGACAACAACTTCTGAAACTCACGTGTCTCGGAAACCACAAAAGCTTTTATTCATGGAGGCCTGTTTCAATAGAAGTGAATCATAACAGAAGGTAAATAAATTAATATATTCCATTCTGTCTAATATTTACCGCTTTTCTATAAACCGAAAAAACCTTTTTCCTTTTCTAATGAGATTTGAAGAGAGAGAAAGGTTTTCTGATGGAGGATTTTTATTAAACACGAAATTGGAGTACCTTTCCTGATGTTTATCAAGATTAATTAACATTAAAAAAAACCGAGTGCGAACGAAATTAAAATTGTTAGAGTTTTAGTTGAATGTAACGTTAATTTGTATACCAATGGGTTTTTTTACACATTCTATCTGTGTTTGTAGTCACGGGCCTAACTTTTACATCAAGCTGCACGAATATATATATATATATATATATATATATATATATATATATATATATATATATATATATATATATAAAGAAATAACAGTAAGATATATAATCCGGTGTTCTTATAGATATTTTTATTTTTACACAATAGTGCTCAATGTAAAATTATAAATTAACTGATTTAAAATATGTTTTTTCGCTACACAGTAATAACCATGTTTCAAAAATGTAAGCTAAAAGCTTCGAATTTAATTTTCTAATTAAATTAAAGACATTAGTTCCATTTCATCCTCAAGCGAATTTTGGAGTAACTTATTTTTAAATTTACAATTTTAAAGGCACGGCAAAGATTCATAATTGAGTGTTTCCGAGGATACAGAGAAATCCACCCATCCAGACAAGGTGTGGTAGCGTGTTCAATTTTAATTTTTGTTGTATCAGTTAATAGTTACATTCGAAAGCGGGGTTATGTTTAGGAATGGGTAGGGATATATTTTTCAACAAATTCTGACATCCGCTAAATGCATGTCGTCTGGGTTTTTTCTAACGGCAAAAAATTCTTACGGCATTTTTTCTATTTGTATACTTAAAGATTTTGGGTGGAAGTTTAGAATAGAATTTGTTTTATTTAACTACAATTCTAAAAAATTTTCACTTTTAAATTTTAATAGACTATATTTCTTTTTAAAACGAAGTAAATGTATTAGAATTACTTACAGTATGTAAAATTATTTTTTCTATATAAATTTTATTTTTTCTATATATATAAATATTATTTAAGTAAACTTTATGGCAATGACGGCAAAGATAGCTAAATTATTTCACTAATTTAGTAAACTTATTTTTTATAAACTTAGTAATATATATTTTTCTCATGTATGTACAAAGGACATGGGTCATTTATTGACCTACATATTCTAACTTTTCATATTAGTTTCATTTAACTGTAGGTGTTTTATTGGATTCTTTTAAGTGTTTGAAGTACTTTGAGAGAGGTGTTAAAGAGGTGAAGGTGTGCTATATTTATGGGATAACGTGCTCAATATCAGAGATAGAGTGTATGTAAATATAAATATAAAAGTGAACATAAAAGTCAACACTCAGAGGCGACAGGCTGTTTCATGCCGGACGCAATCGTCGCCTCTGAGCGTTGACTTCTATGTTCACTTATATATATATATATATATATATATATATATATATATATATATATATATATAGTTGGTTTGGTATGTGTTTGTGACACTGCGTTTCACGCTATTTACGATCGTCAGACAAACTGATTAAGTTTTAAATTTTGGATTTATATGTGGTTGCAGATGTCGGTGTTTTTATGGTAGCTGGAGGGAAAATAGTGTTCAGAACGTACGCAAACCTACATACACGCACGTTCGCTCATTGACGTATGCAAACATAGATACACGCACGCTCACTCACTAGAACTCACACTAACATAAATATATCTGAACAGTGTGGGGCTGGGCATATATGCGCATCCATGTGTCGTTGCGTACATACGTACGCAATTGGTCGCTGTATTCAATGTTGGATTGTGTAGCGAACATCTTTCGTCAGTTGCGGTGTCATCGCGCAGACCGTTCATCTATTTTGTTCGCCCAATAATGTTTTCACGCACACACGCGCACAGAAATATATATGTATGTGTGGGTGAGTATATGTGTTTGTGTGGGTACGAGTGCATATATACGCACACACATATATACACACCCCGCCACAGAACCCCAACACGCACCTCTCGTATATATATGTATATAAATACTGGTAGTGTATAAAAATAGTATAAATGTACGGGCCAAGTATTTAATTATTAGTCTATGAACATTGGGCACGTGGGGTAATGTACACGTGCTTGTAAGTAAGTATGAATAACCTGTATTCGAATTACATATTTAATTTATTTCTGGCAAACAGGATGCTAATAAATAGATTCATATTCTTATTACAATTTTTTTGCGTTAATTTAGAAACTTCAAAGCATATATATATATATATATGTATATATATATATATATATATATAAATTTTGGTAGTCTTTTGAAAAAACCTCGGATAGCTCAACTTTCAGTAAAACAAATCGGTACCTGAGGAAAAATGGGGAATAAAAAAAAGAAAGAACCAAGAACATTAAACCAAGGCGAAAACAATCGTCCAGTGTTCAATGTTCCAAGTTCAAGGGAAAAAAAACGAGTAAAAAGACAAATACGTAAAGTGGTCAATCCGGCTTTACCCTGAAGATCCGTTTAGGTGAAACCTACGTAGGTTTACCTGGCTCCTTAGGATTATCTTATTATTATAATATATATATATATATATATATATATATATATATATATATTAATGCATAATATATATATATATATTATTAATATTATCTTATATATATTATGCATTAATATATATATATATTATTATTATCCTATATATATTATGCATTAATATATATATATATATTATTAATATTATCTTATATATATTATGCATTAATATATATATATATATATTATTAATATTATCTTATATATATTATGCATTAATATATATATATATATTATTAATATTATCCTATATATATTATGCATTAATATATATATATATATATTATTAATATTATCTTATATATATTATGCATTAATATATATATATATTATTAATATTATCTTATCTATATTATGCATTAATATATATATATATATTATTAATATTATCCTATATATATTATGCATTAATATATATATATATATATATTATTAATATTATCTTATATATATTATGCATTAATATATATATATATTATTAATATTATCTTATCTATATTATGCATTAATATATATATATATATATTATGCATATATATTATTATTATCTTATATATATTATGCATTAATATATATATATTATGCATTAATATATATATATTATGCATATATATTATTATTATCTTATATATATTAAGCATTAATATGTATATATATTATTAATATTATCTCATATATATTATGCATTAATATATATATATATATTTTTAATATTATCTTATATATATTATGCATTAATATATATATATATATATATATATATATATATATATTACTATGGATTTCGTTAATCGGACTGACTTCCTCATCTTGGTTGCTTTCCTCACAACGTTTCGGCCGTCTGATCCTCCGGCCTTCCTCAGGTGCATCTCGAACTCGGGAACCGTCGGTCTGGAATTTCGAACCCAACCCTTTATTGTTACGGGGGTACCATGTTCTCGTTCCATTAAGGCCATCGCTGCTGCTACTACTGCTTGACGCCATCGTTGCTGCAGCTGTTGCTTCTATTATCGTTGTCACCGCTCGGTTCCCGAGTTCGAGATGCACCTGAGGAAGGCCGGAGGATCAGACGGCCGAAACGTTGTGAGGAAAGCAACCAAGATGAGGAAGTCAGTCCGATTAACGAAATCCATAGTGAAAACCCCTCATCCCAAAAATATAGACAATTACTATATATATATATATATATATATATATATATATATATATATATATATATATATATATATATATATATGTATATATGCATAAACTAAAGAGCCAGGCACACCTACCTAGGTTTACACCTAAACGGATCCGTTTAGGTAGGTTTGCCTGGATCTTTAGGTTTATATTAGATTGGCTCTATTTCATGTATTAAGCACTTTACGTAGTTGCTTTTACTCGTTTTGAAGGGTTTTTCTTCTTTGGAGTCTGATCTTGAACTCTGGACGATTTTGTTTTCGCCTCAATTTCATGTTCTTAGTTCTTACTTTTTTTATTCTTCATTTTGCCTTGGTTACTAGTTTGTTCTACTACAAGCCAATGCGAGTACCACTATATATATATATATATCTGATATACGTAAAATACTTGTAGAAAATACTAAAATTATAGATAAACATACAGACATTAGACGCCTTAAAATCTTAGAGGCATTTACATATTAAAAGAAAAAGACCTCTTATTAATCGTATAGATTATAATATATCTGGTAATATATTGCAATGTTTATAATATATTTAAATTTTGTAGCGTATTCTTCGATCTTTTGGCTTGTATATTGGAAATCTTTTTCACGCTGTCACATGATAAAAATCTACGCCATGCACGTGATATAACATCATCGCGTCTTTTGAATTTAAAAGGAATTTAACGTTTTTTGTTTGTAAAAAAGTAGCAACATGATTACGCTACAAGATAATTGGCAAATGTTTGTTTAAAAAAAAAAAGAAAAAAAAAAAAAACTTTGACTAAAATATTGACCCTGAAGATGAACAATGATGTTCGAAAGCGCTAGGTCATCGTATGGAAAATACATATTTCGGAACTATTTTCAAATAAAAAGTCTCATTAGAGAATATGAGAAAATTCAAAAGAAAATATGTAAGACTATGTTGTCTTTAACATTCAACACTACATGTTTGAAAGAAAAGTTGCTGCCAAATTACACACACATATATATTTTAGAATTGGACATTGTCCGACAATTTATTTAAAGACATTTATATTATGTTTAACGTTCTTTTTATAGATACAAGTATTTAAGCAAATGCTCTGTTTTATAATAAACAGTATTAAATAACATTTACCGGCCTGAATGTCCGAGAAATTTTCATAGAAAATTTTCGCTCTCCGACAGGAATCGAACCTGTATCCTATACGGAATCATCATTTCGCGTGATGTGCCTTAACCTTTCGGCCACAGATGAGCGTCTGGTTAGCAAGGTCGATTTTACTATCTTTAAACTTAAATCTTCCATGAATCTCTTCTATTCATATCTGCTCTAGCGTATCAAATGTAAACAAATGACGTCATATATTTTAGAAGAGATTCATGGAAGA
>OZ038482.1:15118933-15138933 GCA_964036315.1 Acanthosepion esculentum | reverse complement strand
TTGTCCAAGAAAATATAAAGATACTGTAGGATTTTGACAAACAAACCGACTGCCCGATCTAAGCAAAATCGCATCGGATAGGTTTTTAGTTGGTTGGTTGATTTGTTTTATGGCATATCAAAAACTCAGTGGGTCATTTAATGCCAACAAATTTTTTGAAATAGATACATAGCGATAGTTTGGTAAAAAAAAAAGGTGCGTATGTATACATATATATTTGAACCATTTTTCAAGTACTTATATTTTTGAGTATAATCACATGTATTGCTAGTAATTTTTTTTCAAAAACGTATTACTGGTAATATTTTTTTTAAAAGTATATTGTTGGTAATAGTTTTTTTTTCAAAAATTAATATCTGGCAATAATTGTTTTAAAGTATTTCTGGTATTAAAACCTATTTTTACACTTTTATGATGCTTTTTACCTGATTATTGGGGTTAACAATATGCCCATAACTGGGACCCTAACAGGTGCTACCACCTCGGATTAGGGTTGACCTGGGAACACAATCAATTAAGAGGTGGTTCCACGCTACTCAAAACCTCCTGATCAGAGGCCTTGCTGCTGGGCGTAGTTTATCGTCTTACTCTGGACGTGGATGTAGTTTATCGTCATACCCAGGAGGCCATCGGATAGATGTGAAATGAGACTTCATTTATGAACCGGGGATCTGTACAACTCAGTCATTAATGTTTTAACTCGCGCAGTTGGAAACGCGTTTCTTTTGGGTTTGACGCTCAAATCAGTGGCTACTCCGTAAATAAACTATTTAATAAATTTTTTCTCTTTATTTCTTTGTTTCCTTCAATCATTTTTCAAATCTATTCATATTTTTTCCGCTTTATCTTTTACTATATCATTTTCTTCTATCTGTTCTCTCACATGTTTCTTTTCTTTCTCTCTCCCGTCTGCTTTCTCTATGCTTTCTCTCACGTGTTTCTTTTCTTTCTCTCTACCTTCTGCTTTCTCTATCCTTTCTCTCACGTGTTTCTTTTCTTTCTCTCTCCCTTCTGCTTTCTCTATCCTTTATCTCACGTGTTTCTTTTCTTTCTCTCGACCTTCTGCTTTCTCTATCCTTTCTCTCACGTGTTTCTTTTCTTTCTCTCTACCTTCTGCTTTCTCTATCCTTTCTCTCACGCGTTTCTTTTCTTTCTCTCTCGCCTTCTGCTTTCTCTATCCTTTCTCTCACGTGTTTCTTTTCTTTCTCTCTCCCTTCCGCTTTCTCTATTCTTTCCCTCACGTGTTTCTTTTCTTTCTCTCTCCCTTCTGCTTTCTCTATCCTTTCTCTCACGTGTTTCTTTTCTTTCTCTCTCCCTTCCGCTTTCTCTATCCTTTCTCTCACGTGTTTCTTTTCTTTCTCTCTCCCTTCTGCTTTCTCTATCCTTTCTCTCACGTGTTTCTTTTCTTTCTTTCTCCCTTCTGCTTTCTCTATCCTTACTCTCACGTGTTTCTTTTCTTTCTCTCTCCCTTCTGCTTTCTCTATTCTTTCTCTCACGTGTTTCTTTTCTTTCTCTCTCCCTTCCGCTTTCTCTATCCTTTCTCTCACGTGTTTCTTTTCTTTCTCTCTCCCTTCCGCTTTCTCTATCCTTTCTCTCACGTGTTTCTTTTCTTTCTCTCTCCCTTCTGCTTTCTCTATCCTTTCTCTCACGTGTTTCTTTTCTTTCTCTCTCCCTTCTGCTTTCTCTATTCTTTCTCTCACGTGTTTCTTTTCTTTCTCTCTCCCTTCTGCTTTCTCTATCCTTTCTCTCACGTGTTTCTTTTCTTTCTCTCTCCATTCCGCTTTCTCTATTCTTTCTCTCACGTGTTTCTTTTCTTTCTCTCTCCCTTCTGCTTTCTCTATCCTTTCTCTCACGTGTTTCTTTTCTTTCTCTCGACTTTCTGCTTTCTCTATCCATTCTCTCACGTGTTTCTTTTCTTTCTCTCTCCCCTTCTGCTTTCTCTATCCTTTCTCTCACGTGTTTCTTTTCTTTCTCTCTCCCTTCTGCTTTCTCTATCCTTTCTCTCGCGTCTTTCTTTTCTTTCTCTCTCCCTTCCGCTTTCTTTATTCTTTCTCTCACGTCTTTCTTTTCTTTCTCTCTCCCTTCCGCTTTCTCTATCCTTTCTCTCACGTGTTTCTTTTCTTTCTCTCTCCCTTCTGCTTTCTCTATCCTTTCTCTCACGTGTTTTTTTTCTTTCTCTCGACCTTCTGCTTTCTCTATCCATTCTCTCACGTGTTTCTTTTCTTTCTTTCTCCCTTCTGCTTTCTCTATCCTTTCTCTCACGTGTTTCTTTTCTTTCTCTCTCCCTTCTGCTTTCTCTATCCTTTCTCTAACGTGTTTCTTTTCTTTCTCTCTCCCTTCTGCTTTCTCTATTCTTTCTCTCACGTGTTTCTTTTCTTTCTCTCTCCCTTCTGCTTTCTCTATTCTTTCTCTCACGTGTTTCTTTTCTTTCTCTCTCCCTTCGGCTTTCTCTATTCTTTCTCTCACGAGTTTCTTTTCTTTCTCTCTCCCCTTCTGCTTTCTCTATCCTTTCTCTCGCGTCTTTCTTTTCTTTCTCTCTCCCTTCTGCTTTCTCTATCCTTTCTCTCACGTGTTTCTTTTCTTTCTCTCTCCCTTCTGCTTTCTCAATCCTTTCTCTCACGTGTTTCTTTTCTTTCTCTCTCCCTTCTGCTTTCTCTATCCTTTCTCTCACGTGTTTCTTTTCTTTCTCTCTACCTTCTGCTTTCTCTATCCTTTCTCTCACGCGTTTCTTTTCTTTCTCTCTCGCCTTCTGCTTTCTCTATCCTTTCTCTCACGTGTTTCTTTTCTTTCTCTCTCACTTCTGCTTTCTCTATCCTTTCTCTCACGTCTTTCTTTTCTTTCTCTCTCCCTTCCGGTTTCTCTATTCTTTCTCTCACGTGTTTCTTTTCTTTCTCTCTCCCTTCCGCTTTCTCTATTCTTTCTCTCACGTGTTTCTTTTCTTTCTCTCTCCCTTCCGCTTTCTCTATTCTTTCTCTCACGTGTTTCTTTTCTTTCTCTCTCCCTTCCGCTTTCTCTATTCTTTCTCTCACATGTTTCTTTTCTTTCTCTCTACCTTCTGCTTTCTCTAACCTTTCTCTCACGTGTTTCTTTTCTTTCTCTCTCCCTTCCGCTTTCTCTATTCTTTCTCTCACGTGTTTCTTTTCTTTCTGTCTCCCTTCCGCTTTCTCTATCCTTTCTCTCACGAGTTTCTTTCCTTTCTCTCTCCCTTCTGCTTTCTCTATCCTTTCTCTCACGTGTTTCTTTCCTTTCTCTCTCCCTTCTGCTTTCTCAATCCTTTCTCTCACGTGTTTCTTTTCTTTCTCTCTCGCCTTCTGCTTTCTCTATCCTTTCTCTCACGTGTTTCTTTTCTTTCTCTCTCACTTCTGCTTTCTCTATCCTTTCTCTCACGTCTTTCTTTTCTTTCTCTCTCCGTTCCGGTTTCTCTATTCTTTCTCTCACGTGTTTCTTTTCTTTCTCTCTCCCTTCCGCTGTCTCTTTTCTTTCACTCACGTGTTTCTTTTCTTTCTCTCTCCCTTCTGCTTTCTCTATCCTTTCTCTCACGTGTTTCTTTCCTTTCTCTCTACCTTCTGCTTTCTCTATCCTTTCTCTCACGTGTTTCTTTTCTTTCTCTCTCCCTTCCGCTTTCTCTATTCTTTTTCTCACGTGTTTCTTTTCTTTCTCTCTCCCTTCCGCTTTCTCTATTCTTTCTCTCACGTGTTTCTTTTCTTTCTGTCTCCCTTCCGCTTTCTCTATCCTTTCTCTCACGAGTTTCTTTCCTTTCTCTCTCCCTTCTGCTTTCTCTATCCTTTCTCTAACGTGTTTCTTTTCTTTCTCTCTCCCTTCTGCTTTCTCTATTCTTTCTCTCACGTGTTTCTTTTCTTTCTCTCTCCCTTCTGCTTTCTCTATTCTTTCTCTCACGTGTTTCTTTTCTTTCTCTCTCCCTTCGGCTTTCTCTATTCTTTCTCTCACGAGTTTCTTTTCTTTCTCTCTCCCCTTCTGCTTTCTCTATCCTTTCTCTCGCGTCTTTCTTTTCTTTCTCTCTCCCTTCTGCTTTCTCTATCCTTTCTCTCACGTGTTTCTTTTCTTTCTCTCTCCCTTCTGCTTTCTCAATCCTTTCTCTCACGTGTTTCTTTTCTTTCTCTCTCCCTTCTGCTTTCTCTATCCTTTCTCTCACGTGTTTCTTTTCTTTCTCTCTACCTTCTGCTTTCTCTATCCTTTCTCTCACGCGTTTCTTTTCTTTCTCTCTCGCCTTCTGCTTTCTCTATCCTTTCTCTCACGTGTTTCTTTTCTTTCTCTCTCACTTCTGCTTTCTCTATCCTTTCTCTCACGTGTTTCTTTTCTTTCTCTCTCCCTTCCGCTTTCTCTATTCTTTCTCTCACGTGTTTCTTTTCTTTCTGTCTCCCTTCCGCTTTCTCTATCCTTTCTCTCACGAGTTTCTTTCCTTTCTCTCTCCCTTCTGCTTTCTCTATCCTTTCTCTCACGTGTTTCTTTCCTTTCTCTCTCCCTTCTGCTTTCTCAATCCTTTCTCTCACGTGTTTCTTTTCTTTCTCTCTCGCCTTCTGCTTTCTCTATCCTTTCTCTCACGTCTTTCTTTTCTTTCTCTCTCCCTTCCGGTTTCTCTATTCTTTCTCTCACGTGTTTCTTTTCTTTCTCTCTCCCTTCCGCTTTCTCTATTCTTTCTCTCACGTGTTTCTTTTCTTTCTCTCTCCCTTCCGCTTTCTCTATTCTTTCTCTCACGTGTTTCTTTTCTTTCTCTCTCCCTTCCGCTTTCTCTATTCTTTCTCTCACATGTTTCTTTTCTTTCTCTCTACCTTCTGCTTTCTCTAACCTTTCTCTCACGTGTTTCTTTTCTTTCTCTCTCCCTTCCGCTTTCTCTATTCTTTCTCTCACGTGTTTCTTTTCTTTCTGTCTCCCTTCCGCTTTCTCTATCCTTTCTCTCACGAGTTTCTTTCCTTTCTCTCTCCCTTCTGCTTTCTCTATCCTTTCTCTCACGTGTTTCTTTCCTTTCTCTCTCCCTTCTGCTTTCTCAATCCTTTCTCTCACGTGTTTCTTTTCTTTCTCTCTCGCCTTCTGCTTTCTCTATCCTTTCTCTCACGTGTTTCTTTTCTTTCTCTCTCACTTCTGCTTTCTCTATCCTTTCTCTCACGTCTTTCTTTTCTTTCTCTCTCCCTTCCGGTTTCTCTATTCTTTCTCTCACGTGTTTCTTTTCTTTCTCTCTCCCTTCCGCTTTCTCTTTTCTTTCACTCACGTGTTTCTTTTCTTTCTCTCTCCCTTCTGCTTTCTCTATCCTTTCTCTCACGTGTTTCTTTCCTTTCTCTCTACCTTCTGCTTTCTCTATCCTTTCTCTCACGTGTTTCTTTTCTTTCTCTCTCCCTTCCGCTTTCTCTATTCTTTTTCTCACGTGTTTCTTTTCTTTCTCTCTCCCTTCCGCTTTCTCTATTCTTTCTCTCACGTGTTTCTTTTCTTTCTGTCTCCCTTCCGCTTTCTCTATCCTTTCTCTCACGAGTTTCTTTCCTTTCTCTCTCCCTTCTGCTTTCTCTATCCTTTCTCTAACGTGTTTCTTTTCTTTCTCTCTCCCTTCTGCTTTCTCTATTCTTTCTCTCACGTGTTTCTTTTCTTTCTCTCTCCCTTCTGCTTTCTCTATTCTTTCTCTCACGTGTTTCTTTTCTTTCTCTCTCCCTTCGGCTTTCTCTATTCTTTCTCTCACGAGTTTCTTTTCTTTCTCTCTCCCCTTCTGCTTTCTCTATCCTTTCTCTCGCGTCTTTCTTTTCTTTCTCTCTCCCTTCTGCTTTCTCTATCCTTTCTCTCACGTGTTTCTTTTCTTTCTCTCTCCCTTCTGCTTTCTCAATCCTTTCTCTCACGTGTTTCTTTTCTTTCTCTCTCCCTTCTGCTTTCTCTATCCTTTCTCTCACGTGTTTCTTTTCTTTCTCTCTACCTTCTGCTTTCTCTATCCTTTCTCTCACGCGTTTCTTTTCTTTCTCTCTCGCCTTCTGCTTTCTCTATCCTTTCTCTCACGTGTTTCTTTTCTTTCTCTCTCACTTCTGCTTTCTCTATCCTTTCTCTCACGTGTTTCTTTTCTTTCTCTCTCCCTTCCGCTTTCTCTATTCTTTCTCTCACGTGTTTCTTTTCTTTCTGTCTCCCTTCCGCTTTCTCTATCCTTTCTCTCACGAGTTTCTTTCCTTTCTCTCTCCCTTCTGCTTTCTCTATCCTTTCTCTCACGTGTTTCTTTCCTTTCTCTCTCCCTTCTGCTTTCTCAATCCTTTCTCTCACGTGTTTCTTTTCTTTCTCTCTCGCCTTCTGCTTTCTCTATCCTTTCTCTCACGTGTTTCTTTTCTTTCTCTCTCACTTCTGCTTTCTCTATCCTTTCTCTCACGTCTTTCTTTTCTTTCTCTCTCCCTTCCGGTTTCTCTATTCTTTCTCTCACGTGTTTCTTTTCTTTCTCTCTCCCTTCCGCTTTCTCTTTTCTTTCACTCACGTGTTTCTTTTCTTTCTCTCTCCCTTCTGCTTTCTCTATCCTTTCTCTCACGTGTTTCTTTCCTTTCTCTCTACCTTCTGCTTTCTCTATCCTTTCTCTCACGTGTTTCTTTTCTTTCTCTCTCCCTTCCGCTTTCTCTATTCTTTTTCTCACGTGTTTCTTTTCTTTCTCTCTCACTTCCGCTTTCTCTATTCTTTCTCTCACGTGTTTCTTTTCTTTCTGTCTCCCTTCCGCTTTCTCTATCCTTTCTCTCACGAGTTTCTTTCCTTTCTCTCTCCCTTCTGCTTTCTCTATCCTTTCTCTAACGTGTTTCTTTTCTTTCTCTCTCCCTTCTGCTTTCTCTATTCTTTCTCTCACGTGTTTCTTTTCTTTCTCTCTCCCTTCTGCTTTCTCTATTCTTTCTCTCACGTGTTTCTTTTCTTTCTCTCTCCCTTCGGCTTTCTCTATTCTTTCTCTCACGAGTTTCTTTTCTTTCTCTCTCCCCTTCTGCTTTCTCTATCCTTTCTCTCGCGTCTTTCTTTTCTTTCTCTCTCCCTTCTGCTTTCTCTATCCTTTCTCTCACGTGTTTCTTTTCTTTCTCTCTCCCTTCTGCTTTCTCAATCCTTTCTCTCACGTGTTTCTTTTCTTTCTCTCTCCCTTCTGCTTTCTCTATCCTTTCTCTCACGTGTTTCTTTTCTTTCTCTCTACCTTCTGCTTTCTCTATCCTTTCTCTCACGCGTTTCTTTTCTTTCTCTCTCGCCTTCTGCTTTCTCTATCCTTTCTCTCACGTGTTTCTTTTCTTTCTCTCGCACTTCTGCTTTCTCTATCCTTTCTCTCACGTCTTTCTTTTCTTTCTCTCTCCCTTCCGGTTTCTCTATTCTTTCTCTCACGTGTTTCTTTTCTTTCTCTCTCCCTTCCGCTTTCTCTATTCTTTCTCTCACGTGTTTCTTTTCTTTCTCTCTCCCTTCCGCTTTCTCTATTCTTTCTCTCACGTGTTTCTTTTCTTTCTCTCTCCCTTCCGCTTTCTCTATTCTTTCTCTCACATGTTTCTTTTCTTTCTCTCTACCTTCTGCTTTCTCTATCCTTTCTCTCACGTGTTTCTTTTCTTTCTCTCTCCCTTCCGCTTTCTCTATTCTTTCTCTCACGTGTTTCTTTTCTTTCTGTCTCCCTTCCGCTTTCTCTATCCTTTCTCTCACGAGTTTCTTTCCTTTCTCTCTCCCTTCTGCTTTCTCTATCCTTTCTCTCACGTGTTTCTTTCCTTTCTCTCTCCCTTCTGCTTTCTCAATCCTTTCTCTCACGTGTTTCTTTTCTTTCTCTCTCGCCTTCTGCTTTCTCTATCCTTTCTCTCACGTGTTTCTTTTCTTTCTCTCTCACTTCTGCTTTCTCTATCCTTTCTCTCACGTCTTTCTTTTCTTTCTCTCTCCCTTCCGGTTTCTCTATTCTTTCTCTCACGTGTTTCTTTTCTTTCTCTCTCCCTTCCGCTTTCTCTTTTCTTTCACTCACGTGTTTCTTTTCTTTCTCTCTCCCTTCTGCTTTCTCTATCCTTTCTCTCACGTGTTTCTTTCCTTTCTCTCTACCTTCTGCTTTCTCTATCCTTTCTCTCACGTGTTTCTTTTCTTTCTCTCTCCCTTCCGCTTTCTCTATTCTTTTTCTCACGTGTTTCTTTTCTTTCTCTCTCCCTTCCGCTTTCTCTATTCTTTCTCTCACGTGTTTCTTTTCTTTCTGTCTCCCTTCCGCTTTCTCTATCCTTTCTCTCACGAGTTTCTTTCCTTTCTCTCTCCCTTCTGCTTTCTCTATCCTTTCTCTAACGTGTTTCTTTTCTTTCTCTCTCCCTTCTGCTTTCTCTATTCTTTCTCTCACGTGTTTCTTTTCTTTCTCTCTCCCTTCTGCTTTCTCTATTCTTTCTCTCACGTGTTTCTTTTCTTTCTCTCTCCCTTCGGCTTTCTCTATTCTTTCTCTCACGAGTTTCTTTTCTTTCTCTCTCCCCTTCTGCTTTCTCTATCCTTTCTCTCGCGTCTTTCTTTTCTTTCTCTCTCCCTTCTGCTTTCTCTATCCTTTCTCTCACGTGTTTCTTTTCTTTCTCTCTCCCTTCTGCTTTCTCAATCCTTTCTCTCACGTGTTTCTTTTCTTTCTCTCTCCCTTCTGCTTTCTCTATCCTTTCTCTCACGTGTTTCTTTTCTTTCTCTCTACCTTCTGCTTTCTCTATCCTTTCTCTCACGCGTTTCTTTTCTTTCTCTCTCGCCTTCTGCTTTCTCTATCCTTTCTCTCACGTGTTTCTTTTCTTTCTCTCTCACTTCTGCTTTCTCTATCCTTTCTCTCACGTCTTTCTTTTCTTTCTCTCTCCCTTCCGGTTTCTCTATTCTTTCTCTCACGTGTTTCTTTTCTTTCTCTCTCCCTTCCGCTTTCTCTATTCTTTCTCTCACGTGTTTCTTTTCTTTCTCTCTCCCTTCCGCTTTCTCTATTCTTTCTCTCACGTGTTTCTTTTCTTTCTCTCTCCCTTCCGCTTTCTCTATTCTTTCTCTCACATGTTTCTTTTCTTTCTCTCTACCTTCTGCTTTCTCTATCCTTTCTCTCACGTGTTTCTTTTCTTTCTCTCTCCCTTCCGCTTTCTCTATTCTTTCTCTCACGTGTTTCTTTTCTTTCTGTCTCCCTTCCGCTTTCTCTATCCTTTCTCTCACGAGTTTCTTTCCTTTCTCTCTCCCTTCTGCTTTCTCTATCCTTTCTCTCACGTGTTTCTTTCCTTTCTCTCTCCCTTCTGCTTTCTCAATCCTTTCTCTCACGTGTTTCTTTTCTTTCTCTCTCGCCTTCTGCTTTCTCTATCCTTTCTCTCACGTGTTTCTTTTCTTTCTCTCTCACTTCTGCTTTCTCTATCCTTTCTCTCACGTCTTTCTTTTCTTTCTCTCTCCCTTCCGGTTTCTCTATTCTTTCTCTCACGTGTTTCTTTTCTTTCTCTCTCCCTTCCGCTTTCTCTTTTCTTTCACTCACGTGTTTCTTTTCTTTCTCTCTCCCTTCTGCTTTCTCTATCCTTTCTCTCACGTGTTTCTTTCCTTTCTCTCTATTTTCTGCTTTCTCTATCCTTTCTCTCACGTGTTTCTTTTCTTTCTCTCTCCCTTCCGCTTTCTCTATTCTTTTTCTCACGTGTTTCTTTTCTTTCTCTCTCCCTTCCGCTTTCTCTATTCTTTCTCTCACGTGTTTCTTTTCTTTCTGTCTCCCTTCCGCTTTCTCTATCCTTTCTCTCACGAGTTTCTTTCCTTTCTCTCTCCCTTCTGCTTTCTCTATCCTTTCTCTCACGTGTTTCTTTCCTTTCTCTCTCCCTTCTGCTTTCTCAATCCTTTCTCTCACGTGTTTCTTTTCTTTCTCTCTCGCCTTCTGCTTTCTCTATCCTTTCTCTCACGTGTTTCTTTTCTTTCTCTCTCACTTCTGCTTTCTCTATCCTTTCTCTCACGTCTTTCTTTTCTTTCTCTCTCCCTTCCGGTTTCTCTATTCTTTCTCTCACGTGTTTCTTTTCTTTCTCTCTCCCTTCCGCTTTCTCTTTTCTTTCACTCACGTGTTTCTTTTCTTTCTCTCTCCCTTCTGCTTTCTCTATCCTTTCTCTCACGTGTTTCTTTCCTTTCTCTCTACCTTCTGCTTTCTCTATCCTTTCTCTCACGTGTTTCTTTTCTTTCTCTCTCCCTTCCGCTTTCTCTATTCTTTTTCTCACGTGTTTCTTTTCTTTCTCTCTCCCTTCCGCTTTCTCTATTCTTTCTCTCACATGTTTCTTTTCTTTCTCTCTACCTTCCGCTTTCTCTATCCTTTCTCTCACGTGTTTCTTTCCTTTCTCTCTCCCTTCCGCTTTCTCTATTCTTTCTCTCACGTGTTTCTTTTCTTTCTCTCTCCCTTCTGCTTTCTCTATTCTTTCTCTCACGTGTTTCTTTCCTTTCTCTCTACCTTCCGCTTTCTCTATCCTTTCTCTCACGTGTTTCCTTTCTTTCTCTCTACCTTCTGCTTTCTCTATCCTTTCTCTCACGTGTTTCTTTTCTTTCTCTCTCCCTTCCGCTTTTTCTATCCTTTCTCTCACGTGTTTCCTTTCTTTCTCTCTACCTTCTGCTTTCTCTATCCTTTCTCTCACGTGTTTCTTTTCTTTCTCTCTACCTTCCGCTTTCTCTATCCTTTCTCTCACGTGTTTCCTTTCTTTCTCTCTCCCTTCCGGTTTCTCTATTCTTTCTCTCACGTGTTTCTTTCCATTCTCTCTCCCTTCCGCTTTCTCTTTTCTTTCTCTCACGTGTTTCTTTTCTTTCTCTCTCCCTTCTGCTTTCTCTATTCTTTCTCTCACATGTTTCTTTTCTTTCTCTCTACCTTCCGCTTTCTCTATCCTTTCTCTCACGTGTTTCTTTCCTTTCTCTCTCCCTTCCGCTTTCTCTATTCTTTCTCTCACGTGTTTCTTTTCTTTCTCTCTCCCTTCTGCTTTCTCTATTCTTTCTCTCACGTGTTTCTTTCCTTTCTCTCTACCTTCCACTTTCTCTATCCTTTCTCTCACGTGTTTCCTTTCTTTCTCTCTACCTTCTGCTTTCTCTATCCTTTCTCTCACGTGTTTCTTTTCTTTCTCTCTCCCTTCCGCTTTTTCTATCCTTTCTCTCACGTGTTTCCTTTCTTTCTCTCTACCTTCTGCTTTCTCTATCCTTTCTCTCACGTGTTTCTTTTCTTTCTCTCTACCTTCCGCTTTCTCTATCCTTTCTCTCACGTGTTTCCTTTCTTTCTCTCTCCCTTCCGGTTTCTCTATTCTTTCTCTCACGTGTTTCTTTCCATTCTCTCTCCCTTCCGCTTTCTCTTTTCTTTCTCTCACGTGTTTCTTTTCTTTCTCTCTCCCTTCTGCTTTCTCTATCCTTTCTCTCACGTCTTTCTTTTCTTTCTCTCTCCCTTCCGCTTTCTCTATTCTTTCTCTCACGTGTTTCTTTTCTTTCTCTCTCCCTTCTGCTTTCTCTATCCTTTCTCTCACGTGTTTCCTTTCTTTCTCTCTACCTTCTGCTTTCTCTATCCTTTCTCTCACGTGTTTCTTTTCTTTCTCTCTCACTTCTGCTTTCTCTATCCTTTCTTTGTCCTTTCACTGTTTTATTTCGTTACTTGTTCTCTTAGAAATCCAGCAAATATTGTTCATTACTAAAATCATGAACCACTTAATGCGGAAATAGGCATGTTGCCATAAATAATAGAAGAAAACGCGATAAATTAGCCTAAAAATAGTACAGACGTAAGTAGAATTGGGTAAGAAAAATAATACGCTAAGAACTTTGCAAACATTCATCAAGTGACCCGGAAAACGATTGGTATATGCATAAACGAAAAAAATATGTTCACGACTATTAAAAAAGAAAAATTAAGGAGACGTAAATTTCATGAAAATCATTTGTCAAATAACAGATTTTACAGTTCAATCCCACCATAAAGAATAAGTTGGGAAATATTTAAAATATGAATATGAGAACCTTTGCTACGATGAGAGTAAGATGAGAAATGAAGCTTAATATTTTGCCCCTGATATTAAATGAAAAGAAAATGTGGAACATGGAGACAACAGTTAAAACAGTCATTGTTGGTACGTTTGCAACAGTTTCAGACGTTGTTTGAATTCTTGCAACTGTTTCTTGTAGTTAGCATGCTTTCAACAGATTCTGATGTTGTTGGGATGCTTGCAACAATTTCTGATGTTGACATGCTTGCAACATTTTCAGACGTTGTTGGCATGCTTGCAACAGTTCCAGACGTTGTTGCTATGCTTACAACGGTTTCTGAGGTTGTTGGCATACTTGCAACAGTTGTAAACGTTGTTTGCATTCTTGCAACAGTTTCTGATGTTGTTATCATGCTTGCAACAGTTTCTGATATTGTTAGCATGTTTGCAACAGATTCTGATGTTGTTGGCATGATTGCAACATTTTCAAACATTGTTGGCATACCTGCAACAGTTTCAGACGTTGTTGGTATGCTTGCAACATTTTTTTATGTTGTTGACATGCTTGGAACAGTTTCAGACGTTGTTTGTATTCTTGAAACTGTTTCTGATGTTGTTAGCATGCTTGCAATATATTCTGATGTTGTCGGCATGCTTGCAACATATTCTGATGTTGTTAGCATGCTTGCAACAGTTTGTGATGTTGTTGGTATGCTTGCAATAGTTACTGATGCTGTTGGCATTTTTCTTACCTGTTGCAAACTTGCTTTGACTGGAATAATCCGACTAAAAGCTGAAAGCATCCAGCGTACACTGTTACTGATATTAAAAGAGACGTACTGACAATCCTTAATGAAAATCAGCAGTTATCCATTGTGTGGAGAAAATAACAAGTGGTACAAATAATATTCATATTAGAGTTCCTTATAACCGTGGCCAAGATTCTAAAGACATAATTTGATGTAATGCAGACTGGTGCTCAGATCTGCGAGAACAGCAAAAAAAGTGATGGAAATTTGCAACAACTTCCACTCAAATAGGAATTATAACCACCGAAATTAATGGAATAATTTTACAGAAAAAGTATGACAAGGTTGACAAGAAGTGCAAAAAGAAATAGATTATAAGTGACAGCAGTTAGCTGGGACCCTAACCGGTGTTACCACTCCGGGTCAGGGTGAACCCGAGAACATCAGCAAATAAGAGATGGTTCCACGCTCCTCAAAACCTCCTAATCAGAGTCTTTGCTGTCGGATGTAGTAAGCATAATCTTATGGATTTTTGCGAAGAAAATGGAAGATTGATTTGGTTTGGTTTGTTTTGTTATACGGCATATCAACCTCAATGGGTTATTTAATGCCGACAAGATTTTTTATTGCTGCCAATATTTTTTCGAAAAATTTATTACTGGTAATATTTTTCCCTTCAAAAATATATTGCTGTTAGTAATTTTCCCTCAAAACATTTATTGCTGGTATCAAAACCTATTTTTACAATTTCATAGATTTTTGACCCCAGTTTGGAGGTTAACTATTTGCCCATAGCTGGGATCCTAACAGGTGCTAGCCAGGGACCTTGAACACCACCAAATAAGAGGTGGTTTCACGCTCTTCAAAATGTCCTAATCAGAGACCTTGCTTTTGGACGTAGTTTATCGTCTTACCCGGGACGTAGATGTAATTTATCGTCTTATCCAGGACGCCGGATGCAATTTATCGTCAAAACCAGGACGCGGACGTCTTTGAAGTTAACTATTTCCCCTGTACCTGGAACCCTAACAGGTGTTACCCCTCCGGGTCAGGATAAACCAGAGAACATCTGCAATTAAGTGGTGGTTCCACGTTAGTCAAAATCTCTTGATCAGAGTCTTTGAAGTCGGATGTAGTTTATCGTCATACCCAGTACGCGGATGAAGTTAATCGTCCTAACTAGGGAGGAAAGATGGAAGATTTGAGCCAAGAAAAAACTGCGTCTTTATAGACCACAGCACTTTTACAATCCATGAGAATACTGTAGAGATTGCTGAGGAAAATTTCTGTCCCCAGTGATGACAATTAGGAACCATTGGCATAAAACTTAACAACATGGGTCAAGAACTGAATCATTCTAGACGACAGCTTTAGTGAAATTAATAATAATAAAAACAAGATGGTTGTAAGGGTGGAGTGCTGTCATTTGAAATCAAATAATTACTATCAAATTACCCTAGAATAAATATGCATATATATGATTATAGCAGGGAATTTCAGCTCTAAATACAGATATGTCCTTTCAATCTAACTTTCCATAAAATTAACATAAAATGAAAAATAACAGGAAAAATGGTAACAATACCAAAGTCTCCACTTCACTCTCTCCATTCATCTTTCTCTTTCTTTTTCTCTCTCTTTCTTTCTCTATTTCTCTCCATTTATCTATTTCCGTTTGTCTCTCTTTCAACTTCTCTCTCTTGATTCGGAATATCCTATTTTGCCAGAGTAACAGGAATGCAAGGGTCTATAAAAAACAAGAACAAAAAAACAGTTCTACTGTCTGTTGCAAAGTGTTGAAATTCAAAAACAAGCAAATTTGACACAATGCAGACGACATAAATACATCGACAAAGAATTCAAACTATCCAGACGACAACGTGACAAAATCACTAATTCTAAAAAAAAAGTCATGGAATACTGCTCTTCAGTAAAAGCCGCCAGACAAGACTGGTCTAAAACCTCATTGAATTCAATAAACTATTCCTGTAACGGTATGGTGAGTTACGAACAACGTGTTCACATGTGTAGCGTCGTCTATAGTTCAAAGACTTTTGGTGAGTCCAATGACCAAATATCAATTATTGCTACTGTGTTGCTAACTTGTCCTCATCTTTTTTTATTAATTCGTGCTGATTTATTTTATATTCCAAAAGAGAAAATTTCTTGTCGTTAAGTTTTCGAAATGCAACTCTGACATCGAATATAAACTGATTTGATTTTTTTTTTTTTATCCACCCTTGATTTTTTTTTTCTTTTAAAGCGTTTCAGTATACAACTTGATATCTGTTAGACGCATGTAAGCCGATTGTGAATGTTTTTCAGGGTGATATACATCAGTTGGAGACATCTACTAAGAAATGATTGTCAGAGACAGTGTTTTACTGGACATTCCTGCTGCAGAAGAGAGAGCACGATTATCAGTGACACACTTCCGTGGATTGATGTCAGTCGAAACTAAGCTTACGAAATAGCGACTTGACGTTTCTGTCATTTATTGATAATAAATAAGACAAGTGTCAGTGTCAGGTGTGCATCTATCTATCTATCTATCTATCTATATATATATATATCTCGCTCTGTTCATTATCTATCTATCTATCTATCTATCTATCTATCTATCTCGCTCTGTTCATCATCTATCTATCTATCTATCTATCTATCTATCTATCTATCTATCTATCTATCTATCTATCTATCTCAGTCTGTTCCTTATCTATCTATCTATCTATCTATCTAGCTTAGTCTGTTCATTATCTATCTATCTATCTATCTATCTATCTATCTATCTATCTCAGTCTGTTCATTATCTATCTATCTATCTATCTATCTATCTCAGTCTGTTCATTATCTGTCTATCTATCTGTCTATCTATCTATCTATCTATCTATCTCGCTCTGTTCATTGTCTATCTATCTATCTATCTCAGTCTGATCATTATCTATCTATCTATCTATCTCGGTCTGTTCCTTATCTATCTATCTATCTATCTATCTATCTATCTATCTATCTATCTCAGTCTGTTCATTATCTATCTATCTATCTATCTGTCTCAGTCTGTTCATTATCTATCTATCTATCTATCTATCTATCTATCTATCTATCTATCTATCTATCTATCTATCTATCTATCTATCTATCTATCCCAGTCTGTTCTATGTTCAATCGAGAAAATAATTTATTAGACTAGGACTTACGGTTACATCTAGCTATTTCAACAGCAAAACAATGAGACCTCATTGCCAATCAAGTAGTACGTTTAAATTCGTGAAGAGAGATCACTAAAATAATTGCCATGAAAATATTTATAGAAAAAACACTGGAAAATCATTGCACAGTGGTCGGAAAGTGAATGGTCGCGATGTCAGGCCAAGACTGATTACATTACAGAAACTTTATTTGGATTTTGTCAAAAATCTCGAGATATGGCTGAATTCAATGTACAGCCGAATGGTAGATTTCTAAATGTGCAAGATGGATTCTGACGAGAAAAACTATCTGGCACGACACAGTGAATCGACGTTCCTAGCAGCAACGCGCATCTCATGTCATTGCACTAAATTTAGTCATGAATATTAACCCCATGGGATGCACGCTATACAATGAAAATTTAATATCCAAATTCCGTTACAAACTGCATGTCATCAATGATCTCACTTCGTATACAAGGGCATAATGAAATATTGGTCAAATTTGACCTGTGTTTTATTTATTCAGCCAAATATTTCAAATATTTATGTCAATGACCGAATATGAAGGCAAGCGAGTTCCTCTCACAGGCGATTGATAGTGTGTTCAACCGTGAAAAGTGATTCGTCTCATATAACTTGGTGCTAGAGTAAGTAGCTATTTATTTCAAAAGATTACATTGGTGGGGGAGTTATATCACAATCTATTCCCATTGCAGTGTATTCGAACCTCACTTGGTGTTCTGAAGCTTTTTTTCCAATTGATTTCTCTAGACTGGGCTAAATACTATGCAACAAAAGATGGCGTCGTTAGCATTGAGTCGATGATTCTGACTATGGCCGACTTCATTTAGAATAAAGTCTGTTAATATTTACTTGAGATCTCTACTTTGGAGTGCACTTTAAAAAAGAAGTCGTGTTGACCAATGCTAAGGTTCTCTCCTCGAAGACTGGTTCATTTTTTCTTCTTGTTTTTTTTTATCGCGATCATCAGATCGTTTTTACAGTCTACGAACTTTGAACAAGCAATATAGATTAGGAGTTAAAAAAATAATATACGAAATCTGAACTAGTATTCCGTTAAGAAAAGTAAGATTAGATTTTTATCTCTAATGATGTTTATGTTATTAGGAAGCAACGATGGATAGGAGAGAGAGAGAGACATTTTCATTTCGATACTTTTTATCTAGAGACATTAACAAAACTTATTAAACGATATTCACTCAACTATAAATGATCTGATAAATCGAAAGGCGACACATTAGAAAAAAATCTGCATATTCTTGAACTTCTGCGCATCCAATCTCGATATCCTCCATTAGTTATCTTGCAACTTTCAATGAAGATTCAATGTCAACACGTTTCCTCATTGCATCAGTAGGCTTCTCCATAACCCGACTGATAGTAATAATGTTAGTATATGCGCTCATGAGAAACCTGTAGACTTCTCTATGGAGCATAGGGTCCCAGTCTCATCATGTTAGGTGTTGCTACTGTGGTTACTCTAGCATGTAGGTTCTTATTGGATGAAGCTGTTAGACAAACACTCTACCGGTTTGGCAGTTAGACTGGTAACCAATCAAGGCCGGAGAGGTCTGTTAAACCTTAGAGGGGCAAGAAAGAAATGAATTCAAACCGTTCCAAGTGTATTTGCGTGAAAGAGAATGAAACGTGTTTCAGGTGAAATTTGAACTCGACACACCAGTTACCTTTTCCGTTTAAATAAACTCCAAATCAGGCACGCATTTAAAAATAAGAGCAGTTTGTAGATGCTTTTACTTCCTTAGATATCCATTTTTCCGTGTTCTTGGCACTGATTTATGGCTGGGCGTTTCTAGTCATGTCGCCAATGCCAAACGCAACGGCCAACTCCATATTCTGGAATATTTTCGCTTCACATCATCTACAGAGCCTTTCCTACCTCTTTTAATTGACCATTGCGATCTGCGAGATCAATTGACAGATTCTTCATTTCAGAAAAATCGTGGTTGTTTATACAATTCTTAATGGAACACTTTTCATTGCTCTCCATTATTTACAATTTTTTTAAATCAATTCACCTTCAAGCTAAGGCGATAAAGCCCCTAAGTCGCAAGGCACTACTTGGAGGGAAAAAGAATGAAAAGACTTTAAAAAGAACCAGAGACCCAATCCTAAAGAGGAAACAAGGGATAAATAGCCACTCCAGTTCAAAAGACTGGGGAGGAGAGTGAACAGGGCAATAGATGAACCTATCTACTCACATTTAAATGCTATGCTGTGTTTTATCTATCTTCGTTTTTGTTATAATACATTTTTTAAATTTATACATTAGTAATGATTTACGGGAGTGCTTAATGATGTCGATTTCATTTGGTTTTATTATTATTTGTTCCTGAGCTAAATTGATGGCCTTATCTAACATGCGTTCTGTTATGGATAGGTAAAATTCTTTTATGTCTAATTGTAGGAATTGGCAATTTTGTTTGTTATTTATGCTGTTGAACCAGTCAATAGTTGCTTTTGTGTTTTGTCCACTGGTTTACTCCTAGCTTCTTCCTAAGTTCTGAATTAATTCTTTCTAGTATTGTTTTACTTATTTTACCTAGTTCGCTTTTGGCTGAGTTTATGAGTCTGCATGCAGGGTTGGTTTTGAAATTTTCTTTGTGGTCTTTTAGTGTGATAAAAGCTTGCACCTTGCTGATGCAACTTATTCGGTCATCTAGGTCTAATTTTTACATTAGTCGGACTATTGTCCTCATCTTTGTCGCCATATTTGTCACAACGTTTCGGCCGTTGTACGCTCCGGCCTTCTTCAGGTGGTTGGAATTTCGAACCGAACCCTTTATTTCGATCACTGGGGTAGACTGTTCTAGTTCCAAGAGCCATGTTTGATGGATGTCAGTCTACCCCAGTGATCGAAATAAAGGATTCGGTTCGGTTCGAATTTCCAACCACCTGAAGAAGGCCGGAGCGTACAACGGCCGAAACGTTGTGACAAATATGGCGACAAAGATGAGGACAATATTCCGACTAATGTAAATACTGTACATAATACCTCATCTCAGAAATATAGACAGGTCTAATTTTATTTCGCTTTTCAAGTGTCCTCTGCACAAGTCGATGAGCATGTAATTTCCTCTCCACCAAAATGAGCTTCTTTCTTTATCTTTCTGAGTTTTCTGATCGAACATTTATTTTTGTGAGATTCGTTGCTGTTACTTGTTGTCATGGTCGTTCTATCATGACTGTATATATCCCCTAATTTCTTATATCGCAGAATCAACGTTTTTCCATTGCCCACACCCCCTCAACATTTCTCCGCTTTGTCGTTGTTAACGTTGTAAATATCCTAGAAAAGGCATCTTACTATTCCAATTTAATACCTTCATTTTTTTCCAGAATCTGTAATGTCCAGAATCCATGACAACCGTCTGTGTGTACGTTCGTGCAATGTCCTGAATAGGTACGAGCGAGAAAATATAAATTGGCGAATATCGATCATTTCAGAAATTCAGCAAATGTCGGCTGTCCGTTTGTATCAATGCGACATATATTCAATGACAAGAGTCATTGGCTTCCCTTTATGTTACCAGACAAGGATTAAGGGAGCGCTGAAATTTGTAAAAAGAGGTACCAAGAGACGGACAGAAAGAAAGAGAAAGACAGAGAGAAAAATTGTTTATCGAGTACTTTACAAGCATACAATAGTACTTTACAAGCATACAATGTGTTGGTGTGTGTGATATGTGAGTGTGTGCATATGCGTCAGTGTGTGCGTGCGTGTTTCCAATTTTCATCTTTTCCTTTTGCACGTTAAGCAAATTATGAACACTAATTGGGCTGGCGCAGTACACTCTTCGTCTATTACTCATATTTCGTTTATTTTTGCTTGTCCAAACTCTTTTTAATATTTTGCACATTCAAGTACACACACACACACACACACACACACACATACATACATATATATATATATATATATATATATATATATATATATATATATATATATATATTCATATATATATATATATATATATATATATATATATATATATATATATATATATATATATATATATATATATATACACTAAACCATTGATTTCATTCAAACTTGTATTATTATTTTGATTACATTTTCCACACCGAATCACTGTAACCCTCCTTTACTATAATTTCATCCGGGTGTACGATACACACACACACACACACACACA
>OZ038482.1:15073933-15116433 GCA_964036315.1 Acanthosepion esculentum | reverse complement strand
ACTAGCACGCAAAGGGTTACAGAGAATTTGGAGCGAGAGCAGATAGGAGTTATAGAGGAAAGGATGAGGAGAAGGATAGTGGATAGATCACGGCAACTGGAGATATCGATTGACATTACATTTGAATAGTTGGAGATTATAGCTATCAGGGAAACAGGAAAAGGGAAGAGAGTTCCACAGGTGAGAGGTGTGAGATATGAAGCTATTGGACTAGAAGAGATGGCTACATTTAACAGTTTCAACAGTGAAAGAGTGAGAGCGGGATGCCAGCCTCGTAGGACGCTTGAATTCGTGAAGTCTGGAAACCAGCGAGAGCAGCTCATCGGAGCAATTACCATGAAAGTATTTGTAAAAAAGACAGAGAGAGGCGATGGCACGTCTTTGGGAGAGCGACTGCAGACGAGATGCCAGATCAGGGCCAATTACATTACATATCCGTCTCTGGATCCTATCAAGAACCCCGAGACAAACAGAAGGGGCTCTAGACAATATATGGCAGCAATACTCCATGGAAGGCCGAATGGTTGATTTGTAGATTTGAAGGATCGACTCCAGCGAGAAAAATTTCCTGGCACTGCACAGGGAGCCAACTTTCCTTGCGGTGGACGAATCAATTGACTCAATGTATTTGTCCCATCTCAGGGCAGCAGTCATTGTGAGACCGAGCAGCCGCAAAGAGGTGCTCTCGAGTTGAGCGTCAGACATTCTAATGGAGGGAAGGGAAGGATCTCTGTGGTGATTAATATAGATCAGTTTTGTTTTTGAGGCGTTAAAGTTAACCAGCCAATTCCTGCCCCAGTTCACAACCGATTGAAGGTCCTTTTCGAGACGAACGGCCAGGTTAGTTTTGTCAGCGACACTAGATTTGTTTTTGAGGCAGGAGTAAATTGTAGTGTCGTCCGCGTAGATGCCTACTTGGGAATCTATGACGTTATCAACTGAAAGTGATATCGTTTCTTGATTTAAATGTCGTTAGTCTTATACTAGTAAAAGTCACTTGTTTAGCACGATAGATCTATATTTATAAGTAAAAGAAAACTTTTTGATTGTAACTAGCAAAGAAAGGTCATTTCTTTCTCTGTCTCTGTATCTTTCTCTCGCTATCTTTCGCTTTCTTTCTGTTGGCCTTTCTGCATATAGTAGGGCCATATCGATTTTTTCGGCGAACATATTTCTCGCCATTTTGTGCTCGTAAACATTTCATAATCTTGAAGCCTTGTGTTAATTTTCATGTTTTCGGTACAGAAGTCACCGACCGATCATCCCCCCGCCCGCCAACTTCGCAAGATTGTTGGCACCAGTGCGACTGGAAAATGCCGGAAGGTTGGTGGTCCCTCTTCAAGTTAAAACATTCGCCTGTTAGGTCAGCGCAGGTAATAGGTTCAAAATGTGACCAGCGCACATGGAAGAAGATTGGCAAAGAAGATATTGTTTGTCAAAAGTAAGATATGAAGCTGATACGATATGCACTGAAAATATTTAGACATGGTATGTATAGCTGGCCACTCTTATTCGAGGACACCCGTCTACTAGGGCAGATAGCCAATCCCTTTTGCAGACGCTTGCTCAGGCGAATTTTGTGTTTATTCAAAACCCACATACATCTAAGTTGTATACAACTACTTATATAGTTGCAGTATAAACCAACTGAAGTCTAAGACTTAAAAGCTTCATTCGCTCGAAAGCATTTTTAACCATTGATCTGAAACAGTGGCTGGATGCAGCTGACAGTTTAGATATTACGGAACGAGTCTGATTCCATGCATGACAGGCAGAAGAATGTCTTGACCAGACGAAGCTGGTTAATATCCATAATTAGGCCTATAAGCGTGACCCTTTCTGCTGTATGGAGATGTCTACACGGCACACGAATAAATATTGCATCATATACCGCTGGGCTAGGTATTTCCATTCATTCTCCTGCACCAATTGCATAATCCAACAGCTGCAACTCGTCGTGACACGTAATGACCAGCAAAAGTGGCGCAAATTCTCCAGGCAATTGCGAAAAATAACGGACAGTAAAAGTATCATAAATGTAATTCAATAATTTTTAATTTATGCCTCTTGAATCCTTAGGGAACACAGGGCCGCAGCAACGCCCCTCCAACGGACGATTCTCTTCAGCTCGGCCCATGTCGCGCCGGTTGCCTTCACCTCTGCGTCATTACTTCTGCGCCAATTCTGTTTTGACCTTGCGAAATGTGTGGCCGATCCATAACCATTTCCGTTTCTTGGTGTCAATCTTGATTGGGGCTGGTCTAGTCCTGTCCCAGAGGTGGTCGATGGAGACGACTTCCCTTGTGGATTCCAGTGAAGGGCCTGCCTGATGACACTAGAAGCGGGCTTTCGGAGTGTGTGGCCGATCTATTCCCATTTCCATTTCTTCACGTCAATCTCGGCTGGGGCTTGTCTGGTCCTGTCCCACAGTTGGTCGCTGGAGACGATTTCCGGCCACCTGATACTGAGGATGTTTCTGAGTCATCGGTTGGTAAATATCTGAAGTTTGTGGATATTGGTCTTGGTTACCCGTTTCTGAGCCGTAAAGTAGGACCGACTTGACGATGGTGTTGAAAATCCGGATCTTATTGTAAAGTGAGAGGGCAGTTGATCTCCAGATTATCCGCAGTGTGTTGACACCGTGTCGGGCTTTGTTGATTCGGCATTTGATGTCTTCATCTGTTTCCCCATCGTTACGGACGACTCTTCCCAGGTAGACAAACTTATTGACTTCCTTGATTGTGAAGTCGCACTGGGTTTTATTGTCTGTTGTTTACCCTCATGACCTTCATCTTCCAGATGTTGATTTGGACGCCAGTTTTCTCCGATTTAATGTATTCATGGTCCGATTAATTTCTTGTATGCTGGTAACCTTACCCTGTTCCCAGCAGCATATAATCTAGGAATTGAAGACATTCTCACAGCACTTTAAAAAAAAGCAAGTAAATTGGATTGTCCAAACGGGGAAACACTTTGCTTCACTGAGAATTTGTGTTGTTGTAAAAGTGATATGGCTTTTGCTCTAAGGAAAGATCCAAAGAAAACAGGAACAGAGTAGAATATAGAATTTTCCGAGTGAAAAAGGACGTTAACAAAAAAAAAATTAGATTCGTAAGGAAGTCTTCCAAGGACTTTGGTGTGGCATCTCTTAGGGATAATTTTCGCTCGTGTAGATATCTGCTAAAATGATTTGGCGAAATCTTTATATAGGTAGAAACACTCGTAGCTTAAGATGCATTCTGTTTATGTAGGTGTACATTTCTCAGTTTGAGTAAGTGCGTGTTTTTCCCATGTGATCTCATAGTTAAGTATAACGTTCACACACACTCAATAGCATACATGCGCAACCCCTATATATATATATATATATATATATATATATATATATTTATATATATATATATATATATATATGGTATCCTAAAAACAATTGACATCAATTCGCAGGCCAATAATTTTGGCAATTCTTGTTGAAATAATGTCAAATTTTCATAGAATATATAGAAACAGATCAAGATTTGTTTTATTTAATGGGAGAGACGTGCTTATATCAGTGAGAGAGATGGATTCGGTGTGGTGGGTCTGAAGACAGTATTCACTGGACCTGTACGCGTGTGATTTCTTTTTATGGGGATATGTGAAGGGACTTGTCTATGTCTCTCCTCTTCCTGCTAGCATTGAGGAACTCAAGCAGAGAATCACTTCTCTTTACCGGTTACCGGTGACATGCCGCAGCGTGATTGGCAAGTCCTTAACTACCGACGTGATGTGTTCCCTGTCACAGGCTGTGCACAGTTTGAACACCTATGAAATCGGTCCCATAATAAACTCATAATGTTCAACACCTAAACTGTTCAATGTTATTGAGCCAGACTTCGTATTTTAAAATGTTGTCACGCAATATGTATATATATATATATATATATATATATATATATATATATATATATATATATATATATATATATACATACATACATATATATATGTGTGTGTGGGTGTATGTGTGTGTGATAAAAATATAGTTTTGTGGTATGCTACACTTATAGGTTAAATTGCTCAATATCAGGGATAAAGCGTATGTAAATATAAAAGTGCCCCCATATATATATATATATATATATATATATATATATATATATAGAGAGAGAGAGAGAGAGAGAGAGAGAGAGACATAATATTAGTGGACAATATATATATATATATATATATATATATATATATATATATATATATAAATTCCCAAGAGGATAGAATCCAGGTAGAACTCAATGTCCAGGACAGAGTAAGAATATAATATAAAAGGCTCAAACACTAATATTCCATGGTTATAATTTATTACATTGGAATCGTAATTACGATCCAATTCATCAGTCCTACACTTGAGCTTTATTATATATATATATATATATCTATATATATATATATATATATATATATATATATATATATATATATATATATATATATATATATATATATAAATTTCTCTGCATCAGAATAATCTAAAGTAAATAAAGGACATTGTGAATAAAACAAATTGTGTAACGCGTTTTGTCCTTTCGAACTAATAATGTTTTTTGTTGATGAAATTATATATGTGTAGAAAGAGAAAGGGAAGAGGGGGTATAAAAAAAAATTCAATATTAAAATTTCATCGTTTCAACATCCTCAGTACTTCCTATCGGTGCCTAATTAAAACCGACATTTTTTACTAAACTATTATCTATCCTATATATATCTACATAATTTATACATTTCTCATGCTCCCTTTACGCACTTGTAAGAACCTTATCCAATAACCATGTAACATGATTGCTTCTTGGGCCTTATATAGGATGAACTACTGCATAAAAAAAACTCCACCACTAAATATAGCATATTTTAAACAATATAACTTTGTTCGAACTTATCTAGTGGTTGAAAAGTTGCGGCTTTCCTGCCAATCTCAATCACACGTTTTAAGCTTGGGTCCCAAAATAAGATTCTAACAGGTTTTTTTTTTCGCCTGAACACATACAAATCAACTACTATTGAATACTACTGCCATATATGGGCTGGTGTCCCCTTCTCATTTTGATGTCCTCAACAAAATACTGAGACGGATATACGATGTGATAGGTCCTGATCTGGCATCTCGTCTACAGACACTTCCCACAGATGTGCCGTGGCTTCCCTCTGTCTTTTCTGCAAGTACTTTCATGCCAACTGACAAGCTACTTTCACAGGTTCCCAAACTGCATGAATTTAAGCGTGTTACTAAGTTGGCATCTCAGTCGCATCCTTTCACTGTCGAAACAGTTAAATATAGCCGTTTCTTCCCGACAGTGAAACTCCCTTCCTCTTAATTGCTTCCCTTATCAAACTTCAAATATTCCAATGTAATGTCAATCGCCATCTTCTGATGCCTTGATCCTGACCCCTGTCCTTTATATCCTTTCCTCAAACACCCCTCTTTACTCTTGCTCTCACTCTCTGTAACCCCTTGGGTGCTAGTGGCACACCCGACTTGCTTGGGGTGAAATGCCTAAAAAAATGTTTCCTCTCTTCATTCAATTTAATCTGATTATTAAACCAGCCATTCTTCTATATTATTCTACCTCTGTCCCATAATGATTGTTCCGTTGAGTCTATGAAATTTGTGCAATAATGGAACAATCATTATGGGACAGAGATGGGAACTCCCTTCCTCCTACTTGCTTCCCTGATAGCTATAATCTTCAAATATTCAAATGTAATGTCAATCGACATCTTCTGATGCCTTGATCCTGATCCCCGTCCTTCTCTATATCCTTTCCTCAAACCCCCCTCTTTACTCTTGCTCTCACTCTCTGTAACCCCTTGCGTGCTAGTGGCACACCCGACTTGCTTGGGGTGAAATGCTTAAAAAAATGTTTCCTCTCTTCATTCAATTTAATCTGATTATTAAACCAGCCATTCTTCTATATTATTCTACCTCTGTCCCATAATGATTGTTCCATTGAGTCTATGAAATTTGTGCAAAAATTGAACAATCATTATGGGACAGAGATGGGAACTCCCTTCCTCCTACTTGCTTCCCTGATAGCTATAATCTTCAAATATTCAAGTGTAATATCAATCGACATCTTCTGCTGCCTTGATCCTGATCCCCGTCCTTCTCTATATCCTTTCCTCAAACCCCCCTCTTTACTCTTGCTCTCACTCTCTGTAATCCTATAGCTTAGAAAACGGCGACTTACCTCGTCAAACCAAGCGACAGCGCGTCGCGTGTATCCTACGACGGGAAAGAAAGGGCACGTATTCCTCATGACATGCTGAAGACGGAATATGGAAATTAAAAACAAGTCCGTCGCATGAGTCGCTATAAAAGTATTTTGATATGCAAAAATTGGGCGTCCTCTCCCAGTTGTCGATGAATGGAAAAAGTGCTCGGCGGATAAAAGCAGTTGGTGTTCTCGAATCGGGGAGAGAAAAAAAAATTCGTGTATTTTGGCTACCGCGTTGGTTGGAGAGTGGGTTATTTTTCTGACTGGTTGCGTGCATTGGGATTTCAGAGATAGTACCTGCGAATCGAGTTTTCGGCATTTCTTTCTGCCCCCGATATTGGAGTCTGAACTTACAGTGATTTGTTCTCTGCGTTGTGGAAGTAATCTGCAACCCCAGATCGCTTACAAATCCTTTGCGTGCTAGTGGCAATCCCGTCTTGCATGGGGTGATATGCTTAAAAAACAAGGTGGAAAATTGGCGTATCACAGTCTACCCCTTTTGTTTTTTTTATGCCGAAGTAGACTCATTTTAGTAAATTTGGAGAAGATAGGGAGACGAACATTTCGTTGTTAGTTAAGCCGATTGTTTTCGACGACATTTACAAGGCTGGTTCTCGAAAAGAGTATCTGAATCTTTGTTAAATGCTGCTGATATCAGTCAGTGCACTAGATTAAACTTAGATGATGCCTGTTACCATGGCAACCTAAAGCATCATAAAACACCCACATTTCTTTTTTCTTTCTTTTTCCTACTTTCTTCCGTATTTTTCTTTTCTTTATTTTTTATATTTTTCAAATTTTTTTTTTCTCATTCAATACTAGAGTTAAATGTTTTCGCTATCGTTGTCATATAGTTTGGATTTATGCCTGCGAGTCTGCGTTCGCGTTGTGATATACGCACATTTTTATATATCATGGCATGCGTGGGTATGCTGAAGAATTCATGATCTGACCCATTCAGCAAAGCAGTATTTCAATAAGGAGACACCGGTACGGTTATTTTTCGATTCCGTATTAACGCATCTCATGAGGCGATTGTAAATTACTGGCGAGTGAACGATCTCTTCAGATTTAAAAGCAAAATAAAATATTGTTCTACTTTGGATTGAGCCTTCTTTTAAATTAAATGTTACGAACGTTAGAATTGTACTCTATTCGTTCTCATCTTACATCGATATATATATATATATATATATATATATATATATATATATATATATATGTGTGTGTGTGTGTGTGTGTGTGTGTGTCTGTATATGTATTAATATATACTTAATACCTCTGTTATATGACACTAACTAAAGTTTTTCTTACGCCAAAGTATATATATATATATATATGTATTTGCATTTGAATACTCACACGTACATTTATTTATATTATCCATTTGAGTATATATACATATACATATATATATACATACATACATACATATATATATATATATATATATATATATATATACATATATATATATATATATATATATATATATATATATATATAAGTTAATCATATACTACACAAAATCTAGTATATCCAACTCAATTATTCGCAATGATTCTTCTCCCCCGGTTGGCGATTTGCAAAAAACCAACATAGTTTACAAGTTCAAGTGCCCTTTGGGAGATTTTATCTCTAACGGATTAAATAAGATTTATGTTGGTCACACCACAAACTCGCTTTCACAACGCTTGACACTACATTTGAATGATAATTCTAACATTTTTAGGCATTTAAAACAACATACCTGGCTGCATACACAATTCCGGAAAATCCTTGTTGAAAACACAACTATACTTAAACATGAAAAAAATAAACAAAAACGAAAAATTCTTGAAGCTATATACATAAAACAGTTGATACCTAACCTAAACAAAATAAACTATGAAATCTCCACAAATATTCTTAAATGCCTATAATTGGTCGCTGGCTTCCCATACTTAATACTTTTTAGTCTCACGTGGTCATGTGTGACGTCATGTGTGACGTTTTTTGTGTGAATTTGATAAAATTATATTGATACGGGTCGAATGTTTAATATTCTTTACGTTTCTAGGATTTTTAGTTGTTTTTACAGTTACTATGCTATAGTTTTTGTAATTATTTTTTAACGTTTCTAAACATAAGATGGAAGAGTTCTTTACATCGGAAAGAAATCGTGTATATATATATATATATATATATATATATATATATATATATATATATATATAAAAGTGAACATCGAAGTAAACACTTAGAGGCGACAGTCTGTTTCATGCTAGACGCAATCGTCAGGCCTGAGGATTGTATCTAGCATGAAACACCCTGTCGCCTCTGAGTGTTGACTTCTATGTTCACTTTTATATTTACACACGCTCTATATATGATACTGATAAATATCCCATAAATATAGCACACCTTAAGACTATATTTCTTTATATATATATATATATATATATATATATATATATATATATATATATATATATTTCATACAATTGCTATATATGTTTTATTTTATTATTTAAATGTTATTTTAATAGGTACTCTTGTTCGAGCAGACTCTACATTTATTTATTAGTACATTCATTTATTTTCGTCTACCAGCCTGAATATTGGAGAAATCTTATTAAAGAAATATATGCGCGCTCCTCTGAAAATTTAAAAAGAATTTATTTAATTAATATTCATTTAAACATAAGAAAAAGAGTAATCGACCATATACATTTTATCATGTCTTGGCTTCATTGGTCTTTGAGTGAAAGTCAGTTAAACCACAATTTTAAATTCAGATCTTCAAGAAATGTTAATTTTTTTTTCGTAAAAGGATGGAGAAAGTGAATCTACTATATTTGTTTGCTTGTAAAATCTGAAAATTATGTAAATATACTTTTTTATCTACACTTGACGCGTGTAGCTGTACATACTCATAGATATTAACGAGCTGAAATTGAGGAAGAGATAACGTTTCGTTTCGTTTTTTCTAATCTACAAAAATATCAAAAAACTTATTTGCTTACTTTTTACTATCCGCTCTGCAAATGAATTTCAACAGAGCTGCAATCTTTTTTTTTTCCATATCACACATCAAATGCAAATTTTATTTCGTATAAAAAGAGAATGCTAAATCTATCAATATTTGTGAAAATTCGATTAGATTTTCAATACACGCCAAGACAAACTTTACGAAATCAAGCTTACTCTGTTTTCGAGGTGTGAAGATCCGTTGTTTAACGAATCAAAGAATTAATGACTGTCATACAAAAAATGTCAGATTTCATGTACAATGCAAGAAACACAAACGATCAGTTGCTCAAGAAATTGATAAATGTATTTTCAATATATATATATATATATATATATATATATATATATATATATATGTATATATATCATGAAGTATAAGTTATATTGAATCAATTTTTCTCACCAGAATCTATTTTATACATTTATAAGTGTACCATTCGTCGATGCATTGAATATTGCTGTCACATCTGGTACTTCTGCTATGTATTTAGAGATTCTTGATGAAATACACAGAAGAATATGCAATATTATGATCATGACCCTGGCATCTTGTCTTCAGTCACTTTTCCACCGGCTTAACGTATTTTCGCGTTAGTATATACTTGTGCAAATTAACTGAAACAAAACTAATAAATCCGTTATTATTATTTACTTTTTTTTATATTTTTTCAATGAAACATGACGCAATGCACATGTTAGAACTTTGTATGTCTTTTCGACAAAGTCGTTCCTTGAAGATTAACCACAGATTCTGGATTGGATTTAAATCAAGACTGTTTCCAGATCAGTGTATAATTCTTTGATTTGTTCACTGGTATGGCTTGCCAGTGTGTCCGTGCAGCCTTACAATTTTCATACGCCTCCTTGGAGTAACGTCCACTGCACACAATGGCCGTAGGACAACTAATCGACAGTCGAGACAATAGTGTCTGGGCGTGATAAAAATCTGATGTAATCACAGATGACGCAATATTTTTCAACCCCACACAAATTTCATCATACACACCGAAAATAGATCCATATTACCGCAAACAACTTCAAAAGAACTTATCTAAGCAAAAAATAGAAATCGATTACACCATCTCACTATAGTGGGTCTAAAAATGACCGTATGGTGAAAGAAAGGGAACTGAAGCGGTTGTTACAATTAATTAATAAGGGTGTACTTCTGATGAGATTTCCTCTTTGGTACCACGACTTTAAGAATTTAAGTGCACTACTAGATTGGCAGCTAGGTCTCATCATTTGACAGTTGAAATTGCGGTATGTAAATGTAAGTTCTATGCTAATGGAGTTTTTCTTCTACTTCTCGCTGGTGGAATTCTCTTTACAGTCAACTTTGATGTTCAAAAATGTAAATGCAATATCAATCATCATCTGTCTCTTTAGTTTCTGTCCTTTTACTGGCCTTTCTGCATGGAAATGTTTTTTATTAGAGTTTTTCACACTGTAGCACCTTGAATCTTAGAGACTTTATCGTCTTGCTCGTAGTGAAATGATTAAAACATCTCTCTCAGTAGTTTCATATTTGTCTCCCAGTTTTATCTATTATTTTTTATATATTTTAATTTCATGTTTCAGTCTATCTATCTATCTATCTATATATATATATATATATATATATATATATATATATATATATATATATATATATCAGATTTTGCTCATCACCTATCTATCTATCTGTCTCTCTCTCTCCCTCCCTATCTCTCTCTCTATATATATACATGTGTGTGTGAGAGCCTGTTCAGTATCTATCTCTCTATCTCTCTCTCTCTCTCTCTCTCTATATATATATATATATATATATATATATATATATATATATATATATATATTAGTCTGTTCAGTATCTATCTATTTATCTATCTATCTATGTATATATATATATATATATATATAGCCTGTTCATTATCTTTCTCGGTCACTTCATATCTATCTTAGTATGTTCATTATCTATCTATCTCTCTACATACATACATATATATATATATATATATATATATATATATATATATGTATATATATGTATATATATATATGTATATATATATATGTATATATATATATATGTACATATATATATATATATATATATATATATATATATATATATATATATATATATATATCTTAGTCTGTTCATTATCTATCTAGCTAGCTAGCTAGCTAGCTATCTATCTATGTAGCTCTGTTCTCCCGTATCTATCTACCCTCTCTAAAATATTCTAATATACTAATCACAAAGTTTTAGAAACATAAAAACTTACACAAAGCCTCATTTTCTTGTTTCGGGTAAGAAAGCAAATCAATAATATTCCTAAAAAAGATGACGATTAAAAAAGTCATTTTTCCTAGAAGAAATCTTACTCGACTTCTTCGACAGACATATGGAAACATTTCTGACGTGCTTTAACTTACATATATAAGCGTATGCAAAAATGAGGACTAATTTTATGCGCATATGACAGTGTCATTCGTACGTTGACATTACCCACAAGACATGAATAAATCTGACAAAATTTTTTTAATAGACCTATCTAAAATAATCTCGCAATCTCACGCTTCGTCACCGTGAGTAGACGAGATCTGCAGCTGAAAAAGATTTTTCTGGACTGTTTTTCAAATATTTTTCAAGTCTTCTGTTTTGAACATTTTCGGTTTTATTTTTTATGTATTTTCTTTTACTTTTAACGACGAAAAGTCCCCCCCCCCCACACCTGATTTTGTTTTTATGTCGTTTGATTCGCTTTCTTTTCACTCGTTATCGGTTTCCTTTTTACTTCATCATCTCCACAACTGTGACCAAGTTTTTTTGGTTTATTTTTTTTGTCAGACCAACAAGTGAACCACATATTGATTTAATCAACTTCCTGTCTGCCCGTGTATATGCTCGTACGGATTTATGGGTTCGTCTAACAATCAAGCTATCAATCACGCGAGGCATCTGTCGAATTTTATCTAAGAATATCACTTGTCTCAGTAGCTGTCCTCACACACGCACACATACACATACGCGCGTGCACACACACACACACACACACACACACACACACACATATATATATATATATATATATGTGTGTGTGTTATTTTAGGATATTACATCGAAAACATGTCAAAATCGCTACATAATTGATGTCATCACGTGATGTGTATCAATGCATCTCATCAGACGATTGTAAATTGAACGAGTGAACGATTTTGATTTAAAAGCAAAATGCAATATATATATATATATATATATATATATATATATATATATATATACAGTGTAACCCGGATATAAGACACCCGGATATAAGAGAAACCCGGATATAAGATAGATTTTCTCTGGTCCCAAATTAGAGCCTGTGTTAATGTATATATAATAGACTAAACCTAGTGAAAACCGGATATAAGATACTTCTTCTCCGGTCCCGACAACTCTCTTATATCCGGGTTACACTGTATATATGCATGTATATGTATATGTATATATATATATATATATATATATATATATATATATATATATATATATATATATGCATGTATATATATATATATATATATATGTGTGTGTGTGTGTGTGTGTGTGTGTGTGTGTGTGTGTGTGTGTGCGTGTTTCTGTGTGTCTGTGTATGTATACTTCCTTCAGAAATTACAAAAACAGGTATTTTAAAAAGTTTTATAGGATTATTATGTTTATAAAATTAGATGTTTATAAAATACGTCAATAGTATTTTATCTACATTGTTCGGGCTATTGTCCTCATCTTTGTCGCCATATTTATGACAACGTTTCGGCCGTTGTACACTCTGACCTTCTTCAGGTGGTTGGAATGTCGATATTCCAACCATCTGAAGAAGGCCGGAGCGTAAAACGGCCAAAATGTTGTAATAAATATGGCAACAAAGATGAAGACAATAGTCCGAATAATGTAAATAGTGTACGCAATGCCTCATCTCAGAAATATAGACACATACTGAACGGCCGAAACGTAATAAATATGGCGACAAAGATGAGAACAATAGTCCGAATAATGTAAATAATGTACATAATACCTCATCTCAGAAATATAGACAGTCAAATGTATTTTTAAGTATTTTTCCATGGTTCTAAATTTTTTATTCTTCCTTTTAGAAACTGATTTTTTATGAAATAAATATGAAAAATTCATTATATGTCAATAGATTTGTATTAAGGAAATGATATTTAAATGAAATGAATAATCAATTAACAAAATCTTAATACTTTATGTTTCCATCTATTGCCCTTAAAACTTGAAAACGCCAAACCGACACCGAGTTTGTCAGTTTGGATAGTAGATAAATACGTTTTTCCCCCCTGAATAAATAACAGTCTGTTTATATTCCTTGGGGATGTTGCCAGTGCATCATTTACTAATATTCCCTAAACATGATTAGGCCACTTCATTTTATTGAAAGTGGTCGCTGAGGTATGAAACAAATGTCTTGACAAGTTGGCAACTCTCGTATTATCTCGTTGAAAAATCGTTTTCTTTCCTAGCTCCTTTTTGTGCTTAACCCTTTGAGCCCTGCGTTGCTGAACAAATTTAACCTTTCTGCTTGAGCACCTGGGTCAAAATTCGCAAATAATTGGTATGTAATATTTCACAGTAGATATAAATATAGATATATGTGTTTAAGTCATTTTTCTCTACCACTGTTCAACCGGTGGCTGGGCATTAAGTCATTTTTCTCTATCAGCAGTAAAGCGGTGGTCAGGGGTCAAAGGGTTAATAGGCCGTAAAGTTCCGTTAATAATAAGTAGACAGCGTAACCCATAGCCAGTGAAGACACTCAACTCCTAATTACATCGCCAACAAACTTACGCAAAACCTTCTTTTGTTATTTTTGTCGTGGATCTAACAGATAAAAGCTATACTATCCCGACCCGTCCGTACTGAAGCCATTTTCAACTGTTCGTAGTACATCCTGCAGATCCAAGTCCTTTTTGAGGATGCATCTTTGCCCGCAGTCATCTTAATTCTTTCTCTAGCTTACGCAAACACAGACTGGAAGGTTCAGCGTAATAAGGTGACGTTTTATCTGAATCGTATTCAATTCGGTACAAGCGGTATGTCATCTAGCCATAGACCCAAGACCTACTTTAGGAGATTGCAGTAGGCCGCTGCGATAACTTTAAAGACTGTCTCCAATGATACCAGAACACAACATGTCTCCTCCTCCCTTGTGTTGACCTCGTAAACGTTGGTGAGACTCATCTCCGAAACAGACCCAACCATTTTCCCAACCGTCAGGTCCATCAAGAGTCTCCCTGGTCTCGTCAATGAACAGAACACAACTCATGTCCAACGTCATGTACTTTCCAACCGATTGAAGCCTCAAATTCCTGTGACGGGACATTAAAGGGTGCGATTTCAAGGGAGCTTACGTGGAAGCCATGGCCCCGGGGGTGCGATGTCTGGTGCTTTTTGGTACATGTGGAAGTCCATTGGTGGTGAAAATGGCTTATCTTGCTTGTCCGGATCTCCCACCTGACTTTAATATTCTTTAAATCCGTGGCTGCCACATTCTTGGAAGTTCCACAATCAGGTCGTTTCTTCCTTAGCGAAGGATCTGTTGTGGATTCCGGGAATGGAATCCTGCACAAATAAATAAACAACGCCATAGCAAAATAAGTGTATTAAACGTGAGAATACAGACTTGAAGTGAAGATTAGTAGTCCAGGAATGCGGGTTAGTAGAAAGTATATGTACAAGTCTCTGTAAGTGAAGCCGTAATTCTCTCTCTCTCCCTGGACTCTCGTATAACTCTCTGTGAACACCCTGTGTACTGTCTCCGTATCTCTCACCCTGACTCAACGTATCTCATCATGCAGATATTCTCTCTGTCAGTATAAGTATACTTTGGACGAGTCCATCTTGAGTAAAAGGGGTCTGCCCCACAACAGGATCCCTCCGGAATCGTCTAACCGTGTCCCCATGACGGCCTAAGCTCTCCGCATTGACATGAAGAGAGGGGCCTTTATCACTTTCCTTGATGATGACAGACTTTTCTTCATCGTTGATACCTTTTTCATGTCCTATTATTCTTGGACAGGAGAGGCGGTATTAGCGTGATTCACACAAAAACTATCGAATATGAAATAAAACATTAAGGACGTTATACAGAAAAATGAAAACCTAAAAATTGTATTTCCATATTGTGCAAAGCAGCTGGGAAACGTTTTATCAAAATCAATTCGAAGAAAACTGAGAAATCCTAAATTTCACAACCAAGCTATTAGCGTGGTTCCGGGTATAGATAGATAGATAGATAGATAGATAGATAGATAGATAGATAGATAGAGTCAGGTCACACACACACACACACACACACACACACATATATATATATATATATATATATATATATATATATATATATACATATATATATATATCCTTTAATATATATATATATATATATATATATATATATCCTTTAATATATATATATATATATATATATATATATATATATATATATATATATATATATATATATATATATATATATATATATATATCCTTTAAAAGATCGAAGCATTTTTACTCTTCTCACCATCAACATACTGCCAATATGTCATACATTTTTCTTATCATCTTTTAAAGTACTGGAATGTTAGTTCAACTGAAGCCTTCAGGCCTATATTGGCCCGGTTCGCTCTGGGAATGGGGTTGAGATGGAATTGCCCCCACGTTTCTTGGCGCCAATTTGCGGCTAAGATAAAGTCCCGGACGTTAAGCTGAAAACACTTAAACAAATACACCACATCAAAGTTGCCTCGAAAAAAGTGAGTTCTTGTGAAGAAACAGTAGAGGAAACCGTGTTACTTCGACCTCAGTTTTTTTAATTTTGTCCCCCTCTCTCTATTACACGTTCTCCTTTCCACCTTATTTAAGTACCTGTAGTTCTTTCGTAATTGCTCTACCACAGGTGGCCACTTGTAAATTAATGTATTTCCGTATTTATTTCTCTACGTGTATCTAAATATCAGCAGTTACAAATTTAACCATTTATCTCATTTAAATTTTTCAACTCAACAATATATTAATATTCACCTTGATAAAGCTGTCTAGCTCTTGTTGTCTGTATACACCAGCACTGGTCTATCTATCTGTCTTATATACATGTCACTTTCTACGTTTCTCATCAGGAAATAAGTGTGCCACCGTTTGTTGAATCGCCGCTTTTTGAGTGGATCAAAATGGAACGACTCTTTTGTTTTGTATTCGCTAATGATTACAGCAATGCCAATCAAATCATTTTATTGATCACATTCCTTTTTTTTTGTTTGCAAACATTTGTCAAAGGCGTATATGACAAATAGACAGAAAAATACAGGCAACTACGGGCGCACACACACGACCGCATGCGCATACACATCCGGAAGTGTGCCGAAGATGTTCGCGCGTGCCGACCTGCTTTACAAAATCTGATCAGATGACCAAACGACAGAATTTTATTTAGAACAAAGAATAAATTACCGAAAACATTCCGCATGTCTTCGTGTATCGGAACTTTGACCAAATGGAAAGATTCTCTTCGCATTGTTTCGTAAAAGCTGGGTTAACATTTTCTCAGTTTTGCTTCTTTATTTGATATAATTTTGATGCAGCTACATGTTATATCTCTCTCTCTCTCTTTCTCCACCTCTCTCTCTTTCTCTCTGTCTCTTCATATATATATAAAAGAAGTAATAGATGTTCTATTTATTAATCCGTCAGATGTTATTTTTAGTCGCTAATCATATTTGATCATTAGTTTATTCATTAAACAGTATAATTTGTTATTTTCATCAAGAACCTGGATATTCAAGAGATCTTATAAAACAAATATATGCGCTCTGCGGCGGAATTTGAAATTATCCACTAAAGATAATGTACAAAATGATCAAATATATATATATATATATATATATGTATATATATATATATATATATGTGTGTGTGTGTGTGTGTGTGTGTGTGTGTGTGTGTGTGTGTGTGTGTGTGTGTGTGTGTGTGTGTGCAGGGGGTAGCAATTTCTCTTCAATATAATTTTGGTTAACGAGTGACAAAGTTCTATGTTATGGTTTGTTTTATTTCACTTTTTCTGTATTTTGGACTATTTACTTGGCTTCCGATGAATGTTTTAATAAACTTGTCCAATATCTGAGTATGCTGGCATTTCATGAATCATTATCAGCGACTTTTTATTCATAGTGCTGTGCCTATATGTGCGCAGTACTTATTTTTATATTTTATATTATATCAGTCTATACCTTTTTTAATATCGCGTCTTAAACCCTCAGTCTGTTTTTTTTTTTTGTGTGAATTTGATAAAATTATATTCATACTGGGTCGAATGTTTAATATTCTTTACGTTGCTAGGATTTTTAGTTGTTTTTACAGTTACTATGCTATAGTTTTTGTGATTATTTTTTAACGTTTCTAAACATAAGATGGAAGAGTTCTTAACATCGGAAAGAAATCGTGTATATATATATATATATATATATACATATATATATATATATATATATATATATATATATATATATATGTAAAAATATAAATGTGAACATAGAAGTCAAAACTTAGAGGCGACAGTCTGTTTGATGCTAGATGCAATCGTCAGGCCAGACGATTGCATCTAGCATTAAACAGACTGTCGCCTCTGAGGGTTGACTTCTATGTACACTTTTATATTTACACACGCTCTATCTCTGATATTGAGCACTTTATCCCATCAATATAGCACATTTTAAGGCTATATTTCTTCATATATATATATATATATATATATATATATATATATATATATATATATATATGAAGAAATATATTTTTAAGGTATGCTCTATTTATGAGTGCTCAATATCAGAGATAGAGCGTATGTAAAAATAAAAGTGAACATTGAAGTCAACCCTCAGAGGCGACAGGCTGTTTCATGCTAGACGCAAACATGATTGCATTTAGCATGAAACTGTCTGTCGCCCCTGAGTGTTGACTTCAATATTCACTTATATGTGTGTGTGCGCGCGCGCATGCGTATTTGTGTATGTTTGCGCGCATGCGTGATATTGTATTTGCGTGTACGTGTGTGTGCCCATACAAATTTTGTTAAAGATCAGCGGATGTTCTTTTTTAAGAACGTTTTACTTAACTATCCGATATTTCAGAAGCTTTTCTGCTTTCAGCTTCATATATAAATAAAAATTTTTCTAATGTCTGATTTCTTTTGACTTTTATAAATCATTGGCAAAGAATATAATCTTTAGTGCTATTACGGTTTCATCATTTGCAAATACCGCGTCTTCGCATCTGGTATCAGTGTCATCATATTCAAGGTTTTGTGACCTCAAGTGACGTTTTGTGTTATGCAGTCTTTTTTTAATGAAATATATTTCGTATGTTTTTCCCAAATTTAGTAAAATTTTAGTTAGGTTTTTTTTTTTATGAAACTGACCTGAAAAAAGTTGTAACACCCAGAATATGAGTTCCAAATTTATTTAAAGGATGACAGTAAATGATCCCATGTAAAAATTAATACGTACACTGTTTCCAACACAAAAGATGAATCCATAATCAGACTTCATATTAATAAACTATATTTCTTTAACTGGGCGTTAACACAGTGTTGTAATGTCGCATGCATACAATCGTATAGATTCTGCGATATATTACTCAACTACAATTTTACCTGTTGACATAAAGCATCAATAGTTGCAGGTGGGAAAACTGAACAAATCAGGTGTAGATCCTTCCTGTCACAATATACGTTTAATAAGGGGGTAAGTCTGGCAATATTAGAACATTTTCCTTTTGAAAATTTATATACATATATATATATATATATATATATATATATATATATATATATATATATATATATCAGAAGATTCTGAAAACAGTCATTTCTGATGAAAGATCGGGGTCGATCTGAAATATCAAATATATATATATAAAAATATAAATAAATACTTTCACAAAAAAACATTCAATTTTATTAATTTGCAACTTTTCAGTTGTTTTTTCTCTATTATATATATATATAGATAGATAGATAGATAGATATACACACACACACACACACACACACACACACACACACACACATATATATATATATATATATATATATATATATATATATATATATATATATATATATATATATGTATATATATATATAAATAAAAAGAAAGAACAGTAAGATATAAAATCCGGTGTTCTTATAGATATTTTTATTTTTACACAATAGTGCTCAATGTAAATTTACAGAGCATTAATATTATAAAGTAATTGATTTAAAATATGGTTCTTTCGATACACAGTGATAACCATGTTTCAAAAATGGAAGTTAAAACCTTTGAATTTAATTTTGTTATTAAATTAAAGACATATATATATATATATATATATATATATATATATATATATATATATATATATATAATAATAATAATCTTATAAATATAAGTAATTATACACATCTGGAAATACCTTAGGTACTAAAGTACCTAAGGTAAATGAACAAACCAATACCCCAGGGAAAATAAGGGATAAAAAAAGAACATGTAATTGGGGTGAAAACAATCGTCCAGAATCCAAGCTCAGAGTCCAAAGAAAAAAACCTCCAACACGAGTAAGGCAAAAGTAAGTAAGCAAAGTGCTCAATACACTAAGTAGAGTAAATCTAACTATGAACCTAAAGAGCCAGGCAAACTGTCCAAGTTTTAACCTACGCGGATCGTCAGAGTCCGCCGGTGTACCCTGACGATCCGCGTGGATGAAACCTAGGTAGGTTTGCTTGGCTTTTTAGATTCATAGTTATGTATATATATATATATATATGTGTGTGTGTGTGTGTGTGTGTGTGAGTGTGTGTGTGTGAATATTTGTAGAGAGGTCAAAATGATTCACTAAAGAGGAGGTGAAAAACTATCCTTATCCGACGCATTTCGCCTTTTAAGGGACTTTATCAAAGTAATGTAGGATTTATTTTGCTGAACGTGTTTATGTACAAAGGGGAGGATGTCGTTGGTTTATCAAGGCTTATAAAATTGAGAACGTTCATGAATATTCATTAGGCGGGATGAAAGGTCAATCAAAACAGGTGGAGGGCACAGAATGTCATAATTCAAAGTCTGGCTAAAAAGTAAAATGAGCCAGTAATATTCAAGATGAAATGGACGGTTGGCTTGTACATCTTCAAAGCGTGATGTGATGGATTTAACCATTTTCTTTTGATTTTTCAACATATCTCTTGTTGAGAATGTTGGCTTGAAAAGGTAGCAATTCTTTCAAGAAAAGTGAGATAGGAAAGAACTATGGCGTAGATTTTTACTTTGATAATATTTAATGGCGGCAGTCGCGAGAATTTTCCTGAGTAAATTACATTCACTTTTGATGAGAATAGAATTATTTAGATTAAAATTCTGGTCGAATTTCTGTGTATGGTTAGTATATTTATTACATTGTTGTTTATAACGTCCCTTTTGGGTTCATAGAATGCCTAGCCCCCAAAAAAACACACAGAGAAAAACTTTCAAAAACATCCAATATCCTTATCACTTCATCCATCATCCACAACGCAAATAGAAAGTCATCCAAAATACACAACAGCAAGAGAGAGTATCTGTGTATATTTCTGAGATGAGGTATTATGTACACTATTTACATTATTCGGACTATTGTCCTCATCTTTGTCGCCATATTTATTACAACCTTTCGGCCTTTCAATATCTGTCTATATTTCTGAGATGAGGTATTATGCACACTATTTACATTATTCGGACTATTGTCCTCATCGTTGTCGCTATATTTATTACAACGTTTCAGCCTTTCACTATCTGTCTATATTTCTGAGATGAAGTATTATTTACTCTATTTAAATTATTCGGACTATTGTCCTCATCTTTGTCGCCATGTTTATTTCAAGGTTTCGGCAGTTGTACGCTACGGCCTTCTTCAGGTGGTTGGAATGTGGAACTGAACCCTTTACTTCGCTCAATAGGGTAATCTCTTCTAGTTCCACGTGCCATGTTTAATGGATGTCAGTTATTTAACTCTAATATAAATCTGTAGTCACTTTAAGTCACCTCCGGGACGTTTCGCAGAACCTGCTGGCTGCTTTAAGGCCTCTACAAATATATCTCGATTTAACATGAAATCGGATAGAACGAGGTGGAGTACAATTAATTCCGAGTTTTCTTTTATATATATATTATTTTCATTATTCGGACTATTGTCCTCGTCTTTGTCGCCATATTTATTACAAGAACACATGGCACAGTGGATAAAGGCGTTAGTTAGATCCAGTGACCGAACCCAAAGACTGTGAGTTCAATACATGGTTAAGGCAGTGGAAACTTGACAACTGACATCCATTAGTCATGGCACGTGGAACTAGAATAGTCTACCCCAGTGGGCGAAATAAAAGGTTCATTTCGACATTCAAACCACCTGAAGAAGGCCGGAGCGTACAACGGCCAAAACGTTGTGATAAATATGACGACAAAGATGATAACAATAGTCCGAATAATGCAAATAGTGTAGCAAGAAAAAGGACAACAGTACCCACAGCAATAAACTAAATACAAAACACTACCTACCAACACTATAACATACACAATCCAAAATAACTTATCCATTCAAAACAATATCAAAATAGTCGCAATAAAACCATTATCAATATGATCATATCATAATGATAATTTAGAAGCAGGCATATATATATTAAATTTCCAAAACTGTTTCTTACAATGCATTGAGGAAACATGCTAAGATTTAAAAAAAAAAACGTATCTATGGACATGAAATGAACCTTATACATAACAATTTGTCAAATGCATTAGTCATACACAGAAATAAATTTGACCCCAATTTTGATATAAAAAATGCCACAATCATCAAAAGAGAATGTAATATACTCAGAAGGAAAATTCTCAAGAGTGCTGCCATTGAATCTTATCAAAATATAAATCTATGTCCCACTTTTTTTGTCAATCTCACCTTTCCTAAAAGAATTACTACTTTCCCAAGCCAACATATATATATATATATATATATATATATATATATATATATATATATATATATATATATATATATATTTTATTTTATTTTATTTTAAACTATAACTCTGGTGGTGTGAAAAAAAAGTACCTTAGTTGAATGTAAAAGTGCTCAATACACTAAGTAGAGTAAAATTAAAATACCTAAAGAGGCAGAACCTATCTAAGTTTCACCTACCGGATCATCAGGATAATTCTGACTCTGGTATTTTAAGTTTGAATTATATATATATATATATATATATATATATATATATATATATATATATATATATATATATATATATATATATATATATATGCAGAGTGTCCATGAAGTTCGTGTGCACTTTTAAAAAATTATAACTTTATTTGTATTTGCGATAGAAATAATCTGTAAAAATGTTATGAAGTTTAATGTACCTAGTTTTAAGTATAGCTAAATTAACTAATGTGCTTTCAGGCATTACTGTAAATCAGTTGGCAATTTTTTTCCGTGAACTGCAAAATCGTATTACCGTTTGTATTGCTAATGATGGAGGACTTAAATAAAATTTCGATAAAACCATAAAAAATATAGATTTACTTCTTTCTAATCCTTTTTACAAATTATTTCTATCTCAAATACAAATAAATTTATAATTTTTTTAAAGTGCACACGAATTTTATGGACACCCTGTATAATAAAGTTTCGAAATTGCTCCTCACGATACACTGGAGAAACATGCAGAGATTTAAAAAAAATGTATCTCTGAACACAAAAGTGATCTCATACATAACATGTGCAAACTTAAATAATTTATCGCCAATGTGGCCACCACATATTGGTAATATCTCATTGACTGACTATAAATTGACCACACAAAATATTCCAGGATAAATAATTCAATATCTGTTAATGTCTAATTTCACGATTATTTCTTTAATTTATCTTAATAAGAAAATAAGATAACAATCTGTTTGACTTAGTACTAATGTTATGCAGATTTAAAGTGACTTAGATAAAAAAGAAAATCACCCTTTTGAGTATATCTTTCCTTCGATGACATTTCATTCTGTACATGAGAGCCAAACGTGAGATATTGAGACCAACACAAAATAAATGATATAAAAAAGAATTATCATTTTTCAGCGGCAAAATATTTTTATAATACTTCCTGACTTGATGGTGTATGGTTTATTATTTTTCTTTCATAGAAACATAGAGACAAATAATAGAATCTGTTAGATTTACTCTCCAGGGTCAACATCGATATTCGATCGATTCAGAAATAAATGGGAGACGCAGTGAACAGGATGAGGGCCACGTGCCTATCAAAAATTTGGACACTTGGAATCCTACTAAGGACATTAGAATTGAGATTAGATTTTTTCCAAACTTCAGCAATGTCGGAGTCACCAAAATGGCTGGATGACTCCTCAATATTTTGAAACGATCCTCACGTGGAACGACAAAAGAACTCAGTAGAACAAAAAGAAACCGAATAATAATGACTAATGAAAAAATATATTAATAAAAATGCAAATAATAATATGGAGAAGAAGATAAATAATAATAATAATAATAATAATAATAATAATAATAATAATAATAATAATAATAAAATTCGTCAATTTCATATTTGCCTAAATTTATCGCACGCAGACAAACATTGCTTTCGTTCCAGTCTGACATCGAATATTTTATATAAATTTTTCATTTTGACCTATCACGTTTTTGCCTTCTTTTGGCAAATTTTCAGAAAAGAATTATATATGACTTTAATACACACACACACAAAACACACACACACACACACACACACACACACACACACACATATATATATATATATATATATATATATATATATATATATATATATATATGCATGTAACTGTGTGTACATATGTGTGTCCCTACGTAAATACAGAGTTTATCAATGTGCAATATTTAAAAGCTTACAGCCTGTGTTTTCTTACCATGTAATTGTCTGCACGGACTTTTGCAGAGCAAGGTCGAAAATATGTCTCTCTTTCTTTGTCTGTATATATATATATATATATATATATATATATATATATATATGTATGTATGTATGTGTGTGTGTGTGTGTGTGTGTGTGTGTGTGTGTGAAAAATCGGTTGTCTGCAGCCTTGATTAGAAACAAGCCGAAGACAACATGTCTGAATATAAATCTCTTCCTTTACAATATTTTCGAAGAACAATTCACGTTTAAAGGCAGAAATGTTAAGGAAACTGTGGAGAGTGATAATCGTCTCCGTCCAGTTGGGACATAGCACTCACATACACATACATACACATGCATACACACACAGAGACATATGTATATATATATATATATATATATATAAAAGAGAGAGAGAGAGAATCAACACCACTAAAGCCAACTCCGTGCCTGAGACATGTAAATGATATATTCATACTCTGGCCACACCAGGAAGACGTCCAACTACTACTGGACCATGTAAACTCAATAAGATCATCGATGCAGTTCACACTGGAACAAGAAAACAACAACAAACTCGCTTTCCTTGATGTACTAATATCTCGAGCAGAGCAGAGGTTCAAGACATCCGTATACCACAAGCCAACATTCACCGGACAAGACCTCAACTTCAACACCCCACCATCCATACAGTGTAAAGTACGGGAGCGTTCGCTGTTTACAACATAGAGCAAAAGTGGCGACCAAGAAACATATGAACAAGAAATGTTCCGTATAAGCAGTACCCTAGAACGTAACAGCTATTCTGTGTACATGGCAGCAATTCTATCAAACTGTGATATAAGGGTACAAGAGGATAACAGCACTCAGAACACAGCTTCAGTCTGCCTACCCTATTTGAAGGGATTATCGGAGAAATTGCAAAGAATCCGTGGTTCAGATAACATCAGGACAACCTTCAAAAGTGGTTCGACACTTCGCAGACACTTCTTCCGACTAAGACCCCCCCATATTGGAGAACATGACTAAGGACTTTATATCTTTATTACCATACATACACACACACACACACACACACTCAAACACACACACACACACACACACACACACATATATATATATAGTTTAAAATATATAAATATATATAGTTTACAAATTCAAGTGCGCTTTGGGAGATTGTATCTTCAACGGATTAAATAATATTTATGTTGGTCACACCACAAACTCGCTTTCACGACACTTGACTCTACATTTGAATGATAATTCTAACATTTTTAGGCATTTAAAACAACATGCCTGGCCGCATACACAGTTCCGGAAAATCCTCGTTGACAACGCAACTATACTTGAACATGAAAACTATAAACAAAAACTAAAATTTCTTGAAGCTATATACATAAAACAGTTAAAACCTAACCTGAACAAAATAAACTATGAAATCTGCACAAATATTCTTAAATGCCTATAATTGATAACAGAAGTCATTGATTTATACCAACGGCTTCCCATACTTAATACTTCTCGTTTTCACTCTCGCGTGGTCATGTGTGACGTCATGAGCTGCGGTGCTATTTTCGCTTCCAGTGTCTCGTATGCACGAGTTTGTTGATGCTTAGAAATCTTCCATGTAAACAAAAACACACTATCATTATTGTTTTGTCCGAGTATTGCTTAATATATTGTAATGTAATTGTCATCTTTGATAATGGCTTAAGTCAGCCGAAAGCTTAGATAGGATTAAAAAATATGTATCAATGTTGTGATTTTATTTCGTCTTTTAACGATAATATTATTAAGCTTATCAGACGATATGAAAAGAATTTACATAAAATAAATCGACAAAACTTGTCTATATTATTTAATGAAGCATGCATCAATATATATATATATATATATATATATATACATATATATATATATATATATATATATATATATATATATATATATATATATATATATATATATATTAGCAGAGTCGTAATGTTTTTCTTTGATTTAATTTTTAAATTTTATTTAAAATATTAGTTATATAAATCATGCACAATTCTCATCAATTCATTTTTGCCTTACTGTTTACAGCATAATGCAAAATGAGGAAATAGAAAAAGATTGTATAACGTCGACCTAACAATTGGGGAGGTCATAATAGTCTAGAATATCGTCATTAGAAATCAGAGCTTTTCACCTTGGTTCATATCCTGAACGTTATGAATCATAAAACAAGCATTATTCGCTAAGCTTAGCATATTCTGTTACAAGGTTAATGTATTGAATGACCTCAAGCTGATCGAAACGAAACTGATATAATCTGGAAAAAGATTTTGGAAATTACTTCTTCATGGTAAGACGTCTGGACATCTTTCGGTTCTTTCAAAAAGATAATTATGAAGAAGCCATGTCCAAGAGAAGTCAAAGAATAGAAGCGAAAATATAAAAAAAAATGCGGTGGAGACTTTGGTTTCTCTTTTTTATTGTTTTGTACAATCGAAAATAAATGTGCTTCGATAACATTAGAAAGAAGCTGTTGTGTTTTATTGAGATCTTTACAGGACTTAGGGCCAAAATGTGGCTGTCAATTTTAAGATGAAAGAATCAATGGGAACTAGTGCCAAATATAAACTGAAAGTGTCCAAGAACTCATAGAAGCATGTAATGAGGGACATACAAGGAAAAGTATTGAATCACTGTCAAAGATCAATACTTTTATATGGCCTCAATCCAAACATTATCCGATGCATTCTCAAGTGTCTGTAAAGACATCAAATCACAAACAATTTCTTATGAATAGCGAAGAATATGATTCATAATTTTGGCAACCTCAAAGAGCAATTCTTTTTTAATCGTTCTGATAAATTCTTTCAGTTTTTCTTTTATTATTTTTTCTTTCTTTTATGATTGATTGAATTTGTTTTTCGACCCAATTCTTCAAGAAAGTTTTTCAGCAAAAACGACATTGTGTCATATTTGTTTTATATCATTTAGTAGAAAAGTGCTTTTCTATGATATGTTTCATTAGAACCACCTTTTGATATTTGTCTGTAAATTAACAACAGATTTCTTTTTGATGATAATAATGACGTTTTGCCCCGTGATTTTTTTTTTCGGTCCCATCTTATATCGGCTTGTCTTTCCTTCCAAAGTTTGCTTTCCTTCCGATTTCATTCATTCATTCATTCATTCTCCCTTTCTACATTAATATTTCTTCTATTTTCCGTTCCGTCTTTCTTTTTTTTTTTTCTTTTTTTCTATCATTCTTTTTTCTATTCTATGTTAAACTAACTTCTATTTATACTTCAATGGATACATGTATTGGATATTGGTGAATTGGAATGAGAAATCGGAGTTCGAATTCCAGTCGCGTCCGTTACATTCACGTACACACAAACACACATGAGAAAGGCATGAATCGTTCTCCTCCCTCTATACATGCATCTGGAAAAAAATCATTGTTATTCGCAAAAATTGTTAATCGAAAAAAAATCAATTACTCTTACAATCTAAAATATCATTCTGCTTTAAATAACCGACAAGGGGTTGATAAACTGTAAAAAAAGACAAACCAATAAATATATTAGGGGTTCTACTTTGGTTTATCGATAAGGAAAAATACTTTGGCTTGTAACCTACAAGGAAAAAATGTCTACACCGTACAAATTTTAATTATGAATAATATCTACATACGTGTGCACTTTTAAAAATTTATAACTTCATGCTAGATGCAATCGTGTGGCGTGACGATTGCGTCTAGCATGAAACAGACTGTCGCCTCTAAGTGTTGACTTATATGTTCACTTTTACATATATATATATATATATATATATATATATATATATATATATATATATAGGTAACCTTACGATTTCGTTTAGCATGAAACAGACTGTCGCCTCTGAGTGTTGAATTCAATGTCCACTTGTTATATATATATATATATATATATATATATATATATATATATAAATATATATATATATATATATATATATATATACGTAATATAAAAAAATATCACGACTTTTGGTTTTTATTATTCTCTACGACAGCCAAATATACCATATTTAAGACACGAGAAGGGTGAGAAAGGTTGGTCAGTCTATACGTAATTGTGACCACCATAATTACATAAATATAGCTTGTGGACCATCTCAGTTAAAATAATCAGTTTATCTGCCTTTTATCAGAACTGTCTCGCGTTAAAATAACTAAGGTTCCTTTTATTTTTCATCTGTCAAATTGTCTGGTGACGTTTCGTGGGAAATACACTTGATACACACGATAAGGAGGCTTCTTTTTCTTTTAATCGCATTGGTAGAGAATAAGTAACTATTTCAACTACGAGGCGGGAACAATATTCTTGCTTAGCCAAGTCCAAAAGCACAACAGCCTATTGTGAGTCCGCGTGTCCGCCAAGATACCTTTGTTTAATAAAATAGACATCGGAAAATCGATAAGACCGAAACATTTTTTTCGAGATATATTCGACATTTTATTTTCTGTATTTGATATCTAAAGAAAAACCTTAGATTTTTTAAAAGGCCATTTAGTAAGTGAATTAATTTTTTCTATGATTTTATTTTTTATTGCTAAAAATGTATGGAAAATAATAAACATAGTAAAATATAAAGTATTATTAATAACAAGATCTTATTTATAGTGTGTTTTTTTAATTTGCGTACTTGCTATATCATTTTGAAACACGTTCTCATACGATCAACAAAGTTCAGCAACGTCGAGCCTGGTCAGTACCTAAATAGGTGACCACTAAATTCTACAAACTTGGATATGCAAGTAGGGCAATGGATAACGAATTGAAAATGGGAGAGCCCCGTTCGAATTCCGGTCGGGGTCGTTATATTCACTTATGTTCAAATAACTTTTGGAAAGGTATTAATCCACCTCTTCACCCCCTCCTTAGGTTATTTAGTAGGGCTTTTATAGGTATATCATTATTATCTCCAAAATATTCTTACAATCTAAAAATATTTTTTGACTTTAAATAATCTGGAAAAGGTTGATAAGCCATAAAAAACAAATCAATCTACTTTCTTTGATAATATGGTGCTTTTACAACAATAACACCGAGTTGTGATGACAATGATTTAGATTGGCGTACCTAACCACTAATGGCTTCCTGTTTGACTGATATGTTAGCAGATTGGCATACGTAATAATTACGTCTTTAGTTTCTTAATCATTAATCAAATATTAATTACGGAAATGTATGTTTTTCGGGATCACATTTATGACATCTTATCACACTGTTTTACTGCTTTTAGCAAATTCTTTCTCTTTCCAGAATGTCCTGATAAAACAATTTAAGATTTATTTTACTTTTTCTTTATCTTTGCGCGACCCTGCCACTTTTTGCCAGCTCACTCAAGCAACCCAATCTTTCATCCAGTCCACTTCTAGAACCATACACTAACCTCTTCCTCGACTAAAATAGATAATTTATTCGAGGTCTATCAGTCTACTCAAACTTCCTCTGATTCACTCGGAGATAAAGAAATGCTTCTGAACCACTTGGCCTTTATTATAAGCGACAAACTGATCATTACTGACTGAAGTTAGAATGGGATTGTCTGAGAGACACTATCAAAAGAGGATAAAATATCTCGAAGATTACAGGCACCAGTTACTACTGGATATCTTATTGTAATATTAAAAAAGAAATTAATTTGCTATTCAACGCGATAATGAATCCCGTGTTCTATGTGAAGAGAAGCCCCGTCATTTCTGAAATACAAATTTGTTCGCCTTTTTCTTCAAATCAACATCACGCCTTTACTTTATTACTGAGCTTAAATACTACAAAACTATACTGACAATCGCGCAGGTTGCTTTCTCGCATTTTGCTGACATTTTCCAGACAAATTATGTACAAGCAGCAATATGTATTTCTTTTGGTTGAGTCAGATGCCTGCCCTACAGCTAAAGCAATGCATTGCATATTAAAAGTTCAGAACCGCTTAATGTTTGTAGAAACTTTATTGTTGTTTGTTTTGTTTTCGTTTTTCGGAAAGATGGTTTTGGAAGGTAGCCAGAAAATTCACCTGATTTTAATCCGGCCAAGAATTTCATTTTGTGGGGTGGTGATGAAAATATCCTCTTTACTCGATAAACCACGGTATTCTCGACGGTATTTGACACGAATGATTGGGTGCCCTGTTGGCAGGGGAAACAAATGTTCACAAACATCCTTCCCTCGTTTAAAACATGAAAACTCCAGGTAGAGAATTAATTAGGAAAATTGATATTAAAGCTGATTTGCTTTTGAAAACTATTTTTATTATAAAATCCTTTTTCTTGTTGGATTATGTGAAGGGTTCAGAAAGAAAACCGGTTCAAACCTTTACTAATAAATACGTTGAATCTTAAATACTTTACTAATAAATACGTTGTATTTAAAATACTTCACTAATAATTACGTTGTATTTAAAATACTTTACTAATAATTACGTTGTATTTAAAATACTTTACTAATAATTACGTTGTATTTAAAATACTTCACTAATAATTACGTTGTATTTAAAATACTTCACTAATAATTACGTTGTATTTAAAATACTTCACTAATAATTACGTTGTATATAAAATACTTCACTAATAATTACGTTGTATATAAAATACTTCACTAATAAATACGTTGAATCTTAAATACTTTACTAATAAATACGTTGTATTTAAAATACTTTACTAATAATTACGTTGTATTTAAAATACTTCACTAATAATTACGTTGTATTTAAAATACTTCACTAATAATTACGTTGTATATAAAATACTTCACTAATAATTACGTTGTATTTAAAATACTTTACTAATAATTACGTTGTATTTAAAATACTTTACTAATGAATATGCTGTATTTAAAATACTTTACAAATAATTACGTTGTATTTAAAATAATTCACTAATAAATACGTTGTATATAAATACTTTACTAATAAATACGTTGAATCCTAAATACTTCACTAATAAATACGTTGTATTTAAAATACTTTACTAATGAATACGTTGTATTTAAAATACTTTACTAATGAATACGCTGTATTTAAAATACTTCAATGATAAATACGTTGTATTTACAAAACTTTACTAATAAATACGTCGAATTTAAAATACTTTACTAATAAATACGTTGTATTTAAAATACTTCACTAATAAATACGTTGTATTTAAAATACTTCACTAATAAATACGCTATATTTAAAATACTTTACTAATAAATACTTTGTATTTAAAATACTTAACTAATAAATACGTTGTATTTAAAATACTTCGCTAATAAATACGTTATATGTAAAATACTTTACTAATAAATACGTTGTATTTCAAATACTTTACTAATAAATACGTCCCTCCCCCCACAGACACTGAATTGTAAATATGGGGACTAGTTAGTATTTTCATAGAGACAGTGAGGTATTATGGTGGTTGTAGGAAGAAAGGTACATATGAATGTGTTGTTTTGGTGTAAGGAATATTGTTCGTACGATTGGGTCAGTGTTTGCGGCTAGCTAAGTTATAGTTAAGACAGAAGAAGACCGTCCTTTCCCCAATCCCCCCTTCGGCCTTGTGCCACATTTCTGTAATTTAAACAGAATAAATATCACTAATAAATACGTTGTATTTTAAATACTTTACTAATGAATACGTTGAATTTAAAATATTTTACTAATAAATACGTTGAATTTAAAATACTTTACTAATAAATACGTTGTATTTAAAATACGTTGTATTAAAATACGTTGTATTTAAAATACGTTGTTTTCATGCTGCTGTTTGAAGATATCGTTGTGGTTTCTGGAAATCAACAGCCCTGTCACTTTACAACAAGATCCGTATCTTCAACACCAACGTCGTCGGTCCTACTTTGTGGTTCAGAAACCTGACGGGTAACCCAGACCAACACCCACAAATTTCAGATATTTACCAACCGATGTCTCAGGAATATCAGCTGGTCGGAAGTCGTCTCCAACGAGCAACAGTGGTACAGGACCAGACAAGCCCCAATTGAGATTGACATCAAGAAACGGAAATGGGGTGAGATCGGCCACACACTCCGCAAGTCTGCTTTTGGTGTCACCAGACAGACCCTTGACTGGAATTCGCAAGGGAAGCGAAAAGTGGGTCGATCAAAACGGACTTGCCGCAGTATTGTTGATGCAGACGTGAAGGCAGCCGACATGGGCCGAGTTGAAGAGTATCGCCTAGAACCGCGTCCGTTGGAGAGGTGTATCCCAAAGAATCAAGATGCATAAATGGTGATTAGTGCTGCTTGGAATAACGGACAAGTTTTATCATCAGAATGGAATCAGGAAACCTGAATATATTATATAAAATCTTAAATACATATTAGTTATGCATATTTGCCTATAAATTTTACAAGTACACGGCTTGATTTATAAAATTTTTGTCTTTCTAAGATATTTCTCCCAGATTTTTCATTTAAGTTTCTTTCTTTTTTCTTTCTTCATTTATTTTTCTTTCTTTCTTTTCCTTCATTTATTTTTCTTTCTTTTTCTTTCTTCATTTATTTTTCTCTCTTTCTTTCTTTCTTCATTCATTTATTTTCCTTTCTTTCTTTCTTTCTTTCTTCCTTCTTTCTTTCTTTCTTTCTTTTTCCTTCCTTCCTTCTTTCGTTCTTACTTTATTTTTCTATCTTTTTTCTTTCTTTTTTCTTTCTTCCTTCCTTTCTTTCTTTCTTTCTTTCTTTTTTATTTCTTCTTTCTTCCTTCCTTATTTCCTTTAATCAGATTCTTATGTTCGTTAAGGAAAATGATTCGAATATAAATGTGCCTCCTGTCATCAGATTAACAAGATTATTGTCAACGTCAATTTCAATGAAGAGAAGAGAAGAATATTAATTCCATTCCTCGACTGTCGCTGTTTAATTAAGAAACGTTATTTCAGAGGGGGGAAAACGTTTTAGACTCCAACGTGGAATCGTTCTACAATGAATGGTACACATATTAAATAAATAAATAAATATATATATATATATATATATATATATATATATATATATATATATATATATATATATATATATATATATATATATATATATATATATATATATATATATATATATATGTAGTACTTATACGTAGTATTTATTTATTTATTTATCTAATTTTAAGCGAATCATTGTAACCGTTAATATCATTCATTTCAAAAAGGTATTTATTCATATCCCAACCAGTAAGAACTTCTGGTAAACTGAACCAGCTTATACAGATGTAAAAGGGGTATAATTTCGTGTATCAGTAAGAGCTTATTTATTTTCGTATGTGCTGGCGTATATCGAGAAACATTATTATAAAATGCATAAGAATTATATTGAAACAAAATGGCAGTCAAAATTAATAATAATATTAAAGGTTCCAGTTTCAGTTGATGAACTAAACATTTGTTATATGTAGATCAAAGGAATAATAGCATAGAGGGTTATTTACTATTGCTTCCGCCAAAACAGTCGCCATTTTTGTGATGACATGTAAATGTCTTTAATCCTATTATCATGGGTCTACACAGGTAGAACGTGTTCCAACCGCTTCCAATTTAAATAAAGTATCTTACAAGAATGCACACAGTTAAGCTTGAAACCAATTAATATGTATCCATTTACATTTCTCCAGATTCGGCGTCTTGGGTAAGACGATAAACTGCATCCGCGTTCTGGGTAAGCAATCTCTTATAATTTGAGATATGTTTCGGCTTTAAATAACCCAGAAAGAGTAGATAAAACGAAAAATGCAAGGTAGAAAGGCGGTTAAATATCTAAATGCTACCACTGTTACCTTTGTGCGATTTCCTCTTGTTACGAAACCAATATCATTTGAATGCAAATTAGATTTTAAAAAACGATGCATTAATATCATGCAAATTCTACATTGTTCAGCTTCTTTTATGCATTAAGGGTTGAATGCCAAATTGTCAAATCTGCTCTGACCAATTCTTTTGACTTCTTTGAAAATACTTGTCCTATTAGTGAGGCGTTCGTGAAGATTTTTCTTATTTTCTTTCGTTCTGATTTTATTTCCCTCGTTTTGAACATTTCGCTATTATCATTTAATTTTCGTTAATTCGTTTACCTTCCTTCATTTTAGTTCGATTGTCTTTTTCTTTTTATTAGCGTTTGTTTGTTGGCTTCTTTCTTTCATTCTGTCTTTTTTCTAATGATTTTTATTATATGTATTTCATAATTACTTTTACTTAGATTGTCTTTGTTTTCCTTTCATTCGAGCGTCCTGGGTATGACGATAAACTACGTCCAACAGCAAGGCCTCTGATAAGGAGGTTTTGAGGAGCGTGGAACCACCTCTTAATTGCTGGTGTTCCCAGGTCCACGTTGATCCGGGGTGGTAAAATATGTTAGGGTCCCAGCTATGGGCAAATAGTTAACCCCCAAACACAGATTTCGTCCTGAGTATGACAATAAACTGCATCTGCGTCCTGGGTAAGACGATAAACTTCATCCGCTTCTTGGATAAGACGATAAACTACGTCCAGGCCTCTGATCTGGACGTTTTGAGGAGCGTGGAACCACCTCTTAATTGCTGGTGTTCCCAGGTCCACCCTGACCCGGGGTGATAGCACCTGTTAGGATCCCAGATATGTGCAAATAGTTAGCCCCCAAACCTTGATCTCGTTCTGTGTATTTACAATAAACTACATCCGCGTCCTGGGTAAGACGATAAACTACGTCCAACAGCAAGGCCTCTGATAATACGTTTTTTTTAAAAATAATGTTACCAGCTGTACGTTTTTGAAAAAATATAAGCAGCTATACATTTTTGAGAAAAAAAATATTAACAGAAATGATTTTTTCATAAAAGAAAAATATTACCAGGAAAAAAAAGTTGTCGGCATTAATTGACCCATTGTTGTTGATATGCTGTAAAACAAAACGAACCAAACCACCCAGATCCGGGTTCAGCTAAGAAAATCATATTCGGCTTGCTACATTATCAGTCAAAGAAATATGGGACAGTTGACATTCATACCTATCTGCCTGGTGAGGGTAATTCCAACTAGAGCTCTTTCCATTTCATAGTTGCTTTTCTGTATCTGCCGTAAAAGAAGTTGCTTGCGCCATTTCCAATCTCCAAGCGTAGGTGCAGTAGACGGGCAACCCCGACCTAAATCTTTGCCTGCAGTGATGATATATATTTCTTTCTTCCAGATCTCCGTCTTTATCAAACTACATACCACCGAAAACTCATGTGAAAACATTAAAACTTCACTTCATCGCTAGGTAAGCTACTAAGAAAGTTGGTTCACTGTATCGGGCAAGACAATTTTTCTCTCCAGAATCTATCATACATATATATATAAGTCTACCATTCGTCCATGTTTAGAATATGGCTGCCACATATGGCCTGATGCCCCTGCTATTTACCTTAAGGCCCTTGATAAAATCCAAAGAAGAATCAGCTATATTATTGGTGCTGATCTAACGGCTCGGCTTCAGTCAATTTCTCAACGCCGTAAGGTTGCCTCTCTGTGCATTTTCTGGAAATACTTTCATGGTAATTTTACGGAAGAGCTCGTCACTAGTGTACCTATTCCTTTTGAGTTTAAGCGCAGTACTAAACTGGCGTCTAGATCTCATCAATTTAGAGTTCAGCTGGCTAGATGTAGCCGTAATTTCTATGCTAACAGTATCTTTTCTCGCACTTCCCGCTTGTGGAATTCACTTCTGGTGATATGCTTTCCAGTCAACTTTAATCTTCAAAAATTTAAATTCAATGTCAATCACTATCTACTGGCCTCTTTGATTACACTTCTTTTGTTCCAGTTCCTTAGTAATGTTTGTTTTCTTATTCTTTCACACCCCTTTGTCTCAATGGCTTTACTGCCACTCTTTCGGAGTGAACTTGCTTAAAAAATACACTATCATCCTCATCTTTGTTGTTGAAATCACAACGTTTCGATCGTTGTGCCTTCATCTGGTGTTTTTCGATCTGGCAAACCTTCATGGAAGCTTGAATTGAACCCTTTATTAATTCTACGGGGTTAGATTGTTCTCGTTCCGCGAACTATATCTAGCGATATCTCGTTCTTATTTAATACTGATCACTTAAAGTCGTCAAACTATGTAGAAAAAAAAACAAAAATACTATACACCCTTGTGTAAATTAATTGAGACAACCGCTGTAGTTTCATTTCCTTCATCATACGATCAGTTTTAGACCCACTGGAGTGACAGGGTGTAATCGGTTCTTTTTTTTTCTCTCATATTAGGTCATTTGCAGGGGTGTGCAGTAATATGAATTTTCCGGGTGTGTGATGAAAGTTGTTTGGCCTTGAAAAATATTGTGTCATCCCTGATTGAATCAGATTTATATTACTTTATTTAATATTGTCTCGACTGTCGATTAGTTGTCCTACGGCTTTGTCTGAGATGGACGTTACTCCAAGGAAGAATTATAGCAAAGCACGAACACACTGTCAAGCTTTAAATGGTATAAAACGTCAGATCAAATGACGGTTTCCGCATAGGAATACGGGTTCGATTTATTTATTCTACGGGGTTAGATTGTTCTCGTTCCGCTAACTATATCTAGCGATATCTCGTTCTTATTTAATATTGATCATTTAAAGTCGTCAACCGATGTGGAAGAAACAAAAATACTTTATAACGAACACATGATAAATAGGCACCTGAAAGAATCAGCGCATATGTTAGACTATGCAGAGTTCCTCTGCAGGCTTAGAAGAGGAAGATATACAATAAAGAAGCTGCAAAGAAAGAAAGAAAGAAAGAAAGAAAGAAAAAGGAAAAAGAAAGAAAGAGAGAAAAATAAATGAAAAAAAGAAAGAAAGAAAAATAAATGAAGAAAGAAAGAAAGAAAAGAGAAAAAAGAAAGAAAGAAGAAAGAAAGAAGAAAGAAAGAAATATGAAGTGATCTTCTTCCCGCTCATTATGAATGTTTCTGTTCCTAATTCTTCCACATCTTGTAACCCCTTGTGTTTTAATGGCTTTACTGTTTTGCATGAGGTGATACTGATTTATATATATATATATATATATATATATATATATATATACAAACCTGTCTTCAATTCAGAATTGAGCCCTCTTGGCCACTGGCGTTTATACACACTTCATATATGTTAGAATTCCCCTTTATATTTCGTGCGCCGATTGCTTATTCAATCCTAGCTTGATGCAATCGAACGTCTTGCAGCGAAACAGGATTGTATGTAGGTGAATGAATATATATATATATATATATATATATATATATATATATATATATATTCTGCTCATACGTTATTTTTATAGATACAATTTATTAAATACTCTGATTTTTTAATTAAAAAGTAGTAATTACATTTATCGGCCTGAATGTTTGAGAAATGTAGAAAATGTACGTTCTCTGACAGATACGTTTGGGTTAGGGCTAGCATTTACTTAAATAAATTGTATCTCTAAAAATAACCTATAAACAGAAAATATTTTAAATAATTATCGTATTTAATCCATTCCATAATATATGTTGTCACTATTTATGTCAAGATACGTTTCGTGAGCAGAAGTGGTCGACTGAGAAAAATTGTCGAAGATCGTCTATTTATAAACAGTAATTCGGGCTTTTCTAATCAGGTGCTTCTAAATGGTACAGCCCGTCAGATGAAATGACGGTTTCCGTATAGGAATACAGGTTCTATTCAGTTGGAGAACGCATATATTTTCTACGTACTTTCCCGAACATTCAGCCCGGAAAATGTAATTAATAATTTAATTATAAAAAGTGCATTTACTTAAATAATTTTTACCTACAAAAATAACGTATGAACACAAAATGTATTGAATAATTGTCCGATTAACTCATAATATATACTGTATATACGTTATTTTTATAGGTACAAATATTCCAGTAAATACTCTCTTTATAATAAACAACATTTCCCGGTGCTAATGTCCGAGAAATTTCATAGAAAGTATGTCCCCCGACAGGAAACGAACCTTCATCCTATACGGAACCGCCATATACTCTGACCTGCTATACTATTTACCTACGGAAGAAGAATCTGGTTAATAAGGTCTAATTACTGCTTTTAAACTACAAATTTCCCATGATTCCGCTCGAACGCTCATATCTGCTCGAAGTGTATATTAACGTAAACAAATGGCGTCGTATGTTATGAAATGTACTAAGTCCGACAATTATTTTAATGTTTTCTGTTTACATGTTATTTTTTATAGATATAAATATTTAAGTAAATGCTCTTTACATATATATATATATATATATATATATATATATATATATATATATATATATATATATATATATATATATATTGTTAAAATAGATACAAATGTATCTCGTTTAAGAAAAATAGAGGGGTTTAAGGCTCCTTTCGGCCGACACTTCTTCAGAAAAATAATCGTCGGCAGTATAAAACAAAGAAGTTGATGAGAAAAATTATCAACGACTGACGTAAAAAAAACAATAGATTACCGACATGTAATAAAAGGGGGAAAATTAAAGGAAGAGGGGAAAAAAGACCTAAATTGTACTAAATATTTTCTAGGTTAAGCAGTAATCTCCCCGAATAGGACCAACCTGAATTTCATCTCCCTCTGTCTACACAGGGCAGGGCGTTGCATATTAATAATAATAGACTCCAAGATATCTAAATGGAGCATTGTCCTAGCCATGCGTATGACAGAAAAAAATATCGGGAGAATAATTCGTCCTGCAATCGACAGAATTTAAAAGGTGTTCATCAATCGCTGACTCATGAGTCTGCGAACACCCGGATGTAATTGGTTCGTACCTACGCACTTTACTCGGAACTGGCTGGGAGATCATCACCTCTAACCGTTGGATAATCTTGCCCACATAGTAGATCTCACACCGACAATTGAATTGATATATAATTAAACTTAAACACACACACACACACACATATATAGCTCACGTATATATATATATATATATATATATATATATATATATATATATATATATATATATGTGTGTGTGTGTGTGTGTGTGTGTGTGTGTGTGTGTGTGTGTGTGTGTGTGTGTGTTTGTGTGTGTGCGTATTAATACATGTTTCATTAAATAATATAGACAGGTTTTGTCTATTTATTTTAAATAAGTTCCTATCATATTGTCTGATAAGCTTAATCACATTATCGTTGAAAGACGAATGGAAAACACCATATTGATATAAGTTTAAATCCAATCTAAGCTTTCGGCTTACATAAGCCATTATCAAAGATGACAATTTCAATATATCAAACAACACACGGACGAAACAACAATGATAGTCCGCCCTTGCTGCTAGAAAAAGTTCAAAGTAACGACAAACTTGTATATACGAGACGCGGAAGCGAAAATCGCGTCGCAGCTCGTGACGTCACACATGACCATGCGTGAGTCAAAAATGAGAAGTATTAAGTCTGTTTTAAATTATTGGAATTTAAGAATATTTGTGGAGATTTCATAGTTTATTTTTTTCAGGTTAGGTTTCAACAGTTTTATGTATATAGCTTCAAGAATTTTGAATTTTTGTTTATTGATTTCATGAAAAATTGCTGCCTAAATATACACAATATATATATATATATATATATATATATATATATATATATATATATATATATATATGAATGCAGATTTACCAGGATTTGAACTTTGATCCAACGGGATATGCAATGCTGTAAGAAAACTACCTCGTGGGGATAGTAAACATCTACAGACACTTTGGATATATGCCTCGAAGAAGACAACTGCAGCATTAAATGGAAACATTACTACCCTTTACATCGTATTGGAATGTCATCTCTCGCCTTAAATGGTGGGTGGATCATTCATTGACATACTGCACGTTACCTTCAAATTCAATAGTACCGTACATGAGAGCTTTCCTACGCTTCTTGATCTTATCACCTTATGCCAGACTTACCTAAGCTTAATAAATTCTTTCAAACAATATACTTTCAGATTTCTATAATTCTGCTGGTGTAGTTACATAAACTTGTGTTTGCGTTATTGATTTTCTAAATAAACGTCGGACACAAAAGTTTCTCTTTCCCCCCGCGTCCGCCATAAAGCCCTATTGGTTACTCGTAATAAAAGAGAGGAGAGAAAAATAAAACTCATCCGAGATAATTGCATTTTGTATTCACTCTTGAAATGTCTGACTCTAATCCAGTTACGTGACTAACTTGCCAACCATTGCTCTACATATGGCGCCCGAACGATAAAAAATGCCGAAAATCTGAATCGAGCCAGGACTTTAGAATGTCCAGAAAGGTTGTCAGGTGAGATTCAAATTTGATTTATTTAATCATATTGCGCGTAAAGATTCGATATTGCACGCATCACAGAACTCAAAACTGGTGATTGCGAATCGAACGCGTGGTCAAAGTGTTATTCCACTAATATTCACGGCTGACCGGCTTTTTCTTGCCCACTAACGCCGAAATTAGCAAATGGTACTTACTGGGAAGCGAGGTGGGGCATTATTTACGGACGGAATTAGTTTAGATCCAAGACAATGAATGGGAAAGTAACTAGAATCGTTGGCCGTTAGTGAAATATGAAATTAATGGAACCGAATTGAACAAAAAAAAATGAAAGTAAACAAGTTTTTGTCAACAGCAAAAATGAATACAAAAATGAATTTATCATAAATCATGAGTACAGTTCGATTTATGAGAGAGGGAGAGAGAAAGTGAGAGAGAAAGAGAAAGAGAAAGAGAGACCCTATTTTATAGAATGCCTTATGAATCTAGGAGTCACGGATTGAGGAATCGGAGAACTGAGTTCGAATTCCAGTCTAATCCAGATTTCTGTATTCGGCTCTTTAAAAAGTGTGGTTAGTACCACAGATCTTCTTCACCACTTTAATCAAATCATATGTGCGAGAAACTGTTCCTTGACCCTCATACTTCGATAAACTACGACAGAATCCAGAATAGTTTTCTCATATGCTACATATATATATATATATATATATATATATATATATATATATATATATATATATATATATATATATATATATATATATATATATATATATATGCCGAAAGTTATGAATCCTCGGTTCACCTAGCTATGGGTAAACAGCAAGACAGATTGGTTTTTATAGCCTTGCATGGCAACTGGTCTAAGAGAAGAGCAACTCTGAATTCAAAACATGCGGAGGATCGTTTGGGGACCTTGTGGCACGTAGGTCTCTGCATTCGGCTCTTCAAAAAGTGTGTTTACTTCTACACAAAGCCTTTACCACTTTACTCAAATCATATGTGCAGGTATTTGGCTGTCAGTTCCTAGGAACTGAGCTGCCTGACCTTCAGCCCAGCATAATGAAACTATTTCTTACACTATTCTTGGACGCTTCGTGTTTTTTCGTGTCATATAAATTTGGTCATTGTATTCCTGATTTTGTATTAATCATGGCTTAGAAAAAAGATCAAAAAACAAACCACGAAAAATTCTTTACTGAATAAAAATATCTGACATTACATAAACCCGTCTATAAATCCTCTTGTAATGATCGATTCTAAGTTTTTGTTTAGCTTAATCCAGGGATAAGCAAACATTTTGGAACTAGACTAGATTAGCAAGATAAACACGAAGTAAAACTACGAATAGATATAAGACTGTCCTAAAACTCTATTTGTAATAGTTTTTTTTTTCACCATAATATACAACATTATAAATAGACGTAAATAATTGTTTTAACAGTAATCTTAAAGTTAAAAAGTCAATAAGAACACTTTTTTCGAAGGAAAGCTGTAGCACCAATTGTTTTTGTTCTCATCAAACTGAGGCTCTATGAACCACGGTTAGGATTGACAAATTTAACAACAGTGTTTCTTAAACAACGTGTCGCGGCACTCTACTGCGATCCTCTTGTGTGTGTCTGTGTGTGTGTGTGTCTGTGTGTATGTGTGCATGTGTGTATGTGCATGTGTGTATATGTGTGTATGTATGTGTATGTGCGTGTGTGTATGCGTGTGTCTGTGTGTATGTGTGTGTGTATGTGTGTGTCTCTGAGTGTATGTGTGTGTATGCGTGTGTATGTGTATGTGTGTGTCTGTGTGTATGTGCGTGTGCGTGTGTGTGTGTAAGTGGTAATGTTACAGCGTTAGTATTTGAATAAATGAATAATTATTAAAGTTTTTTTTTTTTCAAATAATCTTTTTCACTATTCCTCGGTTATGTTATTTAAAACACTTTGTTTTAAAATTCACTT
>OZ038482.1:15021433-15071433 GCA_964036315.1 Acanthosepion esculentum | reverse complement strand
AGCAGTATATCCTTCATTATTTACATTATTCGGACTATTGCCCTCATCTTTGTCGCCATATTTATTACAACATTTCGTTGTACGCTCCGACCTTCTTCAGGTGGTTGGAATGTCGAACAAAACCCTTTATTTCGCTCACTGGGGTAGACTGTTAATTCCCCTCTCCAAGTTCTCCACTGCCTTAAACCGGTATTGAACTCACTCTTTGGGTCCTGTCACTGGATCTAACCAACGCCTTTATCCATCTGTGTATGAATTCCTGGGTATTATAAAGCTAATGTCTTCAGCACTCATTTTTTACCAGTGCTCATATTGCAATTTTTGCTGTTACCATTGCGTGTTTTTACCAGAGCTCATATTGCAACTTTTGTTGTTATTATCGCTTTTCTCTGGCACTCCTTATTACTGGTTCCCATATTGTATTCATATCTATGCTTGGTCGGCTCAGGAGATTTTTATGGCCTAGCATATGTGCTGATTCCTTAAGTTTACGAATTTTCCAATGGTGTTCTTTGTCTATAATCTCAACCTGATCCCACAGAGGGCGTTGATCTTCCTTCTCTCTCCATATGTGGTCAGCCACGCCTGATTTTTCCACTTCCCCTCGTGTTACAGCTGTTTGGTGTTATTGAAGCCTCACCTTAAGGATGCGGCCTGTCTCTCCTTTATATTTCTTTCCGCAGCTGCACGGGATAGCGTACACACAGTCTTTACTCATGTTCTTCTCTATGGAGGGTTCTACTCGGGAGAGATATCTGCGAAATGTCGTCAAGCTTTTGAAGGTTGTCCTGATGTTATATGAACCGCAGATCCTTTGTATTTTCTCTGATAAGCCCTTCACATAAGGCATGCAGACTGTTTTCTGAGTGTTGTTGTCCTCCTCTTGTACCGGCCTATCCCAGTTTTTGGGGGCTGCTGCCATGTACCCAGGGTTGTTGTAGGGTACTACTTATACTGACCAATTCTTTATTTAATGTCTATGGGTCGCCACTTATGACTTTTGCTCGGGGTTTGTAAGCAGCGGACGATCCATTTCTTTACGCTGTATGGATGGTGGGAGTAATAAATATGGCGACAAAGGTGAGGACAATAGTCCGAATAATGTAAATAATGTACATAATACCTCATCTCAGAAATATAGATAGTATATCCTTCATTTCGAAAGCACTTCTAAAATTCAGTAAAAATTCTTTTGTATTTGTATTTCATTGGACAGCTGATCGATCCCTTCTAATTGTATATTTTTAATGGGATGTCCTCAAAGAGACATAAATAAAAAGTCTTTTATCCATAAGAATGATTTCAGAATAATAGCGTTTTCCATATTGTTCGCGGTCCGGATAAAATATACCAGCTGGCAGGACCACTGGCCTACTCTTTGCCGACGAGGTGTCATCTGTTTGCCTACTTTGCTCTTTCTATGAATAAGTAGGTGGTCTGCCCTGACAATATACAACAGCTGCTTATATATCGTATAACTTTGGAGACAATTATAACTGCATGATATCGAGAACTATTGAAATATCGAGAGGCTTTTATTTTTTCAATCTTCCACTATCATATCGTAAGCTGTTCAGGGTATCGACTCTCACATACACTGCCATCAAAATGTTATGACTAATTATTTTGGTAAATTGTTGCGCCATATTGTTCCTGTAGCAGTTCTTAATAAATGCTACAAAAATGTTATCTAAAGAATTTCTCAACGTTCTAGCCTCATGTGCGTGTAAACATTTATATATAGGGTGTCCCAAAAAATTGATATAATATTAAAAGCAATTATCTTGGAAACTAGTATGTCTAACTCAATGAAATTGAACAGTTTAGGTGTTGAACATCATAAGATTGTAATGGGACCGATTTTATAAGTGTTCAGTATGTCCACCGCCTGTGACACGGCATACGTCAGGTCGGTAGTTAAGCTCTTGCTAAACACGCTGCAGCATGTTTCCGGTAACATTATCCAGAGCGGAAGTGATTCTCTGCTTGAGTTCCTCAATGGTATCAGGAAGACGAGAGACATAGACATGTCCCTTCACATATCCCCATAACAAGAAATCACACGGGGACATGGGCCGGTGACCGCGGAGGCCATTTCATCAGAAAACTGTCTTCATCACCACCACGCGCGATCCATATCAGTTTGCAGATCTAACTGAGATACGCATACACTGTCCTCTTCCATTAAATATAAAATCTCGATCTCTTTCTATAGATTCTCTGAAAATTTGAGGTTATTTTAACAAGAATTACTAAAATTATTGGCCTGCGAAATTATGTCAAAATTTTTGGGACACCCATATATATATATATATATATATATATATATATATATATATATATATATATATATATATATGTATATATATTTCGATGCATAATTCGCTATCGATTTACTTAATCCCTATCTCTCTCACTCTCTCTCTCTCTCTATATATATATATATATATCTATATATATATATATATATATATATATATATATATATATATATATATATATACATACATATATATATATATATAAAGAGAGAGAGAGAGATTAAGTAAATCGATGGCGAATTATTGCATCGAAAAATAATTCATATTTATCTGTATCTCACTCATTTAAACCGTTACTTAACTCCTCTCTTTAAAACGTCTCTCTGTTAAATTTTAATCCCCACCTTCACCTTTAGGCCTTCTGGTTCTTCTTTCTTCTGTTATCCCTCTCTAGAGCTTTCATACATTTCCACTCCCATACATACACTCTCAATAAAATTTTATTTTTTATACCCGGATTTCCGATTTCTTTTTGAATTTGTCGGTCTGATGAATTGGATCGTGAATACCATTCCAATGTAATAAATTATAACCATGGAATATAAGTGTTTGAGCCTTTTTATATATATATATATATATATATATATATATATATATATATATATATATATATGTGTGTGTGTGTGTGTGTGTGTGTGTGTGTGTGTGTGTGTGTGTGTGTGTGTGTGTGTGTTTATCTAAAAATAAATACGCTTAAATTCACCTTCTTCTCTCCCGTGCGCCAAAGGCTTCAGGGTAAAATTTCCGACTGACGCGAATTCAGCCGGTTTTCGATTCTAGCCAGAGGCAACCGGACGTCTAGCCACACTGATGAGCTGTCATACAGCGAAACAGTCTGTCTGTGGATGACAATATATATATATATGTGTGTGTGTGTGTGTGTGTGTATGTGTGTATATATATGTATATATATATATATATATATATATATATATATATATATATATGCATGTGTGTGTGGCTGTGTTAATATGTATTTTTGTGTGCGTATTTGCGTAGGCATAAGATTTTTCAGTGTGTGTTTTATTGCGTAGATCTATGTAAGCACATGTACGTGCAGTTTCATCGCAGAATAATTCCTTAGATGAATTACAATTTATTTTAACGAAGCCAATGTTTAAATACTGTGATAACAGAAAATCCATTGTATTTTTACACGTTTTCAGGTGGTAAATAATATATCTTTTTAACTAATCTGTGGTTACTAGTATTATAAAATTCGTACTCGCTAATCTGATTCATAATATTGTAAGAAAACACTGAAGCAAAAGGTTGAATGTAGAACAGGTGAAATCACATGTGAGACGTGGATTAACAGTACAGCTATAAAGAATACTGTAGTTCAGTGCGTCAGTGCGTTCGACTCAACCGCTATTCTCTGTGACCCGCTTTGCGATGACCGTTTCTATGAGTATACGTTCTCATAGCAGATGAACGGGTTCATGTTGAACAAATAGTGCAGAGAAGGTCGGTCGTCTTTCCACACGACAAGTAGGAATATCTAGGCAAGGGATATGAGCGGGGAAAGTGAATGGTCCCAGAATTGCTTTTAGCCCTTTGGCTGATTGGTGAAGAGACTTAAATTATGGTCAGGATTAACGACTGGATAGTTCATGGATTCTGAACAACAAACAGGATGAGTATTAATGAAATATATCCTCTCCAAGAATTGAGTAGTATTAACCCTTTGAAGGCTGACCACTGCTTTACCGGGTGGTAGCGAAAAATGACGTAATCCCTTGCCACCGGTTGAACGGTGGTAGAGAGAAATGACATAATGCCTACACACCGGTTGAACAGTGGTACAGAAAAATGACATAATACCTACCCACTGGTTGAACAGTGGTACAGAAAAATGACGTAATGCCTATCCATCGGTTGAACAGTGGTACAGAAAAATGACATAATGCCTATCCACCGGTTGAACAGTGGTACAGAAAAATGACATAATGCCTATCCACCGGTTGAACAGTGGTACAGAAAAATGACGTAATGCCTATCCACCGGTTGAACAGTGGTACAGAAAAATGACGTAATGCCTATCCACCGGTTGAACAGTGGTACAGAAAAATGACGTAATGCCTATCCACCGGTTGAACAGTGGTACAGAAAAATGACATAATGCCTATCCACCGGTTGAACAGTGGTACAGAAAAATGACGTAATGCCTATCCACCGGTTGAACAGTGGTACAGAAAAATGACGTAATGCCTATCCACCGGTTGAACAGTGGTACAGAAAAATGACGTAATGCCTAGCCACCGGTTGAACAGTGGTACAGAAAAATGACATAATGCCTAGCCACCGGTTGAACAGTGGTACAGAAAAATGACGTAATGCCTATCCACCGGTTGAACAGTGGTACAGAAAAATGACATAATGCCTAGCCACCGGTTGAACAGTGGTACAGAAAAATGACATAATGCCTAGCCACCGGTTGAACAGTGGTACAGAAAAATGACGTAATGCCTATCCACCGGTTGAACAGTGGTACAGAAAAATGACATAATGCCTAGCCACCGGTTGAACAGTGGTACAGAAAAAGGCCATAATGCCTAGCCACCGGTTGAACAGTGGTACAGAAAAATGACGTAATGCCTATCCACCGGTTGAACAGTGGTACAGAAAAATGACGTAATGCCTATCCACCGGTTGAACAGTGGTACAGAAAAATGACGTAATGCCTATCCACCGGTTGAACAGTGGTACAGAAAAATGACGTAATGCCTATCCACCGGTTGAACAGTGGTACAGAAAAATGACATAATGCCTAGCCACCGGTTGAACAGTGGTACAGAAAAATGACGTAATGCCTATCCACCGGTTGAACAGTGGTACAGAAAAATGACATAATGCCTAGCCACCGGTTGAACAGTGGTACAGAAAAAGGCCATAATGCTTAGCCACCGGTTGAACAGTGGTACAGAAAAATGACATAATGCCTATCCACCGGTTGAACAGTGGTACAGAAAAATGACGTAATGCCTATCCACCGGTTGAACAGTGGTACAGAAAAATGACGTAATGCCTATCCACCGGTTGAACAGTGGTACAGAAAAATGACATAATGCCTAGCCACCGGTTGAACAGTGGTACAGAAAAAGGCCATAATGCCTAGCCACCGGTTGAACAGTGGTACAGAAAAATGACATAATGCCTATCCACCGGTTGAACAGTGGTACAGAAAAAGGCCATAATGCCCTGCTACCGGTTGAACGATGTTTAATCACTTGTAATCATTTTTATATTTACCGGGAAACATGACATATCAATTATTTGCAAATTTTGACTCAGGATCTCAGGTAGAAGGGTTAAAATTGTTCAGGAACGCAGACTTCCAAGGGTTAAGTTGCATGCCACCACATAAAGAAAACGACCTGTCTGTAATGGTTGATTACTCGTTACCGACCACACGCGTCTTCTAGACCGGCTTTCCAATCCCTGTTGCAGAATCCAGCTTCGGCAATTTTGTGCTTCTTCAACATCCACAGAGCCCACCTCTGATTTATACTATTCTGAATGGGCCTTAATAATAGTTTCTCTCAGAGAGTGCATAATGGTTTGATCACCAGTTTGAACAGGGACCGGCGCGGAATATCCCTCGGTCATAGATGCCTGAAAATTCTTCCTAGCAAAAGCTCAGTTTAGTCTACCCGATTTCACATGTGATTTGGTTTTCAACCACTTTACAACGCTGCTGCATGATGAGATCGCCTCCCTTGCCCGAAAATATAAGGAAGTTACTTTCCTGACAAATCAACGATGCCGAGATATGAACCCGGGACACCCATCTTATTTAATCTGCATGTAAACACTGATACAGAAATTAACAAACTAAAATAGATAGATAGGCAGATAGATAGATATGAACAGACTGAGATAGATAGATAGATAGATAGATAGATAGATAGATAGATAGATAGATAGATAGATAGATAGATATGAACAGGCTTAGATAAATTAATAGATAGATAAATAGATATGATCAGGCTGAGATAGATAGATAGATAGATAGATATGAACAGGCTGAGATTAATAGATAGATAAATAGATATGAACAGGCTGAGATAGATTAATAGATAGATAAATAGATATGATCAGGCTGAGATAGATAGATAGATAGATAGATAGATAGATAGATAGATAGATAGATAGATAGATAGATAGATATGAACAGACTGAGATAAACAGATATGAACAGACTGAGATTGATAGATAGACAGACAGACAGATCGATCGATTGATCGAACATTTTCGCCAACTGTCTGTCCGTGATTCATATGTCCGCTAAAAAGCTAATTACCCGATCAGTCATGGAATCTCCAAGAGCAGAATCATTTTTCTGACATCTGGTGCGGTAATGTTAGCTTTTTACTCCTACAACTTTATGCGGAAGGAACATGGTGACTCAACACATACAATTTGATTGATATTTGGTGGACATGACAAAACAATGAGGTCTTCTTGTTTGATATAAAGCCAACCAAAAGATGCCATTACCATCTGAAAATATAGTTTTCCCTGAATGCCGCACCTGGCCTTTAATGTTATTGAGATAGGGGCTACGCAACCACGTATCTTATCTGCCACAAAAACATTATCAATATGATGAGACTGCCTCCACCAATATTGCTTCCCAGAGTCCATCCTTGTATCATGAGTTCTACTGGATAAGGAACCATATTTACTCTGACGTCCACCTTATTCAAGAGAATGCAGGAATCTTCAGGCCGGGCGACATTCTTCTATCAACTCATTATCTAGTTTTGTCATTCCACTTCCACTAAAAATGCTCTGAGAAATTAATAATTATTAGTATTAGTCTAGTTACATCTACGCAGCTCCGTAGGCATCATTAGATGACGTACTGTGTGTTGTGACGCGTTCCTTTCTTTTACTTTTTTTTTTAAAGCTTATCACCCCAAGCAAGGCTGGAGGCCACTAGCACGCAAGGGGTTACAGAAGATTTGGAGGAAGAGCAGATAGAAGTGGTAAAGGAGAGGATGTGGAGAAAGATAGTCGATCGATCAAGGCAAGGGGGTTACAGAAGATTTGGAGTGAGAGCAGATAGGAATGAAAGGTGAAAGGATGTGGAGAAGGGAAGTGGAAAGATCAAGGCAACTGGAGATGTCGATTGACGTTACACTTAAATAGTTGGAGATTGTATTTGTCAGGGAAACAGGAATAAGGAAAGGAGTTCCACAGGCGAGATGTGCGAGACATGAAGCTATTGGAGTAGAAGAGACGTCTACATCTAACAGTTTCAACGGTGAAGGGGTGGGAACGGGATGCCAGCCTCGTAGGACGTTTAACTTCATGAGGCCTAGGAACCAGCGAAAGCAGCTCCTCGGAGCAATTACCGTGAAAGTATTTGTAAAAAAGACAGAGCGAGGCAACGTTGTGTGTGTGAGAGAGCGACTGCAGACGAGATGAATAGATCAGGGCCAATTACATTGCAGATCCGTCTCTGGATCTTATCAAGAACTCCGAGGCAAACAGCAGCGGCTCCAGACCATGTATGGTAGCAATACTCCATGCAAGGGCGAATGGTCGATTTATAGATTTGGAGGATCGATTCCGGGGAGAAATATTTCCTGGCTCGGCACAGGGAGCCAACTTTCCTTGCGGTGGATGATGCAATTGACTCGATGTATTTGTTCCATCTCAGATCAGCGGACAGCGTGAGACCGAGCAGCCGCAGAGAGGAGCTCTCGAGAAGTTGGTCTTCAGACATTCTAATGGGATGCAAAATATATGTGTGCTTTAGTGCCCATTTTGTTTTCTGGTCTTTTGCAGGAAATTCTCTGTTAACGTATCACATCGATAAATCTTGGCTGCACAGTCACAGTTGTTGATTTCTCCCTCTGTCATCCATGCCGATAGAGATGAACTATGAATATGTACATAAACAGACCACAAGAAAAAATATGATATTATTTCTACAATTATTACGATTTGGCTTTTAACAAAGTCATTCGTTTCTCCAGGCCTATAACTGTAGCATTCAGCGTGTCAGAATGAATTGCCTATATATATATATATATACATGGCCACATCACAAACTCGGTTTTCACGGCACTTGACTCTACATTTAAATGATAACTCCAACATTTTTAAACATTTAAAACAACATGCTCTCCCGCATACTCAATTCCGGAAAATCCTTGTTGAAAACACAACTATACTTAAACATGAAAACAATAAACAAAAACTAAAAATTCTTCAAGCTATATACATAAAACAGTTGACATTCCAATACGATGTAAAGGGTAGTAATGTTTCCATTTAATGCTGCAGTTGTCTTCTTCGAGGCATATATCCAAAGTGTCTGTAGATGTTTACTATCCCCACGAGGTAGTTTTCTTACAGCATTGCCTATCCCGTTGGATCAAAGTTCAAATCCTGGTAAATCTGCATTCATATATATATATATATATATATATATATATATATATATATATATATATTGTGTATATTTAAGCAGTAATTTTTCATGAAATCAATAAACAAAAATTTAAAATTCTTAAAGCTATATACATAAAACAGTTGAAACCTAACCTGAACAAAAATAAACTATGAAATCTCCACAAATATTCTTAAATGCCTATAATCTATAACAGAAACCATTGGTTTTCTCCCAATGGCTTTTCCATATTTAATACTTCTCGTTTTCACTCTCGCGTGGTCATGTGTGACGCCACGAGCTGCGACGCGATTTTCGCTTCAGCGTCTCATATATACGAGTTTGTCGTTACTTTGAAAATTTTCATGCAACAGGGGCGGACTATCATTGTTGTTTCGTCCGTGTGTTGTTTGATATATTGAAATTGTCATCTTTGATAATGGCTTATGTAAGCCGAAAGCTTAGATTGGATTTAAACATGTATCAATATGGTGTTTTCCTTTCGCCTTTCAACGATAATGTGATTAAGCTTATCAGACAATATGAAAGGAACTTACTTAAAATAAGTAGACTAAACTTATCTATATTATTTAATGAAACATGCATTAATATACATATGTGTGTGTGTGTGATAAAATATAGTTTTAAGCTATGCTATATTCATGAGTTAAAATACTCAATATCAGGGAAAGAGTGTATGTAAATATAAAAGTGAACATTAAACTCAACACCCAGGGACATTAGTCTCTTTCGAGCAAAAACAACGCACGATTGCCTTTAGCATGAATCAAACTGTCGCTTGCGGGTGTTGATTTCAATGTCAATATATATATATATATATATATATATATATATATATATATATATATATATATATATGCGTGTGTGTGTGTGTGTGTGTGTGTGTGTGTGTGTGTGTGTGTGTGGGTGTGTACACCCTCGTGCAAATTAATTGAAACAACCGCTTTAGTTTCCTTTCGTTCACCATACGGTCAGTTTTAGACCCACTTGAGTGACAGGGTGTAATTGATCTTTATTTCTTCCTCAGATTAGGTCATTTGCAGTGGTGTGCAGTAATATGAATCTATTTTCGGTGTGTATGATAACATTTGTTTGGCCTTGATATATATTGCGTCATCCGTGATTGCACCAAACTTTTATCACGCCCGTACACTATTGTCTCGACTGTCGATTAATTGTCATACAGCCTACGTCTGCGATGGACGTTACTCCAAGGAAGCATACGAAAATTGTAACACTGCACGAACATCGCAAGCCTTATGAGTGTGCAAATAAAATTATTATAGACTAGCGCGGAAATTCTCCTGATTTAAACCCAATCCAGAATCTCTGGTCAATATGCAAAGAATGACTTCATGGAATGGATATACGAAGTACTAACAAATGCACTGGGTCATGTTTCATTGAAAAAATACAGAAAAAAGTAAATAATAACGGAATTATTTTTGTTTCAATTAATTTGCTCAGCGGTGTATATGAATCTAACATGAGCAGTTGTTACAAGTTAGCAATGTCATGCTTGCTATATATGACTGGACACATTTTCGCTCTACAGTGTAGAATACGCCAATATCGTTCTACACAAATTAGCAGAAGTGAATATTATGTTGAAGGCAGTGTATAGTTTTTTCATAATTAATTGCCACATATTTTATATGGTTATCTTGTAATATTGAGTATTGGCAAACAAGATAATATCCTGTATGTTTGTTTATAAAATTAAAAAAGAAAATATCGAATTATTATGAATCTGTAATTATTATGTACTTTTTTATTTCTCTTGAAAATTCAACTTTTTATAATTTACATTTTAATTAATCTTTTGAATGTTTCTTTATTTTCTCTACTTTCAGGTGAGTACATTTCCGATTTCTTCATATTTTAAGAAATTCGTCAAGTAAAAATCGGGACGCGGTACATGAGTGCTGGAAATGGAGATTTCTACTTAAAACAGGTAAATTTCGTCCTGGGTATGACGATAAACTACATCCACGTCCTGGGTAAGACGTTAAACTACATCCAGCAGCAAGGCCTCTGATCAGGAGGTTTTGAGGAGCGTGGAACTACTTCTTAATTGATGGTGTTCCCAGGTTCACCCTGACCTGTGGTGGTAGCACCTATTAGGGTCCCAGTTATGGGCAAATAGTTCACTATTACCAGCAATACTTTTTTTCAAATAGATTATTACCAGCAATACAATGTTGAAGGAAATATATTACCAGAGAAAAATTTTTGACAAAACAAAATATTACCAGCAATAAAAAATTTTTGTCGACATTAAATAATCCATTGAGGTTGATACGCCGTAAAACAAAATAAACCAAACCAATCTAAACCAAAGAATACATATTCTATTCATACGAATCTATCCTAAAAATGTTGTCGGCATTAAATAACCCATTGAGGTTGATATGCCATAAAACAAAATAAACCAAAGCAATCTAAACCAAAGAATACATATTCTATTCATACGAATCTATCCTAAAAATGTTGTCGGCATTAAATAACCCATTGAGGTTGATATGCCATAAAACAAAATAAACCAAAGCAATCTAAACCAAAGAATACATATTCTATTCATGTGAATCTATCCTGAAAATGTTGTCGGCATTAAATAACCCATTGAGGTTGATATGCCATAAAACAAAATAAACCAAAGCAATCTAAACCAAAGAATACATATTCTATTCATGTGAATCTATCCTGAAAATGTTGTCGGCATTAAATAACCCATTGAGGTTGATATGCCATAAAACAAAATAAACCCAACCAATCTAAACCAAAGAATACATATTCTATTCATACGAATCTATCCTAAAAATGTTGTCGGCATTAAATAACCCATTGAGGTTGATATGCCATAAAACAAAATAAACCAAAGCAATCTAAACCAAAGAATACATATTCTATTCATACGAATCTATCCTAAAAATGTTGTCGGCATTAAATAACCCATTGAGGTTGATATGCCATAAAACAAAATAAACCAAAGCAATCTAAACCAAAGAATACATATTCTATTCATACGAATCTATCCTAAAAATGTTGTCGGCATTAAATAACCCATTGAGGTTGATATGCCATAAAACAAAATAAACCAAAGCAATCTAAACCAAAGAATACATATTCTATTCATGTGAATCTATCCTGAAAATGTTGTCGGCATTAAATAACCCATTGAGGTTGATATGCCATAAAACAAAATAAACCCAACCAATCTAAACCAAAGAATACATATTCTATTCATACGAATCTATCCTAAAAATGTTGTCGGCATTAAATAACCCATTGAGGTTGATATGCCATAAAACAAAATAAACCAAAGCAATCTAAACCAAAGAATACATATTCTATTCATGTGAATCTATCCTGAAAATGTTGTCGGCATTAAATAACCCATTGAGGTTGATATGCCGTAAAACAAAATAAACCAATCCAATCTAAACCAAAGAATACATATTCTATTCATATTAATCTATCCTAAAAATGTTGTCAGCATTAAATAACCCATTGAGGTGTTGATATTACAACACATGGACACAGTGGATAAAGGCTATAGTTAGATCCAGTGACATGACCCAAGTAGTTTGAGTTCAATACCCGCTTCAGACAGTGGAGAACTTTCAGAGGGAAATTAACAGGAGATAACTGATAACTGACATCCATTAGACATGCACGTGGTACTAGAACAGTCTACCCCAGTTAGCGAAATAAAGGGTTCAGTTCGAGATTCCAACCACCTGAAGAAGGTCGGAGCAACGGCCGAAACGTTGTAATAAATATGGCGACAAAGATGAGGACAATAGTCCGAATAATGTAAATAAATTCTTGTTTTATTACAAAAATATATAAACCTTTCATGAAACAGGTAATGATTGGTGGGTTGGGTGGTGGGTAGAACCCAAAAACAAAACTAAAGAATCAAAGGAAAGTTTTTTATCTCCTATGAAACATACTTCACTAAAAAAAAACATTCATACACATTCGTTGGTCATAGGAATTATGATCAGAAACGTTTCTTTTCTTTTTTCCCTCCTTCCTCCTTTCTTCTTCTATTTTCCCTCCCTCTTCCTCGGCCCCTTCCTTTTCTTTCCCTTCGTTTCCACCTCTTTTTCTTCATCCCTTCCGGCAGCACCTCAACGCTAGCCGTTCTCCGTCGTCGAGTTCCGTGGATGTGATCTTTTAATCCATAGCCATTTTGAGGCTTTTTTCTGCAATTTCTGAAATAGTCCTGATGGCCTTTCTCTTTTCTTTTTCCCCCTGACTCCAAGCCGACATAGAGTTCTGCATACAGATCTTCCTACGAAAATACGACATCCGACTTCAATCGGGAGACAGTCCGCCATTTGTAATACGTTTTTTTTTCATAAAACAAAAACACGATCGAACATCTCCAATTTTTGCTGAGTCATTTTCATTTGAAAGCTTATTTTAAACAGCTGATCACATTTTTAATCTGGTGTTACGAAAGTGTTTCGGTCGATCCATTTTATTTCCTTCCTCAGGTGTGCAATCAGTACATTCTCTCTGATGGCAAATGAAAAATGAAAGCTATTTCTTTCTATACGGCCTGTCTACCAGAAGAGGGCCTGTAGAACGTAAACCTTTTAGTTCCAACAAATGCAATACAACAATAGTCCGAATATTCATGAAAAGACCGAACTTGCTCTCTGTACTTCATTGTTCCTAATAGAAATATGACAAGACAAAGAGATATTTTTTCAAAAACAAAAGAAATCTTTAAAAAAAAAAGAGTCAACAATGATACAAACACCAAAATAAATTCAAAGAAATGTGACGGAACAAAGGGGGAAATGGCGGGATGCAATTTCTACAACGAGAACGCTGCTGCGCGTCTGTTTGCTAAATGAGCCGAGCACAATAATGGACGAATAAACAACAAAAGCAGAAATGAATTTGAAAACAAAAGACTTGGATGTCTTTATGGATCCACAGAAAAGCTATTCATGGATTCACAGAACAGAAGACATTGTTGTTGGCTACTGATTTTCAATTCTCGTCCTCCGAATAGGATTTAAATGTCTTTGGAAAAAAATGTTGACTGTTTATTTGAAAACATTATGAGAGAATCGGTTACATGCAAATGAGCGTCACATTGTTCTGTGTGTTTTCCGAGAAAACTCCTGGCTCGTCTAAATTACAAACCGAAATGAATCTGGACTGAATTATATAAAAAGCGAGTGGCAGGACCTATGCCAAAAATGGCACAAGGATATTTGGGGCTGGAGATCAGGAAGGTTACTGGAAAGTAAAAGGCGCACAGGAATATCCTGAGATCTCACAAAATATTTGCATATACTCCCATGTGCAAATTAATTGAAAAAAAAAAAAAAAAAAAAAGAAAAACGAATAATTCCGTTATAAATTACTTTTTTCGTATTTTTCCAATGAAACATAACCCACTGAATATGTTAGCACTTCGTATGTCCATTCAACGAAGTCGTTCCTTGCAGATTGACCACAGATTCTCGATTGGATTTAAATCAGGAGAGTTTCCGCGCCAGTCGATAGTACTTTGATTTGCTCACTGGTAAGGCTTGTCAGTGTGTTCGTGCTATGTTACAATTTTCGTATGCTCCTTTGATTAACGTCTATCGCAGACAAAGGCTGTAGGACAACTAATCGACAATCAAAACAATAGTGTCTGGGCGTGATGCAATAATGGATGACGCAATATTTTTCAAGGCCGAACAAATTTCATTATACACCCCGAAAACAGATACATATTACTGCACACCACTACAAATAACCTGATCTGAGGAAAAAATAGAAATCGTTTACACCCTGTCATTCCAGTGGGTCTAAAACTGACCGTATGGTGAAAGAAAAGAAACTAAACCAGTTGTTTAAATTAATTTGCAAAAGAGTGTAATGCGGATTACTATTTCCAAACTGTGGGCGCCTTAAATCTTATAGTATCATTCCATGGTGGCTAAAAACAGACAAGCTGAGAAGAAAAGAAGATCGGCGAGAAACTTTGAACTTGTTGATAAAATTATTTTCAAAGGATTTGATGACTGGATTTGGGATCGCTGGTAAAGTTGTTATTTTTATTTATTTATTTATTTTTCAATTTGTGAATAGGATACCTGTCTCTGAACAAAAAACTCAATCGACTGTTTTTGAAAGAGCAATATCAATACCTGTGCCCAGAGCTGTTTTTTTAGTGAAGGGTGCTTGCTCAGTGTCGCCTTTGTTCCTTATTCCTTTAATCCAGATACGCAATATAATCGATGCTTAACGATAATCGATCGAGATAAAAAAAAGTCAATTATTACCCTAATTAACGATGGAAATAAGTAGTAACTGCATCAGGTAATCGAGTCGGTAATTTATTAAAACAAAACAATCATGGATACTGCAAATAATATAGCGTTTATAATTAATAATAAGTAATTAATTAATAAGTAATTATAGAGATTGTGATTGATAATATATTGTGCTATGTCCGCTTGTGCCAAAATTGGTGTTACAGACTTTCTAGGAAGATTCCTTTTAAGCGTTACTTCTTATTTGTTAAGCCTAGCCGAGTCTATGATTTTGCAGCAAATATAGGTCACTCGGTGATTACTTATTTCCCTTATTTCAATAGCTGCAGCATTAAAAATATGCGAGACTGGTTCCTTAACAATATACTTCCGGCAACAGGCAAAACTGTGTGGTGTTTGAGTTGTATCTCTGACATTATGCAATGGTGGAACGCATCAAGATGGTAAATATATGTAGGTAGTTTCTTGGACAAACATTTCTATGTCTGAAATTCGCTTAGTGATCGGAATATCCTTGTAATTCACTGATTATGGACGCGGATCAACGTTTTCGCTTGGCGTTCGGGAGCGGGGGCTGTCTGCTTCTCCCATAAACTTAGTGGCTGACAGGAATGTACAAAAGGTAGTGAAATTAGGAACGTCTGTGTCTACGAAATTTCTTTCTTATGCAAGTTTCTGGGGTCTCTGTGGGAACTTCGTTTCCATATTAGGCTTATTAGAGATGCAGAATGACACGATCAATTCAAAGCCTTCGTATCAATAATGATGATGAGGAACGTCTGTGTCTACAACATTTCTTTCTTATCCATGTTTCTGGGGATGATGGGAACTTCGTTTCCATATCAGGCTTATTAGAGATGCAGAATGACACGATCAATTCAAAACCTTCGTATCAATTATGATAATGAGGAAGAAGAGTAAAAATGTTTTGAAAGTGGACAACAAGGTTCCTTTATTAAATTCGCCATCGTGACATAGCCTATGTGTGTCTTTTCTATAAATAATTTCATATCAGTTATTCTGATGTGCTTTCTCGTTGGTATCTCGACATCATGAATTAAAGTGCAGTACTAGATTGGCAGCTAGGTCTCATAATTTTACTGCTGAAATTGTTAGAAGTTCCATGCTGACAGTTCATTTTCTTGCACTTCGCGCTTGAGGAACCCTCTTCCGATTTCTTGCTTTTCTGTCAACTGCGATCATCAAAAATTGAAATGCAAACGTCAATCTTCCTTTTCTGTCTCTTTGCAACCTATTCTTTTATTTTCATCTCCCCCTCAATGATGTCCTTCTCAGATTAACACTCAGTGACCCCCTTGCGTCTAGGTGGCTTTATTACCTTCCTTGGGAGTGAAATGACTAAACATGTTATAATGAGTCAATTGTGAGCGAGATTAAATTTAATAGAAGTTCAAATATCAGAATTAAATCATATGGTAATCTCAAAATAATATATGAATTTCGGAGATGAAGACAAGGACATATATATATATATATATATATATATATATATATATATATATATGTATGTGTGTGTGTGTGTGTAGAGAAAGAGAGAGAATGTATATATATATATAATATTTTAAAATCTGCAATATTATGAAATCGACAAAGTGTTTCATCGTGTATGACATGACGGTCTTCAGCAAATCATTAAGGCATTCACTGTAGATTACAGAATTATCCAAGTCATCGAGGCCCTATATAAAGATGTCGCCAACGCAATTCTTCTGGGAAAACGCATGGGAAGATTCTTCCGGGCAACTGTCGGCGTGAGACAGGGATGCGTACTTTCACCCACATTGTTCAACCTATTTCTAAAGAGAATCATGCAAGAAACTCTGAACGACCGTGATCTCTCAATCTCTATCGGTGGTAGACCAGTCCGTAACATAAGTTTTGCAGACAACATTGACCTCATGGAAGGTAGTAACAGTGAGCTCCAGGACTTGTCAAAACAAACTTTTTGAAAAATCAAGAGCATATGGAATGGAGGTCAGCTCTGAGAAATCCAAATAAATGGTGGATAGCACAAATAGTAACACATATCAACATTGCCATGAACGGGAATTCACTGGAGGAAGTGTCCAGTTTTAAATACTTAGGAGCAATCTTGTCTAAAGATGGTACCTGCAACTCTGAAATACGCACACAGATTGCCACAGCAATGGCCAAATTGACAAGAATATGGATGAGCAAAATCAGCTTTCAAACAAAGTACAGACTACAAATCACTGGTAGTCTCCATTCTCCTATATGGACGTGAAACGTGGACACTGTTGGCAGATACAGGGAGAAGGATCCAAGCGTCTGAGAACAAATGCATGAGAAAACTCCTTGGTATTTTCTATTTGGGAACATAAAATAAATGAGTTTGTGTGGAAAAGGGTTGGAAATTTTGTGGGCTAACAGGAACCTCTTCTCGTCACTGTCAAACAGACAAAAAATGGCGTGGTTTAGACACGTTACAAGGCACGACAGCCTGTGCAAGACCGTCATGTAAGGCACCGTTTAAGGTGGACGTAGGAGAGGACGCAAACGCAAAAACTGATTGGACATTGTCAAACAATGAACAGGTAGGACTATACCAGGATGGCTGATGGCAGCCGTTGAAGGACCGCTTTGGATTCGAATCGCCTCTACAATTACAAAAGTCAAGGGGATGATGATGATGATGATGATGATGATGATGATGATGATGATGATGATGATATTAAAATGGGAAGAGTGCTCAATATAGAAGATAAGTCTTTTATAGATATAGAGCAGAGGTTCCCAACCTTTTTTATATGGCGGCACACTATTAAATTTTCTCGGCACACCTATCACAAAAAATAAATATTTTCCCCCCATAAAGCCTTTTTGCAATAAAATAATAAAAAAAACAAAGAATATTATATAAGAAGAATTTTTATTCCCATAAATCAACATATCCTGTATTCAATATCGGGTATAAAATAATAATGGTGAATGTCAGTGGGACAGTTCTGCCTGGTGCTTCTTGACTACTGCTGCAATATTTGGGCGAATGTGTGAGAGACACACTCTTAACTGTCCTTCAATATTTTTAAGTCTTTCACGTTTTTTATTTTTAATGTTGTTTAGGTAAGAAAATCCCAGTTCACATAGGTATGAAGTTGAGAATTGCAGTAAGATTTTCATGGCTTTTTTTGAGTTGGATACTCTTCCATAACAGAAATCCAAAAGGCGTCCAATGGCAGTTGTGCATACTTCAATTTGAGACCATGATCACTGGAAAGGCTTGCTAATTCTTCCTCTTCACATAACTCAAAATTGAAAAGGTTGATGATTGATAAATCTAGAAATTCGGCGATTTTGAATTGAACGGTGTCATCATGATTAAGAAATTGAATGTCTTTATTAAACAAAATGAAATTAAATGACTTCTAGATATTATCTCTTCGCGGCACACCAGTAATCATTCCGCGGCATACTAATGTGCCGCGGCACAGTGGTTGAGAACCACTGATATAGAGTGTTAGGGAAGTATAAATTCATTTTAGATATCTCGAGAACCGGTTGTGCGTCCTTCATACAACATGGCCTGCATTTAAACGCTAAACTTATGAACATGTGTGTGTGCAAACAATCTTCCGTAAATGGACACTGACTGGGAATCAGCAGTTTCTCTTTCATCATAGCTGCCCGATGTTCACATCTGGTTCAATGAATTTGGGCAAAACATAGAATCACCCAGGGACATCAGCATCTTCAGCAATACAGATTTTCTGCAGCCCTGTGCAAATATAGATCTTTGCAGCATTTAGTCTTTCTGAAATTTAAGATCGACATTGTAAAGGAGATTTCAGGTTATGGACGTGATTAAAGAGAAGGCTGCTGATAATATGAAAAGCACATCCCAATAATTTTCTGAGCTTTCCATGAGGTGCGTTTATCCTAGGTTACCCACATTTGCCTCATTATTAAATGGATGTTTTCCGTGTAGCTGAGACTGAAATTACTAACTAGGGACATTAATACAAACACAAACTCACACACACACATACACACACACACACACACATATATATATACATATATATATATATATATCCCCATACAATCCTGTTTCGCTGTATCACAGCATATCAGTGTGGCTAGACATCCGATTACTTCAAGCCGAGATCGAAAATCGACCGATTTAGCATCTGTCAGGGACTCTACCCCTAAGCTATCGGCGCACAGTAGAGAAAGGGAATCTTTTAACGTATTATATACGTGATGCATACAAACATCAAATCAGCAGCGTGAGCGCTCAATTCATAACTAAGGAGCGATGCGTTATAAGCAGGAGCAGCCACTGTTATTTTTTAAAATTCACTTTCCCCATAGTGCTCATTATATATTTATATATATATATATATATATATATATATATGTGTGTGTGTGTGTGTGTGTATGTGTGTGTGTATGCATGAAGAGAAACATAACTATATATATATATATATATATATATATATATATATATATATATATATATATATATATATTTCTATAATACTTACGTTATTTACATGTGCGTGTGCATGCATGTGTGCGTGCGTGTGTACGCGTGTGTGTGTGTGTGTGTGTGTGTGTATGTGGCCTTTGGGTATGTGTTTTTATTTCTAAAACCCTTCTAGGGTCTCCTTCAGGGCAAAGACAACTCGCCAGAATCAAAACTTCCGCATTTAATGTTTTCGGCTGGCCATGTTTTGGCTGGCGGCTTTGCGAACGACACAAAAAAAAGAAAAGACAGAAATAATGACGACGTTTACACGCAAGACTTTTGCTTGCAATGGCCGAATTATCTGGCCGTCCACTCTGCAGGAGAGGAAAGAGAAAAGAGAAAAGGCAAAATAAGAAAGAAAGAAAGAAAGAAAGATTTATAAGAAAGGAAGGAAGATACAAGAATAATGTAATGAAAGTATGAAGGGAAATTTGAAGAAAGAAAGAAAGAAAGAAAGAAAGAAAGAAAGAACGAAAGGTGAACAGCAGGAATGTAAAAGAAAAACTTGAATTATAGAAATATTGAGCTGGTGCATAATTATCAGTCGAATTATTTGTTAATAAAAATTGCTGGTTTGTTTACTTTTTTTAATAATAATATTATTTTATTTTCAGGTTATTTATTTCAGGTTATAAAAAAATGCGTGTCGATAATCATACGCTCCGGAATAATCATTTAAAAGTGATATTGTTGAATTGTTATGTTTCTTTTTTTCATAATAAATATTGTTTAAAAACGCCTGATAATTATGCACCAACCCAATACTTAAAAAAGAGGGAAATAAAAGAAAGGGGGAATAACATCAAATAAAAGTGAGAAGAAAAAAGAAATGAATACAGAGAAACGCAAAGAAAAAAAAGGGAAAGTAGAAGGAAACAAAAAGAGTTGAAGAAAAAGGGACGCGAATAAAGACAGAAAGAACGAAAGAAAGAACGAAAGAAAGAACGAACGAAAGAAAGAAACAAAGAAACAAACAAAGAAACAAACAAAGAAACAAAGAATGTCAAAAGGAACAAAAATTTCAAAAGATGAAAAGATTTCAAATGTTGCGATAAATAAAGGAATATGAACATTTCTAAAGAAATGTCACGAAAACAAAAGTCACACGAAAATGAATCTGGATTCTGCCTAACTCATTCCAAGAATGATGTATTTATTCCAGTATCAAAGGAACAACTCTTGACAAACGAACCTCTGCATCTCTTTCTTTCGTTTTTACTTTCTAAATTGATTTTATCTTTTCCCCTCCCCACCGTAGCTACGAAATCGACAAATCTTTCGACTCCTGAAAACAAAGATCGTTGACAGAAACTGTTTCAAAGACGATACAGAAAATATTGGTTGTAAATATCCATGTATTCACCACGTATTCACCATTATATCATATAAAATGGTGGGGGACAGAGATATTATTTGTAAATTTAAATGCTCTCATCAAATTTTGATGTCGAAGATTTCTTTCTCCTAGACTGGCTGCCATCCAAGACACAACACTCATGTTTCCTTCATCTGGCCGGAGTTGAATTCGTGCCTTTTCTAAGGGCATTAACACGGAGTGAACAAAACTGAATTTTGACTTGACTCGCCAATTCCAATGTATATATATATATATATATATATATATATATGTGTGTGTGTGTGTGTGTGTGTGTGTGTGTGTGTGTGTTTCTAAAGAATTAATAGATTTTATGTTTTAATATGTCATATTTCTTTTATAGTCTATTTTAAGCCGTTCTGTGCGCGGCTATCATCAGTCTCTAAGTTTCTGTCTCGGAGCATTGTTTTAAATTTATTTTAAATGTCAGTCCTCCTCTGGTAGACGCCTTGTTAATGAGACTGGATTTGTGTTAGCGATTGGAAGGGGCGTAAGATATCTTATCCCTGGTGAAGCGGTCTGGAGTTGAAGTTTATTTAACACAGAACGGTTATATTACACGGAACGGCTTGAAATAGACTATCTCTATGTTGAAGTCATTTTTTTTTGCTGTAAAAATACATATGCTCTGTAAAAGTAAAACATCGAGCTCTCTGTGGATCAGTTTTAATAATTAATATTATTAGGATCCACTTGGATTATATACCAACGGATCGATTACCTGCACTATATATATATATATATATATATATATATATATATATATATATATATATATATATATATATATATATATATATATATATATATATATATATATATATATATATATATATTGATTGTATGTTATTTTTATAGATACAAATATTTAAGTAAATGCTCTGTTTATAATAAGCAGTATTAAAAACATTTACCGGTCTGAATGTACGTGAAATCTCAAAGAAATATGTGTCTCCCGACAGGAATCGAACCTGTATCCTACACGGAATCGGCATATAGTCTGACGTGCTATGCCATTTCGCTACTGAGGAAGCGACGAGTTAGATTAATATTTTTTTAACTACAAGCGTCCCATGATTTCTCTCGAACGCTCATATCTTAATGTAAACAAATCGCAACATATATTATGAAATGGTGTAAGTGCGACAATTGTTTTAATATGTTTTTTGTTTATACGTTATTTTTATAGATACAAATATTTAAGTAAATGGTCTGTTTATAATATACAGTATTTCTCGGACATTCAGGACGGTAAATGTTGTTAATGCTGTTTATTATAAACAAAGCATTTACTTAAATATTTGTATCAATAAATATAACGTATAATATCCATATATATATATATATATATATATATATATATATATATATATATATATATATATATATCACTCTATTAATTGAAATATGTACTTAGTTCATGTCACGTTAACTGGAAAACACTTACAACAAAAGAATTCGTGGATTTAACAAATTACAAAATTCATATAAAAATTCTCACTTGAAATATTTGAACTTTAGCGTTGTGATTTGCACGTTCCAATATTATATAACCGTTAATAAATAACACATTCTTAAAAAAAAACATCTTTCGGTCTACAACACATTTATTTCGTCTTCGAGTTTTGATTTTAAAGGGAAAAATTACAGCCTGATGATGAGGACATGAAGTTCTTGAAAGTACTTGCTGCTCTAAAAAATACACCAGATCCATCTGAAAACAATTTTATACATAAGGATCGCATCATTCAGTTGATTGTTAGCAAGTTAATGCTTATATTAAGTCTGTTAGCGAAGTGAATTCGCCATTAATTGCATTAATGTTGCTAATTGATTCCACCTAAAAAATTCATTATGAAAGTATAACAATACATATTTATAGTAAAAATATAAGCAGTACATTATTATATGAAGAAACAAGCTAGGAATATATATTTATAGTAAAATGGCCAGCAAGACATTTTATTGTAGAATATCTAGCAAAACATTTTGTCTGTAGTTGAAGTCATAAAATCGCATTCAAATTATTTAGATTCCAGCATTAGATAATCCATAGACGTTGATATGCTGCTAAACGAAATCAGTCAACCATGCAACATGAAAAAACTCTTTCATGACATTAATTAAAATCAGTTTTCAGCTTTCATGTGTTTCAGTTGCTACAATCTTGGTGACTAACAAGAGACATTGTTGTAACATTTTATCGGGTGATCTGGTGTTTTAACTCTGCGTCATTAATAACAACAAAGCGAAATACGAAGCCAAAAGTGCAACAATTTCAGTCTTGCCTGTGTATCAATTCGCTGAGATACAATTTTCCATTGAGTGAGCGATATACTTTTGAATATATCTATTAGGTTGGTGCAAAAATAATGTCGTTTTTTGACGTTCAACTTCATGTGAGAAAACGACATTATTTTTGCACCAACCTAATACTAGTGTTGGGACGATTAATCGGAATCGAAATCGAGAATCGGAAAAATCGGAACTTTTTGGGATATCGGAAACGGCATCGGAATCGGAAAAATTTGTGCCTATTTTCCGATTCTTTTAAATTTTTAACTTAATTTTCCATTATTGGTACTAATGATAAATATTTATTGTTTTTAAATTATCACTAAAACTAAAATCATAATAACATCAAAATACGATCTAAATTTATTTCACTTGTATAAAGAAAAACAAAAAAATAAACTTTGCATAAATTCTCTAGGTAACCTTTAAAAGAATGCAGTTGATTTACAATGTTCCGAAAAATGCTTAAAAATTAAATAGAACATTTTTGTCAAGAAAAATACTTTCAAACATCATTGATAATTAAATGGTACATGTCATTGACCAGTGTGCCACAATGAAAACAAGAAAACATTCATTCTAAGACCATAGTATCGAATGTCATTCTTTTGTGTATTGCCGTGTTTTGTATTTAGTTGTTCTGAAAGTGAACAGTTGCATTTTTTAAATCTTTTGATTTGAACTGATTATTTTGTGGTATTGAATTTTGTCTTGGATCATACATGTAAACAGTAACGTACCGGTCAGTAGAGTAAAGTAGAGGTAGAGCATGTATGAAAATTTAGCTAAAGCTAACCATTCAGCATAGGGTGAATCGGGGTCATTGGGGTGACATTTGAGCGGACCGCCCCGGGTGACGTTTACTCTAGCTACGCCACTGTGTAGAGGGGACTTTGAATAACGCCATATAAGCCCAGGACATTGCTGAGTCAGTTCAACCGCCTTTCCTTCAAGAGAAAAGCAATTTATCACTTTAACAAAATAATGACACCTTTCTGATACCCTATGATTTTATGACTACCTGGCCAACATGATCACCAGATCTGTACTTAGGGAATTTGCGAAAATGAAACCTGAAGCGTTTAATTAGCCCACTTTCGACTCTAGTTTTATTGCATCAATAATTTCAGCAGTTCCAATATTTTGCAGGGTGGCATTTGCAGTCTGCAAAATCGTATTCATTCAAGGGTTTTGATACATACATGCGATAAAATAGAATTAGGGCAGACATGTTGAAAGATATTCCTTCATTCGCTTAACAGAAGTTGATGATCACATGAAAAATTATGCTTTTTAGACACTGAATTTGATGGCCGAACCAAAATGATTATATTATTAATAGAACAAGAACGTTTTCTATCCTGGGTAAGACGATAAACTACATCCAGGAGCAAGGCCTCTGATCAGGAGGTTTTGATGAGTGTGGAACCACCTATTAATTGCTGGTGTTCCCAGGTCCAGGGGTGGTAGCACCTGTTAGGGTCCCAGTTATGGGCAAATAATGAACCCTCAAACTGAGGTCAAAACACTATGAAAGTATAAAAATAGGTTTTAATACCAGAAATACGTTCTTGTAAAAAACGTTAGCAACAATAAATTTTGAAGAAAAAATTATTACCAGCAATACATTTCTGAAAAAAATATAACAAGCAATAAAATCCTTGTCGGCATTAAATAACCCATTGAGATTCATTTGGCGTAAAACAAAACAATAGATAGATAGATAGATAGATAGATAGATAGATAGATAGATAGATAGATAATGAATAGACGGAGATAGATATGAACAGACTGAGATAGATAGATAGATAGATAGATAGATAGATAGATAGATAGATAGATAGATAGATAGATAGATAGATAGATAATGAACAGACGGAGATAGATATGAACAGACTGAGATAGATAGATAGATAGATAGATAGATAGATAGATAGATAGATAGATAGATAGATAGATAATGAACAGACGGAGATAGATATGAACAGACTGAGATAGATAGATAGATAGATAGATAGATAGATAGATAGATAGATAGATAGATAGATAGATAGATAGATAGATAGATAAAAATATTACCATAAATAATAATCTTATCGGCATTAAATAATCCATTGAGGTTGATACGCCGTAAAACAAACCAAACCAAACCAGAACTTATTAAAAACTTTTCCTTTAATATTACAGTTAATATTACGCAATTAATATTTTAATTATTGTAATATTGTAATTCTTATTGTTATATTGTATTAATATTACATTAATATGACACTTCCATTTTCATGCTCTATATCCTTTTCATGCTCTTTTCTATCATTTCTATCCTTCTCAAACAACTGAGGTAAATAAATCTCCACCCGAACTTCCATTGTTCTCTCAGAGACTATTCTTTACATTATTGGCAGAAGATTTTCTTGCATTGCAATTGCGTTCAGTTTTTTCTTCGTTAGAGTCACGCGATTTTGCTTTGGTATATCATGCAATATGCTTTTTTCTATCACACTAAATTGTCTTCGTAAAATAAATTTACAAATAATATTAGGGTTACATCCTATAATATAAACGTTCGTATGTCTAAAATAAAATGTATTATTAATAAAAACACATTAAATTCTCGGATATCATTCAGTCAAATTATTGCTACTACTTGTTCTTCTATTATTATTATTATTATTATTATTATTATTATTATTATTATTATTATTATTATTATTATTATTATTATTATTTCCTTTGATATTTGGCGTTTACACATTTCTTTCCGGGTCCCGGGACCTAAGATTAGAAATGACACTTTCCACTGACAAAAAAAAAAAAAAAATTAAACAGATAAAGCCCTTCTTAAAGTGTGGATTGTACTTGTCAGAACAATTTTTGTATCTCTTTGAGGCATGGACTTCCAAGAATTCCTTCAATTAGTCTACTGGAATCTTTTCCAGTCAATCCTAGGGCTCCAACTACAATAGGGATTGTTGATGTTCCCATGTGCCACATTTTTGAGATTTCTATTTCAAGGTCCTTGTATTATTATTATTATTATTATTATTATTATTATTATTATTATTATTATTATTATTATTTATGATATTATTATTAGTAGTAGTATTATTATTATTATTATTTATGATATTATTATTATTATTATTTTATTTCCTTTGATTTCTGGCGTATACTCATTTCTTTCCGGGTCCCAACCAGAGACCTAATGTTAGAAATGGCATCATGACATTTTCCACTGAGCAGTTTCGAAAAAAAAGTCACATATATTTTAAAATTATGAAAGAAATTAGTATACTCCAGAAATCAAAGAACAAAAAAACACCACCACCACCACCACCACCACCACCTACAGCAACAACAACAACAACAACAATAATAATAATAATAATAATAATAATAATAATAATAATAAAGAGGAAGAAAGCAACGAATATGAAAAAAAAACTTAGAAAACGAATGAGAAAAATCAAGTGAGTCCATATAAAAGAGAAAAGGATGAACAACTTAGAATAAAAAATAAAAGCGACAAATTGAAAAAAACGAAAATGAAGGAAAATGAAAGAACTAAAAGTTACGATAACATAAAAGAAGGAAAAATAAATAAAAAAGAAGGAAAAAGAAAGAGAAATAAAAAAGAAGGAAAAAGAAAGAGAAAAAAAAAGAAGAAAAAGAAAAGAAGAATAAAAGAAAGGAGACCAAATCTGAAAGTAAGCGACAGGTAAAACAATGAATAAAAAGGTAAAAACAAAATGGCGGAACATATCCTTCCCTCTGCATTAGACTTGGTGTAAATGACATCCCTCCCCTGTAATTTTTATCTTTTGTGACACCAGACTGAATCACTATCACATCTTCTACACACCACCCAAGCGACACTTCACGCTGAAACAATATTCGAGAAAAAATCCCCGGTTATTCAAAAAGAAAAGGGAAATATTCATTTTCATGTGAGTCAGAAATTTTAACGATGAAATCAAAACAATTTCAGTATAAAAACGTGCAGATGGATTTTAAAGCATCGGATATTCTAGTACAAGGAGTGAAAAAGGCAAAACGGATTGAAGTGTTTTAAACAAATGCCCGACTACTTTTACGGTCAGTCTAGTTTCGGTTTTATTTATAATATTAATATAGTAATTTGTATAATTCGTTACTATCTCTCTATGTGCTTAAGTCTGATATATCTGTCTATCCATCTAACTATATATCTTTGTCTACTATTTATCTTTGTCGATTCTATTTATTTCCTTTTACCCCCTTCCTGCCTGTCATATATATATATATATATATATATATATATATATATATATATATATATATATGATATTCATTATCTAAGTCTGCACATATCTCTCCTCCTTTTTCTATTCATATCTATCTTTTATTTCATCTTTGGCAAATATTGATTTGCAAACTGGTCCCATATACAGTTCGTATTAAATTTCATCCTTACTGAAAATTATCCAATTGTGACATTGTACCACGTCTGATGTTTTTTCAGGACGCACACTCACACACACAGACAGATACATACATATATATATATATATATATATATATATATATATATATATATATATATATATATGTATGTATGTATGTATGTATGTATGTATATGAAGGTCTTGTGAGATATGCCAACTCCACAGATCTGAATAACCATTTAACCAGTGGCTTTTTTCCAAAATCTAATTATTCAATGCTGACCGTTTTATTATTATTATTATTATTATTATTATTAGTAGTAGTAGTAGTAGTAGTAGTAGTAGTAGTAGTAGTAGTAGTAGTAGTAGTAGTAGCTAAATGTTGTAGCGTCGATGTCTGTGAACCAGGGATGACACTGCCTGTCGAGTCAGAACAAGGACCTCAGACAGCCAATGCTATTTGAAATATGCTTGCTATACCGAATAAAGCAGATTTTTGTAGTGTTGGTAAAGTGTACTTTACATCAAGTTGGCCAACCTATAGTTTAATAGGAGCCAAGTGTTGCAATCACTACCGGGTGACTTTAACATTATATATATATATATATATATATATATATATATATATATATATATATATATATATATATATATATATATGAACCTAAAGAGCCAGGCTAACCTACTTAGGTTTCACCGTAGGTGAAAACTCGGTAGGTTAGCCTGGCTCTTTAGGTTTATTTACTTATTTTGCTCTACTTAGCGTATTGAGTACTTTGTTTAGTTATTTTACTTGACTCGTATCGGAGGTTTTTTCCTTGGACTCTTAACTTAGATTCTAGACGATTATTTTCGCCTGAATTACATGTTCTTAGTTCTTTCTTTTTTTACCCTTTTTTTCTCTTGGGTATTAGTTTGTTCATTCACAAGCTAAAACACCTAAGGTTTTGCTGGACGAGTATAGCTGCTTACATTTATAAGTTTATTAGCGTTATATATATATATATATATATATATATATATATATATATATATATATATATATATATATATGTGAACATAGAAGTCAACACTTAGAGGTGACAGTCTGTTTCATGCTAGATGCAATCGTCAGGCAATCGTTGCCTGACGATTGCATCTAGCATGAAACAGACTGTCGCCTCTAAGTGTTGACTACTATGTTCACTTTTATATTTACACACGCTCTATCTCTAATATTGAGCACTTTATCCCATAAATATAGTAAATCTTAAGACTATATTTCTTCATATATATATATATATATATATATATATATATATATATATATATATAGGAGGCACGGTTGAGTAATGTATAGCGGCACGGATTGATGAATCGGAGAGTTCGAATTCCAGTCGAGTTCATTACATTGAATTACGTGCTAATAGCCTTTGGAAAGCTATGAATTTATCTCATCTTGCCCCAGTTATGTGTAAATACCAGAAAAGACTGGTTTCTATCGCCTTGCTTGACAACTGGTTTAGGAAAAAGACAAGTGTGAATTCAAAACCTCAGTAAGATCATGTGGTCGCTTCTGTACAAGCCTTCACCACCATAATCAGATGATATGTGCGGGCCGCCTGGCTGGTTCGAAAAAACTGAGCAGCTGAACCGTCTAACGTCGAAAAAACGACGAACAAGTTCTCCATGGATGCGTTATTTTTGTTTGGTACACGTGTTTTGGGTGCAGTCCATGTTTCATTTATTTTAATTTTTATGTAACAGAGATTCAGGTCAGAGACTCCGAGTTGGTTGTAAATGCCAGAAGTTGTGTCCTCTTCCACGATGGGCTGTTGAGAGAAGACCGTCTAATTAGATCAGGTGGCGCTGCCTATTTGCATATGAATGATACTGGGCAGGTATTAGCCAATAGTCATCGTGGGTCTGGGACTGAGATAGCTATATAAGCACCAGGAGTTGTGTCCTCTTCCACGATGGGCTGTTGAGAGAAGACCGTCTAATTAGATCAGGTGGCGCTGCCTATTTGCATATGAATGATACTGGGCAGGTATTAGCCAATAGTCATCGTGGGTCTGGGACTGAGATAGCTATATAAGCACCAGGTGTTGTGTCCTCTTCCACGATGGGCTGTTGAGAGAAGACCGTCTAATTAGATCAGGTGGCGCTGCCTATTTGCATATGAATGATACTGGGCAGGTATTAGCCAATAGTCATCGTGGGTCTGGGACTGAGATAGCTATATAAGCACCAAGAGTTGTGTCCTCTTCCCCGATGGGCTGTTGAGAGAAGACCGTCTAATTAGATCAGGTGGCGCTGCCTATTTGCATATGAATGATACTGGGCAGGTATTAGCCAATAGTAATCGTGGGTCTGGGACTGAGATAGCTATATAAGCACCAGGAGTTGTGTCCTCTTCCACAATAGACTGTTAATAGAATACCTACTTAGAGTAGGTGTTGCTGTTGCTGTCTATTTGTATATGAATGGTACTGGGCAGTTATTAGCCAATAGTCATCGTGGGTCTCGGAGTGAGATAGTTATAAACACCAATGTTTTTGTCAGTCGGGGCAGCGCTGTCAACGTGCGCACGTATGAAAACGGGGTAAGACGAACACATTTTATTAAACTGTGAAATGAATAACAAGTGTCTTATATACAGATTAGTACAAGTCACATAGTGTGAGGTGCGTTCCTTAAATAGGGAATTCAAATCTTACTTCATCAACATTGTCTCATGTGTTCATATTGGTAGCGACATGCTTCCGCTATAGGAGTAGTTTAAAGAATGCAGATTAAGATTTCGGCCTGGAGGTACTATTTTCCTTTAGGGGTATTACACGATCTTTGCTGGTTATATATGTTTTCATTGATCAAAAAACTAAAAAAAGAGAGGGTAAACGTCTCAAATACGTGGATCTACTAAGAATAAAGTTTATAGTAATAAAAATTAATTTCGGATTAAAAAAGATCATTTCAAATATCTATCTATCTATCTATCTATATATATATATATATATATATATATATATATATATATATATATATATATATATATATATATATATATATTGTAAATTTTTTCATATAGACAAAAACAATTGACATTATTTACATTATTCGGACCATTGTCCTCATCTTTGTCGCTATATTTATTACACCGTTTCGGCCGTTGTACGCTCCGGCCTTCTTCAGGTGGTTGGAATGCCGAAACGTTGTAATAAATATGGCGACAAAGATGAGGATAATAGTCCGAATAATGTAAATAATGTACATAATATCTCAACTCAGAAATATAGGCAAAAACAATTTACTCACTACAAAGATGCAAGTTCGTTTCAGTGCATTTAAATTGCACTTCAACTGGTGTGAATCAACATGCTTTTGAACAATTTTGTTTGTAAGCAAGCCGCATGTGAAACGTCACTCCTTTTTTTCCATTTGTTTGAAAAAATAAAAATAAAATAAAGCAACAGAATTGTTCATAACCATTTTTTGTTCTCACCAGTCGAGAACAAAAAAATGTTTATGAACAATTCTGTTTGTTTTATTTTTTTATTAAAGTTTTTTGAGTAATTTATTGTTTTTTGTCTATATGAAAAAATTATAATAAATAATTATTGCTCTACTATCTGTATTGAACCCTCTTTTGAATTAATGCTGTGAATGTTAGAATTTATATATTATTTTCGTTCTCATTACATTCGAATATATATATATATATAATAAAAAACCTCAAACACTAATATTCCGTGGTTATAATTTGTTACATTGGAATCATAATCGCGATGCAATTCATCAGACCTACAAATACAAAAAGAAATCGGAAAATATAACTTCGGGTATAAAAAACAAAATTTGAGTGAGAGTGTATATGTGGGAGTGGGAAACAAGTGTGAAGGTGAATTGTATGAAAGCTCCAGAGAGAGGTGTAACAGAAGAAAGAAGAACAGGGAGGCCCAAAAATGAAGGTGGGGATTAAAATATAACAGACAGAAGTTTTAAAGAGAGGAGTTAAATATATATATATATATATATATATATATATATATATATATATATAGATAGATAGATAGATAGATAGATAGATAGATAAGGAACAGACTGAGATAGATAGATAGATAGATAGATAGATAGATAGATAGATAGATAGATAGATAGATAGATAGATAGGGAACAAGCTTAGATAGATAGATAGATAGATAGATAGATAGATAGATAGATAGATAGATAGATAGATAGAAAGATAAGGAACAGACTGAGATAGATAGATAGATAGATAGATAGATAGATAGATAGATAGATAGATAGATAGATAGATAGATAGATAGGGAACAGGCTGAGATAGATAGATAGATAGATAGATAGATAGATAGATAGATAGATAGATAAAGAACAGGCTAAGATAGATAGATAGATAGATAGATAGATAGATAGATAGATAGATAGATCATACAATCAGATTTCTAGAAGCCAAGATCTTTTTTATTTATATTCACATGTATTTTCATTTAAAAGAAAATGAAAGAAATTTTCAGGAATTGGATTTTCTTTTTCTTAAATCGTAAAAATATACAGGTCCTTCCTATAAGAAATCACGCAGTAACTCTCCCATTTTGAGTGCAAATGAAAAACAACAGACGTTGGAAAGATGTTATGGGTAGGATCAAGCAATGTGCGGATAGAAATCTTTTAGACAATTTGAAATTGTTTCCATTGTGGAATGAAGATGTGGTTGTACCATTTTTTGGTCCTAATCGATACTCAAAAGAGCAGAATCGATCCACAGAATGCACAAGTGCATTAATTGAGTTGCCAAGAATTAACGAGAGAAAAAAATTATCTAATGAACGTAAAAAGTTCAAGAAAACGAAAGAAAACGTATATATAAACAAAACATTCAGAAGATAAATAAAATCAAATAAAAAATCACAATTTAGAAGCAATATTCTGATTTTAGTCAGAAAAATGTTTCACTTCACTAAAATGAGAAATAAAATAATTATTTCAATCATTCAATGAACTAAATAGCTTATTATTGCTTAAACTTTGTTTTATTCGACAGTAAATTAAAGAAAGAGAAACGGGAATCTATTGCACCAGACGTTTTTTTTTAATTCCCAGTACTTACTAACACACAAATATATATAGATTTTCTAATCGTAAATCTGGAACAAGGCCGAAAGTATTGTGCAGCCGGTGAGAATCGAACTCACTCTCTGAGACAAGCTTGCTACCCATTACCAACACTGAGGTGTCCACACGCACATATATACAATGCTGTTCGATAAAAGTGACTCACCTGATATTTTTTACCTTAAAATTTTTTTCGCCTATTGTCAAACTAATTTTTAATCTTACTAATATAAAGACCCCATATCGACCACCTAGTAAAAATGTTTACTCACCCTAAAGTATTCTATTGATAATTATAATTTTGAATATAAATGAGAACTAGGGAAAAACTCTGTGCAAAAAAAGTGACTCACTTATTTCCTGCAACTTGTAATCAATAGAAACATAACCGAACAGCTTTAAATAAAGAATAATAGAGGTATAATTTATTTATAATAGGTAATATACTTCGAAATATTTAATAATCTATGAGTCCTCCTTTATTTTGAATAACCTTTTCAACCCTTTTTCGCATTGACTTGATTAGGTTCTGGCAAATCTCATCTCCAAGCATTGAATTCCATTCGGATATGAAATTCACAATCAAATCCTCTTTGTTGCTCAACTGCTTTCTCGAGAGCCTGTACTTTATAATGCTCCATAAGTTTTCTATGGGGTTGAGGTCAGGAGATTGGGGCCGCCATATCATAACACTCACCTGCTTCTTATCAAAGTATTCCTTCATCAATTTTGATTTGTGACAGGGAGCATTATCCTGCATAAAAACGAGCTCGGTGGGGTCGATTTGCACCCTTTCAGCAGAAGGGAGCAGACAAGGCTCTAAAATTCTCTTGTACCGCTCGCTCCTGAGGGCCTTTTCAATAGGTTTTAAGAAACCAGTTCCATGAAAAGAAAAGCATCCCCAGAACATTATACTGAGCGGATGCTTGACAGTACTTACTGCTAAATTCAAAGAGCTTTCAAAGCTTCTTCTTCGGATTTTTGAGCGCTTATCCTTTGAATTTAGATCAACTTTCGTTTCATCGGAGAAGAGAACATTTAGTAAAAAAAAAATCAGGTGAATCACTTTTATTGAACAGCACTGTAGGTAAAATCAAATAAATACAAATCACAATTTAGATGCAATATTCTGATTTTAGTCAGAAAAATGTTTCACTTCACTAAAATGAGAAATAAAATAATTATTTCAATCATTCAATGAACTAAATAGCTTATTATTGCTTAAACTTTGCTTTATTCGACAGTAAATTAAAGAAAGAGAAACGGGAATCTATTGCACCAGACTTTTTTTTTAATTCCCAGTACTTACTAACACACAAATATATATAGATTTTCTAATCGTAAATCTGGAACAAGGCTGAATGTATTGTGCAGCCGGTGAGAATCGAACTTACACTCCTAGACAAGCTTGCTAACCATTACCCACACTGAAGTGCCCCCCCCCATATATATATATATATATATATATATATATACATTAGGCGTTTTCTGTGTAAGATAGCTAATAGCAACGGCGAGAACAGAAACATAAACAATAACATTAATATTTTTTTTTTATAAAAATCAGATGAAGGAAAATTATAAACTAAATTTGGCATGAATGCAGTATTAAGAACATTATAAAAAATGCATGACATCAATTGACAATAGCAAAAAAATTAGATTAATTATTTATTACAAAAAATTTTAAACCTTATAGTTAAAAATAATAATTCACCTCCTAGAACAAAATTAAATAGGGCAAATATTATTTACGAATTTAAATGCCCATTAAGGAATTGTTCTCCTGATCAATCAAAATTCGTAAATAATTATATAGGCCACACTACAACATGTTTCACACGAAGATTTACTCTACACCTTTCTGACAATAGCACAATTAGATCTCATTTAAATATTCATGGTGACCTACCGGACACTACTCGGAATATACTTGTCGACAACACTAATATAATAGCATCATCTAGATGCAAAAAATGCTAAAAATAATGGAAGCCTTATTACTAAAAACAAAAAAAGCAACACTTAATAATATTAAATTTGAACATGGACATAATACTTATATACATATATATATATATATATATATATATATATATATATATATATATATATATGTGTGTGTGTGTGTGTGTGTGTGTGTGTGTGTGTGTGTGTTTGTGTGTGTGTGTGTGTGTAGTGTAGAAATAGGTATCAACACTGGATGGCAACAATTTTTTTCATGGTTAAACGACATCGTGAAGCTATGTAAGACAAGCTCGACTATTCGTGCATATATGGGAAGTGGGATTGTCATCAGTTTATTGTGTTATTCTAACAGCTATACAATAAGTCTATTTAAAGGTGCGAAACTGGTTATTTCCTGTTTGTTTTATTTTCCAGACGGCTATTCAGTGATATTATTTATTATGAATTATCTAGATAAGTGAAGGATGGATTATTAGTTTAAGGTTTGCATTTAGCTCAATGGGTGAAGACGTACGATTAGGATTTTCTTTTCTGTCACTTTGTTATTAAGTATTCATTACTTATTTGCTAATATTTATTATAAAATAAGAAATATCTTTGTAGGTATGAGGTAATTTGTACTAATGTTCTTTTATTATTCATTATTCGATTCTTTTATTTGTTTAATTATTTTAGCTTCTTAGTTTTGTTTAGAGTATAGTAACTGTGTTATCGTTATTTCTGTTATATTTATTTTATTTGCAATTTTAAAAATATTTTACAGGATATTATTATCTTAGGGTCCAAGTTATATATAGCGATATAGTTAAAATGTGTTTCCGTGTCTGCAAATTGAGATGAGCTCTAGTAAGCCGTGTTTGTCTAATAAAGTAACTATAGCTATTTTCAACTCACAACGCAGTTTACAGTTTTCCGAGTTTGCGTTATAGGCTGGTGAATGTTTCCTTATTTTCCATGTTATTACTGCTATTTTGTTTTATATCAACTCCCCCATATATATATATATACATATATATATATATATATATATATATATATATATATATATATATATATATATATATATATATATATATATATATGCGTATTTAGGCAGCAATCCTTCTTTCATGCACATTTCATTAAAAACGACTGACAAGGTGCTTTTATTTATTTTTTTTATACAATATCTCATGCGATCTAATAATGTTTTTCTTTTCGGATGATAAATTATATAAAAACTATCCGAATGTTCTTTTTATCCGAGCGCTTTCGGCTATACATTTAGCCATTTTCAAGAATTATATTTTAACTGTTAGAATTAGAAATAGTTTGTTATATGTATGTTTTATAAAATGTTTCATTCGTACAGTTTTTATATAATTTATCATCCGAAAAGAAAAACATTATTAGAACGCATGAGAAATTGAATAAAAAACTAAATAAAAGCACCTTGTCTGTCGTTTTTAATGAAATGTGCATATATATACATATATATATATATATATATATATATATATATTAGTGTGGAGTTTATATTTTATATCATAAAGAAACAATTTATATAAATAATTAAATAGCAGTGTTAATGTGATTAATGGCTAAATCACTTCGCTAACAAGACTTAATGAGACATTAACTTACTATCAATTACTTGAATAATAAGACCCTTATATTCGATTTGTTGTCAGAAGGAAGACACATGTCATGTACTTTCGACAATTACAAATTGTCATCTTCGGGACGCAATTGTTCCCCTACATCTTTCGGTCTACACATATTTCGTCTTAGTGTTTCCTTATGTATGGCAAAATATTGCGTATATTTTTAAGATTTAAGAAAAAGAAAAATCGAATTCGTGTTAACTTCTTTCATTTCCTTTTAAATAAAAATAAATGTGAATAAAAATAAAATCTATCTTGGCTTCTAGAAATCTGTTTATGCTAGATTGTCAGAGAAAATAGAATTCTGATTAATCTGTGGAGCATGGTGGAATCCGTGTACACACGTATGAAATTGATATACGTGCACGCATATTTTAGGCTGTCTGTTTCTCAATTCCTCTCTCTCTCTCTCTCTGTCTTCCTCCCCCCCCCCGCCTTCCTCATGTGGTAATTTCAATATGTATGCGTATATGCATACGTTCTTTTCAATTTGTTTATTAAAACTGGTCTCTGTACGTGTGCGTGTGTGTGCGTGCGTTTTCTGGCCAGTGAGTCCATCGGTTTGCTCAACTACAGACTGACCTTGACCGATTTGATGTTCCCCAGTAGATCGAAACAATTTCCTTTGTCTTGTCAGAATTAATTACGCACGCCCACCAGTCAAAAGAATCTATAGCTTTCTCGAAGATCAACGTCTCGCAGCCAATCAGAGGCATGTCTTACTTTGTTGTTAGGAGCAAAATTAAATCTTATGACGTAAAAATCTTTAAATACGTACCTAAATTTGACTATTCCTACGTAAAAATCCTGTCTGTCACTAGGCTATCATTTTTATACATTCGGAATATTAGTCAAAATTGCACCAAATCTTCAGGATTGACTGTTTCAAGGCAACAAAATGAATCAGGTAGACAAATGATCAAATTAAGATTGAAAAGAAGAAAGTGGCACTAATAGGTAGATAAGGAGTAAATCTTATATCAGTCCAGCTGCGCCTATCACTGAGGCTGCCAGTGTCCCTTTGCTCATTTTCTAATGCCATATTAATTCAGGCTATCATGTCACAACATCAACTCGTTTAATATGTGTGCATTGACTTTATAGGAGAGACAGTAGCATGTTCGTTGTTGTTATTTAATCATAGCTGTGAAGAAGTCTTGGCTATCCTAAGGATATTCGTCCCAAATGAACGCACGCAACGGGCTGGACCAGAATTTGATCTCGGCTATCCACACCAATAACACCACTATTCCACTATCCACACCAATAACAGTTACGTTACCGTCGCATCTTCTAATTTTGATATACTGAAATTCGCATGATGCAAAACTCGACACACTCTCAAACCAGAGATTTGCTGTTCCTAAGGATTGAATGATGTAAGGCATAAATGGCAGGGAGTGATGTTAATATTAATCATCTTTGTACTTTCTTTATCAAACTAACACACGCGCGCACGCGCACACACACACGCACACACACACGCACACACACACGCACACACACACACACAGATAGATAGAGAGATAGATAGAAATAAGGAAACAGACAAAGAAAGAAAGAAAGAGACAGACTGAGATAGATAGATAGATAGATAGATAGATATGAACAGACTGAGATAGATAGATAGATAGATAGATAGATAGATAGATAGATAGATAGATAGATAGATAGATAGATTGAGATAGATATGAACAGACTGAGATAGATAGATAGATAGATACTGAGATAGACAGAAAGAAAGAAGGAAGGAAACAGACAAAAAAAGAAAGAAAGAAAGAAACAGACTGAGATAGATAGATAGATAGATAGATAGATAAAAACAGACTGAGAAATAAAGAAAGAGACTTAGATACATAGATAGATAGATAGATAGATAGATAGATAGATAGATAAAAACAGACTGAGAAATAAAGAAAGATACTTAGATAGATAGATATATAGATAGACAGAAAGAAAGAAACAGACAAAGAAAGAAAGAAAAAACAGACTGAGATGGATATATATATATATATATATATATATATATATATATAGAGAGAGAGAGAGAGAGAGAGAGAGAGAGAGATTTGTGTGTGCGCACGCGCGTATGCGTGTGCGTGTGTCAACTTTCATTTTGACAGAAAAAAGGAAAGGCAGGTCAACCATAACTGATCGAGCTACTTGAAGAGTGACCAAAGGTAACGACAAGTGTCTCAATATCATATGCATCCACGGTGATAAACACCAAATTTACGATATTTGTGACGGTTCTGCGATCATAAGAAACGTGGGCGATATCATGACCAACTTCTTTCTGCCGTCTCTCAGGACCAATTCCATCGCCTACATGGAGATGCTGGACATCATGTTCAAGATCTGGATCGATTGGGTGTACCCTTTGAAACCGTACGTCTTCCAACAGGTTTTTACTCCTTCCTATATCACCCATGTGACACAAATGTTTGCCTGTGAATATTCACGATGCTATCCCCAGGATTTACCTCCCCGAAAATCTATGGGTAAATAGCAGGACAGACCGGGTTCTGTAGCCTTGGATGGCAAATGGTTTACTGCAGAAAGAACTGGCAACCTACTACGGGGAAAAAATCGTCAGTCATATGTCGAAAGATACATGACCCCCTCAGCGTGTATCCCGCATAGCACATAACTGACTGACTAATTTGAATCTTCTCGACTATTATGTCTGGGATGTCGTTCTAGAAGCTGGGGGACCAACTGACACGGCTAAAATACATAGGACCCGCAGAAGGTCACCATCATCAACATTTTGACCAAGAAAAAGATCATCAGTATTTACATTAGTCGGACTATTGTCCTCATCTTTGTCGCCATATTTGTCACAACGTTTCGGCCGTTGTACGCTCCGGCCTTCTTCAGGTGGTTGGAATTTCGAACCGAACCCTTTATTTCGATCACTGGGGTAGACTGTTCTAGTTCCACGAGCCATGTTTGATGGATGTCAGTTATCAGTTTATCTCCTGCTAATTTTCCCTCTGAAAGTTCTCCACTGCCTGAACCGGGTATTGAACTCACCCTCTTTGGGTCTGTCACTGGATCTAACCAACGCCTTTATCCACTGTGCCATGTGTCCTTGATTTGATCCAGACAGGCCCCATCGAGATTGTACCCCACGATGAAGGGAGTTGCATAAACTCTTGTCGTTTGCAGACTATAATGTACAATCATATTTTCATGTCTGAATTGAAACATAAAAAATAAATAATTAACTTGGTTTCGCTTAGGAGCACAAGAATAGTTCACCAATTAAAGTCACTTACAATACGTGGTGTGGCAAACATCAATTGAAAATGTTAGATAAACAGATGTGGATAGACAGACCGATAAGAAAATTTCTTAATGTGATAAATAAAAGCAGATTGTGTCAAAATATAACAGCCAATGAACCACGTGACACGTGGGTCTTGATAATTTTAGGAGAAAAGAAAGAGAAAATGCAATGCTTGACTCGAATTTCAGTCTTGTGAAAATTTTATAAGTTCTGTTTTTTATAAGTGTTTCAACTCGTTTGAAATTTTACTCTTGAGGCCGAGATAAAATAGGTTCACACCTAACATCTATTCTTCTGCACTTTCAGTCCTACTAATTATACTTCCCACCCCTCTTAATACTTTGGTTTGTTCTCTAACTTGTTTATATTTTCTTCTAATCTATATAATAAATGCAAATGTAAGTGTGTCACTGTGTCACAGTTTTTCAACTTTACTCCTCGAGACCGTAGCCAACATATATCATACTGGAATCAAGCCGACTCCGTGAGAAAATTTAAAAAATTCCAGACCAGATCCGGACGCACACTCCTGAAATTTTGGATTCCAAAGAATTCATTACTGCGATTTTTTGCGAAATTTTTTTTTTTGGACGATATCAATTTTTATAACTTGGAAATAAATTTGTGAATAATCTAAATTAATTGCGTAATCCAGCGCAGGTCAATCATTAAATAAAAATAATTGTTTGCACGGAAAATAAGTACTCACGTACATCAAATTATCTTTTAAATTAATTGTGGCAGAAGAATTATCGTTGTACTTTTAAAAAGTAAGTTTAAATATTAATGCAATACTTAAATGCGGCTATCAATTTTGATTTCTTCCGTAATTTATTGTTACCTATTGCATCTCCTCCTTACTTATTGAGATAAAAGCCCAATCAAAAACCCTCCGCTGGAACTAGCTTAAATGCCACCAGATGGGGGCGGCTTTTAAGTTAGTTTCTAATATTTCCCTTTTGATAACTGCAGCGTCTCTTTTTTTTTTAATTATTCCTTAATTTCTCCTTTCTTTTTTGCTTTCTTTTTTTCTATGAATTTTCTTTCTATCTTTTACTTTTTCCTTTTCTTTTACATTTCATTGTTTCTCGCTATTTCAATTTGCTTTTGCTTTTTCTTCGTTTTACATCCATTTTCCTTCTTTTCCTCCGCATTTTATTTCTTATTTCTCTTCTTTCGCAACCATCTCTTCCTTCTTTCAATCGTAACTCCAATCCTAAGCTATTTTCTTCCTTTCTTTTACTGTTCCCGTCTCTATATTTGGAGTCGCTAAAAAGAATCCATTGGAAATATGCCTAAATGACACGTTTTTGAATTCAGTCAGCATTTGGTACGCATCAGGTTCCCTTCTGAAAAGACTGAGAAAATCTTGTCTATTTAATCCTTTCTTTGTAGTGTCGATTTATAGAAAATTCGAAAAAAGGTTTTAATTCTAGGATGTTTCACGACAATCTTTCTTTCTTTCTGTCTTCCTCTCTCCCTTCTATGTTTCTTTCTTTCTTTTTCCAACTTTCTTGCTTTCTTTTTTCTTTTTTTATCTTTCTTGATTTCTTTTTCTTTGCTTCTTGTTATCTTTCTTTATTCTTTCTTTCTTTCTTTCTTTCTTTCTTTCTATTGTCTTGCTTTCTTTCTTTGCTTCTTCCTCTCTTTCTTTCTTTCTTTCTTTCTATTTTTCTTGCTTTCTTTCTTTCTTTGCTTCTTGCTCACTTTCTTTCTATCTTTTTCTTTCTTTCTTTCTTTCTTTCTTTGCTTATTCCTCTCTCTCTTTCTTTCTATATATCTATCTTTCTTTCTTTCTTTCTAATACTGTTGTTTTCATTTCAAACTTTCTTTCTCATCCTTCTACCCTTCCCTTTTCTCTCATTTTTATTTTCCTTACATTTTCTACTCATTTTCTGTCCTTTGTTTTACTTTCATTCTTTTCTTTGACTTCTCCGTTTTCCTTCACCCTTTCATTCTTTACCTGCCATAATGCCAAGCATTTTTTCTCAAGGCATCTGTTTTGTGTTTACCACTGAATGCGGAAAAACCCATTTGTCTTTCAAATGGAAAACATGAATTTTCAAATTCATTAGAAATATGCATTGAGTTATTTTGCAAGATACTTCTCGCTTGGCTCTTGTTGAAAACTGAAATTTAAATTTTAAAAAATTCGCTGAATAGAATAAAAAAGGTTCAGCTACAAACCAGCTTCTATTCGGTAAGCCGATGTAAGACGTTGTTTTAAATTTTGTAATATTCCAGAAATATCAATCAAAGTTGTTCAGATAATTGGCCCTCCATGATCTTTAAATTAAAATATTTTGAACATATGTTTGCCAGCTGTAAGGATGCACTTTTCTCTCCCCAAATATAAATGTATCACAGTGCACTGGTATTAGAGATGTATGTTCAAATGGAGAGGTCAACTGAGTACATTTATCCGGACCTTGAACATCCTTGTAAGACATGTGTGTATAAGAGAGAATCAATAAGTATGACACAATACCTGCATTTTGATCCGTTATTTTCACTTTATAAAGTTCAAGCTAATCTAGCGTTAGAGAGTGGGAACTGAACTTTCACCTACCAAGACGAATGGTTGTTCTCTCAAAGAGTCCTTTCTTTGAACGCCCATTGAGACTCAGGCTTACCCTAGACCTCATGTTGTGCTCATACATACGACTCATCGCTAAAGGTACTAGTAAAATGGTCGCTTCTTTGTCCCAAAGTAGGTATCCGCCCTTTATGCTCTCTCATTACAAAAGACAGATCAGATCAAAAATGCAGTACTCCTGCTATATATAGGCCGCGGCAGCCCGGTTCTCACTTCAAAATCGTTGTGGTTGATGAATTATTTTCTACACTACAGCCCATTTCCCACAGACAAGACGTCATAAACCTGTAATTATTTTATTGATATTTTGATGGTAAATCTTCAAACCAGCTACATTCTTCAGTTCTTGATCTTCGCGGATGAAATCAGCCATCCGTCGTACACTGGGATCAATCATCCTCATTCTCTACATATTCCATGAGTAAAGAGGAAGTTCAATCCGGAATGCTTCTTCCTTAGAATGGATTCTTTTTTTATCGACTCCAAATATAGAGACGGGAACAGTAAAAGAAAGGAAGAAAATAGCTTAGGATTGGAGTTAGGATTGAAAAAAATGAAGAGATGGTTGCGAAAGAAGAGAAATAAGAAATAAAATGCGGAGGAGAAGAAGGAAAATGGATGAAAAACGAAGAAAAAGCAAAAGCAAATTGAAATAGCGAGAAACAATGAAATGTAAAAGAAAAGGAAAAAGTAAAAGATAGAAAGAAAATTCATAGAAAAAAGGAAAGCAAAAAAGAAAGGAGAAATTAATGAATAATTTTTTTAAAAAAAAGACGCTGCGGTTATCAAAAGAAAAATATTAGAAACTAGATTAAAATTCGCGCCATCTCCTACGGAAAATTCTTCATTGGGCCTTCATCACAATAAACAAGGAGAAGTAGATGCGATAAGCAACAATAAATTACGGCAGAGATCAAAATTGATAGCCGCATTTAAGTATTGCATTAATATTTAAATTATTTTTTAAAAGGTCAACGATAATTCTTCTGCCACAATTAATTTAAAGAGAATTTGATGTACGTGAGTACTTCTTTTCCGTACAAACAATTATTTTTATTTCATGGTTGACTTTCGCTGGATTTCACAATTAGTTTAGATTATTCCCAAATTTATTTCCAAGTTATAAAAACTGATATCGTCCAAAAAAAATGTCACCAAAAATCGCGTAAAAAAAAAATTTCCGCAAACAATCACACTAAAAAAAATTTAGAAAACTCAAATTTCAGGATTGCGGTTCCAGATCCGGTCCGGAATGTTTTTAATTTGCCCACGGAGTTGGTTTCATTGTTTGGTTTGGTTTGTTGTGTTTTACGGCATATCAACCTCATTGGGTTATTTAATGCCGACAACTTTTTTTTTCCTGGTAATATTTTGTTTTGTCAAAAATCTATTTCTGGTAATATTTTTTTCCTCAAAAATGTATAGCCGGTAATATTAGTTTAAAACATGTATTGCTGGTAATATTTTCTTTCAAAAATATATTGCTGGTAATAGTTTCTTTTTTTCTTCAAAAAATTATTTCTGGTAACAATTCTTTTACAATGTATCTCTGGTATTAAAACCCATTTTTACACTTTTATAATGCTTTTTACGTCAGTTTCGGGGTTAACTATTTACCCATAGATGGAATCCTAACAGGTGCCATTACCCCGGGTCAGGGTGGACCTGGGAACACCAGCAATTAACAGGTGGTTCCAAGCTCCTCAAAAACTCCTGATCAGAGGTCTTGCTGTTGAACGTAGTTTATCGTCTTACCCAGGACGCGTATGTAGTTTGTCGTCATGCCCAGGACGGAAAATGGCATATGTTGGCCTTTAGGAGTAAAGTTGAAAACGTGTGTCACAGTGACACACTTACATTCGCATTTATTATATAGATTGGAAGAAGCAATACGTTGTGAAACAGTCTCCTAAGAGGATATTTATTCGCTTACCTGTGTATGTACGCTAACGCACGTATATACGGTTGCTAATATCTAGTGATTTAATTTATCCACATTAATACACACACACACACATATACATATATATATATTTATATATATATATATATATATATATATATTATAACACAAATATGTTATAAAATCACTAAAAAATATCCATTTTGTTTCAACACTTCTGATGTCTTGTCAAGTGATGCTGTTGAATGTATAATAATGGGTTTTAAAAGCTTCAAACCAATCAAACACTCCTTGCTAGGGGAAACGCTGTTACATAAGCTGGAATGACCAATCAAAATACAGCTATATTAAAATTTAAAAAAACTTGACAACGGACTTTCGTTACAATAATTATTTAATGTTAGGGTTAGACAAAAATAGAATTCATTATAACTAATAAATATTAAATTATACTATAAAATTCAAAATTACTAATTTTATATTTTAAATTTAATCTATATTAAGTTTAAAATTATAAAAATATTTAAAGAAGAAACTGAGGAAAAATTACATATGTTTTTCTATTTATTTTGTTTTTATTGGAGTTAATTTGGAAAAATCGTTAAAATCTATTACTGCTCTGAACTCCGTTACAATTTAGATATATTTGGAGTGAAGACATTGGGCAGGGGAGGATTAGATCTTGCAAAAGACAAGACATACACAATCAGAGTATAATACACAAACATATATATATATATATATATATATATATATATATATATATATATAGAGAGAGAGAGAGAGAGAGAGAGAGAGAGAGAGATAGATAGATAGATAGATAGATAGATAGATAGATAGATAGATAGATATAGATAGATAGATATCGTCGACTCTCCCGCTATTGATAGACGCGGACTGTTGACCCGCGCCTACTGGGGACCCTTTCTACGACATATTGAGGGTCAGGCACCTCAGTTCCTAGGAACCGACACCCAGACAAACTGCACGTATGAGTTGATTATGGTGGTGACGGATTTGTGCAGAACCAACCACACTTTTTGAAGAGCCGAATAGAGAGAGGTCCCCAAACGACCCTCTGCAGGTTTTGAATTGTCCTTCTCCTATACCACTTGACATCCAAGGTTATGGAACCCAGTCTGTCCTGTTATTTACCCATAACTGGTGGGTGGAGAAGAAGAGAATCCATATTTTCCCAAGGTTATTAGCACGTAAGTGGATGTAATGAAATCCACTGGAATTCGAACTCGGCTTTACCACCATGCCTCATATATATATATATATATATATATATATATATATATATATATATATATATATATATATATATATATATATATATATAACCGCAAATATATAATATATAAATAATATATATAAAAAATTGCATATATATATATATATAGATATACATTTATATTTATATACATACACATTATATATATATATATATTATATATATATATATATATATATATATATATATATATATATATATATATATATATATATATTAATGCATGTTTCAGTAAATAATATAGACAAGTTCCTTTCATATTGTCTAATAAGTTTCCTAACATTATCATTGAAAGACAAAAGGAAAACACCATATGTTTAAATCCAATCTAAGCTTTCAGATTACATAAGCAATTATCAAGGATAACAATTTCAATATATCAAACAACACACGGACGAAACAACAACGATAGTCCGCCCTTGCTGCATGAAAAATTTCAAAGCAAAGACAAACTCGTGACATCACACATAACCACGCGAGAGTAAAAACGGGAAGTATTAAGAATGGGAAGGCGTTGGTATAAACCAATGGCTTCTGTTATCAATTATAGGTATTTAATGATATTTGTATAGATGTCATAGTTTATTTTGTTCAGGTTCGGTTTCAACTGTTTTATGTATATAGCTTCAAGAATTTTTAATTTTTGTTTATTGTTTATATATAAATATATATATATATATATATATATATATATATATATATATATAATGAGGAAGATGCATTTGTTCATTTAGGTGTTGAATGTAATATCCTATAATAAAGTGTATATATATATATATATATATATATATATATATATATATATATATATATATATATATATATATATATATATATCACATATTATGAAATGGACGAAGCAATTTTTATGTTTATACGTTCTTTTTATAGATACAAATATTTAAGTAAATGCTCTGTTTATAATATCAGTATTAACGACATTTATCGGCCTGAATATCCTTGAAATTGTCATAGAAAATATGCGTCCTCCGAAAATCATGGATAGTTGTAGCTTAAAAGCAGTAAAATCGACCTTGCTAACCGAAACGCTTCTCTGTGGCTCAATCGGTAAAGCACGTCAGGCTATATGACGGTTCCGTATAGGATACAGGTTCAATTCTAGTCGGAGGACGCATGTTTTCTATGAAAATTTCTCGGACATTCAGGTCGGTAAATGTCGTTAATTTACTTAAATATTTATATCTATAAATATATATATATAATGAGGAAGATGCATTTGTTCATTTAGGTGTTGAATAACTCTTATTATTTTGCATCTTTTTCAGTATTTATTATATTATGTCCGTGTGTCAGTCGATGAACGGACTCCTTTTTCGAAATATATATCTAATTATTATGCCATACCCTATTCGCTCGTATTAGAGATAAGATGCCAAATATGGATGTTTTAAGCCTCTTCTTTGTTTCACTTTTTCCCACAAGCTTCACTCTCATGATTTCTTTGAAACGCTTTCTGTTTTATTCTCTGCTTTTTCATCATCGTTCTCATTCATTCGTCATTCTGTTCACTTCCTCCATTAAGGAACAGATTCTCTTAAAGGCGAGAATGGGGGACCGATTTTTTTTGACGCAAAGTAAATTTCTTTGTGACAAATGAATTTGTATTCAGACGTATTTTTAGGTTAGCATCGTCATGTTTGCTTTGTTTTTAGCAGAAACGTCGACGCTCATTTTTTTTTCTAATCTTCGAATGTTGAACAGAACGCTTTTATTTTTCAAACATGGTAGGTTGTTATCTGTCACATCTAGAATACTACTTTTGGAATTCGTAACTGTAATGTATTTGTTTTTTTGTCTTCTTTTTTTTTAACACTTTTGTATTGATCTCTTTCATCGCCATAATCCCTACCTTGCGTAGTAATTGGCTTCAAAATTCTCAAGCAATGAGTCAATTTTTTACGCAGAATTGATAATTTACGCCTGCTAAGCCGAGTTTTAAAACTTACCTTTACTCAGAAGATTTTTTTTTGCATTTCAGAGCAATGTTAGTGTGAGAAAAAATTTCAATTTACAAATTTAAAATTTCAGCGTTCCCACATCTTCAGCATTTTATCTCTGTATAAAAATTTGTCATTCATTTGCATAATATACACACACACACTCACACACAAAAACATATACACACACACACACACACACACATATATATATATATATATATATATATATATATATATATATATATATATATATATAATCCAAATAGAATGAGAATTAATCAAATATAAATTCAAACGTTCACAAAATTAATTTAAAAATATTGCTCAATACAATTGTACAGCAATATTCTTTATTATATGGTATTAAAGCCGCTCGGGTTGAGAAATCGGAGAGTCGAGTTCGAATTCCAGTCGAATCCATTACATTCACTTACGTTCTAATATCCTTGGAAAGTTATGAATCTTCTTCTTCACACCCCAGCTCTGGGTAAATAGCAGAACAGACCGGGTTCTATCGCCTCGGATAGCAACTGGTCTACCACAGAAAGAAATGGCAAACGACTTCGGGAAAATATCTGCTTCGTCAGTCATGTATCGAAAGATACATGATCACTTAAACGTGTATTACGCATGGCACATAACTGATTGACTGACATTCGAACATATGTAAAACCGCTACAGAAATGCATTCATGTTTCGATGCATAACATCGCATCTCATCAGGAGTGAGTAAATCAGGTTTATTACTTTTTCTTTTAAATTTAAATAACACTGATTTACTACCGCCTGATGAGATGCGATGATATGCATCGAAACATGAATGCTTTTCTGTAGCGGTTTTACTTATGTTCGAATGTAATATCCTAAAATAAAGCATATATATATATATATATATATATATATATATATATATATATATATATATATATATCACATATTATAAAATGGACAAAGTCCGACAATTATTTTGAGACAATTTTTATGTTTATACGTTCTTTTTATAGATACAAATATTTAAGTAAATGCTCTGTTTATAATATCAGTATTAACGACATTTATCGGCCTGAATGTCCGAGAAATTGTCATAGAAAATATGCATCCACCGAAAATCATGGATAGTTGTAGCTTAAAAGCAGTAAAATCGACCTTGCTAACCGAAACGCTCCTCTGTGGCTCAATCGGTAAAGCACGTCAGGCTATATGACGGTTCCGTATAGGATACCGGTTCGATTCCTGTCGAAGGACGAATATTTTCTATGAAAATTTCTTGGGCATTCAGGCCGGTAAATGTCGTTAATACTGTTTTTTATAAACAGAGCATTTACTTAAATATTTATATCTTTAAAAGTAACATATAAACATAAATAATGTCTTAAAATATATATATATATCGTTTTGTATTTGACCAGTAAATGTTCTTTAAAAGTAAAATGATTGTTGAAGGAATACTTATAAAACAAGATGAATATACTTATATACTTTAGGTAAATAAATTATGTACTTTAAATATGTACGGAAATACTTCTAAAACAAAAACAACATATCAATTAATAAAAACCAATTTTAACATAACAGCCCTCATCCTCAAATGTATATAAATAAATAAAAAGACTACGTTATGTCACAGCACTCTTTGCCTACGTCACAGCACCCTTTGCCTACGTCATAACACTTACTAGTTCTACGAAACTCATCATTTATATTTACCAACCCTGATAGTGACTTAAGAAATATATTTCTTTTGCTTTTCTTCCGAAATGAACTTCGGAAAATTTCTGAGAGAATGTCTACTTTGTATAGGAAGTTATAACTCTGAGTAAATAATTATAAACCCCTAACATTTATAAAAAAACAAAATACTCATAAAATGAGAAAGAGTAAGACGTGGAAACTACAAAACGAGTATTATTTATTTTCTGGTTGTGATGTGGTATTGGAGAAATGAGAGACAGTAATACGGAGTAAAATTGTGCGTTTGAGGTGAAATGTAGATCAAATATGGATCGGGATCCGACAGAAAGATAGGATAAAGAATAAGCAAAGTCTATATAGCCCCTATCGTAAGTTTTTTTATGAGTGTGTGTAATGAGTCTCCAGATAATTTAGTTGGAAACAGACAAGAAGTGTCAGAGGCTTTCTTGCCTCGAATTTCTAAGGGCTGAAGAATAAATATCTCTATTATGGCCTGAAAAACGAAAAAGACATTAAATTTGTGTTGACTCACGTGTTCACGACCTGTCTATGTGAACTGCTTGTCTGATAGTGAGAGCGTCACGTGTTTGTGCGTGTAGCGGGGAAAAGTGGGGTCGATTTTCAGTGGTTTAAAATGAGCTAATTGATCAGAATTATAACTGTTATAATTATTTTTTTTTCATTATAATTAATTGTTATTGATTATTTTCATGGACGTGACCCTTAGGATTATTCGTAATTCGGTCAGTAAAAATAATCAACACAAAATATCCTTTGTATTTTATAATATATATATATATATATATATATATATATATATATATATATATATAAGTATATATATATATATGTGTGTGTATATATATATATATATATATATATATATATATATAA
>OZ038482.1:15011433-15018933 GCA_964036315.1 Acanthosepion esculentum | reverse complement strand
TTATTACTAGCAGCCATACCCTGCTGGTCGATCTTAAAAGGCGTTCAATTAGAACAGAGCAAAAACAGCACCATGTTTAGATGTAACAGAGTCTATCTTCTTCAATTACTTTAAAGTACATGTTTTGTGAGTGTTTAATTCTCTCGGCCTTTTGTCTTCATTGTGTATCCCAGAACTCTCAGCTGTCCTTTCTGATTATAAGTAAAACTTTCTTTGTTGTTCAAATGCCCTTGAAGACTTACTCGTTGCTTATATGCTCTGTCCATGGTATTCTTAATATCATCTGTTGAACCACGTCTTTGACGATTCATGATGCTTTTTTATTTATGAGGAGATTGTCCAGGATTTATTCCCATCTAGAAGTTTAGATATCAAATAGAAGGTCATCACTGTTTACTAGCTGCCATACCCAACTGGTCGATCAGGAAAAGAGTAAAATTAAAATGGAGCAAAAACAGCATCATGTTTACATGTAACAGAGTCTATATTATTCAATTACATTCATTAAAAATCATTTTGAATTAATGCAGTTACTGATATAACAGTAGTAGTCTGTATTTATTCAATCGAAGTTAGCCGAGGACATGAAGGGGTAAAACAGGCAACATGAAGACCCACTTCAGATCACAATTATTTTGGAGTTTTTGAAATTCAATTTGTCAGTGTGCTACCAGGGATGTATAAGAGGATACATTTACAAAGCAATTGTTAAGTCTGATTGAAATTGGTTGAAAGATCAACGAAAAATAAGAAACCAGTAAAAATCGCCATTTTTCACTATTTATGCGGGTTTTCACTATATGGATGGTCTCAATTGTCAAGTTAAATGACTGTTAACCAGTCAAGTTATTGTTGACTACAATTGAGTGGAGTTTGTATAAGATTGCTTGAAAATTAAGGGAGTTTAAAATTTGTGTTGAAATTGATTTTTCGTTTCTCGCGGTTTTTCGCTAAACGCAGTGGCGTAGAAATAAAAATGAGGTATCGTTGAGCTCGTCATGATGTAAATAACCTACATACCGAGTATGAACGGAATCGGAGTAAGAAAGTTGCATTTAGCAATTTTTGATCGGCTTTATCGATTATGGATGATTTTTAAATTGTCGATTATTTACGCTAAGAACCTATCTCTTACATTGGACAATGGATTGTCAAGTTTGGTCAAAATCGGTTGCATGGATCTCGAGTGAAAAGGTATCACGCAGACAAACAGACAGGCACACAAAGAGACACACACACACACAGATACACACATACATCCTCCGTTTAATATATAGAGCTAATTAGTACTTCAGAAGTTAAGTGAACTTCAAGTCAAACTTTAGATACATTAACAACTATGTCTTTGATATCGTTTTGCTGAAAGAGTTTGATGAAGGGCAAAGATTTTACACAGCTCGATGGTACATATAAAGACTTATTTATTTTTAAGCATCCCCCAAGCAAGGCGGGAATGCCACTCGTACGCAGGGGGTTATAGAGGGTGAAAGAGAGAGAAAAAGCTGGGTATAGGGGGACCGATGAAAGGATAAAAGCTGAACGGGATTCAAGATGATAGAATATGGCGATTGATGGTGCATTTAAATATTGTTTTTCAGGGAGTAGGTCTTGAGAAGTAAGATGCTTGACCACCTCAGCATAAAGCCTCGAATACTTTGCCGAAAAAGACTAATAGGGCGACAGTTAGAAGGGTCAGAAGGGTCTCCAGAGTTCTTAAAAGTAGTAACTACAGAGGAAGACTTCCAACAAGCAGGAAGCAGCGCGGATATGACCAGAGTTGCCAAGAGGGCAAAGCTGCAAGGTACAACTTTCCCTAAGCCACTAGAGGCTTAGATATATACAGCCCGCAAAAATAGGTGTAATTCAGAGTTAGATGCCAAGTTAAGGTGTAAAGCTGATAGTCACCACACAGTGTTGATTTCTCTGTCCACACTGTTTATATGTGTAAATAGTCCACCCTGGCTATTGAGCACTCTTCCAGCATAACTATGCTATAAATATACACTACTTTGAGCAAGAGACACACAAATATATACTTATACATACATATATATATATATATGTGTGTGTCTATGTGTGTGTTGCTTAAAGTAGTATATATATATATATATGTTTTAAGACATTTTTAAGTATATACATTCTTTTTGTACAAACAAATATTTAAGTAAATTCTCTGTTTATAATAAACAGTATTAACAACATTTACCGGCCTGAATATCCGAGAAATTCCCAGATATATATATATATATATATATATATATATATATATATATATATATATATATATATATAGGTAACTATACTCGTGTCGAAAAACCTTCGAATTCTTGATTTAACAATAGCCAAATCAATCTCGGAGGGAAAAAAAGGTTTTAAAAAAGAAAGAGCCAGGAACATGAAAGTCTGTCGAAGATAATCACACAGATACAGGTTCAAGTCCCAAAGAAAAAAACCCGATACGAGTAAACAACTAACTAAAGAGCTCGATACAAACGTAGAGCAATTCTAGGCAAACCTAATGAGCCAGACAAACCTACCAAGGTTTCACTTAGACAGATCTGCCTAAGTGAAACCTTGGTATGTTTGTCTGGCTTATTAGGTTTGGCTATATATATATATATATATATATATATATATATATATATATATATGTATATATAAATAAAAAGGAAAGAACAGTAAGATATAAAATCCGGTGTTCTTGTCTGAAACATGGTCATCACTGTGTAGCGGTAAAACCATATTTTAAATCTATTAATTTATAATATATATATATATATATATATATATATATATATATATATATATATATATATATATATATATATATATATGTTGTGTATTTGGGCAACTATCCCTCTTTTATTCATGTTTTTAAAACAAGACTGACGTGGCACTTTTATGTTTTTTACATTAACAAATATATATATATATATATATATATATATATATATATATATATATATATATATATATATATAAACAGACACACATACACAAACACAAATGTATAGGATAAAAAACTACATACACGCACAAATACTTATACGTACGTAAGTTTTATTTATTTTATTTATTCCTAAGGGGTTAAAAGACAGTGCTCAATGTTATGAAACTGTGCTATGAGTATATGTTAGTGAAAATATATAATATCTAACGTCGATAATACTACTCGGAGTTTCATGCAGTTTATGTAAACTTTAGGTGTGAACTCTGACCATTATATATCAGAATCTATACCTGAAGATTACATAAACTGCATGAAACTCCGAGTAGTGTTATCGACGTTGAAAAATATGTATATTCACTAATATATATATATATATATATATATATATATATATATATATAGGGAGAGATAGATAGATAGATAGATAGATAGATAGATAGATAGATAGATAGATAGATAGATAGATAGATAATATTAGTGGTTAATATACACGCACATATATATATATACATATATATATCTAAAATATATAAATACATACATATACATACATACACATACATATATATATAAAATTTCCAAGAGTATAGAATCCAGGTAGAACTCAATGTTCAGGACAGAGTAAGAATATAATAAAAAGGTTTAAATATATTTAAACTAATATTCCATGCTTATAATTTATTACATTGGAATCGTAATTACGATTCCAATTCATCAGACCTACAAATTCAAAATTGGATTTTGTAGGTATGATGAATTGGATCGTAATTATATATATATATATATATATATATTATATATGCGCGGTACTTATTAGAAAGCGCTGAATATTAGTGATAGAGCTAACATATTTGGTTGGATTGATCTGTTTGTGACCCAAGTATTTGGGTCACAAACTCACATCAGTCCAACTCATTATATATATATATATATATATATATATATATGTGTGTGTGTGTGTGTGTGTGTGTGTGTGTGTGTGTGTGTGTGTGTGTTTCCAAATAATTAATAGATTTTTTGTTTTAATATGACATATTTCTTTTACTTTAAGGGATAGTTTTCAGTTAATACACGTATATGAATAGACATTCAGTTTCATTTTAGACAATATCTACCGGCCTATATTAAATACTTTCCTTGAAGAATATAAATATATGTGTATGTGTGTGTGTTTATGTTGCGCGTGTGTACGTGTGTATTTATAACTATGTGCGTATTAAGTGTTTGACAACACTATACTATTTTTAATACTTTTCGTGTTATATGAAATATATGAGATACAAACGGTTTTATGTAAAAACGCCCTCAAATCAACCTGCGAACAACTGCGGAATATAAATAAAAATGCTCCCCCCACACACACAGAAACGAATGTATATTATAATCTAAATCTGGCACAGACAAACTAGAATGCTGATATAAACAGTGTTTCAGACGGATTATATATAAGGGTGTTTCATTAAGACGGATTATATATAAGGGTGTTTCATTAAGACGGATCATAGTAAATAAATCAGTGTTATTTGTGAAAATTTATTTATTTCTCTATTGGATCATGTTATTTAAGTCATGGCAATTATGTGTGAAAAATAATATCGCCCAAATGTCCGCCAAATCTGAAAGAAAAAGAAAAAAATCATTAGACTCTTAAACTTAATTCATATTAAAATCGGTCCAAGTTATTGGAACACTCTTTATATATATATATATATATATATATATATATATATATATATATATATATATATATATGTGTGTGTGTGTGTGTGTGTGTGTGTGTGTGTATGTATATAAGTGTGTGCGCGCGTATGTGTATTCGCGCAGTTGTTTATGAGTGAGAGCATGTTTATAAAAAAGTGAGAATCTCTCTCTTTATGTGTATATATATATATGGATAGAAATATACACACACACACACACACCCGCACACACCCACACACACACATATATAGATATGTAAATATATTTATATTTTATTATCATAAAAGGGTGTTTCATTAAGAAAGATTATATTTAAGGGTGTTTCATTAAGAGGGATCAAAGTAAATAAATCCGTGTTATTGGTAAAAATGTATTTATTTCTTTATTGGATCATGTAGTTTAATCATGGCAATTATGTGCGAAAAATATTATCGCCCAAATGTCAGCCAAATCTGAAAGAAAAAGAAAAAATATCATAAGACGCTTAAACTTAATTCACATTAGAATCGGTTATTGGAACACCGTTTAGTTACACACATAAATTTACACTCTCCTCGAGGTTATCATCAGACAAGTTGATGAAGGCCATAAAGGTTCTCTAAGGCGATTAAATGAGATTAGTTTCGTTTTGTAGGCGTTAACATTGATTTCTTGGATAAATTAACAATGTCATTTTTAGATCAGCTGTCAATTTGGCATTATCAAACCTATTAGATTTAACATTAAGACAGGAGTAAATAGTTTTGTCATCATCACAGATTCGGAGTTGAGAACTATGGCGTCTGGTAAGGTCGTTGAGTAAAAATAGAAGCAACGTAGGCCAGGTCCAAGGATAGAGCCTTGGTGGGGGACACCTATAGATCAAGAAGAGAGGCCGTTTAAAATAACTTTCATTACGAAGAATTTATAAGAAATAATATTTATAATAAAATTATAATGCTAGCTATTGATACCCATAAAATGATAGAATATGACATATTCCCATAGATTCCCAAGTTGGCATCTACGCGGATGACACCACAATTTACTCCTGCCTCAAAAACAAATCTAGTGTCGCTGATAAATTTAACCTGGTAGTTCATCTCGAAAAGGACCTCCAATCGGTTTTGAACTGGGACAGGAATTGGCTGGTTAACTTTAACGCCTCAAAAACAAAATTGCTCTCTATTAATCACCACAGGGATGCTTCCCTGTTTCCCATTAGAATGTCTAAAGCCCAAATTCACGAGAGCTCCTCTCTGCGGCTGTTCGGTCTCACGCTGTCCGCTGACCTGAGATGGAACAAATACATTGAGTCAATTGCTTCATCCACCGCAAGGAAAGTTGGCTTCCTCTGCCGGGAAAGGAAATTTTTCTCCTCGGAATCGATCCTTCAAATATACAAATCAACAATTAGCCCTTGCATGGAGTATTGCAGCCATATATGGTCTGGAACCCTTTCTGTTTGCCTCGAGGTTCTTGATAAGATCCAGAAAAGCGTATGCAACGTAATTGGCCCTGATCTGTCATCTCGTCTGCAGTCGCGCTCTCACAGACGCGCCGTCGCCTCGCTCTGTCTTTTTTACAAATACTTTCACGGTAATTGCACCGATGAGCTGCTTTCGATGGTTCCCAGGCTTCATGGATTCAAGCGTCCTACGAGGCTGGCATCCCGCTCTCACCCTTTCACTGTTGAAACTGTTAAATGTAGACGTCTCTTCTACTTCAATAGCTTCATATTTCACACCTCTCGCCTGTGGAACTCTCTTCCCTTTTCCTGTTTTCCTGATAGCTATAATCTCCAACTATTCAAATGTAACGTTAATCGACATCTCCAGTTGCCTTGATCTATCCACTATCCTTCTTCACATCCTTTCCTCTATCACTCCTATCTGCTCTCGCTCCAAATCTTCTGTAACCCCTTGCCTTGATCTATCCACTATCCTTCTCCACATCCTTTCCTCTAACACTCCTATCTGCTCCCGCTCCAATTCTTCTGTAACCCCTTGCCTTGATCTATCCACTATCCTTCTCCACATCCTTTCCTCTAACACTCCTATCTGCTTTCGCTCCAAATCTTCTGTAACCCCTTACGTGCTAGTGGCTTCTAGCCTTGCTTGGGGGTGAAAAGCTTAAAAAAATCATGGTGAACAGAATTTCAGGACATCAGATTTCATGGCTCTCCACTGCTTCCTTTAATATGTCCAAATTGTCATATTTTCTTGGGAAAGGTTGGAGGCGTGTTTTCCCCTTTCTTTCTCGACAGTTTTTTTAAAGCATTTCCTGTTAAACTAGCTAAGATTAGGGACAGTAGTTTGCTCTTGAAAACACACCCCTGTTTGGGAGAAGTGATGGACGGTATTAGTGAGAGAGTGAACGCAATAGACGAGTGCGAAATTTGAATCCGGCACGCAAATCTAACTTTCCCTACCGAAAAACGTCACGTTACAAGCATATCAGGTTCCTTTCTATACAAATTATTGCTTAATTCCCCTATAGAACGCCGCTGCAGGAATAATGCTGAAACCTCACACTTCGGACAATACACACATTCACACATACGTACACACACACACACACATATATATATATATATATATATATATATATATATAGTCTTAAGTTGTGCTATATTTATGGGATAAAGTGCTCAATATCAGAGATAGAGCGAGTGTAAATATAAAAGTGAACATTGAAGTCAACACTTAGAGGCGACAGTCTGTTTCATGCTAGACGCAAACGTCACTCGCAATTTTTTATATAATTTTCCTCGTGGCCTGACGATTGCGTCTATCATGAAACAGACTGTCGCCTCTAAGTGTTTACTTCAATGTTCACTTTTATATATATATATATATATATATATATAT
>OZ038482.1:14983933-15008933 GCA_964036315.1 Acanthosepion esculentum | reverse complement strand
TCTGTAAGTCTTTCTTTTATTTCTTGTTGAAATAATTTTGGATCTGGTCGAAAATCTTTGTTACTTTCTGAACCGAAATTCATACATAGAATTACCTGCTGATGAAGCAAAAAATCAATTGATAGAAGGTGATGGTGCTGATGAGACAATTTAAATAAGGACGCTCATATGCTGATAATGGCGATGATGATGACTTGTAGAAAGTTCTTTATCAAAAGTCTCAAAGGACGCTAACGAAGTGGTTTCTTATTCGTTTAAATTTTAAAAAATGCATGACAAAAGTTTGTAATTAAAAGAACGTTTTCCACCGTTAAACTCACTTTCATTTAATGGATGTCAGATTCTTAAAGAACGTAACAAAAATTTATTTTCAATTAATTGCTTTCTTTGAATTAAAAAAAAAACCATCAAGAGCTTTGAAAAAGATTTCTGGTTTTTCTCGAGATACTGCAATCTCAATGACATTTAGCCGATACGGTTGAACCCTACACGTTTTGATGCAGAATAAAACACCAGTCCACACTGGAGAGCTGCTTAGATAGTAAACTAATTAGGGGAGAGAGGTTTTCTCATTTATATTCTTTCTTCGCCAATCATCGTAACATTGAATGACTAATGAAAAGAAAACTTGAAATTAATTTTAGTCCACCGCGTTCTATCCGATTTTATGTTAAATCGAGATATATTTGTAGAGGCCTTAAAGCGGCCATCAGGTTCTGCGAAGCGTTCCGGCGGTGACTTAACGTGACCACAGATTTATATTAGTGTTAAATAACTGACATCCATTAGACATGGCACGTGGAACTAGAACAGTTTACACCAGTGAGCGAAATAAAGGGTTCAGTTCCACATTCCAACCACCTGAAGAAGGTCGGAGCGTACAACGGCCAAAACGTTGTAATAAATATGGCGACAAAGATGAGGACAATAGCCCGGATAATGTAAATAGTGTACGTAATACCTCATCTCAGAAATATAGACAGATACTAAAGGTTCTATACGTTGTAATAAATATGGCAACAAAGATGAGGACAATAGTCCGAATAATGTAAATAGTGTACATAATACCTCATCTCAGAAATATAGACAGATACTGAAAGGCCGAAATGTTGAAATAATTATGGCAACAAAGATGAGAACAATAGTCTTAATAATGTAAATAGTGTACATAATACCTCATCTCAGAAATATAGACAGATACTGAAGGGCAGAAACGTTGTAATAAATATGGCAACAAAGATGAGGACAATAGTCTGAATAATGTAAATAGTGTACATAATACATCATCTCAGAAATATAGACAGATACTGAAGGGCCGAAACGTTGTAATAAATATGGCAACAAATATGAGGGCAATAGTCCTAATAATATAAATAGTGTACATAATACCTCATTTCAGATATATACATAGATTTTTTAATCGCTGTTGCATGATGATTCTTCCTCTTCTAATGTCATTTTCAACTTTTTTGCCATTTCTTTTTGCTTTTTTTCTTGAATTTCTTTAAACGATAGACACTTTTTAACTCTGCGTGCGTTACTGCAATCGTCATAGGTGAATGCTGGCTTTCTTTCCATAAAACTGACTACCTTTTCAATACCGTTTTCAATTTCAATGCAGGTTTCATCACAATCGTGGTTTTTATTTCCTTGTTCATTGTGGCAGTGTGAACGCTGGAAAATAGTTTCATTGGAAGATTTTACATCATACAATGTTTATTTTCCTATGTTGAACTCAGCCATTAGTTACAATGAACTTTCACCACCGTCTAGTCTGTTTAAAATTTCCACTTTTTGGGATAACTCCAAAGTTAATCTTTTCATCTTATTCCCATAATCCTTTGCACCAATACAAGCCATTAGGGTGAAATAAGTATAAACAATTATATAAAGTAAATTTCATGAAAAATAGAAACTTCAAATCAGTTATATATCACTGAAATAGTTCAAATATACACATCAAAATCCTGTCTGGATATGCGGGATTCCGGATATGAGGCACTCCGGATATGCGTAATGAGGGATTCTACTCTATTAGAAATTCATTGAAAGTCAAGAAGAACGGAATGATCAGTGTTCAGGAATTCAAAGCAGTTGGTATTGATATATAATATATGTTTTACGTGGCTTTTTGCTTATTAAACTTCTGTGCGAACTTGTTGGTCCAAAGCAGCGCTTCTTAGAGGAAATCAAATCTGGATACATTTGCGACGCGGATAAACAACACACTTTCTCTATTTTAGTACACATGTTTTCGCATGAAGTGGATCATGAGAAAAGCAAACACATGTGTTTCGTCTGTTTTTTGTCTGCATTACTGACAAAATAAAGACTCGAATTTCGTTAGAAGTTAGAAGGACTGCCAAACGGTATTTTGTTTATATTCAACATTAGCATGCATCTCTCTTCCCGAAATGTCTGCCGTAGAAAATATTTTAATTTTCTTTCCATTTTATATTGCATTTTTATTCCTGAACACTTTTTAACTTTTCTACCTTAACAGAAAGAGAAAGTAGTATGAAAAAAAAAAACTCCGAAAATCTTTAGTTTCGTATTTCGCAACAGCAGTCGATATGAGTTTTTGAATGAGTTATGTGATGTATAATTAATTGATTTATTTATTAGCATTTTCATAATGCGTTTTCTATTTTAAATGATGCTGAAGCTGCTTTTCTCCATTTCGTTTTATTTCAATTTTCATTTTTACACTTCCCGAAGCGGCTATCTTCTACAGATTAAGCCGTTTATTATAAGTACGGCTATTCTTAACAAAATAAATTCACCTCCTAAGTTTTATTTCAAATGAATAAAAAAGTGAATTCAAGTCAATAAATTTCATTTTAATATTCTAGGTTGTATAATTGCTTGTAAGGAATTAATTTAATATCATAACAGTGACTGTAAATTGTTCCAATGTTCATATCCTTTGCTTCATGCCATCATCCGGTTTTTGTTCTCCCAAATACCATATTCCAAACTGATCACATTAACCTTTTTCTTTTCTACTATATTTCATTGGTATATTAGTAAAATAACGATCTTTCTAGCCTGTGTCATGGAAATTCTATCATACAGCAACAACGTTATTTTAATTATTAATGTTTTCCGAAATAAAGTATTCTCCAATAATTATTTTACCTAATATCCTTACCTTGGTAGTTTTTATCAGGATATTTAAATCAGCGCGCTCTCCAGGCCTTTTGTTCTTATAGGATATTTGGTTTGGTTTGGTTTGTTTTGTTCTACGGCATATCAACATCAATGGGGTATTTAATGCCGAAAAGATTTTTTATTTCTGGTTATATTTTTTATCTATCTATCTATCTATCTATCTGTTGGTTTTTTTTTTTTTTGTTGTTGTTTTACGGCATATCAACCTCAATCGGTTATTTAATGCCGAAAAGATTTTTTATTTCTGGTTATATTTTTTATCTATCTATCTGTTGGTTTTTTTTTGTTGTTGTTGTTTTACGGCATATCAACCTCAATCGGTTATTTAATGCCGACAAGATTTTTGCTCTGGTAATTTTTTTTTCAAAAACGTATTGCTGGTAATTTTTTAAAAAATTTTTTACAAAATATATTGCTGGTAAAAAATTTTCAAAAATATTATTACTGGCATTAAAACCTATTTTATACTTTCATAGTGTTTTGATCACTTTTTGGTGGGTGTAACTATTTGCCTATAGCTGGGACCCAGATAGGTGATACCAGACCAGATCAGGGTGGACCTGGGAAGACCAGTAATTAGGCTGTGGTTCCACGCTCCTGAAAACCTTCTGATGAAAGGGCTTTCTGTAGTAATTTATCGTCTTACCCACGACGATATAGGATATTTAGCGAAGCCTTTTAATCATTCCATGGATTTTTATCTTTATACACTATTTACATTATTCGGACTATTGTCCTCATCTTTTTGCCATATTTGTTACAACGTTTCGGCCGTTGTATGCTCCGGCCTTCTTCAGGTGGTTGGAATATCGAACTGATCCCTTTATTTCGCTCACTAGGGTAGACTGTTCTAGTTCCACGTGCCATGTCTAATGGATATCTGTTATCTCCAGTTAATTACCCTCTGAAAGTTTCCACTGCCTTAACCAGGTATTGAACTCACACTCATTGGGTCCTGTCACTGGATCTAACCAATGCCTTTATCCACTGTGGCACCGTAGATAAAGGCGTTGCTTAGGCGAATTAACAGGAGGATAACTAATAACTGATATCCATTAGAAACATGGCACGTGGAACTAGAACAGTCTACGAAATAAAGCGGTTCAGTTCGACATTCCAACCACCTGAAGAAGGCCGGACCGTACAGCGTCCGAAACGTTGTAATATTATTGTCTGCGATGGACGTTACTCCAAGGAAGCATACGAAAATTGTAACGCTGCAGGAACACACTGACAAGCCTTATCAGTGAGCAAATGAAATTACTATAAACTGGACCGAAAACTCTCCTGATTTAAATCCAATCAAGAATATGTGATCAATCTGCAAGGAACGACTTTGTGGAATGGACATACGAAGTACTAACATGTGCAATGAGTCATGTTTCATTGGAAAAATATGAAAAAAGTAAATAATAACGGAATTAATTGTTTTGTTTCAATTAATGTACTCAAGCTATGTGTATCTATCTATTTATCTGTCTATCTATCTATTTATCTCATTCTGTTGACATAAAGTACTATACACTGGCCCGGAAATTCTCCTGATTTAAATCCAATCTAGACTCTGTAGTCAATCTGCAAGAAAAGACTTCGTGGAATGGACATACGAAGTACTAACATGTGCACTGGGTCATGTTTCATTGGAAAAATATGAAAAAAAAGTAAATAATAATGGAATTATTCGTTTTGTTTCAATTAATTTACACAAGGTTATATAATAAAAAACTGATAATACATCCCAGGTCCATTAATTACGCATTATCTTATATCTATAAAATATTAAAGAAAATGAGTTTATATTCTATTGTTTTTTTTTCTTGCTGAATTTTTACGTAATTTATTTATATTTATGTATTTTTATTTCATTTTATTTTGTTTTTATTTATATAATTAATTAACTTACTTATTCTTATAGATCAGGATTTAACATCATCATGAACCAACTTTCGTTTAATATTCCGTAAAAATTATATTTATTAGCATCCTCTAAAAATTACATTTCCTTTATACAGCCCATTATTATTTTTTTTTTTTTTCCTTCGATATCTGGCGTTTAAACATTTCTTTCCGGGTCCCGTCCAGGTTAGAAATGGTACCATGACACTTTCCACTGCAAAATAAATAAATAAATAAATAAATAAATTATTATATAGATAAAGCCCTTCGTAAAGTGTGGGCTGTACTTGTCAGAAAAAAATTTTGTATCTCTTTGAGGCATGGACTTCCAGGGATCCCTTCAATCAGCCTACTGGAATCTTTTCCAACCAGTCCAAGGGCTCCAACTACAACAGGGATTGTTGATGTTCCCATGTGCCACATTTTTGAGATTTCTATTTCAAGGTCCTTGTATTTTGACAGCTTTTCGAATATCTTCAAAGATACACCGCAGTCTGCAGGGACTGCCATATCAATAAGGAGGCACTTATTTTGTTTGTGGTCTTTAATAACAATGTCTGGGCGGTTGGCTTTGATTGTTCTGTCAGTGTGTATTGTGTAGTCCCATAGAATTGTAACAGCTCCTATCTCCGTAACTGGGTCAGGGTGGTGTTCGTACCAGTTTCTTTCAGTTTCCTTCCCGTAGAAGTTATTATCATTTCCTTTGATTACTGGTGTATACTCATTTCTTTCCGGATCCCAACCAGAGTCAGGTTAGAAATGGCATCATGCCATTTTCCAATGAGCAGTTTTGAAAAAAATATCACACATATTTTACATAGATAAAGCACTTCGTAAGGTTTGGGCTGTACGTGTAAGAGCAATGGTCTCTATTTCCTTAACACATAGGCCACCAGGAATCTCTTCAATAAATCTATTGGAGTCTTTTCCAAACAATCCGAGGGCTTCAACTACACCTGGAGTTTTTGATGTCCTCATGTGCCACATTTTTGATATTTTGATTTCAAGGTCCTTGTATTTTGATAGTATTTTGAAGATCTTCAAAGATATATTGCAGTCTGCAGGGACTGCCATGTCAATAAGAAGGCAAATTTTGATCACCATGTCTAGGCGATTATCGTAGATTGTTCTGTCTGTGTGTACTGTAAAATCCCATAAAACTCTTTACAGGTCCTACCTCTGTAACCGGGTCTGGGTGGTGTTCATACCAATTTCTTTGTTTTCTTCCCGTAAGTGTTGCAGATTTTCCGATGCATATATTGGCCCACTTTGTCACACCGGGTTTTATATTCAGTGGGTGCCAATACATGGTACAAGATCATCAATTATTTCTGGATATTTATGACAGAATCTGAATTTTGGGCTAACATAATTTTTCAGTATGTATGCTTGGTAATTTCTAGTCAGCAAGCATTGGTCCTATGCAGCAAGAATAAAACATTCGGCTTGAGCTTTTAACCATGTACTACGTAGCCAATGATGTGTACGGGGTTTGCCTACATCAGCTTGTTTGGGACAGGCTGAATATTGACCATGAAGAGGTTTATCCTGCCATTATTTCTGTATCTGGCCCATTGCATTTGCCTTTGCTTCCTTTTTAGGGTTTTTGCCACTGCAGTAGGTGTATTAAGTTTTACTTGAATTTCTTCACCTACTTGAAATTCCATTTTGAACTTGTTGGCTTCCTTTATTACTGAATAAAGTTACTTAATTCTCTCGTGTTTTCTGACACAGATCATCACCCAGTCTTCTGTAAATTCCACGTATCATGGAAGGCCGATTGTTATAGTTTTGTAAGACAGTTCTAGTTGAAGTAATCCTCTATCTCCTTCGGATCTGGGCGCATACAGACGATCAACATCAGCCTTGGGTTGATGCATGCGGTAGCAAGTGAGAATCTTTCTCGTTTTGATGTCCATTCGCTTAATGTCGGCTATAGTCCAGTTAAGGATGTTGAAACTATTGCACGACGTCCGTACATATTATTATTGTTGTTGTCACTTTCATTTCAATTTTCACGTTGGATGTTTTAGTTATCCTCGTTTTGTAACTGCAAGTTCCTCAAAACTATAGAATCTGTTATAATTTTTGCAGTCATCTTCAACGCCCTTCGTGTTCTCGAAACTTCCTCGAATTTCTAACTGGAAACTTCAGTGCTTTTATACGGATACTTTTATACGGATCCAAATAGGCTTGGACACAATTTAAACCTGCTTATCTCTCATCCCTTGGACATAGTTTTCAAATTCTTCACTCTCCTTCAAGTTCATTCAATGATCTGATGGCACAGCCGCATTCACCACCTAGCAGCTTCTTTTCCGTTGGTTGAAGATTAACAAAATGAAAACTGCCATTTTTTGGTGGTCGTCGTCATCCAAAAGGATTTCTGATTTTGTTTTCGAAGACAGTTTCTGAGTTGGGCCGATATTATCTATTTTCTTAATCAATTGCATCGTTCTCAATGAAGAACTATTGTTACCCAATTGTCCATTGTTTTGTATTTTTTTTATGCTTGCTTTGTTACATTCATTGATTAAGTGGTCCACAATTTGACATCTTTCTCCGGAGAAGCAGACTCTACTGTTTATTTGTTTTTATTTTTTTGTTCATGTCAATCATCAATCTGATGTAATTTGTCTTGATACGTGTGTTTGTGATTGTGATAATGACGGATATCGTTTCACGAATCACGTGTTCACTTCCTAGTCATGTCTATGAAATGTTGTCCGTCATATTTTTTGTAACTTAAATACTTCGTACTGTCTTTTCTTGACCCATTTTTTTCCTTTCTTGCTGCCTTTAATTGTTTCTCGTTTTGTATTTCTATTTTTTTAACCTGGTTCGTTCATCTTTATAAGATTTTCATATCTTTATTTAATTTTATTCAATTCTGTTTTGTTTTTTTGTGTTTTTTCATTTGGTGACAATCTTTGATGTTGATGTGCCGACCAACGTTTTACATTGAATCTTTGAGTAAAGACTTTGAAATAATCGCCAATTTCCTCGTCTATAAATAAAGTTTTTCGTTTATCCAGATGAGGACTCGTCTTGTTTATCTCGTTATGCATACTATTCAGTATTTTTTTATTATTAATTTTCTACTGTTTAGTTAAGTTTCAAATATGTTTTAACAATCTAAGTTATTTCTTTCTAAATTTTTCATTTCTTTCAGCGTTCTCTCAGGTCATGATCGGGTACTCTGAAGTATTTACACCCTTGTACCAATTAATTGAAACAATACGAATTCCGTTATTATTTTCTTTATTTCGTAATTTTCTAATTGAACATGACCCAGTGCACATGTTAGTACTTTGTATATCCATTCCATGAAGTTGTTCCATGCAGATTGACCACAGATTCTTGATTGGATTTAAATCAAGAGAGTTTCCGGGCCACTCAATAGTACTTAGATTTGCTCACTGGTAAGGCTTGCCAGTGTGTTCGTGCAGCTTTACAATTTTCGTACGCTTCCTTGGAGTAATGTTTATCACAGACAATGGCCGTAGGACGGCTAATCGACAGTCGAGACAATAGTGTCTGGGCATGATAAAAAATCTGATGCAGTCACGGATGACGTGAATATTTTTCAGGGCCAAACATATTTCTTCATGCACCCGAAAATAGATTCATATTACTGCACACCGCTGCAAATGACCTAATCTGAGGATAAAATAGAAATCGATTACTCTGTCACTCCAGTGGCTCTAAAACTGAGTGAATGGTGAAAGAAAGTAAAATAAGCAGTTGTTTCAATCAATTTGCACAATGGTGTTTAAAAGTCTTGTGTTGATAATTCCCTCATTTTCGTGGCAGTTGAATATTAATGTGGCAACATTGAATATTCTTACTACATCTGGTTTGGTGCTTCTAATATTTATTTAGAGTTTTTTTGTTAATATACAAAGAAGAATTTGCAATGTTAATGGTCCTGACCGGACATCTCGGCTTTTGTCCCTTTTCCACTGACGTAACGTAGCTTCCCTCTGCCTTTTCTATAAATACTTTCATGGTAATTGTTCTGATGAGCTATCTTCCATGCTATCTAGATTTTATGTATTTAAGCGTAGTGCTAGATTGGCAGTTAGGTTTCATCAATTTACAATTGAAATAACTAGATGTAATCGTAAGTTCTATGTTAATAGTTTTTTCTATAATACTTTTGGTTTGTGAAACTCACTTCCGGTTACTTGCCTCCTAGTCAACTTTGATCTTCAGAAATTGAAATGCAATGTCAATCGTTATCTTTTGTCTTCTTAATTCCTGTTCTCACTCATAAATAATATTTTTATTTCATAGACTCTTATATTCGGTAACTTCTTGCATCTTAGTGGCTTTATTGCCTTATTTGGGAGGTGAAATAATTACACTTGTGACAGGCCTTCTTTTGTGTATCAAAAACTTTGTAAGTTTTTCTATCCCAAATCCAAAGATTTTAATTTTGCTAATGAATGCTTCAAATTTTTCTTCTTTTTTTTTTTTGACAAGTAAACGGAATACATTTATTTCCTCACGTCGTGTTGGCGAATTGGTATTCATTGCCATATTTTAGATTAGATTTAATAGTGTCATCTTTATGACAAATAGGAGACAGAATAACTCTATGGAAAATGTTTATTATACTTACCACTGCAAATGTTTCACATCTTGATGATGTGAGCTATGTACACCTAATATCGATTCCTTCGTATTGAATATTTTGAGACATTCATGTCTCTAGCCATGTGATTTTGTTGGCAATCCAAACCATTACAGGGTTTGATCTTACTTAACCCTTCGGTACCTTTCACGTATCTATTTGAATGTTTGTTATAGTATCTGTCTATAATTCTTAGATGAGGTATCATGTACACTATTTACATTATTCGGACTATTGTCCTCATCTTTGTTGCCATATTTATCACAACGTTTTGGCCCTTCAGCATCTGTCTATATTTCTGAGATGAAGTATTATGTACACTATTTACATTATTGGGACTATTGTCCTCATGTTTGTCGCCATATTTATTACAACGTTTCGGCCCTTCAGCATCTGTCTATATTTCTGAGATGAGGTATTATGTACACTATTTACATTATTGGGACTATTGTCCTCATGTTTGTCGCCATATTTATTACAACGTTCAGCATCTGTCTATATTTCTGAGATGAGGTATTATGTACACTATTTACATTATTGGGACTATTGTCCTCATGTTTGTCGCCATATTTATTACAACGTTCAGCATCTGTCTATATTTCTGAGATGAGGTATTATGTACACTATTTACATTATTGGGACTATTGTCTTCATGTTTGTCGCCATATTTATTACAACGTTTCGGGCGTTCAGTATCTGTCTATATTTCTGAGATGAGGTATTATGTGCACTATTATTCAAACTATTGTCCTCATGTTTGTCGCCATATTTATTACAACGTTTCGGCCTTTCAGTATCTGTTTATATTTCTGAGATGAGGTATTATGTAGACTATTTACATTATTCAGACTATTTTCCTCATCTTTGTTACCATATTTATTACAACGTTTCGGCCGTTGTACGCTCCGGCCTTCTTCAGGTGGTTGGAATGTCGAACTGAACCCTTTATTTCGCACACTGGGGTAGACTGTTCTAGTTTTACGTGCCATGTTTCATGGATGTCAGTTAACAGTTATCTCCTGTTAATTTTTCCCTCTGAAATTTCTCCACTGCCTTCACCGGGTATTGAACTCGCACTCTTTGGGTCCTGTCACTGGATCTAACAAACGCCTTTATCCACTGTGCTATGTGTCCTTGAGGACTTGAAATTATAATAATAAAAACATTTAAAATTCATTAACTCTTTGATCCCGGCATTTCTGAACAATTTTAACCCTTCTGGTAATTGGTATGTAATGTTTCACGGTAGATATAAAAAATAATTACAAGTGTTTAGCCACCGTTCATCCAGTGGCTCGGCATTAAGTCATTTTTCTCTACCACTGTTCAACCGGTGATTGGGCATGACGTCATTTTTTCTGCCGCCTTTAAAACGGTGTTTAGGGCTCAAAGGTTTAAATAAAATATCTTTCCGCCTATTATCATTTTATTGTAACCCGTCTAAAAGCATAATTTTAAATGATAAGATATATGTTGATATATATTGTGATCATTCTCATGTGTCGCAATCAGCGCACGCGTCTTCAATTGGACAACACCTATTGGATAATGAGTCATGCTCGTCTCGTTTTTCGACTGACTCGTTCTCCATTTTGCATACGGGCAGATCAAAACACCATTTATTAATTTTGGAAGCTTTATGCTTAAAATTATTCCAGCCTGTACTATGATTCATTAAGAGATTTTTTTAAGATCCTTGAATTTATTCGGAGATATGTGAGCTTTATCTTTTCCGTTTTATGCTCCTCTGGATCCATTTTCTTTCTTTATTTACGTATTTTAATCGTAAACTTATTTTTTTTTTTCTTAATTTTACGTATTTACAACATTCGTAATTTTAAGCGTGTTCCAGTCCTATCTCTTATCAATCCTAATGAGTTAAAAGTTGCCAACGATTGGTCCCTGGTGATGCGCTGGCCGAAAGGCAGCCTGGGTCCGGATATTTAAAAATAAAAAAAATGAATATAAAATTATGTTTATTTAAATCAATATTCCTGTTCTCTGGTGTTAGGTCTTTGTTCAATAAGTTGATGTATAAATATTCTGTACCCTTACAAACATTCTGTTTATAAATTATTCAAAAGTTATTCACTAAACTTGAGATTGTCTGGCACGAGGATACAGCCGAGGAGAATCTAGTAATAACTGAACCAACTACTGCTCAGGCGGGGGGGGGGGTAGGTGTTGTTAATTTCTCTTCCTATTGTCACTGTTTAAGATGTATTTTATTTTTGTGTTTTTATTTTAACAATAAGAAGCGTTTATTTCAAGCTTTCGAATGTTGAACACGGCTGGGATTCGAGTGGGCGTTTTTTCTGTTTATTAAAAGACTCGATTCCAACTGTTAAATAAGGTGAGCCCTGAAAATGACTAAAGTAGTATCCGAAAGAACTTGGGAAAAGAGACAATTTGGATAATTTTTGCACACCCTTACTCTTACCAGACGGGAAAATGCAAAGACGCTGAGAAAACTAAATAAAATATTAATTAAATATTCCTTGTCTGTCATACTTAACGAAAGATGTATAAAAGAAAGGTTTCTGCGTATATATATATATATATATATATATATATATATATATATATATATATATATATATATAATGTATGTATCTATATTTGTGTATTTAGGCAGCAATCCTTCTTTCATGCACATTTCATTGAATAAGACAAACAAGGTGCTTTGATTTAGTTTTTTATACAATTTCTCATGCGATCCAATAATTGTTTTCCTTTTCGGATGATAAATTATATAAAAACTGTCCGAATGTTCTTTTTATCCAAGCGCTTTCGGCTATACATTTAGCCATTTTCAAAGATTAAATATTTTAACTGTTAAAATAAGGAATAGTTTGTTGTATGTATGTTTTATAAAATATATTATTTTTCAAAACATGGTCAAGATATTGTGTCCATGTTCAAAGTTAATATTATTAAGCTTTGTTTTTTTTTATTAATAACGCTTCCATTATTTTTAGCCGTTTTTTTTTTACATGTAGATGATGCTATTATATTAGTGTTGTCCCGAATAGTGTCCGGTAGGTCTCCAAAAATATTTAAATGAGATCTAATCTTTCGGAGATTATTTTAGACGCCACGAAGACATTTTTAACACCGATTGTCAAAACTGGACAGAAGTAAAGAAGCTACATCTGTTGCTCAGAAAACTAGGAACAGAGGAATACACGAAATTTATGGATACATTTTGCCAAAAAAGACGAACGAATTAACGTTTCAAGAAGCAGTTACATGTCTTACAGAGCTTGTTATCCCCAAAACGTCACTCTTTCACAAGAGGTGGAAATGTCTTAACCTGGAAAAGGGCGAAAATGAGGACTATTCCACGTTTGCCGCAGTCGTTAATAAACATTGCGACGACTTCAAGTTGGCAGAATTAACACCGGACAATTTCAAGTGTCTCATCAAGTGTCTCATCTTTGTTCAAGGGTTAGTCTCAGCAAAAGATAATGAAATGCGCAAAAGAATGCTTTAAAAACGACAAAATGAATCTAGACTAACACTACAACAACTATAAGAAGATTGACAAAAATGGCTGAGTATAAAGAAAGACTCGAAAAATATTGAGGAGTCAGGAGTATCTCTTATACGTAAGTTAAACAAAAGTTTACGTTCTTCACCCTCCCCGGAAAGAAAACAAAAATTCTATAATAAGGGAAAAAGTACAACATATAGGACAAATTATGACGAAAATCGAAGCAAATATAAGCCCCCCCCCCCATCTGCATGTTATCGATGTGGAGGACTGGAATAAGTATTGCCGTTTTAAATATAAAAACTGTCTTGTGTGTCGGAAAATGGGGCACAAGGCATCCCAATGTAGGAACAGAAAAGCTACTAGTAGGATAAGAGCTACTAGGATGCATGACGAAGACAATACCAACATAATAAAATATGTGGAACTTGAAATCTTAAATAAAAAGATAGATTGCAACTAGACTCGGGTTCGGATCTAACGATAATTAACCTACAGACATGGAAAAAGCTTAACAAACCAACCATGTTACATACACAAAAAATTGCTAAAGCGTATAAAATTCGAAGGAGAAATAATCGTAAATGTTAAATTTCCCGGGAAAACAAAAAACTCAAGATATACGTAATGAAAGATACAGAAAATCTGGTGGGCACAGACTGGATGCAAAAGTTCGACGTATGGGATTCACCTATCAGCTCGTTTTGTAAGGGTACAGCTAGAATTGAATTGAAAAAAATGTCCAGTATGTAAAAAGAAGCGAAACGCGCCATTGGCTACCACAGATGAAAACAGCAAAGAGTTATACAAGGCAGTAAAGAAACTACCTGTGACCTTGCGAGAGATAAGAAAAGAAGCGAAAAAGGATGAATTTACTCAAAGGACGAAGGAAAAACAAAAAAAAAACCGGTATACACCTACAGTGCTCGAGAGATCATTCAAACAAGAATGGGTCTATTTCAGTAACAATATGGCTTATGAGGAACCAAATACTATAATTAACAGACAAGGAAATGTGATGTACACAAAAGGCGAAAAATTTACCCACAGAAAACATATTGACCAAATACAAAAATGACGGGTTGAAGAACCAAGCTCACCCGCAGAAAATGACGAGTCGATGGAAGCGATCTTTGAAGTTTTTGAGATTCAAAGACCACAAGAAGACAGAAATTGGAAGGACTAGCAGGAAGAGAAAATTTACAGTGCCTCTAATTGTCGACCATAAGAGAAAGGAAAATATATTAACTCCCACTAAAAGGGATTTAAGGAAGTGGGGTGTTAAGGGGTCTCCCCTTTTTACACAAATGGACTCACCCAAGGTATACATATACTACCGTTAGTGAATACCCGGGTAGTAGTATAAGAGGAGGGTAGCACAAGAGTCACCGTCACGAGCACCTAAACTCAGTAAGGTGTCATACCGCGATACTTCAATACCAAGACTGTATATATATTAGTGCTACTAAGCCGCATTCCTGGATCTACTAACCCGTATTACCAGTTTGTATTATTACGTTAATACATTTATTTTCCTTATCAATTCCTGGCGTTTGTTATTCATTGATATCGGATTCATCTCGGAATCTACAACATATATATATATATATATATATATATATATATATATATATATATATATATATATATATATATATATATATATATCAGAACAGATTACGTTGCATCTAGACATATGATTCTGTTGTTAATATTTCGTTCTCCCGCGTGGTACCACATCATGAATAGTCAATATCAGAGATAGAGCGTGTGTAAATATAAAAGTGAACATTGAAGTCCACACTTAGAGGCGACAGGCTGTTTCATGCTAAACGCAATCGTCATGCTATAAATATGTATATATATATATATATATATATATATATATATATATATAAGCTTAACGGTAGAAAAAAATGACGTAATGTCTGAACACCGGTTGAACAGAGGTAGAGAAAAATGTCTTAATGCCCAGCCACCGGATGATATAGGCCATATATATATATATATATATATATATATATATATATATATATATATATATATATATATATATAAACTTATCCTACTTTAAAATCTTATTGTGCCAATCGCAGTTTAAGAAGCCCTTAAACATATCTATAGTATAAACACATTGCATCCCTACTACATCAAAGAATTGTCTGCTTCTCCCTATTTTATCAGTCTCTTTATAGTCGACAACGGTGAAATATATTACATTTAGGCACAAGTAAATATTGGTACTCATTTCTAATTTTATATCTTCGGATATAACGTTTCAATCAACTTTCAGTTGAGAGATAAATAGAAAATATAGTGTAGCATCTTGAACACAAAACATAAAACTAAATCTAACTTCGTCTTTTAGAATAACCATAACTAATATACAGGAATCAGAAAATTATAGTCATGTTCTTTTTCAAATCTTTACTTGCCACCATTGTGGCAAGTCTGTGATACCCAATCTCATCTATCAACGAACCTGGATCAGAAGCGGGACGCATCATTAGTTCTTTATTCCCGCAGCAAGTCAAGGTCTCGTGTATGTACAGCTTAATTACATGTCATCAAACTTTCTGTAATGATTGTGATAAAAAAAAAGTGTCAGAGACATAACGAAAATATGAAAAAGAATTCGTTCGCTTCTTCCATTTTATTTATTTATTTATTTTATTTATTTTATTTTTTTTGAAAGGCTCTAAGGACAAAATCTTGGGAAATTATATTAATGCTATTATTTTGAAGTCTCCTGCATTCTAAGGCTTAGATGTGAAAGATATGTTTGAAATAAAAAAATAATTTTTCAATTAAAATAAAAGAAACTTCAGCCTACCCACCTCCTGCTATCTGAGAATGATTAAGGAAAAGAGCAAAATTATCTTTTGAAAAAGAGTAAAATTTTATTTTGTTCAAGGAAAAATATATCAATTTTAATTAAGTGACAAGAGAAAAATTATATACGCAAATGATAATTATGGGATGTAATACGACATCATTAAAATTAACGAGGGGTAAAGAGGTATCAGCCATTTTCCCCATAAAATGGCAATGAAAAGAAAAATATATGAAGGGAAATGTCACCAATTAGAGACAACCACCTCATAACCACTTTTCGCCTGAATAACGGCAACTATGCGACGTGGCAGGGATTCTATGATTTCCAAGAATCTTTCGGTAGGTTTATCTATCAATGCGCGTCGGCATTAAATAACTTATTGAGGTTGATATGCTGCAAAACAAACTAAACCAAACAAACAAGAGCTCGGCGTATTCAGCTATGCGAGGGAAAGTGGTGAGCTGAGTACAATGCTAAAAACCAGCTTGGGAAATAAAATTCGAAAGCTAAATTTGGAAAGTACAATGACACGTAAATCTATTGAAAGATATGCCACAAGGCAAAAACTGGGACACAAAATAAGAAAGAATTAGCGGCAGCAATTGAAGCAACGTGCCAAAACTTGTCTAAAAAAACAAATTTTGAAAAGAACGAACGCAAAATTTACCAAAAGAAATGGCGAAACGAATCAAAACGTAAAAGCAAATGCTATAGACACAAATAGCATGTGGAATGGAATAGAGAGACACCAAAGGAAACACGACGAAACGCCAGACTAATTAACCAAAGCAAGCAAGGTCACCATGAAAGAAAAATAAATTCACGCGCCACAAAACACAATACCGAAATTATAGCAACTGTAAAGCATTAGGGCTTTTGATGGGATCCATAGATATTTGTACACTCACAGCTCAGCAGTTTCAAAACCGTATAAGGAAAATTGAAGTCTCAGTATAGATGAAAGCATGTCTCATGCATAAAAAAACAAAATGGAACACTTGAAAGCAGTTACAAGCTACTATTGGCGTGAAAGTCTTGATTAGAGAAATAACAATATAGAAATCTATGGAAAATGGACTATTATAACAAACAATTTACATTATTCGGACTATTGTCCTCATGTTTTTTGCCATATTTATTACAACGTTTCGGCCGTTTTACGCTCCGGCCTTCTTCAGGTGGTTGAAATGTCTAACTGAACCCTTTATTTCGCTCACTGGCGTAGACTGTTCTAGTTTCACGTGCCGTGTTTAATGGATGTCAGTTATCAGTTATCTCCTGTTAATTCCCCTCTCCAAGTTCTCCACCGCCTTAAGCAGGTATTGCACTCACACCCTTTGGGTCCTCTCATTGGATCTAACTAACGCCGTTATCCATTGTACCATGTGTCCTTGAAACGTTGTAATAAATATGGCGACAAAGATGAGGACAATAGTTTGAATAATGTAAATAGTGTACATAATACCTTATCTCAGAAATATAGACAGATGCTGAAGGGCCGAAACGTTGTGATAAATATGGCAACAAAGATGAGGACAATAGTCCGAATAATGTAAATAGTGCACATAATACCTCATCTCAGAAATATAGACAGATACTGTAACAAACAAATTCAAATAGATGCGTGAAAGTTACCAAAGGGTTAAGTAAGTTCAAACCCTGTAATGGTTTGGATTGCCAATAAAAACACATGGCTCGAGACATGAATGTCTCAGAATATTCAATACGAAGGAATCGATATTAGGTGTACATTGAAACATTTTCAGAGGTAAGTATAATAAACATTTTCCATAGAGTTATTCTGTCTCCTATTTGTCATAAAGATGACACTATTAAATCTAATCTTAAAATATGGCAATGAATACCAATTCGCCAACACGACGTGAAGAAATAAATGTATTCCGATTTCTCCATATCTGAGTTGTCCTTTTTGTGTTTGGTTGCACAAAATTTACTGTCGTCTGCAACAAGTCTCATGCGTGCTCAGTGTGGTTTTGATTTTGTGAGCAAAGTCAGCTGAGAATTACTGAAGCGAGTTTTCGTATCAATCGAGCCAAATAGAATTTTGTTGCAATAAACCATCACCACGTAGAACCACGGAAATCAGAAACGGCTGAAAATCGTCTTCAACAAGGTCTGTGTATGCCACACCTATTAATACAGACACCGGTATCAGCAGTGGTACTTCGAGTCTTCAGCAGAACACATTTCACACAATTAAAGTGTCATAGTTTCATGCTTTTTTCTCTAAGCATAAACTCGATTGTTTCGTCGGGAGAGTCGACAACATGAAGTGTCTGACCAGGGGATATGTTGTCAGACGTCCATAGTCAAAAGGTGATGTTATCTGTCTCAGCTAAAGCACAATAAACGGTAAGATGGTGTCAGTCTTGTCGATTGCCGATAATGAATCTCAACTGAATGCAGTAAATCCTGGACAGCGTATTAACTTAGGGTTGAGAAGCAAAAGCGTTGAATTCGATAAAACCTTTCCCTTCGATGAACCCTTAAAATCTTTGTCGGTCACTAGTTTCGATCGCTGAGGTTTTCCTTTCTGCTTGTTATAATAAAATCATTATACTTGATTCCGTCTTGGGCTTTAACTTTAAGCCATATCCCCCCAAAAAAATTCAAATATCAACGAAGTGACAGAAACAGTTAATGATTTGCAAGTCTGTTGTTCATGAAATTAAAAATTATGAGGAATCAGTTTAGATAGAATTTATGGCGCCTTTTCTCTTTCGAAAAAGGTTTGAATGATCCGCTGATATATCGTTCCATATCAGATGTCATCTTCATAAAAACTCTTTCGTATAGTCTATAAGCAAATTGAATATAGATTTAGGGTAATCACATTGTCTCCTTTTGTTTGTCTTTCAAGAAATCAATTCATGATTCGAACCTGATTTTATTACTACAAAAATTACGATTACAAAAGGAAAAGAAAACACGAGACGATAAAAAATCTATAAAAAAAGGAAAATTTATAACTGATTTCTTTTAGATTAGGTAAAATATCCAATTCCATCGTGTACCTTTATTTTGATTGCCTTTCATTTATTCGTTTATTTCCCTTGATTCTATGGTGTTTTCTTACTTCTATAAACCTCACTTCGACAGAAATCTGAAAAAACCATAAAATTATTTATGTCCCAAAGAAAAACAACAATGATAACGATACTCGTCCAAGAGAATCACCATATTTAAGACGTAATTGTATTTTTAAGAAATCTCGAGACCGGTTTGTACTTAGATGAGAGACCACTTGTTAACACCGAGTACTGTAACTAACGTTCTGGAATCGGAAATATGTTTCGGCTTTAAATAGATCATAAAGGGTTGATAAATCATAAAAACAAATCAATCACACCCATGCATATGCAATTATATTATTTAAAATTTGATATATGCGTATAGATTAATGATCAATATCGATATTGTGTATTTGTAGATATTTTATATCTACAAATACACAATACCGATGTTGTCTGCACATAGGAATCAATGCTGAAGTGCTTTGTCATTTGAGGATGTCAGTCCGACTGTGAACTTTTCATCATCTTTCACATATATATATATATATATATATATATATGTGGAGAGAGAGAGAGAGAGAGAGAGAGAGAGTAAGATAAAAAAAATTGGAAATCACAATTGAATGTATGAATAATTTTGTTATGTCAGTTTTATTTGTTTCACAACGACCAACATTTTAAGGAATACGATTCATTTCCGGTCAGACATGTTTATATTTCGACCTTTTATTTCATTAGCGAATCTAACGAAATGTTCTTAACAACATTTAGCCATCAGCCATTTTTTTACCATTTGTTTGTTCAGGTTGTCTTTTGAAGTTAAATTGTTTTTGAAACTATATTTTCTAAAATTCTAATATGAGTGTTTGATACTCTGAAATAATCTTTGAAATCTCGAGATATATCAAACGTACACTTTTTAAAAAAGAAATTAGCTATTTCAAGGTTCGACATTTCATCAATTCTTTACTAACATTGGCGTCACATGGCACAAGGCCAAATCCAATGAGTTTCTTTGTTCTCTGTAAAAAAAAATAATGTTGAAATCTGCTCAGAAAAAAAATCAGGCTTAAAATAAATGAACATTACAAAAACACATTTCTGTGTTTCTTTTAAAAGTATTTTGACAGCAGGAACTAGTGTCTTTTATATCTGGAGCACTTGGAACAGTTTCACAGTTTGAATGAATTGTAGATCCTAAAATGATTTAAGACGGTTCAGACTGGCATACTATTGGTTAACTCTGAGAAAAATGAAGCTGATCTAAAAAGAATCGCTGCCATTTAATCTCATACAATGATCACTCATCAACTAATATAAACAAATATTAGATAAATAATAATAATAATAATAATAATATTAATAATAATAATAGTATTAATATTAATAATCATAATATTAATAATAATAACAATAATAATAATAATAATAATAATAACAATAATAATAATAATAATAACAATAATAATAACAATAATAATAATAATAATAATAACAATAATAATAATAATAATAACAATAACAATAATAATAATAATAACAATAATAATAATAATAATAATAATAATAATAATAATAATAATAATAATAATAATAAAGCAAAGACAAATGCAACCGACCAGACACAGAAACAATGGCAAGATGAACCGCTTCATGGCCAATACTCTGCCCGTACCGAACAAGCTGACGTAGACAAAACCCATACCCATCAGTATCTACGTAGTGCAGGGTTGAAAGCTTGTTAACTAGGAATTATCAAGCACATATACTAAAATATTGTGTTAACACAAAATGCAGATTATGTTATAAATATCCAGAAACAATTGATCATCTTGTATTAGGTTGCACGATATTGGCACCCACTGAGTATAAAATCCGGCATGACAGAGTGGGCTAATATCTGCACTGGAAAATTTGCAACTCCTACGGGAAGGAAACTGAAAGAAACTGGTACGAACACCATCCAGACCCGGTTACGCAGATAGGACCTATTACAATTCTATGGAACTACACAATACACACTGACAGAATAATCAAACCAACCGCCCAGGCATTGTTATTAAAGACCACAAACATAAAAAGCGCCTCCTTATTGATATGGCAGTCCCTGCAGTCTGCAATGTATCTTTGTCAAAATACAAGGACCTTGAAATTGAAATCTCAAAAATGTGGTACATGGAAACATCAACAATCCCTGTTGTAGTTGGAGCCCTAGGAATGGTTGGAAAAGATTCCAGTAGACTAATTGAATGGATTCCTGGAAGTCCATGCCTCAGAGAGATACAAAAAATTGTTCTGACAAGTACAGCCCATTCTTTACGAAGGGCTTTATCTATTTATTTATTTTTTTTTGTCAGTGGAAAGTGTCATGATGCCATTTCTAACCTGGGCGGGACCCGGAAAGAAATGTGTAAACACCAGAAATCAAAGGAAATAATAATAATAATAATAATAATAATAATAATAATAATAATAATAATAATAATAATAATAATAAACAATTGACGATCTTGTATCAGGTCGCCTAGTGTTAACACCAACTGAATATAAACCTCAGCATGACAAAGTGAGCCAATATTTGCACGGGAGGGAAATTTTACAATACACACCAACTGGAAAAAATGCTAATTGCCAAGCCATTGTGATCAAAGACCACAAGAATCGAAGGTGCTTTCTTGTTGACATGGTAGCCTCTGCAGATTGGAATGTATCTTTGAAGATCTTCAAAAAACTATCAAATTACAAGGATCTTGAAATGGAAATCTCAAAACTGTGGCACATAAGGACATCAGTAATTCCAATTGTAGTTGAAACTCTCAGATTGATTAGAAAAGATTCTAATAGATCCATTAAAGGAATTCCTGGTAACCCACGCCTTAAAGAAATACAAAAAAAAAATTGTACTCACAAATGCAGCTAACACATTACGAAAAGTTTTATCTATATGAGATGTATGTAATATTATGTTGTTTTCTTTTACAAAAATTGGTCAGTTGAAAATGTCATGAAGCCAATTCTGACCTTAGTTCTCAGGTTGGGACCCGGAAGGAAATGTGTCTGGAAGAGAAATCAAATAATAATAATAATAATAATAATAATAATATCTCAAAAATGAGGACATTAACAGTTCCAGTTTTAGTTGGAGCCCTCGGATTGATTGGAAAAGATTCCAATAAACTCATTGAAGGAATCCCTGCTAGCCCATGCCTTAAAGAAATACAAGAAATTGTACTCGCAAGTACAACCCTACACCTTACAAAGGCCATTATCTATGTAAAAATTGGACGATTTTTTCCAAATCTGCTCAGTTGAAATGAGTGAATAATAATAATAATAATAATAATAATAATAATAATAATAATAATAATAATTTATGCGTGCAGTAAATCTTATAATTATAATCTGGGGAAGGTCATAGAAAATAAGGAAGTAAAGATCTTATGAGATATGAAGATTCAAAGATTAAAAGAGAACGAATATTCGCGCCCTGATATAGTGAGCCTCATCAAAGAAGATTGGGTTTGGTACCTTAGTGACGTTGCTTTCCCATTTGAGAGAGTATTCAAAAAATAATGGCAGACAATTGATAACTATACAAACTTAAAGTACGAAATCAAGAGAATATGGAATAACCAAAAAGTAAAACTTTTGCCTATTATAATTTGGACATTAAGAAGAGAGTCAAAGAATTCTACCTATTTGTTGAAAGCATAAGATTTACCAGTGTGCTTTTGTGTGTAACAAAATACCTGTATGATTAGCACAGCACGAACTATCAGAAAAAATTGGATACCTAAGGCTGCACTATGTGGCTTGAAAATAAGTAAAAAAAAAAACTAGCTCATAAGGTTCAATAACGTGTGTAAAAAAACAACCCCAATAATGAAAGATATTGAATAGAGTTCTGGAGGTCAAATACTATGAGTATTTCGCCCATTTGGGCCGATAACCAAGATACTACTGGTGTGAATTTGTAAGGAATAAAAATATGGACTAATGAAATGAGTCGAATGTGGCGCCATAAATCGGGCTGAATGAAGAGAATAAATATGACTAGAATGTCTTCAGAGGATAATAATGTTACTAAAAACTAAAGAAAATAGTAGATATAATAGAATGTTTGAATGGCTGATAGTAAAATGCGCATGACCACTGGCCGGCTGAACAAAAGAGGAAGATAAAGCAATGTAAGAACGGACGATGGAAGCCATGACCACGTACAAGGATATACGTCCGGAAGAGGACGGAAGAAGACAACGGATGACTTAATGGCAGTGAAGACTGCCCAAATGGCCAATATCGATCTGGATGAATACGTCCAATAAGGAAATGGATGTATAATTTAGAAAGTGATCAAAACAGTTTAGCAAGATATAAGAAAAGTCGGAGATACGCAGCCAATAAATAGTGTGACAGTAGTTAAACAATAGGAACTTTGGTTCAATCACGTCGAAAAATATTAATAATTATTAGAACACCTAGAAAATTCCGAAATAATGTGTGAGGCTGGAGAGAATTATAAATCAGAAGAAAATAATGAAGCCATCCAAACTATAGCATTACTAAAATCAATAAGAATCCTAAGTGTTAGAATCCTCAGAGGACGTGCAGTTACATGAATATGCTTGCGCAGGGGACATCTGATGAGAGAAACAGTTATCACGAAAACAAAACACGTCAACGCAAAGATTGGAAAAACCCTGAAAAACGGCAAACGTTTCATCTTTTTCTCTGCAGAGAGCAAAATGAAAGAAACGGCAAATGACATTTTCAGAGAATATAGCAACCTATCTGAAAAGAACACATAAGAATACACGGCTGGGTGGCACCAGTCACACACAACGAACTATGCAAACGACGTATTTGATGTAAAAATGAAACTGTCGTGTTGTAACCTAGAAAATTTTACTGAACGAGAAATAACCAAAAGATTAAAAATGAAATAATAATCTTTATAACATCAACAAAATACATTACTCGCCAGCGAAGTGAAGTAGGTAAACCACTGCTAGTGGTGGACTACTTAAGCAGGATATTACCCCCACTTACTGTTGTAATCAAGTAAATGGTTAAGAAATAAGAAAACAAGAGGTTGCAGATAAATCGTGTACTGGACGGTAAAAACACCTGAAGAGTATTACACGACTTGGGAGTGTGTGTGGGTTGACCAGCGTTCAATCTATATTACTGTTCCCCGAGACTTACTTACCTACTAATTTTATAGTAAGTGGAAGAGTCCACAATACACTCATTAGAGGGTGGACACCACAACACTAGTGGATTGGGACATACCCATTAGTTTTCATAGGTACGGTATGTAATATGTCGGCGAATGACAACACACTTCATCCTGTCCATATAATATCACCAATGGACCGTGGAAAACGTACTGTATCACCTGGAAAGGACGAGTTATATTTCAAGTGGTCATAGGAAGGAAACCTTATGAGGCTATGACAATCTGTTAACAAGGTGTTGCGCAAGATGTATTTCAATTCCTAATAGTGAAACCGGAATAATATATTGTTGTGGACTAATTGCAACCTTTTAGACCCAAAATATTCACCAACTGGGGGTTTGTTTCAGCGCAGAGGATACGGAACAGCGTACAGGAACAATCGGATGACTTGGAGTTGCTCCATTGGCAGTTTTGCACGCAAGAATTAAACATCATTAAGCATGGAATTGGTCATGACGCAGACCTCACGAAATTCCTTCCAGCAAAACCCAACAAACATAATAGGGAGCGGGACTAGATAGATAGACCCTAGCAACGGCTTTAGAAACTCGTATTCATTCTATATCCGCCGCTACACGTTCTTTCGTAGCTATTTCTAATTTTCTGGCTCTTCACTTTAATAATAAGAAGTGTTAGAAAACTGAAAATCATTCTGGATTTGCAAATACTTGTTGTCACTTGATCCTCAGTGATA
>OZ038482.1:14956433-14981433 GCA_964036315.1 Acanthosepion esculentum | reverse complement strand
CCAACACCGGATTTGGAAACCTTTTCCCCTTCTTCCTTCTGCCTAGTTCATGTTTCGCTGTTGTAGACAAGTCGACTGGAGTGAATCTTTCATCAGGCTTTCGCAAACAACTCAAAACGTAACGCAAAGCTCCTAAGAACATTCTTAAACCATTTAGTATCAAGATGGCTATAAAGTAGTAAATATTAAACTTTGTCTATTAAATTCGTCCCATTTGACGGAAATCATTCAAGGTTCTTGAAATTGTTCTCGAAAGAAAGATGATTTTTTTTAAATGTTGTAACGTAGAAAGGGTTACTGTATGAGGAATAACCAAAATGGAGGTTGGAAATGAAACGGTAATCATAATAACATCAACAAATTACAATACTCGCCAGCGGCGTGAAGTAGGTAAACCACTGCTAGTGGTGAACTACTTAGAAAGCTTATTACAATATTTATTTCTGTGGAATTACAGAAAATGTGACACAAGGCCTAAAAAGGGTCATGGGGAAAAGGACGGTCTTCATCTGTCTTAAATTAAATATAGCTAGACACAAGCACTGACCCAAACATACAAACTATATTCCTAACACCAAAACAACACAGACTTACTAACCTTTCTTACTTCATCCACCATAATACCTCAGGGTCTCAATGAAAAAAACCTAAATAGTCCCCATATGTACAAATCGTTGTATGTGTGTGTGTGGGGGGGAATAAAACAGCAAATTAAAAAGATCCCCAATGAGTATATACAATATGAATTAATCTATTTACGGGAAACTAAACAATATCATTATTAGGTATACCCCCCCTTCCCCACAATATTTAAATGTGACAGAAATATCAGTTCACTGGACGAAATCAATGCCGGCCTATAAGAATATAAAAAAGCATTTATTCATCCCTAGCACTCACACTGACACGCACTCATCCAAACACGACAACAGAAAACGAAAAACACACACAGGCGAAAAAACGAAAAGCGCCCCGCATCCACCAGCGAACTGACATCATTGACCACCTAACGAGGGGGGGGATGGGGAATTAAACTAAAGAAAAATAGGGACAGAAATAAAAGGGGCCAATGAGCAAACACACCCTAGCTAAGTTTACTGTAAAAACAAAAAAAAAGGAAAAAATAAGATTCAAAACAAAACCTACACTAACCTAATTTCGAGATGGATTGCCCAAATCTAGAAAGCTTAAAACCCCCACTCATAATAGTGTTCAACGTATTTATGAAGATTGGGACATACCCATTAGTGTTCATAGGTATGGTATATAACAAAAAATCTCTCGGGAATCTGTTCCAAAAAGTGATTCGTCATAGATGTAAAGGTCTGAAATGGTGGAAATAAGAAATGTGTCTCCTTAGAACATATTTCATGGAAATAGTAATAAAGTATCGAAAAACTTCCTGACAAGTGCACTGAGAAATAAAAAAAATAGTACACGTTATGTGATGTATGTGTATTGTGTGCGTTTGTATGTGTGTACGTAGATGAACATCCATGTTGAAATTTATATTAATCTCATATTTGGACAGCATACCATCTCAAGAAATTTTTAATAAATTTGGTGCTTTACTTATAAAATATTCTAGAAGAATTTCCTTTAATTGATTCAAGATATATTTGTTTCATAATTTCTGGTTACAGTTCTTTTCCATCCGTAACTGTTGCTTCTTTAAGAACACTTTCTCATAGTTAACGTTTTTGGTAAAAACATTAAAGAGCTGCTAAAAATAATTTTCCCATGAATGTTGTTTAAAAATATAGGATTTGTTTTATTGGGAGGTGAAGAAGACTGCCTGAAAAACTTTAACATTTTAGTAATGTTCAAATTGCTTTGTGGTTGATAGATTTGCCAATGTCAAAAATAGATAAATTATACTTACACAAATACTTACAACATATTGAAGGACTTTTGATTAAATTTGTTCTACTTGTTTTAATGCACTTGGAAATATATCAAATTTTCTTTTGTTCTGTTCAAAACATTTTCATCTGTCTGCGAAAATGAAAAAAAATCTATCTATATAATTTAGAAATATTGTCACATTTATCTCCAAAAATGATAAACCATTTTCTGTAAGAAGTACGGTTCTGTTCCGAAGTCCACAATTGTCTGCAATAACAATAGTCTTGAACAAATATATCAAAGACACATTTTTAAAAGGCTACGGCGAACAGCGATAATAAGTGAACAGATATAATTCAATAAAACAGATATAAAACTAATATAAAAACAGATATATAAAACAGACATATTGTTATATAGAAATGAAGTGTCGCTGCCGACACTTGAGTTTGAACAGAGATCGACAGTGAGCAAACACAGGTGATCCCATTATTGAATTAAATGGGTCACGTGACCATAGAAGAAACGCATAAGTAGACGTCTAAACGGTCACTATATTCTAGTCTATCATCTATACTATTCGGATCGCTATTCTCTACTCTGTTCACTATACTATTTCTCTATCCAGATCACTATACTGATTACTGTTCGAGTGAGAATTATCTAGCAAGTACTATTAGTGCGAGTGTTATTCGAAGGCGTCTGACACCAGTATTGTTCAACGGCGTTACTATAGTTGTATCTGCGATTACAAAGTCTCTACTACACCGAGCATTACGAAAGTGACAACGAGTATTCGTTGACATCCCAAAAGTGGCAACGAGTGTTTGTTGACATCACCAAATATATAAAACAAATATAAAAAATATAATACACAGATAAAAACATACATATAAAACAGATATATGTAAAACAGATATAAAATAGATATAAAACAGATATAAGTGAACAGATATAATTCCAAGACATCAAAAGAAAATATTTCTTTGAGATCACTGTTATAAGTAATTGAGAGATAACTCTTGGAGATATCTCTTCAGATCTTGATGCAATATATACATTCCAAGAAAATATTTGTTAGTGAAATTAATTGTTAATAAATGTAATAGTTATTTGTTAATAATATCGGTTTCAAATTTCTGTAAATTATCCCAAATATGCATTACTTAATACCATTGAGATATTTTAGACTTACATCTAAAAATAAATTTACTTTTTGTTGACAATGAAGTCATTGGATCTAATTCTGACATTTATTAAAGGTATCCAAAAGTTATCGCTATAAAATAAATGACAGAAAATCGGATCGAAAGGTTTAATACTTTTATTCATTTTTTTACATGTAAATTTATCAATTGTAGAAGAATCCCTCATATCCGGAGTGCCTCATATCCGGAATCCCTTATATCCGGAATCCCTTATATCCGGAGTGTCTCATGTCCGGAATCTCTCATATCCGGAATCCCTCATATCCGGAATCTCTCATATCCGGAGTGTCTCATATTCTGAGTGCTTCATATCCGAAATTTCGCATATCCGGAAATGATTTTGATGTATATATTTGAACTATTTGTAACTGATTTGAAATTTCTGTTTGTGAGAAAATTTACTTTGGATAATTGCTTATGTTTATTTCATCCTAATGGCTTGTATTGATGCAAAAGATGATGGGAATAGGAGGTAAAAAACAACTTTGGAGTTATCGTAAAATGTGGAAATTTTAAACAGACTAGACACTGGTGAAAGTTCATTGTAACTAATGGCTGAGTTCAACATGGGAAAGTTAACATTGTATGATATAAAATCATCCAAATAAACTATTCTCCAGCGTTCACACTGTCACAATGAACAAGGAAATAAAAATCATGATTATGATGAAACCTGGATTGATATTGAAAAAGCTATTGAAAAGGTTGTCAGTTTTATGGAAAGAAAACCAGCATTCAGCTATGACGATTACATTAACACTCGCAGTTAAAAAGAGTCTTTCGTTTAAAAAAATTTCAAGAACAAAAGCAAAATGAAATGCAGAAAAAGTTGAGAATGACATTAGAAGAGAAAGAATCATCATGCAACAACAATTAAAAAAATCCTCGTTACATTATTTGTTTTGCATACGTGGCATACTTAATTTAATGAATTTTCATTAACATTAAATAATTTATTTCTTTTTCCTTAAAATCAATTCCGTTATATTTCACTCACCATTAGCTTATTTCGTTTACTAGAAAACACTGAAAATAAATGTTAAACCTCATTTCAGTTCTTTTATTTTAATCTAAATATAACCTCTCAGTCCGAACTTTTTAACCAATTCTTCATATGCGGAAGAATTTCTTAGTCCGGTTGTCATGGAGTCTACTGTATATTAATTTGTACTCGTATCTGTTTCAGCTTTATCTTAAAGGGTAAAGTTACAGCTTCTTCCCTATTTGCATTGATTACTAACGATTGGAGAAGGATTAACATAGAATTGCGATAAAAAAAAAAGTAACTGAAATTAAGAACAGGCCATACACTTCAAAACCTGTTCATAGTCAGATAATAATCATTCGCAACGAATTATTATCGTTTGATTAGACACACTTGCGAAATTCATAGGGAACATCTTCGTAATATCATTACTCAAGTTAGGCAACTCCCCATAATCCATAGAGTGCATATAGCGATTTTCCAAGCGTATGTTAGATGTGGCACAAGGCCGAAAGTACGAGGCACCCAGTGATGATCGAACTCACTACTCATTCGTAATTGTGTTAGCGAGACAAGCTTGCTAACCGTTAGACCGCCTCGGGGTGCCTCCATACAGCACGTATATGAGAGGCAAGGAAATATTTCTGATTCCTAGACCAACACTGGAAGAGACACGTACACGAACCCGCCTCCAGTAGCTTATGGCATTTCCTCTACCTCCACTGATTAAATCACACGCAGAACTATTTTCATACTTTGCCATGACAATGATAATAAAATTCACTTTTCGACTTAGACATGAAACACTTAAGAAAAGAGATTACTATTACGTAAACTGTCTAGCAATAAGCCTGTTCTTTAATTTTTATCTGGTTATAAAATTAAGTAATATCTATAGTATAATTCCTTAGTCTTTTGCAACCTGCTAATGGACATTTATATAAGTTCATCTTCACAGATAACCATTGGTGTATTTTTTTTATAATTAACTGAATGTTATTTTGGTTGTTTTTTCATGCAACTAAACGGTGTTTTCTTTGATATAATTTCAAATGGCAGCTATCAAAACAAGATGAATCATGTAACAGTGTGGCTGCTTCTGATACAAATGTGCCTGCTATTCACAAGATGGCTTCTAAACAATGATTCCTTTCACAAAACTTTTTCTCCCAAAAGGTCAAAACTACACCGTTTTATATAAGCTGTATGCAGTCTGCCAACTGAGGATTGTCCAATCAGAATACAAGATTCGCTAGACGGCAATTTACATTGTCTACCATGTTCCGTACAGTTTGAACAGTCGTATTTCTCGAGAAACCTTTCTGGGCTTTTGTATCGAATAAAATTTCAAATGCTGAACTTGACGAGAGAAAAAAAATATCTCAAACAGTTACTACTAAATAAAATCTATATAAGTGTTTAGAGAAAAGTTTAAAAGTTTTCCTGGCATTGTTATTTATCTCGAGTTTAAAATAGTAACACAATGACTCGGGTAAGATGATGACGTTCCTCAGTAACTGGGGTAATACCGTTATATGCAAGATACATGAATCGTAATTGAAATGATTTAGGTTTCGGCATAGAATTCCATTGAATGATTAAATGAGAAAATATAATAAAAAGAGAAATAGTCCCTGGGTCAACAGGGACTTTATTTTTTTGGCGTAGATACAGCGAGGGGAAAGAAATCAATCTTCAGTTCAAGCAGACTTTAGACAAAACGTAGCTGGAATAGCATGATTAAGTGTTTCTGTATTCTTCGCTGGGAAGCAAAGAAAAATAAATAACAAGAGCTTTTGACGCATGTTATGATTGAGAATTGAATCATAAACTTGCAGACCAGAAAGACAGTCTCGTTCAATCAATGATTTCCCCGTAACTCGCCTTTTTGGCTATAATAAAAGAAAACTATTACATTCAAGCTTTCCAATTGATACTAATCTCCTGTTCTCGGCCACTATTAAATTGATTTAATGAAACCATTATCTAGCAATGCAAGTAAACTGTACTTAATCTTTTTGCTAAAAACTAAAGTCATTAGTCAAATCTTTATTTGAAGAACGGTCTAACATTAAACAAGCGTTTGAATATTGATCTCAATTTTGATTTCTAATATTCTTGTCGGAAATTTCGAGATAAATTTTTTATTTCAATAAATATTTAAAAGTTTGTCATATTCTGTTTGTTTTCAACGTTTCAATGTTTCCCAAATAAGAAATGCGTTTTATGCGTGAGTAGAAGCATTTCCCCACACTTTCAGCACAATTTTAGGTGTACGTATTATGGGTGAAGGCGTATTATACAGGAGGTATTACGGTAGTTAGCCAGATCGAACAATGTCGTCTCTTCGAAATTCAATACACGTTATAAATCAGCGATCGTGACTTATACTGCAGCAATGATAAATAGTTCTCGTTTATTCCTTGTGTTTATGAAAGCTCACGTAGTTTTTTTTAAATACGAAACATTAAGTACGAACCTTAAGGAAAATCAAGCTTGGGTGTGCGTGAATGTATCTCTGTCCTTCAACATGTCTCTGACGCGTTCTCTGGTCTGTTCTCTCTAAGTAAATAGAATTTCTGTCTTTTTTGACCTGCCAAAGTGAATTTAATCAACTCTCAGAAGCCACGACGAGATGAAAACGCTACTTAGGCTTCCACTTAAGCCAAGATGGGAATCGAATTTCCACTATTATCTTCCATTCAACGCGTTAGCTTGTAGTGATTTTCCAAGCGTAGCTTAGATGTGGCACAAGGCCGAAAGTATGGGGCACCCAGTGAGGATCGAACTCACTACTTATTTGTAATTGTTCTAGCGAGACAAGCTTGCTAACCATTACACCGCCTCGAGGTGCCCAAACGCGTTAGCTTGTAATACGCCCTCTTTGTCCATTAAATGTTCGAAATATTTTTTAGATTTTTTATACCGATGAGACTAACAAATTTGTTTAAATGTATAGCAGATATGGATTAGAGGGTATAGCGAACAGACAAACGTTACTAAGAGCTACAAAATGATAGGAAGTTATGGAGAGCCATGATCACACCCTTTTTGAAGAACGCGGGAAATACAAGAGGAATACTAATCTATTTAGCTGCGGTTTTGGCAATAGTTTTAATCTAGTGAAAGGTTTATTCTAAAAAGTTTTATTTCTAGGAAGTTTTATTCTAAAAAGATTCTTTTAGAAATGGTTTTATTCTAGAACTAGAAACATTAATTCTAGGAAATTTAATTCTAGAAAATGTTATTGTTAGAAAAGTTTTATTCTAGAAATTTTTATACTGAAAACAGTTTGTTATTCTAGTATCTAGAAAGTTGTATTCTAGAGTGTTTAATCCTAGAAAGTTTTATCTAGAATCTAGAAAGCTTTATTCTAGAAGTTTTATGCGTAAAATGTTTTATTTGGGAAAAAGTTTTATTCTAGTATAGTTGTATTCTAGGATACTGAAAAGTTTTATTCTAGAAATTTAATTCTAGAAAATTTTAATCTAGATTCTATAAAGTTTTATTCTAGAAAACGTTTTATCCTAGAATATAGAAAAAGATTTATTTTCGAAAGTTTTATTCTAGAAAGTTTTGTTCTAGAGTGTTTTATTCTAGGAAACTTATGCAGTTAATTTTTGTGTGTGAATTCAAAATAAGAAACAATGCGGAAACAATTAGAGGCATCCGTGCATCGGTTGTTTTCCTTCTGCTCCAATTAGAGAAGGGTATCAACCGGAAGACGCATGTCTGACAACAATAAAAGACATGGCGTAGCTGTGGCACTATATTTGTTGCTGCCACAAGACTAGGACAGGATTTGACAACGAAATAAGTGCTGAGGCCAGAAAGATGGGAGATTCTATAGTTTTACGATAGCATAGATATAACGAGCAACCCTGTCTCGCCTAGTCGAATAAATAAGGATTCTAGGCAAAGGGTGGAGGGTTCGTGTCTAGAGAAGACAAATGAAGATACTGTACCAGTCTGTCAACAGGGTGTTGTTTAAGCTAGTGGTGGCTCTATAATGTTATGGATGCGTTAGATTCTTGATAGGTGTGGCATCTTATCTGCACTTATTTTTTTCTCGCCATCTGGCTGGTAGTGATGGTTTTGTTCCCGCGGGAAAACGCAACCCACTCATCATTGTCAAGTGGACATGGAATTGGATCAGCGGAAAAACCAGTTGACATCGGCTTACTCCATTTGTCAAGTATTCGTCACATTTGGACTCTATTAAGAAGACAGAATACATGGTCATCAGTAAAAGGATGAGCCCGAAATACGATTTGAAGGTCGGGGACACTAAAATCAACCAGGTGAGAAAATTTAGATATCTTGGAACTGTTTTGACAGAGGACGGTAAGTGCAACGCTGAGGTCCGAAAACGTATTGGAATCACCAAAACGCATACCAAAAGCTAGGCAGAGTATTACAAGACAGGAGGAATTCTTTGGTAACAAATAAAAGAGTACTGAGCTGTACTGTGCTCTTTTACTGCAGCGAATCTTGGACGGTCTCTTCAAAGATGAAGAGACTCGAGGCAACGAAGATATGGTTCTACAGAAGGATGCTAAGGATACGAACGACTGAACATGTGAGCAAAGATGAGGTTTTGGAGAGGATGGACACAAAGAGGATGGTTATACTTAACACCAGAAAGAGGCAGCTGAAATTTATGAGACACGTAATGCGAAAGGAGGGCTTGAAGAATCTGGTACTCACAGGGCGAACAGAGGAAAAGAGCGACAAGGGAAAGCAACGCGGGACATAGCTAGCGCATTTAAGCAAGTGGATGACGGGACAGGGTTTGGGAGAAGTAACAAAAGGACAAAACATATTAAGGACTACAAGGGATAGGGGGAAGTGGAGAGTCATGATCGCCTACGTCCTGAAGGGACACGGCACATAAAAAGAAGAATCATATACTGGATATATTACTGTTGTGGATTCCGGGAATGGAATCCTGCACGAATAAATAAACAACGCCAGTAATTGAGATAGAGAAATAAGTGTATTAAACGTAAGGATACAGACTTGAAGTGAAGGTTAGTAGTCCAGGAATGCGGGTTAGTAGAACGTATATGTACAAGTCTCTGTAAGTGAAGCTGTAATTATCTCTCTCGCTGGACTCTCGTATAACTCTCTGTGAACACACTGTGTACTGTCTCCGTATCTCTCACCCTGACTCAACGTATCTCAACCTCTAGGTATTCTCTCTGTCAGTATAAGTATACTTTGGACGAGTCCATCTTGTGTAAAAGGGGTCTGCTCCACAACAATTACAGATCTTACTAATTTCTCTGCAGGCACAAACAGACATATCCCGCTGATGGACAGCCTGGAACCTGTTTGGATAGATAAATCCAAACAATAACTCTAATATCTTGTAGCTGCTTCTTATTTATTTCTTATTTAATAAGCGGAGCAGTTAAACGGTTTGTTTATTTTGTCGTCTTATGATATTATATCTTTAACGTTAAACTTTTAATAAACTTCAAGTATCCCAACAGCCTAGTTTAGTACAGTATAATATTAAATGGCAAAAACAAAACAAACTAAATTGGGCTGCGCCAATCTGCCTATAAAATAAGTATTTCCTGTTGATTTTATCAGTCATTACTGAAGTTATGTTTTTTCAAAGATTGCAGAAGGTTTACGCATATCCTAACAAGAATTAAAGCAGAAAACAGTTACTTTACATTCGTCACACCAACACACGCAAATAATCCGACATCAAGAAAAACCTATTCAAAATATAATCACTCGCTTGTTAATTACTTTTAACAGAAGTTTTGTGAATAAACATTTGCTGCTTATATACTTTGGGGTTGGGCACCACGAGGCGGTGTAATGGTTAGCAAGCTTGTCTCGCTAGAACAATGACGACTGAGTAGTGAGTTCGATCCTCACTGGGTGCCCTCTACTCTCGGCCTTGTGCCACATTAAAGCTACGCTTAGAAAAAAAGGGCACCTCGAGATGGTGTAATGGTTAGCAAGCTTGTCTCGCTAGAAGAATTATGACTGAGTAGTGAGTTCAATCCTCACTGGGTGCCCTGTACTTTCGGCCTTGTGCCACATCCAAGCTACGCTTGGAAAATCACTATATACTTTGGGGTTGAAAACGAGCGAAAGTTCATTTTATTTAATTTTTCTATGGGTCGAATTATTTTTCTTGTTTCCCAGCAAAATGTATTGCCCAATGTCTTCTGGTCGCTTCTGACCTTCATCATCGAAGACGCTCTTTCATTTTTGTGTCGGTAGATTTCTGTCTGTTTTGCTTGCATTGCGTATTCGGCTCCGGCCATCATGTTGCTTTTTTTCCCAGTATTGTGTTTTCCCCCGTCGATATGGGCCATAGTGGTTTTTCTTTTCTTTTTTTCCAGTATCTCACCTTCCCGCATCGATTGTTGTTTTTTCTCTTCTTTTGGAGGGTGGAGTCGGAGATGGGGGTACAGTGATCTTCACCATGTACAAGGCCCAAAAGCCATTCTAGGTTATAGTTTAAAAAGTAAGAGGCACAGTTTATGCGCATATGTAGGGAAGATAACGGCTCAACCTAGACTTGAACGGGTTTAAATTTTAGTGTTCGGAAAAACACCCTCTTGGGATAGGGTTCCTCAGAGCAGCGATTCGTGGGAAGGGGCTTTCCGAATGGAACTTATATCTCCCAAACGGAATACGTAGGGTAATTTACTATAAGGGGCGTAGCATTGGGTCCTTGCCGTGAAAGATACAAGTCGTGGAACTAAACAATATAGATCGTCCGAGCACTTTCATGGACATAATGATAGAGCAGTGACTGACGACGTTCCGTCTGTGATAATGGTTTGTAGAGTAAAAATAACTTATCACCCACAAGGACCCGAAGAGTTGTACGTAAATACTGGGCAGCTCCTGCCCATATATGGCAACAGTACTCCATGTTTAGCCAGATCTGGCCCTTATAAAGGTAGAAGATAGCAGTATGAGTCAATAGCAGAAATCCGACCATTTTTCCAGCCTCTTTAGCGATGGGTCGTATTTATGAGCTTCACTTGAGATCTGGGTTGCATTTGAGGCCAAATAGGCGCTAAAGACACGGGGCATCTGTGGGGGAACATCCATTGATCGTGGTTAGTGATAGTTCAGGGTCCGCCCGACAATGATGGAATGTAAGTAATTTCTTTTTCCAGATATTAAATGTAACCAGACTGTTTTCCCCACTGCGATGTTAGTGCTAGTCTTAGGAGAGATCAAATGCCAATTTCTGGTCATCTAGACTTTTATTTTATGTATTATTAGTTATAAATTTAGTATGTTTTTCTTAAACTGAATGAAAACTTATTAATGCTTCGTTTGTTTTTTGGGTAAGGCTTCTGGTATTTGTAATCATTTTTAAACATTATATGGTATAGCGTTTTTGTGTTATTGAATATATGCGATGTGTTTAAGCTATTATCGGATAAATGGCAAGTTAACCATCGCGATAATATAGTGGTTTTTAACCAATACATGTGTTGCATGAATTGTACTGTCTGACGAATAATATTACAATAATATTAATTATTATTTAATTATTAATGACATTTGTGACACACAAACAGACCACATATTTTTAGTTTGTGTTTTAATGAAAGTATTAGCTGATTCATGGAAGTGTATTCAATATTGCGAATTTTTATTTTTATAGATTCAAATTTTAACCCATAGATATTTTTTAAATATTATCAAAGTTTGAAATATATTTGCAAAATGAATGAAGACTGAAAAGTATAGCTTCAATGACAAAGATGCCGCTGGTATCTGTCTATATTTCAGAGATGAGGTATTATGTACACTATTTACATTATTCGACTATTGTCCTCATCTTTTTCGCCATATTTATTACAACGTTCCGGCCGTTGTACGCTCCGGTCTTCTTCAGGTGGTTGGAATGTCGAAGTGATCCCTTTATTTCGCTCACTACACTATGAGCTCTGGTAAAATATGCAATGATAACAGCAAAAATTGCAATATGAGCACTGGTAAAAAAAAATTATGCTGAAGACACTAGGTTTATAATACCCAGAAATTCACACGCAGATGTTCTCAACGACACATAGCAGAGTGGATAAAGGCGTTAGTTAGTGACAGGACCCAAAGAGTGTGAGTTCAATACCCGATTAAGGCGGTGGAGAACTTGGAGAACTGATAAGTGACATGGCACGTGGAACTAGAACAGTCTACCCCAGTGAGCGAAATAAAGGGTTCAGTTAGACATTCCAACCACCTGAAGAAGGCCGGAGTGTACAACGGCCGAAACGTTGTAATAAATATGGCGATAAAGATGAGGACAATAGTCCGAATAATGTAAAGATGCCGCTATAATTTGCCAATTGGAGTTGCTGGGAAACTTAAAATTTTTAATTTAACTGTGACCTGAAATCAGAAAACAAATGTGTATTAACAATAACCCAACTTCAGTCAGGTCAGTGATATGTCAAGAATTCTACTGGTAAAGGATGGAAGGGCAAAAGGAGAAAAATAAATTTAGAATATGGTTTCTCAAATTTGTTCTTTTTTTTTTAATAAGCTACGTATTAAAATTATGAATAATTTGATATCATTTTTTAGTAAAAAAAAAATGAGTTATATTGCAATTAGATTCTTACTTGCAAAACAACAGCGTGGAATTTCTTTAGGCCATGCAAGTAGATCCATTATATTCATATTTTATTGAAGAAATAACAGGAAAATGAATCATACATAAATTTCTATCCGATGTTGGTCTGCCTAAAGTAATAATCCTGTATTTCTGATGACAGCAATATTTTTCTGGATGTTTTTTATTCTCTCTGCCTCTTTCTCTCTCTCTCTTTCTCTCCCCCCTCTCTCTCTCCATATATATATATATATATATATATATATATATATATATATATATATATATCTTACACACACACACACTCACACTTGTGTATTTTTTCTGATAATTGGCTACAAGTCATTTTTAAGTGCTCCTTAGAAATGCATTTATAAAAAAAAAGTACGAAGAAAATATGCAGATGAATAAACAATTTACACCGAGGATTCACTATGATAGATGCCATCAAAATGGAACGCATCTTTTTTTTCTAACTGTTGGGTACTCAGGGCTTCCATAAAAATGGTAAGAAACGACAGGGGTTAATACTGCAAACATAACAAGTAAATCAATTTACTTGTTCATTTTCAATAATGTTGAAACTATCATTAAAGCAGCCAATCGATTTTTAAGGATCCCCCTTCTCTTTCTCTCTATCTCTCTCACTATATATATATATATATATATATATATATATATATATATATATATATATATATATATATATATATATATATTAATAATAATAATAATAATGGACTCTCGCGTCGGTTTCGACGTATGAGGATCTGACAGCTTAGATGATTCAGTTATGAAATTTTGTGTGATAATCTTAAGTGGTATTTAAGACCCGCTAGTTATTTACAAAGGAGGCCACATATGGAGCAAGGGTGAGGATTGTGGGATGAGATCACTGTTAGATTGACTGACCTTTTAGATCTTGCTCTCGCTAATGCTCTATGGTAATATAGTCATTTTGGCAAAAAACAATTGATGCACCAAATAGAAAACTACTTAATATACTGACAGGTTCAACTCATTCCCAGCAACGCAAGTCATCTTTTCAACTTCGTATGATTTTTCTTTGTAAAGAGGCGCATCTTTGTCCTTATGATTTGCACATCGTAAGAAGGTTCTGGCATTATCGGTGTCTTAATACGATCCTTCATTGGACAGTATAAGCTGTCTGTAGACAGTCACAAATGAAGAGACTGGCGAAATAACAAGTATCACATCACTTGAACACTTTCAACTGCAAAAACAACAAAAGTGGGCAGCACATGTAACTTGAAAAGAAAATGATGATCTAATCAAGTTGTTAACTTTCCACGTTGTCAAAAACAAAAGATTAGGAATGAAGCGCTCCCCAAAACTAGAAAGACAGATAATGGTGGATTTGAAAACTTTAATTTCCTGCAAAAACATTTTTAAGCCTTCACGAACATTCAGAATGTAGAATGGATAAATTCTAAACACTTTATATATGTCGGTATATGGATCAGTTATAAGAAATTTAGTATAGGAAATAAGGTCATAGGATAACATAGGATATGTTGCATTCGGGGGTAATTTTGTTAGAAACCATAAGATGCTATAAAACCAAACATAAATCTGAATATTCACGTTAGGTTTTTAAATAGCCTCATCAAATATAGATGCCAGGCATAGCGTTCAACTCGTCCAGAAATGTTTAAACTATGATCTATTTACAACCGCTTCCCATATCAATTATTAAAATGGCTTCAAGCGAATAAATCCTTTATATCTTAAAGAAAATTACGCTTTAATAGATTCTATAGACTGTCAAAGAGATTTAAGAAATAACAAAAACCACATCAGTTGAACATTTTCAACTGCAAAAGCAACGAAACTGGGCAACACATGTAACTTGGAAAGAAAATGATAATATAATCAAGTTGTTAACTTTCCACATTATCAAAAAACAAGAGTGAAAGGAAACTCCATCAAGATTAGAAAGAATTATTATATTTAGTATTATGGCCCAAGGTTAGGACCAAGGAAGAATATCACGAATACAAGAGTAGAAATAACAAAGATATATTACACAGAAATAATAATACAAAATGTTTAAGGGTTAGTATGACTGGCCGTCTGGTTTGGAGTGAACTATTATTGGGTCAACTCGATTCCGTCTCGTCCCTCTCTCTTGAGAGGCGCGGTATTCATAGTGTCAGGAATAGTTCACTCTGTCGTTATAGGTAAGGTCCCATAACATTTAGTGAACTAATTTAATGCAAAACTAATTTCCTGAAAAACTAACCTACGCTTAGTAAATGGTTTGAATTTGCTTTCTAGTTTAGGCAGTTTTTAGTGGGCCTCTTATGACCTCATACTGATTTGGGGCACTCGGGCCACTTCAACTTCCCCCATTAAGGGGGTCCACTACAGACGACAGTTTTTGTGAAGTGTTTGATTAAGTCGAGAATTTTTTGGTTAATCAGACTCACTCAGCTGGGAAGATCGGTGCAACATCTTTCTAACTTCCTAGTTTAGACTTTACGGTGGAATTTAGAAATCGGAGAGCCGAGTTCGAATTCCAGTCGAATCCACTGCATTCACTTACGTGCTAATACCCTTGGGAAATGTATGAATCCTTTTCTTCTCCCTCCAGCTATGGTTAAATAGCGGCACAGACCGGATTCTATAGCCTTGGACGGCAAATTGTCTACCGCAGAAAGAAATGGCAACCTACTGCGGGAAAAAATCTGCTTCGTCAGTCATGAATCAAAAAATATATGATCGCCTAAGCGTGTATCCCGCATGGCACATGACTGACTGAATAGTAATTACTAATGTAGTGTGTTCGATAGTTACTAGTTTTTACTATATAGTGACCATAGTTAAGTCGTATATCAAAAGAGTCTCCGATTTAAATTGGTGGTAGGCACCAAAAATTAAATGTAATTTGAAAAATCCTGAAGAATTTACACTTTATATTTATAAATATAATTCCTGTTTTTAATATTTTCATTATTATATTAAGTATGTGAAATATTGTTGACAGTATTAATAACTGTCGATTTTATAAAGGCACGAAATAATACATGACACAAAGCCCCTCTTAAAGTGTTAGTAAATCTTGATCTACTCGGAAAGGATATACGAATAATCTGTATTTTGTACTGAGGACAAACTGCTTGATAAATATGGTGATAGCTGACGCAGATGTAATAACTGAATGGATTATTAGACAATGGAGTCGAAGAATACGAAAAGAGTGGGAAAATACTGACATTTAATTAAAAAATCCTAAATAAATAATGGAGAACAAAAGAGGTAACACACACCCTTGTGCAAATTAATGGAACCAACCGCTTCAGTTTCCTTTCTTTCACCATACGGTCAGTTTTAGACCCACTGGAGGGTGTAATCGATTTAGCTTTTAACAAAGTCATTCGTTTCTCCTGGCCTATAACTGTGGCATTCAGCATATCAAAATGACGTAGTCAAGGCCGAATTTCCCGTATATATATATATATATATATATATATATATATATATATAAATGATAAAATACAGTTTTAAGCTATGCTATATTCATGAGTTAAAATACTCAATATCAGGGAAAGAGCGTATGTAAATATAAAAGTGAACATTAAACTCAACACCCAGGGACATTAGTCTCTTTCGAGCAAAAACAACGCACGCATGCCTTTAGCATGAATCAAACTGTCGCTTGTGGGTGTTGATTTCAATGTCAATATATATATATATATATATATATATATATATATATATATATATATATATATATAAGTGGACATGGAAGTCAGCACTTAGAGGCGACAGTCTGTTTCATGCTAGTGCAATCGTCAGGCAATTAGAGTTGCCTGACGATTGCACTGGCATGAAACAGACTGTCGCCTCTAAGTGCTGACTTCCATGTCCACTTTTATAATTACACACGCTCTATCTCTGATATTGAGCACTTTATCCCATAAATATAGCACACGTTAAGACTATATTTCTTCATATATATATATATATATATATATATATGCGTGTGTGTGTGTGCTTGTGTGTTTGTGTGTGTTTGTGTGTTTGTGTGTGTGTGTGTGTGTGTCTGTGTTTGTCTACACCCTTGTGCAAATTAATTGAACCAACCGCTTCAGTTTCCTTTCTTTCACTATACGGTCAGTTTTAGACCCACTGGAGTGACAGGGCGCAATCAATTTCTATTTTATCCTCAGATTAGGTCATTTGCAGTGGTGTGCAGTAATATGAATCTGTATTCGAGATGTATGATGAAATTTCTTTGGAATTGAAAAATATTGCGTCATCCGTGATTTCATCAGATTTTCATCACGCCAAATCACTATTGTCTCGACTGTCCATTTGTTGTCCTACGGCCATTGTCTGCAATGGACGTTACTCCAAGGAAGCGCACGAAAATTGTAACTCTGCACGAACACAATGCTAAGCCTTACCAGTGAGTAAATCAAAGTACTATCGACTGGATAGATTTGTTAATTAATTATTACTTGCTCTGTTAAATACATTGAGCTCTCGGGACTTATATCCTACCTAGAATCATCCATACAGATTACCAATTAACTTTATCATTTTATTCTTTTATTATTTTCTCCTGATTTAAATCCAATCGAGAATCTGTGGTCAATCTACAAGGAAAGACTTCGTGGAATGGACATACGAAGTACTAACATGTGCACTGGGTCATATTTCATTGGAAACATATGAAAAAAAGTAAATAATAATGGAATTATTCGTTTTGTTTTAAATAACTTGCACAAGGGTGTAGGTGATCATGGGCCTCCACATCTTCCTCTATAATTAATTTGCACAAGGTTGTAAAATGTGAATTACGACGAAAGAAACGCTGTAAGGCTATGCAATGTCAACTCGCCGATATGACAGTGACATTGGGACAATTTCATCACAAAACGAATAAAAGGCGTGGGGCGACAAAGAGATGTGGTACTCTCTCTCTCTCTTTCTCTCTCTCTCTTTCTCTCTCTCTCTCTCTACATATATATATATATATATATATATATATATATATATATAGATAGATAGATAGATAGATAGATAGATATATAGGTAGATATACAAGCCAGTGAAACAGTGTTAATAAAATATTATTTCCAACGTTGTGTCTTCGATCAAGTGAATGTTTTAATACACTTCTCCCGCTTCTCTTTATTTCATTTCTTTTGTCCTTTCTTTTTATTTTCTTCCTTCTTTTTCATTTCTTCTTCCTTTTTTACTTTCTTTATCTTTTTTTCGTTTTTCTTCTGTTCTTCATTCTTCGTTCTATTTCATTCTTTTCTTCCTTTCTGCCTTTTTCTTTACACTTTGATCTGTTCTAGATTCAGCCTTTTTTTTCTTTTCCTTATCGTTTTCTTCTTTTCTTCTTGATATGTTTTTCTTTACGAGTTCATAACTTGCTTTTTTTCTTTTTCAGTTCCTTTTTCTTTTCACTCTTTCGTTTTCTGTTTTTTCCTTTTTTTTCTCCCTTCCTTTTTTTCCTATTTTTTCTTCTCTTTTTTTCCTTATTTCTTTTCATTATAATTTCCTTTTCTTTTTTCTTCCTGCTCTCTCTCTCTCTTTCTTTCTTTCATTCTTTCTTTCTTTCTTTTTTTTTGTTATAACATTTATTTAAAATCTCTTTCCACCTTTGCTTTCCGTCTCTTCTCATCGACTGTTCTTTCTTTTTCTTGTCTTTTTCTCATCCCTCAAATATAACCGTATCTTCTTTCCTTTGTACTTCTTTTCCTGTTAAGCGGTTTTCATTCCCATGTTTCCGTATTCCCTTCGAGATATTTTATTCGTTTTCTTAAATTAAAACGGAAACAAATATTTCTTTTCATATCCCCTTTGCGTTTCAATTAAGATTTTGACAGTAGAAAATATTTTGAAATGGCAAAAACAAAATACAAAAATGATTTTCATAAACCAAAAAAACACCGAGTTTAATGTATTTAAAAAAAATGTGTTTGTTATGTTGATTTTTTCAAACAGGGCCATTCCTTTTCTTTGCTCATCGATCGATATTAGTCATTTGTCGCTCGTGGTGCAGAAAGAAATAAAGGTATCAGACTCAGGTGTTGGGTAGGGGAAAAGATATTACCTTGATTTAGGGATTTTAGAAGATTATGTTTCACTTCGAGCAGAAGAAAAATCAGCGCAGATGACATTTTCATTTGCGTTAAAAAAATATTAATTTATTTTTCAGACATTTGATTTTAACTTACGCATTTGTTGAGATGTTTTGTTAAGTAGTCAGGGTTAGGGTTAGGGGATGAGATTTTATGTCGACCTTCTCTCTCTCTCTCTCTCTCTCTCTCTCTCTCTCTTTATCTCTTTATCTCTTTCTTAGAATGGATCAAGCTAAATTAAAATGGCAATTACTTAACGAATTTTGTCATTCGATAACTTTATACATTGTTTGCTTTTAAGATTATTCAGTTTGGCGTTTCATTTTTTAAAATCATTATTATGTTCCTTTTTCATCCTTCTTTTCGTGTTATTTATTTTGATCTTTCTGTCATTTACCGTGTTTTCCGGCTTACAAAGCGCTGCGGCTTGGAAGACGCACCCTAACATTGCAAAGAAATTTCTAAGAAAAAAAAAGGTAATTCTAATACGACAACACATTCTCCATGCGTCCCTCACGTACTGGCGCCACGTATTGTTTACATTAATAACTCGTCTGATTTTGTTTGTATGGCAATGACATACTAGTCAAGAACAGAAAGGCTCACCACCCCGCTGCTAGTAAACAGAGCATGTTTAAGCTTGTGGCTCGGCTCCAGGAAGGTTTATAATCTTGGAAATGCTTGTAACAGCTATGGATAAGCAACTTTCTTTTGCTATAACATTTATTTAAAATCTCTTTCCACCTTTTCTTTCCTTCTCTTCTATATATGAAGTGAATTTATTACATTTCTCAACATAAACTTATTTATAAGTTGTTTTAACTATATAAAAAAATAAACTTAATTTTTTACTAGATTCATTTTTTTTCAAATATTTCTTCAGGGACATAATAACAACAAAGAATTTTTATTCACTTATCAACTAAATGAGAAATTATTACTTCTCCCTCTCTTTCTCGCTCTCCCTTTCTCTCGCCCTATCCCTCCCTTTTCTCTTCTTCTCGCTATCTCTCCCTCCCCTTTCTCCCCCCGTATATCACTCTCTCCCTCCCTCTCTCTACTATTCATGACACTTAGATTCTAAACATTCAACATACAAACCCAGGTCCCTATCACTCAAGCCAATTAGCTTACTTGAGCCTGGGAGTTGCGTGACATACGTAGCACATGCGAACAGTAACATGCCATCATACTTTGAACAAAAATTATCCTAATGACATAATTTCTCCAAACTAGATAACCTTGTAACCATCATCCTCAAATTAACAGACATATTACGAGGACCATTACATTAGACATATTGAAGGCATTTGAAAAGCTATGACATCGGGGCTTGCTCCACAAGCTCGCCATTTAGTTTAAAAGTGACGATGAAGTCAAAAGTGTTGTGAGCGACATCAGTCCAAAGAATACGCAAGCTTGTGCACAGATGGGAAAAGTGTGTGACAGTGCTTGGAGACTACGTTGAAAAATGTTTTAAAAAGTTAGCTTCTATCTGTATTAGAAGTCCTTATACCGAAAAATTCACCTTATTTATTAAATGACCCTCGTATATTTTCATAAAATTCATAGTGTGTTATTACATTTTCTTTCTTTCTTTTTTTCTTTCTTTCGTTCTTTTTATCTTTTCTCTTCTCTTTTGGGCATTTTTTTATCTATTTCTTTTTTCTGTCTATTTCTCTAACTGTATCCTTAACCCTTTATAGCCCTGCGTTCTTGAACAATTTTAACCCTTCTACCTGAGCTCCTGAGTCAAAATTCAGTTACTTGCTTCGCTGTGTAGATTTATTTTCTCGCAGGTTTTGTTCCTGATTGCTTCCCTTTGAAGTTTGAAAATCTTCATGCTTCGTGTTATAAACGATCTTTTTTTTTTATCTAAAAAACATTCACAAAATACAGTGAAAAGGCGTTGGTATAACGTTCGATGATCTCATAATATTACTGCTTTTCTGATTGGCTCTTCAAAAGAACAAAAACCAATAGCAAAATACGACGCAAGTGTCTACCTGACGTTCAACCGGTGGCTGGGCATTGTCATTTTTCTCTAACTCCGGTAAAGCGGTGGTTAGGGCTCAAATGGTCAAAAATGAAAATACTGAAGATATATCCGTGAAAGAGAGAATATATTTTCAAAATAAAATTACTTATAATTTTTTATATAAATTGCCTATAAATTTCAAAATGTCTTCTCTGTTATTTTATTTTATTAATTTATTTAATTTGATACTCTTTATACTTTATTTTTACTTTTTTTATTTCTTCGTCTTTATGATTAGAGTATTTATTTATTTTTCCTCTTCTCTCTTTTACTTCTTTCATTGTTTTCATTTTCTCCTCCCTTTTAAGTCTATTGCTTTCTTTTTTTTTTCTCGGTGTCTTTTCGGCTTTTATTTTCCACTTTGTTTTTTTTTTCGTTAATTTCTTTTTATTTTATTTTTTCCATTATTTTTTTTCCTTTCATTTTTCCTTACTTTATTTTTTACTTTCTTTAATCGTTAACGTTCTTTTTTCTCTCTTTCTCATTCCTTTTTTTATTTTTCGACATTTTTTTATTTTTCGACATTTGTCTGTCTTTGCTCAGCTTCAGATTCATTTTCTTTTCCTCTTTCTTTCCTTTAAATTCTCAGCTTTCAATTTCTTTACATTTGTCTTTCATTCCTCCCTTCCTTCTCCTTTAACTTAGTTCTTCTTCTTCTTCTTCTTCTTCTTCTTCTTCTTCTTCTTCTTCTTCTTCTTCTTCTTCTTCTTCTTCTTCTTCTCTTTTTTCCTACGTTCCCGTTTCCTCCTTACTTTTCCTCACGTATTTTTCTCCTTCTTTTATGCTTTCTCTCTTCCTCACTTCCCTCTTCTTCAGTTCTCTTTCATTTTCCCATTTTTATTTCCTCCTTTTCTTTCTTTCTTTTCTCCTCTTACACTTCCATTTTCCTCCTCCTTCTCTTCTATTGTGTCGCCCCCCCTCTCTTACTTCTAACCTTTTCATTTTATTTACATCCATTTTGTCTTTCTCTTACCAATTCCACCCTCATCCAAAGTTCGCGACAACAGACAAATCAATGAAATGAATTTATTACATTTCTCAACATAAACTTATTTATAAGTTGTTTTAACTATAAAAAAAAATAAACTTAATTTTTTACTAGATTCATTTTTTTCAAATATTTCTTCAGGGACATAATAACAACAAAGAATTTTTATTCATTTATCAACTAAACGAGAAATTATTACTTCTCCCTCTCTTTCTCGCTCTCCCTTTCTCTCGCCCTATCCCTCCCTTTTCTCTTCTTCTCCCTATCTCTCCCTCCCCTCTCTCCCTCAGTGTATCACTTTCTCCCTCCCTCTCTCTACCATTCATGACACTCAGATTCTAAACAACACTGACATGAAACAAAAGCAAAATAGAATAAATATTTGGCATTTAATGGAAGCATTTTTTTTCTTTTATTATAAAGACATTTTCTCTCTTTTTTAGAATATACTTGACGCCTTTTCATTTTTTTCCTTTCTCTTGAAAACTTAGTAAATTCCTGTTTTTTTAGTTTTTTTATGTTTTTATTTTTTTGGTATTTTTTTCTCTTCCTCTGACTTGGAACAAATATTAGTTTTACGACCAAACAAAAATATCACCGAATAAATCCATCTTCATTCTGATGGAAAATTGCATTTCAAGACACTGTTTTTATCCTTATCTAAGTTTCTGCCTGTTAGTTTATTAGCAAAAATGTGTTTAAAAGTGCAGACAATTTACTAGCTGACCTACGTGATATTTGCTGGATCACCAATCTTTTCAATTCTACAGGATTTAAATTATTTCTGTTATTCCTTATCAGAAATTACTGATATAACACACACTCTATACGACCTTCTGACAGAAATAATAATTTCCACGATTCTCCTGAACTCTTAAAATATTGTAATATAAAATTAACATGTTGAAATATCTGTTCCTCGTATTTTCCAACTTTTTGACTTTCCAACAAATTTAGACTATAAGGAATTAAATCCCGTATTTTAATTGTAGATAGTATTTGATTAAGATTTTTTTGCTTATCCATGTCAAACGATTTTACAAGTATCGAGAAGTATATAATAAGAGTTTACTGGGTATATTTTACAGAAAAATCCATGCTTCTTTTGTAGACTGGTACAATGTGTAACCGGCATTTTACTCCATTTCATTCTTTTAATTATTTGCAAATATTTGCGTGTTTTTTAATCTTTTAAAAATTTGTAATGGTTTTTATCAATTCACCCCAAGCAAGGCGATAAAGCCACTAACATGCAATGGGTTACTAATGATATGAAAAAAAAAGACTATTAATGAGAGAGAACACTAATAGAACAAGAATTAAGAAGACAAAGGATAACAATTGTCATTGCATTTAAACTTTTGAAGATCAAAGTTGACCGGGAAGTAACTTCACAAGTACGGAAAAAGAAACTATTCGCATAGAACTTACATCTCGCCATTTCAACTGTAAAATGATGAAACCTTGCCTCCAATTTAGTAACGGCGAGGTACCAGAGAGAAAAGTTCACCTGAAAGTATTTATAGAAAAGACACAACGAAGCTACATTACGGCAATGGGAGAGTGCATGAAGCCGAGATGCCTGTTCAGGACCTCTCCACTTCCTCTTCCGCTCTCAACTGGCTTCATTTACTAAGCACCCATCTCTCTTTTTTATTCTCTCCTTCTTCTCGATCTTACTCTCTATACCGTTCATTTTTATTGTTTAGTTCTCACTCTCCGTTCGTACCTTTCTTCTTCTCCTCATCCTTCGCCTCGTTTTCCTTATCTCTCTGTCCTCCAGCATCATATACTCTAATTGTTTTATGGAAGTCAATGTGTATATACAATAACATTTTTTATTAACCAACCAATGTCGGCAAAAAAGTTCAGGATATACTTATATTTATCTCGGCAATATATCATTTCAGCTAATGGTATCTATCATTATTTCAAACGTTGATAATAACTTGGTTTGGGAGTGTCAGTTTTAATGGTACAAACCAGGTGCAACATAAACATTTATTTATATAAATAAATCCAAAAGATATAAAAACAGAAACGCATATTTGATTAACATATGAGGATAAGTCAAAAATTAACCACTCTTTCGCTAAAACATATCTTTAGCTTTGTCACACTGCCTTCTGCTCATTTGTTCTTATAGTCCGTACTATTGTGTTCTCATGATCGATGTTTGAGCTTGATCTCATCAGTTTTCTTGCTGCTGTTACAATGTAAACATGGCCGCTCCCCCAGCAGTGTGCACGAAGAATGAACAAAGAGCAGTGGTCCTATTTCTCTAGTCGGAAGGTTTCTCAGCGGAGCTGAAATTCATCGGAAGCTTTTAATCCAATACGGCGACAGTGCACTACCGCGTAGAAGTGTGTATGAGACGATCGAGAAGTTTAAAAGTGGCCGGACAAGCATGTCGCACGAAGAAGGAGCAAGACGCCTGTCAGCCTCCGCCACTGACGAGAAGATTCAGCAAGCTCGAGAGATGGTAATTGTGAACCGGCGAGTTATCATCGATGCGTTAGCACGTTCTCCGATGAATTTCAACGCCTAATACACCTTCCGACCAGAGAAATCGAATCACTGATCTTTTTCTATTCTCGGTGCACACTGCTGGCGGAACGGCCATGTTTACACTGTAACAGCAGTAAGAAAACTGGCGCGATCAAGCTCAAACTTCGATCACGTGACCACAATAGTATCAGATAAAAGCACGCATGAGCAGAAGGCAGTTTGACAAAACTAAATATACGTTATGGCGAAAGTGCGAATAATTTATTACTTACCATCGTAATATACTCTATACATTATCTGTGATTCCTTCGTTTTCACTCACACTTGTCACCTGATTATTCTTTTCTTTTCGATCTTCTTCTGCTTACTCTTTTTTCACATTTTAACTGAACTTTCATATTACTATCATTACATTTAGAATGTTATCTAAATCTCAGTCATCCTGGGTAAGACGTTAAACTACATCCGCGTCCTGGGTAAGACGATAGACTACATCCAGCAGCAAGGCCTCTGATCAGGAGGTTAGAACCACCTCTTAATTGCTGGTGTTCCCAGGTCCAACCTGACCCGGAGTGGTAGCACCTGTTAGGGTCCCAGCTATGAGCAAATAGTTAACTATTACCAGCAATACTTTTTTGAAAAAAATTATTAGCAGCAATACAATTTTGAAGGAAAACTATTACCAGAAACAGATTTTTGACAAA
>OZ038482.1:14946433-14951433 GCA_964036315.1 Acanthosepion esculentum | reverse complement strand
TTATAACTATTTTCCGTCCGATTTTTTGTTTTGATTTTTATAGTTTAATTTTTTGTTCATAATAGTTTGATAATTTGTTCATTATTTACTTTATTGATTTTTTTTCGCCTATTCTAACAGGTGTGGTTTGGCAATTTGTTTGGATTAATTTATTTTGCTTATTTTATTGTCATTTTGTTTGTTTATATATTTATTTATTTTTCTATTGTAAGTTACGTAGTAAAAATTTGTTTTCATGTCTGCATTTTGAGATTAGCTCGGATCTTTTATTTAATAATTTATTTTGGTCTGGGAAGGTAATGATATATATATATATATATATATATATATATATATATATATATATATATATATATATATATTGTTAAATATAACAAACAACGAATATCTATTATGTTTGATCATGAGCCGTATAGTGATTTTATTTTCGGGAGAAGATAAAGACAAAAACTGTTCAACATTTTATTATGCTATTCATCGATGTAAGATTTTGGCTCACATGAGCCATTATCAGACTAGTTATATGAACATTACAACACAGGTGGTCACCATTTAAGATGACATCCTGTTATGTTTACATACAAGTTTGCTATACGATGATAACTCTCGCGGAAAAGCAGACACAAGTCATAAATTCGTAATGAGGTTCTATGACGTCGTACATTATATGTACGACGTCATAGAACCACATGTACGACATCATAGAACCATTATATGTTGTTACTACAAGAGAGAAAGAAATGTTGTCAACAGAACCACGTGTTTAAATGCATTGTAATATGTTGTGACTGATTTTAAATGTTATTTTGTTGAGTATGGGTTGCTTTGTTTTAGCAAACTTATATGTTGTAATGTCCATATAACTACTCTGAACATGGCTCATGTGAGCCGAAAGCTTATATCGAGGAACACCTTATTAAAAAAATATCCAAATATTGGACAGGTTTTTGTCTTTATTTTCTCCCTAAACTAAACCCACTATACGAAGTTTAGAACGGCACATGATCAAACATAAATCATATATGTTAGAATAATGATCTGGTGTCCCAATACAGTAAACATATATATATATATATATATATATATATATATATATATATATATATATATAAGTAAATATTTAGTCAACACTTAGAGGCGACAGGCTGTTTCATGCTAGACGCAATCGTGGCCTGACGATTGCGTCTAGCCATATATATATATATAAGCAATTCATTGAGTCTGAAAGAAACTTCAACAGAATGCAGAAAGCACTGGACAGCCGTTTCGTCCTATATTTGGGACTCATTAGCAGTGCGCATCCACTACCGAGAATTGAAACCCAGACAGTTAGGTTATCAAGCAATCGCCATACCAACTGTTCCAACGGTGCTCGGTGACGAAGAGCTAGCAATTCAGACTCAATATAGCGCCGCTCGCTCACATAATCCGTGGTGGAACTCAACTGAAGTTCTCTGTAACCATAGGACTGTGCCCCCGGGAGCCACGACTACTATCACCAAGCCGCTTAAACTGAAGCATTAGAAGCCGGATCAAGCAATGATATACATATGATAGAAATTGTAAGGAGGATTTGATAATTATAAGTAAGTAATTCATTGAGTCTGCAAGAAACTTCAACAGAATGCAGAAAGCACTATATTAAGTCTGATATGCTACCTCTTCGTCACCGAGGCCCATTTGAACAGTTGGTATGGCGTTAGCTTGATAACTCAACTGTCAGGGTTTCAGACTCAATGAATAACTTAATTATAATTATCAAATCCTCCTAACAATTTCTATCATGTGTATATATATATATACTCTGCGTCGTTTCTGAGATGCTATCGTATTTTCCAATGTATATAACTAGTCGCTGTTGGAGTACACTCCATATATATATATATATATATATATATATATATATATATATATATATATATATATCCCACCCTGTATATATTGATCTACTTTCAGCTGTATAAATGATTTACATGATGTCTGTTGTAACAGTTTTTTCATGTTTACAAAATAATCCCCGGAGGGACACTAAGCCAGTTGAACGAAGAAACAATAAGTCCTTTCTTCAATTCACTTGTGTCCTTGTACTAAATTCACTATTTGGTAAATATAAGTAAATAAATACTCGTCTTATAGAATGACACTAATGAGTTCTTAAGCGCGGCCCCCCTCCTGCAGAAAAGCGACAACAGATGTAAGAGAAGTGCAGCATATGTTGCAAGGTGGGTTTTAATTTTCTTGGTGAATAAATATTTGCCAGATATTTTAAGTATCTCTCTATATTTCTGACATGAGGTATTATGTACACTATTTACATTACTCGGACTATTGTCCTCATCTTTGTCGCCATATTTATTACAACGTTTCGGCCGTTGTACGCTCCGGCCGTCTTCAGGTGGTTGGAATGTCGAACTGAACCCTTTATTTAGCTCACTGGGGTAGACTGTTCTAGTTTCAAGTGCCATGTTTTTAATCGATGTCAGTTGTCAGTTATCTCCTGTTAATTTCCCTCTGAAATTTCTCCACTGCCTTCACCGGGTATTGAACTCACTCTCTTTGGGTTCTCTCACTGGATCTAACAGGAGATAACTGATAACTGACGTCCATTAAACATGGCACGTGGAACTAGAGAACTGTCTACCCCAGTGAGCGAAATAAAGGGTTCAGTTCGACATTCCAACGACCTGAAGAAGGCCGGAGCGTACAACGGCCGAAACGTTGTAATAAATATGGCGACAAGGATGAGTACAAAAGTCCGATTAATGTAAAAAATAAAAATATTTTTAGGTTGTATTTTTTATTTTTTTTGCAGACCTTGATCCTCGCCAGTCTCAGATCAGTTGCTCAGTCGATTAAAAATTCTCAATTGCTTTTTCTCAGGTGTTGACCACTGAAAGTGTTATTTACCAGTTTAACATGAATGCAATCAGAGGTATGTGTTTGATGCCAAATCCTTTTAGCATTTTTCTCAGAATTTATTATTCATATAAATCCATAGTTTCAGTCTTCTGCCATCGAATTAATTTTTTTTAAAACTAAATTGCGTAATTCATCATTATTCTATTATAAAACAAGGGTCCTTGTTTTGATTCGCTGATTTTTCGATATCCTTTTGAAAACGCACAGAATACGAAGAGTTTTGTATTTTCTGAATATGATATTCTCGCGACAAAACTGCAGATTTTCAAACTGAAAACGAAAGGAGTAATGCAGCAAATACACCGGTCAACATGCATGGCAAGAAAGAAATTTACCTTCTGTTTCGATCTGTCATTCAAATGAGGCAATTTTTCACTATAATATGCAGCACTAACACTTGGAATTCCAACATTATGTTACCATGTTTCAAAATATTTTTGTGTACTTTTGGTAAATATATCTCTTAAAATGAGATGTCAGTATTATTTTCACTTTGGCATCATTAAGACTACAACGACAATTTATCCATCGCATCCTGTATATTTTTAAGTAATTCACCCCCAAGCAAGGCGGGAGATGCAAGGGGTTACAGAGGATTGAGAACAAGAGTAAAGAGGCGTGTTTGAGGAAAGGATACAGAGAAGAACGGGTGCCAAATGTCGATTGGCATTATACTTGAATATTTGGGGATTATAGTCATCGGAGAAGCAAGTAAGAGGAAGGGAGTTCCACAGATGGGAAGTGCTAGAGAAGAAGCTGTTTGAGTAGAATAGACTGTTACATGTAATCGTTTTGACAGTGAAAGGGTGGGACCGGATGCCAGCTTGGTAGCTCGCTTAAATTCAAGCAGTCTGGAAACCAGCAAATGAAGCTCGTCGGAACTGTTGCCGTGTAAATACTTGTAGAAGAGACAGAGGGAAGGAACAGCACGTCCGTGGGAAAGCGATTGTAGACTATTTCAAAATACAAGTCAACAGTGTTTGGACGAAAAGCGTCATATGTAGGAAAAGAAAGTTAAGCCTCTCTATAACGGGTTCGTAAGTGTGAATATGACCACCACGCACTTTCGTCGTGAAGCGGCATGCAGAAAGCACAATATAGACAATATCTCCCCAATATATGTACGTCTCGATGTCCTCGACTAAATTCAGAGACGAATATGAAAAGTGATAGTTCCTGAGCTGGCATCTAGTCTACAATCGCTTTCCCAGGGACGTGCGCTGCCTTCCCCCTGTTTCTTCTACAAGTATTTTCACGGCAACTGTTCCGAGGAGCTGCTTAATCTTAGTTTATATGAACTGAATATATATATATATATATATATATATATATATATATATATATATATATATATATATATATATATATATATATATATATCAGAGGCTAAATCACTAATATTCCATGGTTATAATTTATTACATTGGAATCGTAATCACGTGATTACGATTCCAATGTAATAATGGAAAGTTAGTGTTTAAGCCTTTTATATTATATTCTTACACTGTCCTGGACATTGAGTTCTACCTGGATTCTATCCTCTTGGAAATTTGTATATATATATATATATATATATATATATATATATATATATATATATATATATATATATATATATATATATATATATATATGTGTGTGTGTGTGTGTATATATATATATATATATATATATATATATATATATATATATATATATATATATATTCTTAGAATATACAGTTCGTCACTTGTTGACGATGTTCTCTCTGTCTGGTAGGAATATATCGATTTTTGGATGAACTCTTTTGCCTTCTCAAACCCCGGAAGAAGACTTTTCTTGATGACTGATTCTTCTGTCATGTTTTTCACAATCTTCTATCTAAGGAATGCTGTTGCTTGTAAGCTTCTAAATTCAAAATATTCCGCTGGCTAGCTGGAAATTAAAAAAAAGCACAAAAATACAATGTACAAAAATTCTCTTGTTATAATTTGTCATTGGGGATTTTTCTACAGGAGGTTAAAAGAAAAGACAAATTTAATTTTCACACAACGAAATATATAAACAATCATTACGCTCAAAAGGAGGCAGGGCCAACACCA
>OZ038482.1:14931433-14941433 GCA_964036315.1 Acanthosepion esculentum | reverse complement strand
ATGAGACTGTTGACATAACTGGAATAGCACAGCTCACCATTTTCATCAGGGCTTGTGACAATGAATTTCAAATTTATGAAGAACTAATTGAACTGGTTTCAATGCATGATACTACAACAAGCCAAAACATTTTTGAGAAAGTTGAACAGCTTCTCCATGAGTATGGCCTTGATTTGAGTAAACTTCTGTGTTTATCTACTGATGGTGTTGCCAATATGGTTGGGAGAAATAATGGTGTTGCTGCCAAGTTAGGTACGAAAATAGAAAACATATCCAGATTCAACATTCAAGCATTTTCACTGTACAATTCATTAACGGAACTTATGTTCCAAGATTTTAAAATTTGATCATGTGTTGAGTTTTGTCACAAAAATGTTGAACTATATCAGAGTTCATGCTCTGCATCACTGTCAGTTTAGCCAGTTATTGGAAGACGTGAATAATCAGTTCACAAATTTCCCATTCTACACAAAAGTTTGGTGGCTTTCATGTCACAAGGTGCTGAAATTTTTTTTTTATTGTGATACGAAATTGTTAAGTTTTTGGAGATGAAGGGTCAAAGCACAGATAAACTGAAAGATGAAAGCTGGCTCCAAGATCTAGCTTTATCAGTGGATATTACTGCCCAATTAAGTGACCTTAATTTAAAATTACAAGGTAAAAATAAGCTCATTATATTTCATCGAATAATTAGCTTTATTGAAGTCCCAGTTTCACATGAAAACTTGATTCATTTTCCTTTATACAAGAATAAAAAAAAACTGCCAATACTGAGGCTTTATTCATATTTACTAAGTATGACAATTACCTGGAATTGCTGTCAAGGGAATTTCAGCGAAGATTTTGTGATTTTCCATCTTGTGAAAATCAGTTTGCATTATTCTCAGCACCATTCAATTTTGATGTTGCTCAGGCAGAGGAAAGTCTACAGATGGAATTACTGGAAATGCAGACTGACTTAACACTCAAGGGAAAGTACCTAGCAGTTGGGGTACCCGGAATTTTTTTCATACCTTCCTCAGACATTTAAGAACTTCAGAAAGTTTGCCACGAAGATTATGGCGATGTTTGATTCCACATATGTCTGTGAGCAGTTATTTTTGTTTATGAAGGCCACAAAAACGTCTGACAGAACCTGATTACCAGATGAACGTTTGTCATCTTTGATCAAAGTGGGATCCACACAGACATTCCAACCTGATATATAGAGAATAGTTTGTCTAAAGCGATGTCAGTTATCGGGGCAATATAAAAATGATTAACTTGTACTACCTTGTATTGTAAGTATTTTGTATTTAAAGTTTAGTTACCACTAGCTGTGATTAATGTAAGACTGTAAGCAGGTGTGGCCCTCGAGGCTGCAGATATGCCCTGAGTTTGACATGCCAGGTGGAACTTAAGTTATGCTATCTGTTGTTTAAGTGGTCAATATCAGGGATAGTAGTATAGCTGGACATTCGAACACAAGGGCAGCAAGTATTGCAGATGCTGGTGTTTATTCAAACCCGTGGTTTATACTGCAACTATGTGGAGCAAACCTTAGTTCCAGTTTCTGTCAGACATGCCAGAATAACACAAATAGTGAAATATTTGATAAAACTGAACGTATTAACAGCGCTCAATACAAAGTCAGAACACCAGACTTGCAGAGCAGTTTAATATTTAAAAAGATGAAAGCTGACCAGAGCACACTCTCGCGGTTTCGACCTCTACGGTTTCCTCGGGTGGTTTGGTCAGAAAATCAACTACACATAGCTCGACTACTTAGAGGTCGAAACCGTGGTAGTGTGCTCTGGTCAGCTGTTATCCTTTTTAAATATATACATACATATATATATATATTTTATATATATATATATATATATATATATATATATATATATATATATATATATATATGTGTGTGTGTGTGTGTGTGTGTGTGTTTATATATGTTTTTAAATATATATATATATGTATGCATCTGTGTATATATATATATATATATATATATATATATATATATATATATATATATATATATATATATTTCTGTGTATCATATATATATATATATATATATATATATATATATATATATGTATTATGAAATGGATAAAGTCCGACAATTATTTTAAGACATTTTTATGTTATACATTCTTTTTATAGATACAAATATTTAAGTAAATGCTCTGTTTATAATAAACAGTATTAAACAACATTTACCGGCCTGAATGTCAGAGAAAATATTTGCCCTCCCACACGAATCGAATCTGTATCCTATACGGAACCTTCATATTCTACATTCAACACCATCACTTGATAAGACACCAGAAGTGTTGAAACAACATGGCTATTTTTGTAGTCATTTTATAACATATTTTCATAGAAAGTATATGCACATAGAAATATTTATGTTATAATTTTCGAATAAATAATTATAATATATATAATATGATGCACACACAGACATGAGGGAGGCAGTAAAAGAGAAGTGAGGGAGGCAGTAAAAGAGAAAAGCAATTCACCCCAAGCAAGGTGGGAGTGCCACTAGCACGCAAGGGGGTTAGAGAGGATTGGGAACAAGAGTAACGAGGTGTGTTTGAGGAAAGGATTCAGAGAAGAACGGAGAACAAGCTCACGGTATTAGATATCGATTGATATTACACTTAAATATTTGAAGATTATAGTCATCAGGGAAGCAAGTAAGGGGAAGGGAGTTCCTCATATGGGAAGTGTGAGAGAAGAAGATATTTAACCGTTTTGACAGTGAAAGGGTGAGACCGAGATACCAGTCTGGTAGCTCACTTAAATCCATGCAGTCTGAGAACCAGCGAAAGTAGCTCGGCGGAACAGTTGCCGTGAGAATACTTGTAGAAGAGACAGAGGGAAGTGGGAAAGCGATTGTAGGCTAGATGCCGCTTCAGGACCTATCATATTGAATATTCGTATCTGGATTTTGTCAAGGACCTCGAGACGGGCAACGGGAGCAATAGACCATATGTAACAGCAATATTCCATGCAAGGACAAATGGTAGATTTATAGATTTGAAGAATGGACTCAGGTGAGAAAAGTTTTTGGGCGCGACACAAAGAACCAACTTTCCTTGTGGTAGATGAAGCTATTGATTCAATGTATTTGTTCCACCTCATGTCATTGGACAGCGTGAGACCAAACAGGCCTAACGAGTCGCTCTCGAGGAGTGGGGAATCAGCAATTATATATATATATATATATATATATATATATATATATATATATATATATATATATATATATATATATATATATCCAGGTAAGATAAAAACGAATAGAGTACAAATCTAACGTTCGTAACATTTAATTTAAAAATGACTCAATACAAAGTAGAGCAATATTCTTTATTTTAGGATATTACAAGGAAATGTTTTCGCTAGCAATATATATATATATATATATATATATATATATATATATATGTGTGTGTGTGTGTGTGTGTGTGTGTGTGTGTGTGCGTGTGCGCGCACACGTGTGTGTGTATATAATGTGTATATTTTTCGGTGTAATATATATATATGTGTGTGTGTCTGTGTTTGTGTGTATATATAATGTGTATGTTTTCGGTGTAATATATATATATATATATATATATATATATATATATATATATATATATATATATATATATATATATATGTCCGAGTGTGTGTATATATACATATATAATGCCTGAAAACCATATCACGGATTGACCCAGGCCTTGTATGTGAAGTCTGGTAGTCGACGGGTGCTAGCGCGAAGTTTCAAGTCATCGTGACCGAGGGGTTGAGCGTGCTGGCCTGGTTCTGACTGTTGATGGCGTTAGATAACACACTCTCTCCCAGAAACTCTGCCTAAGTCCCGCTCAGTATAAACCACAGATGGGCTCCTATGAGAATTGAACACATAATTTGCCTCAGCATGCATCTGCAACGGGGACTAGCTAGTAGACGGGCGTCCTCGGAAACTGGTGGCCAGCTATCCATATATACATATATATATATATATATATATATATATATGTGTGTGTGTGTGTGTGTGTGTGTGTGTGTGTGTGTGTAAATAAACTCAATCGTTTAATCTTCTCTGTCGAGCGGTGTATCTGGGAAACTTGATAGCAGAAGATAAGACCTTTAAACTTTTATCTATCTATCTATCTATCTATCTATCTATCTGTGTCAGTCTGTCCCTTTCTCTGTCTCTTTCCCTATATGTATGTACATATATATGTGTGTGTGTGTGTGTGTGTGTGTGTGTGTGTGTCTGTTTGTTTGTGTATGTGTGTGTGTGTGTGTGTGTGTGTGTGTGATATAGAGATAGAGAGAGAGAGAGAGAGCAAGTAATAATTCCTTTAAAGTGGGCATTTTGGGTGAAGATGACAATTGTTCATTTCCACTGGCTTTTGCCACATATATCAAGGCATGCACCTGTTCCTATTGTCTTAGCGCAACGAGGAAGTGTTGTATGAAATGAAGGAGAAAATGCTTCGTCCTTATAAGTCAATGAGTAAAATATATGATTGTACACCCTTGTGCAAAAGTAATTGAAACAACCGCTTTAGTTTCCTTTATTTCACCATACGGTCAGTTTTAGACCCATGGAGTGACCTGGGGTAATCGATTTCTATTTTTCCCATTTGCTGTGGTGTGCAGTAATATGAATCTATTTTCAGAGTGTATGATGAAATTTATTTGGCCTTAAAAGATTTTTTTCACACCCAGACACTACTGTCTCGATTGTCGATTAGTTGTCCTCTGGCCATTGTCTGCGATAGACATTACTCCAAAGAAGCATACGAAAATTGTAACGCTGCATGAACACACTGGCAGGCCTTACCAGTGAGCAAATCAAAGAACTATAGACTGGTCTGGAAACTCTCCTGATTTAAATCCAATCGAGAACGTGTGCTTAATCTGCACGGAATGACTTCATGGAATGGACATGCGAAGTCCTAATATATGCACTGGGTCATTTTTCATTAGAAAAATATGAAAAAAATGTAAATAATAACGGAATTATTCATTTTTTTTCCAGTTAATTTGCACAAGGGTGTATAACAAAGTGATAATAGTTTAAAAAAAACTAATATTAGATAACTAGCAATGTTCCCATGAAAATAATGCAGTTATTCGCATATGGATTTGTTGTTTCAGTTAATGTTAGAATATAAAATGTATTACTATTATTATTTTGCAAGCAATAACTATATACTGATATCCGAAGGATTTATTTTAGTACTGGGGTTATTTCCTTTATTTGATATATAATTTTTTCCTCAGATTAGGTCATTTGCATTGATGTGCAGTAATATGAATCTGATTTCGGGGTGTATGATGAAATGTGTTTGGACTTGAAGAATATTGCGTCATCCATTATTGCATAAGATTTTCATCACGCCAAACACTATAACCTCGGCTGTCGATTAGTTGTCCTACGGCCTTTGTCTACGATAGACGTTACTCCAAGGAAACATACAAAAATTTATAACTCTGCACGAACACACTGGCAAGCCTTACCAGTCAGCAAATCAAAGTACTATAGACTTGTTTGGAAAATCTTCTGATTGGAATCCAGTCGAAAATCTCTGGTCAATGGAACAACTTCCTGGAATTAACATACTAACATATGTGCACTGAGTCATTTTTTATTGGAAAATTTGAAAAAAATTAAATAATAACGGAATTATTCATTTTGTTTCAGTTAATTTGCACAATGGTGTAATGTACTAAACTTATCTCCAATAGACAGTATAGGTCTAGGTAGATTGTGTTGCGCCAGTCAGTCAAGTGAAGTGTTCTTGCCTTTAAAATCGCTATTTAATGTCCTTGTGTTATCTGTGCTCGAACACTATACACTGATGCCAACTGAAAATACAGAAAATTTTCTGCATTTGCTTGCAATATGAATTCAAACCATTGTACCAACTCCCCTTCTTGTTATCTAATTCATGGTTGCTGACTATTTCCCTAACAGACCTAACCTCTCGCCATCAGGTTTCAACAATACACCTCTACATTCATCAACAAGGATGACAGTTAAGAATTTAGATTTCATGTATTTTTCCGACAAATTTACTTACAGGATGAAGTTTCTTAACTTTCTAGTATTTTGTCGGTTTTATGAAATTTCTCAGTTGGAAGAATTTTCTTTGCCAGCATTTCCTTCTCTCCAATGTCACTATCCAATGTTCACTATCGAATATTCCGTATTCAATGTCTCTATCCAATATTCCCCATTCAATGTCTCTATCCAATATTCCCTATCCAATATCTCTATCCAATATTCCGTATTCAATGTCTCTATCCAATGTCTCTATCCAATGTCTCTATCCAATGTTCCCTATCCAATGTCTCTATCTAATGTTCCCCATTCAATGTCTCTATGCAATGTCTCTATCCAATGTCTCTATCCAATGTTCCCTATCCAATGTCTCTATCCAATGTTCCCCATTCAATGTCTCTATCCAATGTCTCTATCCAATGTCTCTATCCAATGTTCCCTATCCAATGTCTCTATCTAATGTTCCCCATTCAATGTCTCTATCCAATGTCTCTATCCAATGTCTCTATCCAATGTTCCCTATCCAATGTCTCTATCTAATGTTCCCCATTCAATGTCTCTATCCAATGTCTCTATCCAATGTTCCCCATTCAATGTCTCTATCCAATGTTCCCCATTCAATGTCTCTATCCAATGTCTCTATCCAATGTTCCCCATTCAATGTCTCTATCCAATGTTCCCCATTCAATGTCTCTATCCAATGTCTCTATCCAATGTTCCCCATTCAATGTCTCTATCCAATGTCTCTATCCAATGTCTCTATCCAATGTTCCCTATCCAATGTCTCTATCCAATATTCCCTATCCAATATCTCTATCCAATATTCCGTATTCAATGTCTCTATCCAATGTTCCCTATCCAATATCTCTATTAAATATTCTTTATTCAATGTCCCTATCCAATGTCTTTTATCCAATATTTCTTCAATAGACTGTGCGCCTGTATAACCCAAGGAAAAACAACCCCAACTCAATCCACTTCTACCATCATGTTTAGCTATCTGGATGGTATTTAGTGTGGTATATGAAGTTATACAACCCACAAAATATTTCTTCAATTGTATTTTGGACTGTGTCTACGAAGGTATTCAATTTCAGTCGCCCCAGACCCCAAATATTTTGTCCTAAGATGAATATGTCTTAGCAAGCGGTTGAGTTCATTTGTAGACAAGACTTCCCATTTCTGGTGTTCTAAAATACCTTTCTAGTAGCCTGAGAATGCTGTTCTAACCAATGAAGTGTTTCAATAATTTTATCCCTTATCTGCTGATTGACTGCGGGTCCTTCTGAACATCTCCTGGGTTTGAGAATGATGTGCGCATTATTTTACGACGAATTGATATCAAGGCTTGTGCTCTTTCTTACTTTACGAGGACGTTTTTTTGTTTTGTTTTTGTTGGTGTTTTTTTTTCAAATTAGGCCATGTTCTTTCTTTATTTTTCTCTTTCTCAGGGGATGACTTAAATTGTACAAACGGGATATTGAGCTTCTTGGTGATGTTTCGATATCTCATTACATGTCTATGATGGTCAATTATCACCTCACGAAATTCCTGAGAGAGCTCTTTTGCCTTTGCACATGCCAGCCAGAGATTCAATTACCATTCAAAGTACAAGTTGCCATTTATGTTGTGTGGCGAGCTCTGATTGGTCAATAGAATTTTTTAAAGTAATAATATGAATTTTTATTATATTTCAGTTATATTTTCAGTATATGTTCAAAACCTGTCACTAAGTTTATGTATAGGCAAACGTGTCTTTATTGCGCCAGATATATAGTAAAGGGTGTTCCCATTACTTGGACTGATTTTAAATGTGAATTAAGTTTAACCGTCTAATGATTTTTTCTTTTTCTTTCAAATTTAATAACTTAAGTCTTTGGCAATTTCAACCATCAAGATTAATAATCAAACAACGTGTGAAAGTTAACGAAGCCTATTACGAAAATGGACGTTCAAACAGAAATGCATTTCGCGCACTTCACGATAATTTTGGTCAACATAATCGACCAGCTGAGAATGCAATTGGAAAAATTGTCCGTAAATTCAAACTGACAGATGTGAAAACACCATTACGTGCTCGTTTACGCCGTTCAGCTGAAAACATTGCTGCAGTACACGAGAATATGACCGAAAATCCAAACGCCTCTATTCGTCATCGCGAACAGGAATTGAACCTCTCCACCACAACGTTACATCGTTTCCAATTCCACTCTCGGTTGGTCGATTATGTTGACCAAAAAAATCGCTAATGGCGCAAAATGCATTTCTGTTTGAACGTCCATTTTCGTAATAGGCTTCGATGACTTTAACACGTTGTTTGATTGTTAATCTTTCCATGGTTGAAATTCCCAAAGACTTAAGTTGTTAAATCTGAAAGAAAAAGATCATTAGACGCTTAAACTTAATTCACATTTAAAATCGGTCCAAGTTATTGGAACAGCCTTTATATCGTAAGCATTTAATATATTCAGCTCAATTTCGGTTTTATTATTAATAATAGAAATTATTTTCTTCTCAGTCCTCTGCACCCAGTACATTTGTTTGTCACTCTACAGAGTACGATGAGTAAATTGTCGCGTTGTTTTTTTTTATTTTGTTGACTGCACAGTTAGTAGGGTCAGTTGGGCACCGTCTGTGAGAAAAAGAGCACCATGATGCAAATCATTCCACCAGACATTTGGAAACAGCATGCTGTATTGCTTGACTCGCTGAAAGCTCCAATACGATCATTTCAAGGTGTTTGGTTATCAATCTGAAGACATTGCAGAGGATTTGGAAAGAGATGGATTAGTCTAATGGTGATTACTAAGGTATGGCAGCATCAAAAACTTACTCTTATTGTTCTGAATTAGTCTAATGGGGATTACGAAGGTGTTTAGAGTCGTCAATGGTGACGGCGATGTTATGCCACGATTCATCTTCCCGCAAGGCCTGACTCAACATGGAGGACTACATCAAGTGTCTTGAGGAAGTAGTGCTGCTCTGGGTCAAGAGAGTGGACCATGTAAAATCCTATGTCTGGCAACAGGACTCTGAACCATGGCACTAAAATGGAGAACCCAGTCATGGCTGTCAGACAATTTCTACGACCACATCACCCCTTACATCTGGCCACCTAACTCCACAGACTGCAACCCCCTTGATTATTAAAACTCCTTGTAGCACCAAAGATGAACTGAAGGCAAGGATTATGTCAGCATTCACCAAATTAAACAAGCAGACCGCCCAGAAGATGAAGTGAATTCCGGTGTCGTCTGTTTGCTGTGGTATAAGCCAATGGTGATTTTATTGAATAAATTTACACGTTAGTATTTCAAAATATTTTTGTGTAATTTTGGTAAATATATATGTTAACAATATCAGTGTTATTTTCATTTCTGTCTCATTTAGACGACAATCTATCAATCGCAGCCTGTATATATAAGCGTCAGGAGAAGGCATGGGAGAGTATTTTCTGAAAGAATAAGACCTATTCTACGAAATATATTTTTAGTGTAAATTTTGTTTATCTTCTTCTTTTTGAAATGTCTGACAGAATATTTTCCTAATAGCTACAATATGTTGCACTTTTTGGTCAAACGTACATGTTTGGTCAGCCCCAGGCCAACAGGGTACTCAGACACTAGAGAACAATTAATGGTCATCACAATCAACAACAAAATTCTTCTTGACAGCTGAACTAATTATTTTAACTGGAGAGAAGGGAAAAACAAAATAAATAATCAACATTCCAAGAATCTTGTCAGATTTAAAAGGCAGAACGTCACTTTAATTTAGTTACTACCAACTGAACAGCAGAAGAAAAAGTATTAATAAAACTTATAAGTAACTTCTGTCTTCGCATATACGCGATTCATCCCATCATTGTGCATAATTCTAGAACTAGTTCACCAATTCCATGCAGAATTTAAAAATAAAAAGCTGATTTTAAAATTCTGAAAA
>OZ038482.1:14798933-14926433 GCA_964036315.1 Acanthosepion esculentum | reverse complement strand
ATTTATTAATTCTTCAGAGGAGAAATGACAAAAATATTCAATGACCTGCACCCAAATGAATTGCTTTGTATAAAGAATGCGGGTTTAATTGATTACAGATACACATAGCCGGAGAAGGTTAAACGATGGCTAAAGGCCAAGTACCAAAAATCGGAAAGCTTATTTTTTCAGTTACTAATGTCAAGAATGAAATAATCCAGAAGAAAAGTTCATTGTCAGAATCTAAAGGTGCTTTTCTCAAAAGAAACACTTAAATATTCCTAAAATCTGTGAGAACATGAGATTTAACGATACTATTAAATTGGCAATAAGCTGTCATTGTTTAAATATGGAAACAGCAAGGTATAACCATAAGTTCTCTTCTAATAGTTTCTTTTCTTGCATTTTCACGGATGTTCTTTGAATATTTAAATGCGAAATCCACTGTCATCTTCTTCTCCCTTGCGGAATCCTGTTCTTTTAGGGCCCTTTCTCTTTACTAAATTCTTCTCTTTCTCTTTGAATGCCAGTAACACCTTGCACTCTTGTATTATTATCACCTTTCTTGTCATGAAATTATTCAAAAAATCATTAAAAGTATTAATATCAATTACATATAAATTAAGAAAATGCTGGAATCTAACAGAAAATAAATAAATCAATCAGCCACTCTATCTTCCCTATGAAGTAAATAATGTTAACATTATCTTGACGAGTTGCTTTCAATCCTTATATATATATATATATATATATATATATATATATATATATATAGCCACCTGCACTAATGCAAAGCTCTTCAGTAAAATGAATGGAGCACTTTGGCTGATTGCCATTTGTTTACATTTGTAAAAACAATACGCTAGATTTAGTTGTGTAACTCTACCGAGTGAAGATAGCTCTGGCTGACACCAAATTAGTTGTGTTTCAATCCTGGCTTGAGGCATTAGGAAGTCTAGTCGCACTGAGGAGCTGTGATACAGCGAAACAGTACTGTCTGTGAATGACATAATATATATATATATATATATATATATATATATATATATATATATATATATATATATATATATATATTTAGTTTACGAAAAACTAGGTAATCCGTATGGGTAGACCCCAGGAGGATAAAATCCAGAGAGCTCAATGTAAATCAGAGCTAATAATTTAAATAAAAACAGACCACTTTAAGGTTCCATGTAATAAATTATTTCACCACAGCCCTTTTAAAGGACCGCGGATCATCAGATTTTACTTCCAAAGGTTGAAACGAAAAATGAAAAGAAATTTACATATTTTTGACAGGCAGTACTAAGTATATGTAAATTAATGAAGTGAGGGAGTGAGGGGGGAGAGAGATATGATTGAGTTAGATGTAAAATTTCTATTCTCTCAAATTTAAATTGTTTGAGGAAATCCAGACATTGACACATTAAATCGGTTAACTTAATGGAAGTTATATATTGATATAGAGTGGGGAGAGGAGAAAAAAGACATAAAGAGAGAAAGAAGTCATGAGAGAAAGTGTCACTAACTTTCTTTGGAATGAAAGGCCCGAAATAGACGCTGTTGTTTTGCTTTACTTTGAGAGTTCATAAATATTATAATGTTTGATATAAGTTTGAATGTTTAAACAATCTATAAGGAATTTAATTATATGTTTGTTAGCGATTTAAGTTTTTTTTAGGAGCTTTATTACAAAAATTTTGGGGATTTAATATGAAATAGTCGATTAGAAAAATATTCATAGAATTTATATTAAAAGACTAAAATTTTATTTTCAAATATAAGTTTACTTCTAGTTGTAATTGATTATTAAGGTGATATCTCTATCAGTTTGAATTTTATTCATGAATTTAATTTGCGACTATTTTTACATTGGTAATTTCTCTTACTTAAAGTTTAGTTTTTAAGTTAATATGGAGTGATATTTGAAGGTAATATTAGAGATCTTGCTCTGTCACATATTGTATACACACCCATGCAAGTTTCACATATACATACGTTCTTTTACATGTGCAGTCACTCGTAGAATTACAGATGTACCGATATACTCGGGTAATTTCATGTATTAATACCTACATATATCTTTTTAAATGTTTACGCATACTTACACTTACATATACATATATATATATATATATAGGTGTGTACTTAGAATTCCCTAAAAGAAAAAAAATTTTTTAAATAATATTAGGTGATGACTTTAGTATTCAAATATCAAAAATCTGAATATTTTATAATCAATAATGATTATTAAAGGGTAATACATTTAAATTTAAAATTAAATTATCAAATTAAAAAATTTTCCTCCATATTGTAAAGAATTTTAAACTCACAATTCCAATTGGAGAATATTAAGGGAGAAAATGGGGTAAAACATTAATAACAGACCTGTGTGTGCATGTGTACAGATGTGTGTATATGTGTGTGTATATATATGGGTATATAGAATAGTATATAGAATTTTTTAAAAAAAGGACTTACTAAATAGAGTCACCATCCAGAGTAAGACGATAAACTACATCTGTATTCTGGGAAGACAATAAACTACATCCAGCAGCAAGGCCTCTGATCAGGAGGTTTTGAGGAGCATGAAACCACCTCTTAATTGCTGGTCTTCCCAGTTCTGCCTGACATGGAGTGGTAGCACCTTTTAGGGTCCCAGCTATGGGCAAATAGTTAACTCTGATGTTGGGTAAAAACACTATGAAAGTGTAAAAATAGGTTTTAATACCAGAAATACTTTGTAAAAATTATTACCAGCAATAAACTTTTGAAGAAAAAAAACTATTACCAGTAATACATTTTGGAAAAAAAATATTACCAGCAATACATTTTTGACGGAAAAATGTTACCAGAAATAGATTTTTGACAAAACAAATTATTACCAGCGATAAAAAATTTCGGTATTAAATAACCCATTGATGTTGATATGCTGTAAAACAAACCAAACCAATTCAAATGGAGTCAACAATAAAATGGTACTATAGACAGTAGATTTGGCCTTTTACTTGTGTATTGACTTTCATATCTATTTACCATAGGTTGAAAGTTGGTATCAGAGACAAATTACAAAATTCTTGAGGTTATTCAGCAAGTGACTTGAACAGATGACATTTTATCAGACCTCTACTATCCTGTCCATATCTTGCATTACTTGGATCTGATCTTCTCGTGGAACTCACCTTGAACTCAATGACCCTCATCAACTTGCAGTAGTCTTAACTCACTAAGCATATCCTGGACTTACTGGATGAATTATGACATGTAAATAGTGTGTGACAAAATGGAAAAGAAATTGTTGATAGGAAGACTGTTTGCATGAGAGCTTAATTTGCTGCCTCAAAGAAATATCTCCTATAATAATGTTTTTGTTTTAATCTCCTATGATAAATAATTATTATCCATTACTCCAATGTAATGGACAGCGGCTCAGATTGAGGAATCAGAGAGCTGAGTTCAAATTTTATTTGGATCCATTACATTCACTTACATGCTAATACCCTTGGGAAAGGTATGAATCCTCTTCTCCTCTTACCCCCCCCCCAGCTATGGGTAAATAGCAGGACAGACTGGGTTCTATAACCTTGGGTGGCAACTGGTTTAAGAGAAGGAAAAACTCTGAATTCAAAACAGGCTTGGAGAGGGTTGGACTCCGTCAGCCTATCTTGCCCAAGAAACACCACTTCTATATATTGTGTTAACCTAGAAAAGGTTACTGAATAAAGAATAACCAAAATGGAGGTTGGAAATGAAATGGTAATTTTTATAGTATCAACAAAATGCAATACTCGCCAGCGGCGTGAAGTAGGAAAACCACTGCTAGTGGTGAACTACTTAGGAAGCATATTACCCCCCACCTACAATAGTCTCCAATGTATTTATGAGGATTGGGACAAACCCATTAGTGTTCATATGTATGGTATATAATATATATATATATATATATATATATATATATATATATATATATATATATATATATATATATATATATATGAAAAATGGCCAAAAGACTAGCCAAAGATACTTGGTAGGGACAATCATTTGGACACATTCTACACACAGAAAGTCCCAAAAAGAAATTGTTTGTTTGCACATAAGAAAGAAAGAAAAGCATAATAAAAAGTGAAGTGAAGTACTTTTTCATTCACTTTCAATAATATTTATTAGAGAGAGATTGCTAGCCATATACATAACTAGATAGATAGATAGATAGATAGATAGATAGATAGATAGATAGATAGATAGATAGAACCAATGATAGATAGATACAAACAGACTAAGATAGATAGATAGATAGATAGATAGATAGATAGAGAGATAGATAGATATAAACAGATTGATAGATAGGTAGATAATTGACAGAATGAGATAGATAGATAGATAGATAGATAGATAGATAGATAGAACCAATGATAGATAGATACAAACAGACTAAGATAGATAGATAGATAGATAGATAGATAGATAGATAGACAGACAATAAACAGAATGAGATAGATAGATAGATAGATAGATAGAATGAGATAGATAGATAGATAGATAGATAGATAGATAGATAGATAAACAGAATGAGATAGATAGATAGATAATAAAAAGAATGAGATAGATAGATAGATAGATAGATAGATAGATAGATAGATAGATAGATAGATAGACAATAAAAAGAATGAGATAGATAGATAAACAGAATGAGATAAAAAGAATGAGATAAATAGATAGATAGATAGATAGATAGATAGATATATAGATAGATAGATAGATAAAAACAATGAGATAGATAGATAACTAGATAGTTAATAAAAAGAATGAGATAGATAGATAGATAGATAGATAAAAACAATGAGATAGATAGATAATAAAAAGAATGAGATAGATAGATAGATAGATAGAATGAGATAGATAGATAGATAGATAGATAGATAGATAGATAGATAGATAGATAGATAGATAGATGATAAACAGAATTAACTCGGTTCGGTAATGTTGTTTGCGAACCAAAATTTTGTTTATTTTTGTCCTAACTTTTCTGTTCAAAAACAGATCTGTTCAATATGTGAGATGTTCGAGAATCGAGCTTGCTCTATATTACCAAAAACAACTTCATATCAAACATATATGATATATTTTATATCATTTAGCTAAAATGATTTTGTCTTGTATTATCCAAAATGATAGCATTCCACAAAATATCACAGACAGCCACAGATATAATAGTTGGATGTAGGAATCTCCTCGATAATATACAAGTGGTTTGACTCAAACACATAATGGGAAAATAGCACTTATTATAAATTGTTTTAAAAAATTAAGCCAAAGGAATAAATAATTTTAAGTTTTAATATTTTAATTTTAATTATACACCCTTGTGCAAATTAATTGAAACAACTGCTTTAGTTTCCTTTCTTTCACCATGCGGTCAGTTTTAGACCCACTGGAGTGACAGGGTGTAATTGATTTCTATTTTTTCATCAGATTAGGTCATTTGCAGTGGGGTGCAGTAATATGAATCTATTTTGATGAAATTTGTTTGGCCTTGAAAAATATTGAATCATCCATGATTGCATCAGATTTTTATCACTCACAGACACTATTGTCTCAACTGTTAATTAGTTGTCCTATGTCCATTCACTGCAATGGACATTACTTCAAGGAAGCGTATGAAAAATGTAACACTGCACAATAAACTGGCATGCGTTACCAGTGAGCAAATCAAAGTACTATAGACTGGCCCGGAAACTATCATGGTTTAAATTCAATTGAGAATCTGTAGTCAATCTGCAAGGAACGACATCGCGGAATGGACATACGAAGTACTTACATGTGCAATGGGTCATGTTTCATTGGAAAAATATGAAAAAAAGTAAATAATAACAGAATTATTCTTTTTGTTTCAATTAATGTACTCAAGGTATGTCTATCTATCTATTTGTCTCTCTATCTATCTATCTATCTCATTCTGTTTACATAAAGTACTATAGACTGGCCCAGAAACTCTCCTGATTTAAATCCAATCTAGAATCTGTGGTCAATCTGCAAGGAACAACTTTGTGGAATGGACATATGAAGTACTTACATGTGCTCTTTGTCATGTTTCATTGGAAAAATACAAAAAAAAATAAAATAATAACTGAATTATTCGTTTTGTTTCAATTAGATTGCACAAGGGTGTAAATTTAATAATGCAATTGATAGGGATAATCATGGGGTTTGGTTTTGTTAGGGATCACAGTAGTTTGTGGTTTTGTTAGAGAAAAGAGCAGACTGTTTTTGTACTAGAGTATTTTCAGAGATAATGACAGAATATGCTATTGTTAGAGGATTATTTTTAAACTTTTTCTTCCTCTATTTTTCAAGAAAAAAATATAAGGTGGACAAAGCTTTTGCTACTTGTCACTAGTGAATGACTTCTTTGTAATAAGTTTAAGATATGAAAGATAATGTATTGGAATGGGTCCATCCTCTCAGAAATGCCTTATTTGATCAATTTGTCATGACAGACAGCTGTCTTTTGTGAAGAGATGAATGAAAAGAAAAATTATTAAAGCCATTAAATGGATTTGTGAGATTGTAATGACATGGAAAAAGCACACTTTTTGCACCCACGTTTCTTTTTTATTGTCATGGTTACTCACATTCTTACGTCATTTTCTGATAGATATATAGCTTTATGGTGGAGTTATAATTCTTAGATATACACGCACAGACACACACGGCCTGGGTAAGACAATAAACTACATCTGACAGCAAAACCTTTGACCAGGAGGTTTTGAGGAGTGTAGAATCACCTCTTAATTGCTGGTGTTTCCGGGTTCAACTTGACCCAGCATGCACCAGTCAGGATCCCAGCTATGGGCAAATAGTTAACCTCCCAAAAGGGGTCAAAATACTATGAGAGTATAAAAATAGGTTTTAATACCAGCAAATACTTTTTCGGAAAAATTATTATCAGCAATACATTATTACCAGCAAAACATTTTTTTTTAAATTATCTGCAATGAATTTTTGGAAAAAAAATATTACTGTCAATAAAAATCTTGTCGGCATTAAATAACGATTTGAGGATGATATGCTGTAAAACAAAACAAACAGATAGATAGATAGATAGATAGATAGATAGATAGATAGATAGATAGATAGATAGATAGATAGATAGATAAAAAATATAACCAGCAATAAAAATCTTGTCGGCATTGAATAACCCGTTGAGGTTGATATGCCGTAAAACAAAACAAAACAAAACCAACCAATAGATAGATAGATAGATAGATAGATAGATAGATAGATAGATAATGGACAGACTGTGATAGATAGATAGATAGATAGATAGATAGATAGATAGATAGATAGATAGATAGATAGATAGATAAAAATATAACCAGCAATAAAATCTTGTTGACATTGAATAACCCATTGAGGTTGATATGCCGTAAAACAAAACAAAACAAAACCAACCAATAGATAGATAGATAGATAGATAGATAGATAGATAGATAGATAATGGACAGACTGTGATAGATAGATAGATAGATAGATAGATAGATAGATAGATAGATAGATAGATAGATAGATAGATAGATAAAAATATAACCAGCAATAAAATCTTGTTGGCATTAAATAACCCATTGAGGTTGATATTCCGTAAAACAAAACAAAACAAACCTAACCAAAGAGACACACACACAAAGACACACACAGACATATGTATTATGTATGTATGTTTATATATATGTTTGTATTTTGTATGTATGTATAAAAGATGCTTGAAAAATTATGAAAAAATATTATCTCACCTAATATAAACACTTTCACATAGATAATGTACAAGTAAACATACACTCACATGCATACATACACAAATTCGTGCACACACACGTACAAACACACACATATATTTGCCATTCAGATTTACCTATAAGATTTTGAATATTATTTTAATTATTTTTGATTTGAAAATTTCGCTGACCAAGAGAGGGCTGAAAAATACTGACCACCCCCTCATAAAATATTCGATAAATGTGATTAATATTCATGAGTGAAATGCACTAACATGGACTGTAATTGTACTGAAGAATAAACATTTAATGTAAAATAAAATAAAAAATTATGTAAAATTCTGTAAAATTATTAAGGCATGTATATATATATATATATATATATATATATAATTATATAATTATAAACAGGATGAATGCCGAATGAATAACATTATAAAAAAAATCATAGCACCAGTTGATAATAGCAAAAAAATTAGATTAATTATTTATTATAAAAAATTTAAAACTTGTAACCTTATAGTTAAAAATAATAATTCACCCACTAGAACAAAATTAAATAGAGCAAACATTATTTACGAATTCAAATGTCCATTAAGGAATTGTATTCCTCAAGAATCAACTTTCGTAAATAATTATATAGGTCACACTACAAATCGTTTAACACGCAGATTAACTCTACACCTTTCTGACAATAGCTCAATTAGATCTCATTTAAATATTCATGGAGACCTACCGGACACTATTCAGAATATACTTGTCGACAACACTAATATAATAGCATCATCCACTTGCAAAAAAAGGCTAAAAATAATGGAAGCCTTACTAATAAAAATAAACAAACCAACACTTAATAATATTAACTTTGAACATGGACATAATATCTTGACCGTGTTTTGAAACAAAAAAATGAATCACTTTATAAAACATACACATAACAAACTATTTCTAATTCTAACAGTTGAAATATAATCCTTGAAAATGGCTAAATGTATAGCCGAAAGCGCTTGGAAAAAAAGAACATTCGGACAATTTTTATATAATTTATCCTCTGAAAAGAAAAACTTTATTAGATCGCACGAGAAATTATATAAAAAACTAAATAAAAGCACCTTGTCAGTCGTTTTTAATGAAATGTGCTTGAAAGAAGGATTGCTGCCTAAATACACAAATATATATATATATATATATATATATATATATATATATATATATATATATATATATATATATGTACATGTTGTATGTAGAGAATATATATAAATATTTATATATATATATATATCTAACACTTTCACCCCAGCCCTTCAACCTCTGACGTCTTACTCTCTGGGTTGAGGTGTAGTAATAATAGTAGCAGTAGTAGTCTTAGATCGTTGGAAGAGTAATTCGCTTCTTCGTACTTATATCAACAAAATATGTTAGCGGGCGTTTGGTTCCAATCACTGACGTCACTTCCAGTCTCCGACCTCTCTCTACCCAGCTTGACTGCACTCAATGGTAGACAAGCCAACAACTCTCAACAGATTTCTGTGCGCGTTTATATAGATAAACCTGCCCGATCATAAATTGACCCTTGGCCCGCACACGATTATCAGGAGTGCTGCCTTCAACCTTAAATCATGTGAATTTCAAAGTTCCTCATAGCCTTAGTAAGCTCTATTTCAAATTTTAACCGATAAAAATTATCTCCATCTTCCATTGTCTTCCTAATGACCCAATTACAAATGGGCTAGATCAGATTCCCATCGGTAAACAAAATTGTTCTGATCTAATTTCGCTGTTCAAATCTACTCCAATTTCAATTAAAAAAAAAATGTTTGAATGTTTGAGTGTGGTTCCCAAATACTCTCTGTTATATATATATATATTTTGAACAATAAAAAATATTAAAAAATTAAAATCTTCAGACACACTGGGTTGTATATTAATATTCCATATATATATATATATATATATATTAAAAATATTAAAAAATTAATATCTTCAGACACACTGGGTTGTATATTAATATTCCATATATATATATATATATATATATATATATATATATATATATATATATATATATATATATATATATATTAAAAATATTAAAAAATTAATATCTTCAGACACACTGGGTTGTATATTAATATTCCATATATATATATATATATATATATATATATATGTATGGAATATTAATATACAACCCAGTGTGTCTGAAGATTTTAATTTTTTAATATTTTTTATTGTTCAAAATATATATATATATATAACAGAGAGTGTTTGGGAACCACACTCAAACATTCACACATTTTTTTTTTATTGAAATTGGAGTACATTTGAACAGCGAAATTAGATCAGAACAATTTTGTTTACTGATGGGAATTAATATTCCATATATATATATATATATATATATATATATATATATATAAATATATATATATATATATATGGAATATTAATATACAACCCAGTGTGTCTGAATATGTCCACATATATATATATATATATATATATATATATATATATATATATATAGAATATTAATATACAACCCAGTGTGTCTGAAGATTTTAATTTTTTAATATACGTGTGTGTGTGTGTGTATGTTGAAATTAACCATTTTGCAATTTTACCATCTCTGGTTATTGCCCTTGGATAGGAATGATTGTTTACAAAACATTGCAACTATAACGGTTAATTTTAAAATAATTATAGCTGATCGTGTTCACGCATGTTTGCAAATCCCTATCATAATGATTACAGTTACATTAATTCACCCATGAGAATGATCTCAGAGGAGATCGAACGTATTCGGGTTCACAAAAAATAAGGTGCCTTCTTTGATGAAGTTATTCAGTTTATAGTTTTGGGCTGATTTTAGTAATTTATTGAAATCATTAATGAAGTTGAGGTTTTAAACAGAAGCAATAACGTTGTATCATCAAATAATGGAGCTGTAATCCCGCCGCCTCCACACTGCTAAAGATGTTATGCTGTCCATGAGATAATGTTTCTGCCATTCTCAGGTGGCTAATACTTTTCACAATGTTTAATGACACTTGACGTAATTTCTTCCTCGTGAGGCTTGCAATTTGTTAATGTATAAACAGAAAAATATTCACTCAATCAACCACGTCTCTTGCTTTTTGATCAGATATTGATTAAGCTGAAAAGAAGTTATCGAATTCATCTTCATTTCTCATGAGTTTATATTTTCAATAGGATAATGCTTTATATTTACAAAGATAGAGATAAATATATATATATATATATATATATATATATATATAAAAGTGAACATAGAAGAGCCGACAGTCTGTTTCATGCTAATGTAATCGTCAGGCCACGAGTGCTGTTATTTTTCTCGGCTATTTATATATACGGGTCAGTGGTGCATTGTGGGTAGTCTATTTTGGCGGTTATTTTACCGGAAGTCGTTTATTTGTTTATTTATTTATTTGCGTCAAATTATTTTGCTTGTTTTTATTTCATTTTATTTTTATATTTTATCTCATATATGTAATTATTTTTTTTACTTTGATCGGGTTTTTATTAACGTAGTACAAATTTGTTTATATAGCTTATTGTGGGTAGTCTATTTTGGCGGTTATTTTACCGGAAATCGTTTATTTGTTTATTTATTTATTTGGGTCAAATTATTTTGCTTGTTTTTATTTTATTTTTTATCTTATATATGTAATTATTATTATTTTTTTCATCAGTGTTTTTATTAACGTAATAAAAATTTGTTTATATAACTTATTGTGGGTAGTCTATTTTGGCGGTTATTTTACCGGAAGTCGTTTATTTGTTTATTTATTTATTTGGGTCAAATTATTTTTGCTTGTTTTTATTTATTTTTATTTTTTATCTTATATATTTTTTTATTTATTATGTTTATTTTGATCGGTGTTTTTATTAACGTAATAAAAATTTGTTTATATAGCTTATTTAATAGTTTTGTTTTTGTTTGGGAAGATAATTAAAGCTATTTGTTGAATTTGGCGGTTGATTGTTGATATATATATATATATATATATATATATATATATATATATATATATATATGAACAATAACTGTGTTATGGTAATTTACTGACACATGTATGGACTCTCCCAGCTATAAATAGGAGCAGGTACTGCCTTTTGGAGTGGGAAGTTTTTAGCAGTCAGCTTTGACAGTCGGACCGAACATTCTTGCTGTAACACTCTCGTTTTTATATGTTTGTATTACTGTTTCTGTTAATATATTTGTTTAACTCAGTTCCTCTCTTGTGTCTTTATTTCTGGCCCCTAACAAGGCCACAACAGATAGATAGATAGATAGATAGATAGATAGATAGATAGATAGATATGAACAGACAGTGATAGATAGATAGATGGATAGATAGATAGATAATGAACAAGCGTAGATAGATAAATAGATAGATAGATAGATAGATAGATAGATAATGAACAGATGGAGATAAATAGATAGATAGATAGATAGATAATAAACAGACTGAGATAGATAGATAGATAATAAACAGACTGAGATAGATAGATAGATAGATAGATAGATAGATAGATAGATAGATAGATAGATAGATAGATAGATAGATAGATAGATAGATAATGAACAGACTGAGATAGATAGATGGAAATATTGTATCAAAATTGAAAGCTGAAATACGTTTCACCAATTTTTTCTTACTTAAATTTATTAGTTTTGCTGATTTGAATGAAAACTCAATTCTTCATTTTTCCTGATTATAAATAAACCATGTCATTTCTTCACAAACAAACAGGTAAAACATAAACAAAAAAAAAGAAAGACAAATATTTTCAAGGAAATTAAATCGTTTATGTTTGGTGGTTCAAAACACCCCAAAATATTTTGTGTCTTAATTTAAGCGAGTCAAATACTTACTCAGATACTGTTGTCTCCCTTGAGCAAACTGACCTCAATAATGTATTAAACATAAACAATGCAGGAAGGCCTTATGTGCCATCTTATACATAAATTTTCCTTCATAACTTTGGTACCCATGAAAAATATAAGAAGCAAACTTAGAAGGATTTTATCTTTATTTTTTTTGTAACTCCTTCCATATTGCAGTGTTTAAGACATTCCAGGAATCCTAACCATTTTGTCGAATGTGCCAAGCATAAAACGGTAATAATTATTCTTGGCACAGAAACAACAACATCTGATTTTCCTCTGAGGAGTTTTTGTGTACTTTAAGATATAAACTTGTCTTTCAGTGGGAGTAAACATTCGCAAATAATAAAAATTAAAGCTGACACCATTTTTTAAACTCCACAACAACAGTACCATTTCGTATGATTCCTAATGTTTGTGTCCAATAGATAAAAGAAATTATTTATTATTTGCATATTCTTACATCATTATCACTCCAGAGTAGACGAGGCCTTCCAGTTGATTAGGTGTCTCTCTGTATTGAAACTACAATAAAGATTAATCATGAACAATTCAACAGAAAATTCTTCTTCATCTTCTATAGCCTCGGATCAAGAGATTGGAGGTTTTGTGAGCCATGGAACCACCTCTTAATTGCTATTTTTCTTAGGTGTAATCTGAACTGGGTGGTAGCACCTGTTAGGGTCCCAGCTATGGGAAAATAGTGAAACCCCCAAACAAAAATTAAACACTATGAAAGTATAAAAATACATTTTTTAGTAAAAATACCAGCACTATATTTTATATAAAAAATTACCAAGAATACATTTTATAGCAAAATGACTGACAATACATTTTATATGTAGTTGAAGGCATAAAATTGTATTCAAAATATATTAAATGTCATTAAAATGTTTAGATTTCAGTATTAAATAACCCATAGAGGTTGATATGCTGCTAAATAAAAAATGGTTTTACTGTCTTCAAAGAAAAGAATCATGCGACAATGATAATTCCTACAGCCCCACAATATCATCGTCGGCATCCGTCCATCTCGGGAGACGATAGAGTATCGCTGTAGGTGGTAGGCGATGGATTTACATCGCCTCTGGTGACTGTGTAGTCCCACACTACCCGTGTGACACTTCCCGTGTTGTGCCGATGTCTTGCGTCGTCGCTGGAGTGTCGTCGCCAGTGCACTACGAGCCTGGGTGAGGTGTATGGAGAACCAGGGCTACCCGGACGTCTAGTTTCCCCTCTCGGCCTTCCTAACAGAGTCCAAAGGAGAGGATGAACTAATACAGTTTGGTACCAGCGCGGCTGTAGGAGTTGCCTGAAGGCAGCACAGAGTGCCGTCCATCCGCCTTAGGGGATCCACTTCGGATTTGTGTAGGGTTTACTTCTTAGCCTTTTCTTCTCCCGAAGATTTCCACAAGGCAGTGGAGCTATTTAACCCATAGCTGGGATTTGGTTCATGGGCGTTTCCACACACCGGTGGGCCTGCATGCCGCATGTTAAGGAGGCCAAACTCCTCCCTCGTCCCCTGCAGTTTAGCCCAAGTCCGCAAGGTGCTCGGTTGCCGTGTGTCGTCACGAGGAGGCACTACATATGGCTTGCTGATGGAGAGGCTATAGACTGGCAGGGGAAGACTTACGCACTCGGCTTCCCTTTTCGCATTGCTGCCAGCCAGTGGCGGTAACTGAAAGCGAGAAGCGACAAGCACTACCACTACAGATTACCGCACTTAACGCATCACAACAGCCGCTGAGACACATAGTCCCACAATATAATGTGTCACTTATGGCGAATATTATTAATAAGTAATTATGTCTCGCCATGCAGGGTCTCCTATTTATTTACCAGAGACTTCAGACAAACTTTTGACTAATCATTGACGTGCCAAGCATGCGATGTTTCTTCCACAAATGATTTTACAATTTCGATCTTGATATACTTTCAATTTTTTATTTCGCAAAAAAAACAGTTCTTCAAAACAAGTTTAAGTCACTCCTTAAACTGGTGACCTCAACTAGAAATTTAAACAATTTGGAGGCTGATATACTACAAGCAAAACGAAGTTTTAGACTGTATACTGCTTAGCGCGAAATAGTTGATGCAATACGAGTAACATCAGTGAACATATTGTCCAAAACGGTGTACTGAGACCAACACAAATATAATACTCGTCGAAATGAAGTGAAATCGTGTCAACAATGTCAATTACAAGAGAGTGAAAATAGAAAAAGAGAGGGAGAAAGTTCGGCGGTTACTGTTATGAAATTTAATTTTTTTTTTTACATGTTGGTTTTGAAATTTTATAGTGACTAGCATATATCAATCTCATTAATCAAACGACGAAAGATGGGTTTGAGGATTTCGTAAAAAATACATCTTCCCGAATCTCAAAACAAGTTGCGAACAACGAAGATCGAATAATTCCTCATTGATAGAAGATGAATATTTTGCGTTTTTGAGCGAGACAATATTTCATTTTCTGCATTCATATCGGCATCACATAAAAGGCATCGTTACGACTCATTTAAAGATTACATCAATATTTATATCTACACAGACATCTTCGCAATATATATATATATATATATATATATATATATATATATATATATGTGTGTGTGTGTGTGTGTGTGTGTGTGTGTCGCCTCTAAGTGTTGACTTCTATGTTCACTTTTATATTTACACATGCTCTATCTCTGATATAGTGAGTACTTTATTCCATAAATATAACACACTTTAAGACTATATTCTTCATATATATATATATTTATTTATATATTAATAAATATTTATACACCTACGTTCAAAGAACGTAGATATTTGTATATTTATTAATATATAGTTCTTAGTTCTGTCTACTCATATTGAGTACTGTTTTGTTTATACCTTATATTAAGTAAATATTTATTATATGTTTTATACGAGGGTCATTCAAAAGTTTGTGAAAAATGAAATTAAAACCTTTCTAAATATTTTCCAAGAAAAAACAATGCACAAACATTACGACAATAACAATTCAGAAAGTGATATATATATATATATATATATATATATATATATAAGAAGGGTGGATATATAATGATTGCTCTTCTAAATTCACACAATGTTCCACTTAATGTCATTCACAGACAGTACTGTTTCGCTGTATCACAACTCCTCAGTGCGACTAGACATCCGAATGCCTCAAGCCAGGATTGAAACACATCTGATCAGGTGTCAGCCAGAGCTATCTTCACACGGTAGAGTTACACAACTAAATCTAGCGTATTGTTTTTACTAATGTAAACAAATGCCATCAGCCAAAGTGCTCCATTCATTTTACTGAAGAGCTTTGCATTAGTGCAGGTGGCTGTTGTTTATAGAATTAGCTTATCACTCAACAGTGCTCAATTGAAATGTATTTTCAAGAGCTAAATTATGTCATTCACAGACAGTACTGTTTCGCTGTATCACAGCTCCTCAGTCCGACTATGTGTCTGTGTAAGCAAATATGAGGATGTAGATTTGACGGTATGATGAAAAATATGAAAAAGACAAAACAAAATCCGAATACGCAAAAAAAAGGAACGCTGACTTTAGAATTTCAGTTGTTCTGTTTCTGATTAGTCTTGTGTCTATCGTCTTTTCATGTTGACTTAAATATCGTCTAATCCTAGGTATGTTTCTAATAACCATGTCCTGAAGATGGTCTACTAGACCGAAACGTCTGACGTCGACAGTAAAACAACATTAAAACAGTAAACTTGCATATTCGGATTTTGTTTTGTCTTTTCCATATTTTTCATTATATATATATATATATATATATATATATATATATATATATATATATATATATATATATTCTGCAGGATTTTGATCGATTTTATTCAAAATGTCTACTCTAAATTCTGATTCTGGTGAATATAGTGCAATAGTTTTGATACCCAAAGCTTAGAAAGTTTACTCAACTTTAATTTTTCAAATGTCTCGAGTATTAGCTATTATTTCAGCTGTTAATCATTGATCACTTCCAATTAAATCTAGAACAAGATCGATTTTTATTTCCCAAACTGATGCTGAAGGTCTGTCGACTCGTTCTTCATCTTCAATTCCTATTCGTACGGGTTTGCAACGAGTTATTCAATACTTTGTTATGTCTATAAGGTTTTCTCAAAACACCAATATCTTCAGTCTTTCAATGTTAAATATTCTCGATATGAGACATTCTCTGTTTTTGTGTTAGTAATCCGAATGTCTTTCTTGAAAATATTTAACATTGAAAAACATAAAGGAAAAAAATCAATTACTTTTAATAATATGTGGAAATCTCCACCCTTTACCTGAAGACAGTCGCGAGACCAGAAACTCGTGTTGTAAAATTATGAAAAAAAAAGAATGATATTTTTTATTAAATCCACATTACAACCAAAAAAGGTTTCGGTACCTCTCTTCTTTATAATATATATATATATATATATATATACATATATATATATATTACAATGAATCACAATTTCTAAGAACAAATTTCGGATTATAAACTACACTTTCGATGTCCTGTTATAACCTGGAATTATAATTATATATATATATATATATATATATATATATATAAATATGTGATTCATCGAGTCTGAAACCTCTACAGAATGCAGAAAGCACTGGACGGCTGTTTCGTCCTATATTTGGGACTCATCAGCAGTGCGCATTCACTACCGAGAATTGAAACCCTGACAGTTAGGTTTTCAAGCAAACACCATACCAACGGTTCCAACGGGCCTCGGTAACGAAAAGGTAGCAAATCAGACTCAATATAGCGCTTGACAGCCTAACTGTCAGGGTTTCAATTCTCGGTAGTGGATGCGCACTGCTGATGAGTCCCAAATATAGGACGAAACGGCCGTCCAGTGCTTTCTGCATTCTGTAGAGGTTTCAGACTCGATGAACCACTTAAATATAATTATCAAATTCTCCTAATAATTTCAATATATATATATATATATATATATATATATATATATATATATATATATATATGTATATATATATATATATATATATATATATATATATATATATATATAAAGATAGAGAGATAATTATTAGAAATAAAAGATTTGATTCTAAGCTAATTGATGTTACACAGCATCCCAACTCCAAAGTTACGTAGACGGGCTTTCCGGAAACCACTCCGTCCACTCGTCAGGGGTATCAGCAATAAACGTTTTATACTGGTCGATTTTTCTTTTTATATGCACTTTTTATTGGCGCAAGTTTTGTTGTTGTTGTTGTTGTTGTTTTCACATTGTATGTGTGCGTGTATGTGTTCGTGCATGTGTGCGTTTGTGCCCGCGTGTACGCCAATATGCTCGTCTGCGCGTATGTCCGTACGTGTAGAATGTCGTGGTTATTTGTGCTTTTCATCGTTTTTTCACTTTACGGTCACTGATTATATTTGCTTTTTTCTCTTTTTCTCTTCTCCCACTTCTCGTTCAGTTGTAGCCATTTTGATTTCCTGTTTTTCAGACATATAACGTCCTTGAGCGTTCTATTGTTTTCTTGAGTTAGGGAAACTGTATTTCAGCTTTTACATAAATAATTCATATCTATCTATCTATCTATCTATCTATCTCTCCCTCTCTCTCTCTCTCTCTCTCTATATATATATATATATATATATATATATATATATATATATATATATATATATTGGAATGTGTATGATAAAAAGCAAAAAATGCACGAAAACTTTTACGTACGTATACGTACGTATAAATATATTTCTTCCACAGGTGTTATGAATACAGGGCTGAATGTTATGAGATAGAGATATAAGAATATATTAGCGAATAAACATAATATCTAAGGTCGATATTCACTTATATATATATATATATATATATATATATATATATATATATATATATATATATAAGTGAATATCGACGTTAGATATTATGTTTATATATATATATATATATATATATATATATATATATATATATATATATATATATATCATATCATATCCAACATTCATATCTGAATATGAATATTAAAAAAAAATATATCGCATTACTAATATATAAAATAAAATGCTTTTTAAATTATCTTCTCACTTCAGAGTTTCGCAGAAATGGTATTCGCTTGTCAGGATGTTAAATGGTAAAATTTATTTTAATATATAGATAGGGAAATTTTAACTTTTTTATACGAAATACGCCAATGACCCTGAGAGTTCAAATCAGTTGAAGCGTAATACGTTAATAGCATTAGGGGTCACTATTTTTAAAAATACCTTTTCTCAAGAGACCTCAACCGGATTTCCAGGGAGCATATATTGTCATCCACAGACGGATTACTTCGCTGCATCGCAGCTCTTCAGTGTGGCTAGATGTTCGATTGCTTCACTCAAATCGAAACCCGACCGATTTGGCATCAGTCAGAGATCCTACACCTAGGCTATCATTGCACGGCAGAGAGTAAGGGAAATTTTAACGTTTTCTATACAAAATACGTCAGTGGCCCGGAGAGCTCAATTCAGCTGAAGAGCTATACAGCAAATATATATATATATATATATATATATATATATATAATATTTTTTTAAAAATATGATTCCTTCGCTACATAAGAGTTCTCATGTTTCAAAAGCGAGAGCCAGAAACCCTCAATATAATTATTAAATTTGAATTAAGGTATCGAGTCCCGCTTCATCCTCAAGCGAAAATTCAGGAATAAGCTATCTTGTGCTTTGCGCGTGTTTATAAGTATGGTCCTTTTCAACATTAATTACTATGGAAACGGTCATTTTTGGTTAGGTAGTCGGTCAGTTAATTCTTATCTACAGTTCAGTCAAAAACTACACATCATTAAGTTTCTAAATAATGAAAAGTCATTAAACCATAGACAGGAGTTAACGGTCTTTTGCCGACATAAACAAAGACACCCGACGGCAGAGTAAAATGAATCCTAACAAGATGTAAGCAAGAACTAATACCAACATTATGGTAAAACCTTCTTGAAAGACTGAAGATATTGGTGTTTTGAGAAAACCTTATAGACATAACCAAGTATTGAATAACTCGTTGCAAACACGTACGAATAGGAATTGAATTCATTCCTAAATTTTCGCTTGAGGATGAAGCGGGACTCGATACCTTAATTCAACTTAATTTTAATAATTATAGTGAGGGTTTCTGGCTCTCGCTTTTTAAACATGAGAACTCTTATGTAGCGAGGGAATCATAATTTTTTAAAAATATTATAATACAAACTCTACTTCTGTATGGAGCACTGTCTTTTTAAAAATAAAAACAAAAATACTAAAGAACTCTGGATTATTTACCTAACGTGTTCTTTCCTATTTTTCTGCATACCTGCACACACACACACACACAGACACACACACACACACACACACACACACACATATATATATATATATATATATATATATATATATATATATATATATTCGACGTGATTTATTCCATTGGGTGTTGGGTGTCTCGGTTTTACTTACAGATTTTGGGAATCTATTATTTAGATAATTTATTCCAACTTTAAATTGTCGTGTCTTTAACCCCCCCCCCATCACTTAATAATATAATCCACTAGCAGGAGCCTAAATTCATTTACATACGACTTAAGGCTTTGCCCATAAATAAACCCCCACTCCGGCCCATCTCTTTGCCACCAACCCAGACTCCTTATCAAAACGAGGCGTCCTCTTAAGTAGTCCCATACATTCTCACTGACTGCTATCTAAACTAAATTCAAAACCCCCATTCCGAGACAGTCAGTCTAGGGCTGAAGAAGACTGGCATATGGCAGTGTTGATTTGAACTAGATTATATCCACATGAGGTAATTTGGGATTTTCGATGTATAAAATATATGCTCTGTTATCATGTTTTAATATCTGATATTACTAGGATACACCTGGATTATATACCAACGGATCTATTACCTGTATTATATATATTTGATTGGTTGATCTAAGAAAAGCCCACAAGCCTGATAACCACCACTTCTCTTTTCTTTTCTTTCTTTTTTCGTAAAAAGAGGATGTATTTTGCTTTTAAATCTGATTAAATCGTTGACGCGCCAGTAATTTACAATCGACTCATGAGATGCGTTGTATGCGCATTGAAACACGACTGCAATTGTGTAGCGATTTTGACATGTTTTCGACGTAATATCCTAAAATAAAAAGTATATATACATACATACATACATACATACATACATACATATATATATATATATATATATATATATATATATATATATATATATATATATATATATATATATCATGATCTTTTCTATGCAATATTGCCTACAGATGTAAATTTCTATAATGTCTACAAATTCTTTATATTACGAAGTGGTAATAAATTCACTTCGTGGATTAATCATAAAAGCGGAACTTTTCAGCCACGTTCTCAAGAATTACCTGAAGACAGACTTCAATTCTTTTGTCAATAAAATTTATCTCGATTTTCATTTTCATTCGTTTACTTCACTATTCGGTTATTTTTAGCAAGAAGAAATGTTCGGTTTTGCAAATCGTGTGTAGTCGAGAGTGTCTTTGAATTGTTCGAGACACTTTCGCCCCAAAACAAGCAAATCAAGTAACGCGTTTATTTAAATTTTCAATCAAATTGTTCTTGAAAAAATGTCAGACAGAAAATCTGTTATTTCATATATGCTTGTATCTTCAATTTGCATGAAAACTATACGAAGCAAGTATGAAAAAAAATAAAAATAAAACGGAAATAAAAACAAATGATTTAATCCGCTTTTGTTTGTCGCAGTGAATTTTGATTTCATTCATTTTCTGACAGATATATTCACGCTATCTGAACTATTAATTGCAAATCCCAAATACAAGCTTTTCAAACTATAGCACATTAATAATGTCGTCTGTTTTCGTAACCATTCTCGAAATTTTATGAATTATTTTTCATTTATAAGCTTTTACATATAAATGCCAACGAAAACTGAAGAGTAAAAACAGAACTTCAAATGTATTCATCAAAATACTCACTGTCGATTTCCTCGACGTCTTTTTATGCAGAAATACTTTTTCCTGGTTGCACAATGATATTATTTTGCATATAAAAATGTTATCAAACTTTATGGTTTGTGTCTTATGAAAATGAGAAAATGAGTCCAGAGTGTCACGCTCGAACCTCGGCGTCGGTAGTTACTACCGACACCGAGGTTCGAGCGTGACACTCTGGACTTATGAATATATGTTTTCTGCCAGGTGTATAAATAGCGGTGTCAGGCTACTGACTGTAGCGATTATTTAGTGAATATTGAGTGGAACTCTCCAGTCGAATTGGTGTGAATTATTGTGCGTCGAAGATTTAGGTTTTGATTTAGGATTTACCGGGCGTTAAGCCGAGCCGCGCTACTAACAAGGTATTCACTGAAATGGTTAATTATCTTTTGTTGACTTTTACTTCTTTGTTCTTTTTAAGTATTTATTTGTGGTTGTAATTAAATACTGTTTTATATTAACATTGAAGTCTTGAGTTATACTTAATTATTAATGGCCACCGTACGTCACAAACGTTTGTTGTATTGTTGAATTCCAATATTGTTAAACTTCATTACTGAAGTTTAACCCTTTAAGACCCGCATTCCTGAAAAATTTTAACCCTTCTGCCTGAGCTCCTGAGTCAAAATTCGCAAATAATTGGTATGTAATGTTTCCCGGTAGATATGTTTCACGGTAGATATAAAAATAGTTACAAATGTTTACTCACCGTTCAACCGATGCCTGGGCATTGTCATTTTTCTCTATCATTGTTCAACTGGGGGTTGGGGGTATTACGTCAGTAAAGCGGTGGTCTGGTTTCAAAGGGTTAATATACTTATAGTGGTGGAGGGAATCGGCATGAGTCATGAGTATGTAGAAATGGAACATTTCAAACGATCTCCCAAGGACAATGACACAATTTCAGGTTTCTTCAATAGCGACACTTTCTATTTGTTTATATTAACTTCTGTACACTGAATCGAACTGAGTTTAGGGTAAAAAGAATCAATAAAGATGAATTTTTAAAAATAATTCTAAAATACTTGCTCCCAGAAATTACGAAAGCTTAAGAGGTGGGTGACAATTTTTCTCTCCTATTTGAAACACATTGTCTGTTTGGCGTCTAAATATTAGACGCGTAATCATTCTTCTCCTTGATAATCTGAACTCTCAGTTCCTAAATTAAGTAATGTTTATATTTTTCAATTATGGTTCTCGGTATAACGATAAACTACATCCGCGTCCTGGGTATAACGATAAACAGCATCCGCGTCCTGGGTATAACAATAAACTACATCCGCGTCCTGGGTAAGACGATAAACTACATCCGCGTCCTGGGTATGACGATAAACTACATCCGTCTCCTGGGTAAGACGATAAACTACATCCGCGTCCTGGGTAAGACGATAAACTACATCCGCGTCCTGGGTATAACGGTAAACAGCATCCGCGTCCTGGGTATAACAATAAACTACATCCGTCTCCTGGGTAAGACGATAAACTACATCCGCGTCCTGGGTATGACGATAAACTACATCTGCGTCCTGGGTATGACAAATGATAAATTGCATACAACAGCAAGGCCTCTGATCGCGAGGTTTTGAGGAGCGTGGAACCACCTCTTAATTGCTGGTGTTCCCAGGTGACCGGTAGTAGCAGCACCTGTTTGAGTCCCAGCTATGGGCAAATAGTTACCAACCAAACTGGGGACAAAACACTATGAAAGTGTAAACATAGGTTTTAATACCAGTAATACATTTTTGCAAAAAATTATTACCAGCAATAAATTTTTGAAGAAAAATTATTACCAGCAATAAATTTTTGAAGAAAAATTATTACCAGCAATAAATTTTTGAAGAAAAATTATTACCAGCAATACATTTTTGAAGAAAAAAACATTACCAGAAATACATGTTTGAAGGAAAAAAATATTACTCGCAATACATTTTTGGACAAAATATATTAGCAGCAGTACTTTTTGAAGACATATTAACAGTAATAAAAATCTTGTCAGCATTAAATAACCCACTGAGGTTGATATACCGTAAAACAAAACAAACCAATAGATAGATAGATAGATAGATAGATAGATAGATAGATAGATAAACAATATAACCAGCAATAAAAATCTTGACGGCATTAAATAACCCATTGAGGGTGATATGCCGTAAAACAAAACAAAACAAACCAATATGTCTTAGGTTTGTTAGTGGACGAAGATTTTGTTTGCTTTTTGGTGTCTTGGTGTATTTGTATTACAGTCTATAAGAAATCGTAATTAGTGTTTAAACAGTGTTATTTATGTCCGTATTGTTTTTGTAATGTTTAGAATTGAGTCATCAGAAGTAGTCTACCCTTAACCGGAGGTATGTAATATGTTCGATAGATAAGTAAAGTCTTGCAAGTTTGAAGTTCTTTGTATTCATTAATCTTCGAGTCGAGTTTGTGGGTGAGTCAGTTGTGGTTTTTCGCGCGGGAAAATTATAATCGCAAGTTACGTGGATTAGTTTAGCGCTTCTTGTGTTCGCTGGACTGACTGATTTGGTCAGTTGGAAATCTTCCTTATATAAGGTTTTAGATGTCAGAATCGGCTCAAGTAAGTTTTGGTGCAATTTAACTTCCTCACGTGGAGTTTTTGAATTATCACGTTGCGAGCCAATAGAATTCGCTGCTTAGCACAATAAGGTTTTTGATTGTTTAAGTTGATTCACGTAGGCGTGTAAAATGGAATGTTCCTGTTGCTAGAGGTGATATGGTAAATGGACGAGTCCACAGTCTCTTCAGTATGATTATCGAAGTTGATTATAATATCTTTAAATGTGCTGGTATGCATTATGCATTACTGATATATCAAAAGTATTTTGTTTTCTATGTTCTTGTGTACATTTTGAAGCTTATATAAATGATCAACATATTTTCGAGGATTTTAGCTCTGCTGAAAATTTTCTACTGCTGTTAGCCGACTTCTGCACTTGTGTTGTAAAGTATTATAAACAACTGTTTGTTGTCACCACCATTAAAAAATTTGGGCAGAACGGTCAAAAAATTATTTTATTTCCTCCCAGTTCGAATTCTCCTGTCCTCCATGTTCCAAATATACCCAAACAATTTTCCCCTAAGAACTGCAAGTTATTTACCTGGACTCTCACATAATGCTTCCCTGAACACTTCGTCAAGTCAAGGTTCAATCGTTACCGATCTTCCTTACACTCATAATCTTCACTTCCAACTACCTCCTCTTTCGTGTATATCCCACAATGTAGCGGACCGTGGGGGTGAAGATGTGAAGAGATATCTTAAGGTTAAACCTTCCTCCTCAACACTCAACAGAAAACAGTCTGCCTACCTTATGTGAAGGGGTTATCAGACAAAATACAAAGGATCTGCGGTCCTTATAACATCAGGACAACCTTCAAAAGCGTGACAACACTTCGCAGATATCTCTCTCGAGTGAGACCCCCCATAGAGGAGAACAGGACTAAAGACTGTGTGTACGCTATCCCGTGCAACTGCGGAAAGGAATATAAAGGAGAGACAGGCCGCCCCCTCAAGGTAAGGCTTCAAGAACACCAGAAAGCTGTAACGCAAGGGGAAGTAGAAAAATCAGGCGTGGCTGACCACATATGGAGAGAGAAGGGAGATCACCGTCCCCTGTGGGATCAGGTTGAGATCATAGACAGGGAACACCATTGAAAAATTCGTAAACTTAAGGAATCAGCACATATGCTAGGCCACAAAAATCTCCTGAGTCGGCCAAGCATAGAAATAAATACAATATGGGAACCAGTAATAAGGAGTGCCAGAGAAAAGCAATGATAACAAAAAAGTTGCAATATGAGATCTGGTAAAAACATGCAATGATAACAGCAAAATATGAGTACTGGTAAAAAATGGGTGCTGAAAAATTAGGTTTATAATACTCAGAAATTCATACCCAGATGTCCTCAAGGACACATGGCACAGTGGATAAAGGCGTTGGTTAGATCCAGTGACAGAGTGTGAGTTCAATACCTGGTTCAGGCAGTGGAGAACTTTCAGATGGAAAATTAGCAGGAGATAATTGATAACTGACATCCATCAAATATGGCTCGTGGAACTAGAACAGTCTAGTGATCGAAATAAAGGGTTCGGTTCGAAATTCCAACCACCTGAAGAAGGCCGGAGCGTACCACGGCCGAAACGTTGTGACAAAAATGGCGACAAAGATCAGGACAATAGTCCGACTAATGTAAATACTGTACATAATATCTCATCTCAGAAATATAGACAGAATAATATTAATATTAATAATACAGAGAAATCAAAGAAGTGAAGTCACGGATATTTTTAGATGCGTACATGAAATAAGCTTTAGTGTAAATATTTGAAAAATAAAACGAAATGCCTTTGTTACACTCTAATAATCTTTATTGTTTATTGTGTGGAAACATTAAAAGTAATTCCAGTTGTAAAATTGTCTATGTCCCTTATAGCATCAAGATATTTATGAATGAATTATAAATTCAAAGAATATTCTAACTTTTCTACTTCAGCTGTTGTAACCAGTAAGAGCAAAGGAAATTGATGTTCTACTAAAAATCAGTTGACAAACATGTAAACATTTACTGTGACTAGGTCGTGGCTAAGGAAATAACATTATTCCAATAATCAGAAGTCCTTTTGTAGAACCATCACAAGACATTTCCTTAAAGTGGATTCAATTGCGTTAATTCTTAAAAGAATAAAAATAAAAGAATAAAAAGGAACTAATCAAACATCTGGATGTTTGACAACCACACTGCGAGAGAATATCTGTGTATATCTTCATCTTCATTGCCATATTTACAACTTTTCGGCCTCTATATCTCTGAGATGAGGTATTATGATTACTTGTATTATTTACATTATTCCGACTGTTATCCACATCTTTATTGCCATATTCACAGCGTTTCGGCCTCTATATCTCTGAGATGAGGTATTATGATTACTTGTATTATTTACATTATTCCGACTGTTATCCACATCTTTATTGCCATATTCACAGCGTTTCGGCCTCTATATCTCTGAGATGATGTATTATGATTACTTGTATTATTTACATTATTCCGAATGTTATCCACATCTTTATTGCCATATTCACAGCGTTTCCGTCTCTATATCTCTGAGATGAGGTATTATGATTACTTGTATAATTTACATTAGTCGGACAGTTATCCTTATCTTCAATGACATACTCACAACGTTTTGGCCTCTATATATCTGAGATGAGATATTATGATTACTTGCATAATTTACATTACTGGGACTGTTATCCTCATCTTCATTGTCATATTCACAACGTTTCGGCCTCTATATATCTGAGATGAGGTATTATGGTTACTTGTATTATTTAGATTAGTAGGACTGTTATCCTCATCTTCGTTGGCTATTCACAGCGTTCTCAAGGACACATGACCCAATAGATAACGACGTTGGTTATATCCAGTGACTAGACCCAAAGATTTATGAGTTCAATACCAAGCCACAGCAGTGGTGAACCAAAAACCTTGAAGAGTTGAGTTTAAAGGAAATAACTGAGACATCCGGAAGAGGCGTGGCACGTGGAACTAGAACGATCTAACCTGGTGGACGAAATAAAGGATTCGGTTCGAAATTCCAATCGTCTGCGAGAGAATGTTCCAATTTGACCAATTATTTCTATATTCATCGATTTGCTATCTGCCGGTAAATTTATTCAGACTCATCCATCTTATATCTGCTAAACCTATCCTCCAGTGGATTAAGTTTTCATTTAATATTGTGGTTCCACACTAGCTACTTATCGATATATCAATGATTCTAAGTCAAATAGTCTCAAGAAAGAAAGAAAACTTCACATTTCAAATATTTTTGATTCTCAGTAATCAAGTAAGTTTGAAGAACCGACGTTTTGTCATATAATCTAATGCCTTGACCTTACTCACTTTCCGAACGGTTATCCCCTACAGTTTTGATAATTTTTACATGTGACCGAATTGATCTTTTTTTTAAATTTTATATTCTCTTGAAACTGACATCAGTTCACTTCAGCCTTCGATGCATTTACTCAAATTAAATTTGAATGCTTGATTTCCTATCCAACTATTTCCAATTTGTTCTCCTCCCAAGGCCAAAAAAATTCCCCATTATTTCACTTATCAAGGCCCAACATCAACGAGAACTGATTACTTTAAACTTCTTAAATCAACACAAAAGACATAATCAGGCAATTAAACAAGCAATGCATTGTCGGATTTTAAATCTAAATTAGAAATACTTGTCAACACGGAAATCCCAAGAGAAATTATTGCTGTATTTTCCGGCTTACAAGACGCTGTGGTTTGGAAGACGCACCCTAATACTGGAAAGAAATGTCTAAGCAAACAAAAAGGCATTCTCATACAATAACATATACATCTCTCACATACTGGCGCTACATATTGTTTACATGAATAATTCGTCTGATTTTCCTTGTATGGCAATGACATATTAGTCAAAAGCAGAAAGGCTCCCGCTGCTGTTAGTAAACAGAGCATGTTTAAGATTGTGGCTCGGCTCCAGGAAGGTTTATAGTCTTAGAAATACTTGTAACAGCTAGGTACTGAGGTTGCATCATATAACATTATAGCTAACATTATAATTTGACATACAAATCCAGGTTCCTATCAATCAAGCCAATTAGGTGACCGTCAAAGCTTACTTGAGCCTGGACGTTGCCTTACATTCGTTTTGGAAGACGCACCCTTTTTTTTCAGGATATTTCTTTTGAAAAAATGTGCGTCTTGTAAGCCGGAAAATACGGTAATTCCTTTATTATAAAATCCAGAGTGACAGACAGCTTCTCCTCAACTGGAGATTACTACATAGAGCTCAGTCTTGCCTATTCATTTGATCTTGTGACATACTAACCTAATGTTTTCAACTATCAGTGACATTTAAAAAATACTTTTAATAACACTTTTTGTTTGAAAAAGAAACTATTAAAATCAATGTCTTGATGCATATGTGTAGGTGTTTCTCTGTACGTGTGCATACAATATGTCCTATTTGGAATGTTCAATGCTAATCTAATTTTTGTTGCTCTTAATACATTTTCAAAATAACAATAAGAGAAAATCAATTAATAAAATTTTGGTCATTTTTTTAAAAATTCACACAAATGAATTCGATCGTTCCTTTGTTGAAATAAACATAAAATGATTTGATAGTTAGAATCTCAGGAATACAACTACAACCAACATTTGGATGAGGAGTTCTTTAAGGAATTGGTATTATATAAGTTTCCAATTTTGTTGTAAGATTTGGCATCGGTATTAACTGTGTAAATATCTGAAACGGAATGTTATATCAAATGTTAGAACCTAAAATCATTGCAACCTCGAAAACCAAAATCTTGAATTATTAAAAACCAAAATCTTATAAAAAGTAACTTTATTCAAAACAAAGATTTATTTTATTTACATCCGGACTAATGACTATGTACAAACAGATATCAACAGTGAATGAAGACAGTCAGTTTCACGCTTCAATTAGATCTTAAAACGAGTCGGTCGGAATATCCCATTAAAGTGTGAAACTGACAGTCAACATGCAGTGTTGATTCTGCTCAGTTATTACTCCTTCTCTTCCCACTGTCTGTTCTATCCGACCCGAGTATTAAACTCACAATTACTATATAACCAAATCCACGATCTGGCATTATTAATATAAATACCGGACTTTTCTGAACCTGTAACCGAATCTTTTTTTTTTAGCCTGTCTGCTGCGTCCGCTACTGCTGCTGATACTGTCATGCTTGGGTCACATTGTTCCTTCGAAAAACAGATCGCCAGAAACCTGAAGGAGGGTACAACCAGCGAAATGGCAATAACAACGAAGATAAAGACATTAGTCCTGTCGCAGTTAGCTCCTCCTCAGATTTTAATCCTTCAACAGGAGTTCTCCCCACTGGCTATAAGGACTGGCTGACCCTTCTCTCTCTCTCTCTCTCTCTCACTCACTCACTCTCTCTCTCTCTCTCTCTCTCTCTCTCTCTCTCTCTCTCGACTTAGGCCTTGGGCCGCTACCTCGCGGGGAGACGAGGTAAAATCTCTCTTTTTTCCACTTAGGCCAATATGTCACCTCTCACAGATACAGCGTTTCCCAAATTCTGAGCACGCGCTAAGAACAATACACGTACGTACGAACACTTACAACACACACACATAATTTCTCCATACAAACTCTATGTAACAGTCCATGTCTTTGTTTAACTTGTTTTGTTATTAATATATATTTGTTTGCCCATATATATAGGTATTGTTTGTTTCTTTGTCTTCTTTGGACTTAATTAAAGTCCGACATTCTCATGTAGCTGGACCGGCCAGCAGGAAAGTTTAACCTTCTGAGATCTCTTCACATCTTCACCCTCACGTTCCGCTACAGTCCTAATGTAAATAATGATACACTTTATCACAGAAATTCCGGTAGAACTTTTATTTCACGCAGTTTTCGTTTACATGTTGTGCTGGACACACTGTCGTCTAAATGACGCAAACAATGAAAGTAACACTGACATCTCCTTTTAACATATATATATTTACCAAAATGACACAAAAATATATTGAAAGATATTGAAAGAGAACATTTATTCAATAAAATCGACATTGGTTTCAACGACAACCTCTAAACGACTTCGGGATCTGCCGCAACTCTTCTGGGCGGTTTCCTTGTTTAAGTTGGGGAATGATGTCTTAATCTTTGCCTTCAGTTCATCTTTTCTTTTACAAGGAGTTTCGTTAATCTCTCGCTCAACTGCGCCCCACACATAATAATCAAGGAGGTTGCAGTCTGGGGAGTTAGGTGGCCAGCTGTAAGGGGTGATGTGGGCGCAGAAATAGTCTGACAGCATTGACTGTGTTCTCCTGTTTGTGTGGCATGGTACAGAGTCCTGTTGCCAGACATAGGATCTTCTGTCAGCCACCCTCTTGACACAGGGTACCCCTACTTCCTCGAGGTACTTAATTTAGGTCTCCATATTGAGTCTGATGCCCGCATCAACAAATTCGGGAGTTCTTTTCTTTTAAGAACGATCCGAGTGATTTTTTCTGGGCCACCATACCTTCGAAATCACCATTAGACTCATCCAACTCTTTCCGAATCCTCTGCACTGTCCTCAGATTGACACCCAAATACTCTTAAATGTTCGAGTTTGAACTTCTGGCACGAATGCCAAGCAGTACAGCATATTGTTTCCAAATTTCGGGCGAGCGTGAATTGCGTCAGGGTGCACTTTTTCTTACAGAGGGTGCCCAATTGACTCTACTATACTATGCAGTCGGCAAAATCAAAATCAAAGAAAGTTCATGCTCGAAATGAAATATATAAAATGGCAACAATTTACCCATCGCACCCTGTAGATGAATTATTAACGACTACCAATGCGCATATAATGAAGTCCATAGGCCACTTCAAATTAGAACTTTTTCCTGCTTTTAAGGCATGTGTTCTGCCGATCGCTGTGGCAAAGCTGATTAGGTAAGTATTGGAGCAAATTCTACGACATTAGAATCTACGCCTGTCTTAAATCCCAAGAAATGGTACCTACCATACCCTTCCAATTCGTAATTAAACTCCCTCTATACAAGAAATAACACATCCATCAAAACCAAACAACGCGCAAGCGCGAAAATGAAAATGTAAGAGATGAGGTATTATGTACACTATTTACATTATTCAGACAATTGTCCTCATCTTTGTTGCCATATTTATTACAACGTTTCGGCCTTTCAGTATCTGTCTATATTTCTGAGATGAGGTATTATGTACACTATTTACATTATTCGCACTGTTGTCCTCATCTTTGTCGACATATTTATTACAACGTTTCGGCCATTCAGTATCTGTCTATATTTCTGAGATGAGGTATTATGTACACTATTTACATTATTCGGACTATTGTCCTCACCTTTGTCGCCATATTTATAACAACGTTTCAGCCTTTCAGTATCTGTCTATATTTCTGAGATGAGGTATTATGTACACTATTTACATTATTCGGACTATTGTCCTCATCTTTGTCGCCATATTTATTACAAAGTTTCGGCCGTTGTACGCCCCTGCCTTCTTCAGGTGGTTGGAATGTCGAACTGAACCCTTTGTACCCAAGGACACATGGTAAAGTGGATAAAGGCGTTAGTTAGATCCAGTGACAGGACCCAAAGAGCGTGAGTTCAATACGCGGTTATGGTAGTGGAGAACTTGGAGAGAGGAATTAGCAGCAGATAACTGATAACTGACATCCATTAGACATAGCACGTGCAACTAGAACAGTCTTCCCCAGTGAGCGAAATAAAGGGTTCAGCTCGACATTCAGTTCGGAGCAAAAAACAGCCAAAACGTTGTAATAAATATGGCGACAAAGATGAGGACAATAGTCCGAATAATGTAAATAGTGAAAATATAAAATGGCGGCAATTTACCCATTGCACCCCGTATATTTCTTGTGTTCTTAGTAATAAATACTGAATGTAGGTTTCAATTTCATACGAACTTGGTGTGCTCCTGTTCCCTATTCTAACCATTTCTGATTTCAAGTTATCTCTAAGGATCACTTTTCTTATGTTCTTCAAATATTATTTTAAGGAAACGGCTTGCCTCACGATTGAATTCCTTTATTTCTGTAGAAGTAGCTGGAATTTATTTGGGATGAAAGGAATATAATTCCTCATTCTTCACATGGCTTCTTGCATTTCTTCCTTGAATTCCTAATTTTTTTTTTTTTTCCTTCCACTTTCTTGTGTTTGGTTCTCATTACTGTCTGCTTTCTGCTTCTCATCTTTGCCGCTTGGTACGTGTGCCAACAGTTGTCTGTACTTTGTAAATGTTTGAACCTGCTCGTTCAAATCTGACACTTCTACAACCCGGAGGCATCTGCTTATTTGAATCAGCGGCCGCGATTACTGTCAACATTTCGCTGCCGAATTGAGATCAGTTGTTGATGAATCTTAATACTCGGCAGTCAATTAAGATTAAAGGGATTTGCGTGTAGATGACTACAAATCTATCTCAGTCTGCTCATATACATACATATATATATATATATATATATATATATATATATATATATATATATATATATATATATATGCATATGTATATATATATATACATATATGTATATATATATATACATATATATATATATATATATATATGCATATGTATATATATATATACATATATGTATATATATATACATATATATATATATATATATATATGCATATGTATATATATATATACATATATGTATATATATATATACATACATATATATATATATATATATATATATATATATATATATGTACATGTATATATGTGTGTGTGCACGCGCGAGCACGCGCGTACCTGTGCCTGTCTGTTTATCCAGTTTAGTGTCTGGCTATATAACTACCTCGTTATACTTATTTAAAATTTAAACTTATATATATATATATATATATATATATATATATATATATATATATATGTGTGTGTATATATATATAAATTTAAAATATAAATGTTTAAATATATATATATATAAATTTAAAGATATATATATATATATATAAATTTAAACGTGTATATATATATAAACTCGACCATGTCTCTCATAGCATTCCTCGCTACCTTCTATATTAACTTATATAAGCTTAATACTGCCCGTCAAAAGTGTAAATTTGAATTTCATTTTTCGTTTCACCTTTTGAAAGTGAAGTATTACAATGGAGCCTTAAAGTGGTCATTTTTTTCTTTAAATTATATATATATATATATATATATATATATATATATATATATATATATATAACTTCAAATTTTAAATAAGTATAACTATATAACAAAACACTAAGCTAGATAAACAGACAGGCATAATCCATACGATTGAATATGTTAGGTCTATCACTGATATTGAGCGTTTTCCAATGAGTACCGCGCATATATAATATATATAGAAATTATATATACCAATATATATATATATATATATATATATATATATATATATATATATATGTATATGTGTGTGTGTTTGTGTGTGTGTGTGTGTGTGTGTGTGTGTGTGTGTGTGTGTGTGTGTGTGTGTGTTAATATCTCTCTATATTTCGAAGATGAGGTAATTTAATATATTATTTACAATGTTCGGACTGCTGCCCTCATTTTTATTGCCATATTCACGACGTTTCGGCCCCTGTACAATCCGGGCTTCTTCAGGTGATTGGAATTTCGAACTGAACACTTTATTTCGTCCAGCGGGATTAGATTGTTCTAGTTCCACGTGCCATGTCTTTTCTCAAGCGTCTTGATGTACTGCTCTGATCAAGAGTCTCTTAATGTCGCAGTTCTTGGAGTGCCGTGTCGCGCATGGAAGGGTGTTCCTGCAAGCACCTCCTTTGGGCAACCCCAAGGCCACAGGCGATCGACTGCTACTACTACTTTTCCTTACCAATATAGCACAGCATGTCTATAAGCAACCAAAGAAAAAACTAAATCAGCTCAACAAAAAACACTTAAAACCCCTCAACCTTTCTTTCTCTGTGGTATTCGTATGAACCTTTGCAGTATGGAATCTTTCCTCTTTCAAAGGTTTCCGGATATCGTAGATCTCTACGAAACTAATGCTAACTCTTCAACCCCTCCTCTGATTTCTCGATTACTGCTATATTCCTGTCTTTAGGAAGGACTCTGATGTCCACATGTATGGCCTAGATGTTTATGTCCGTGATCATCTCACGCTGGCTATGGAACTCTCTGTTGAATTTCCATACCATTCTCACATGTGTCTCCGCCTCTCTCTACTTAACTCAGTCATCTGTCTCTTCTTTCTCTACCGTTCCCCTTCATCTCACGACTGTTGCGTGCTACATAGTATTTCCGATAATATAGACAAGGCCATCTCCCTACACCCGTTTGCAAATATATTTGTATTCCGTGATTTTAATGCGCACCAGGCCAGGTGACTTAAACTCTCTGTCACTTACCTCGCTGGCATCCAGACCCTGAACTTCTCAATCACTCAATCTCTCACGCAAGTGGTGGACTTCCCCAAGCGTTTCCCCGGTAACCCTGATGGTCACACTTCTCTTCTAGTTTTCTTTTTTACCTCTGACCCTGACTCATGTCGTACTATGCAGCTCTTCCCTCTTGGCAGCTCTGATTATGCAGTAAACATCTCTTTCCGCTCCCCTACTAGCCAAAAATCAACAGAATATCTTTCTCTTATCAACGAGCCGACTTTTTCCGTGATTTCCTTCGTTACGTCCCTTGAAATGAAGTTTTTAATGCAGGTTCGAGGTTTACTCCTGGGTGAAAGCCGGCATCAAGGCTTTCATTCCAGCAAGGTAATACCATATTAAATTGCGTTCTTCTCGGCCACTGTAGCCCACAGGCATCACTTCTTCCGGCTGTACCAATGCCACACGTCTGAATGACACAAACGTCTCTGCTCGTAATGAATGCAACCGTGTTCTCAATGAAGCGAAGTTACATTTTGCTGATAGAGTGAAACAACGTATAGCATCTTACAAGTTCGGTTCTAGAGATTATTGGCGTCTCTGCAAGAGTGTGTTAAACAACGGATAATCCTCAAATCCACCTATATTCAATCAGTTCGAATTCCTGATATCAACAGCAGATAAAATGAAATGCTTTACTCGGAAATTCTCTTTCAACTCAGTACTTCACTCATTTGGAGTACCCACATCTGATTTCCCCACTAAAACAGAGGTACTACTGAGTGATATGCGCACAACTCCGTTACTGCTCTCAGATTCCATAAGGCAAGCAGAGGTTACGGGATCCCAGCCATCGTTCTAAAGAAATGTGCTCCCGAATAGGCTCTAGTTGTCTCCAACTATTGCCTGTTTTCCAGTTTGTTGGAAGGAAGTCCTCCTCTGAAGTTCCTGTATTTAAGAACTCCGGAGAACCTTGTGACCCTCTAACTATCGCCCTATTAGTCTCCTACAGAATTTCGGCAAAGTATTCGAGACTTTAATCAATGCTGAAGTAGCCAAGCATCTTATATCTTACTGCACTCTTACAAAAAATATGGCTCCTGTTTTGCCAGGTCTACCGTTGATGTACTAATGACCACCACTGAATATGTATATCAAGCTCTTGATAATAAAGGGGAAACTCGAGCTGTGACTCTAGATATCTCAAAGGCATTTTACAGTAAGTTCCAGGGATAAGGTATTACAGGAAGACTGTTTGATTTAATCCAATCATTCCTATCAAATCGTGAAATGAATGTCGTTAGGCACGATCTCGTTCCATATCCTTTCACACGAATGCGGTTGTCCCTCAAAATTCTATCCTGGGTCCTACGCTGTTTCTTATCTTCATCAATGATCTTCCTGATGTCATCAGTTCCCAAGTAGGCATTTATGCAGGTGACACTACCATATACTCCTGAAGAGTGTAATCAGGAAATCAAGTAAACGGAAGACTTATGTAGGTGGGAAATATGAGAAAAGAAACTATTAGAATAGAAGTGGCGGTAGAATCTAGCTAGTTCTAAAGTACCTAATTGCCAATCTAGTAGAACGCTTAAATTCATGTAGTCGGGGCACCAGGGAAAAAATCTCGTCAGGGCGGTTGTCATGAAAATATTTGTAGAAAAAACGGAAGGAAGCCAAGTCACATCGATGACAAAGTGACTGATGTCGATATGCTAAGTCAGGATCAAATACATTGCAGCTCCTTCTTTTGGATTTTGTCAAGAACCTTGAGACGAATAGCAGGAGCACCAGACTAGATATGGCAAAGTATTTAATGCACCAGTGAATGGTAGATTTGTAAATGTGCAAGATGGACACTGATAAAAAAAAATTTCTAGCACAACACAGTGACACATTTTTGTTCACGCTAAGCCATATTTAATCATTGATCTGAGAAGGTTGTTGTATACAGATGGCAGTTTAGATATTTCTGAATGGGTTGACTGCCATGCACATTTATATGTAAGAATTGATTGGATAGAGGGGATTTAAGAATATGACTCAAATTCTCAGGTTAACGTTTTGATTTTGCTAGCATATTGGACAAAACTACCTCACCTAACACAGGCTATTCTATTTTCGTTTCCCTTATCTCCCGTACTAAATTTGGTTTCTGATTCATACACCGAATGTAAATGAAGTGTTTAGTATTGATTAATTCCACACCCTGATTTTTTATAATGGATCTGAAGTATGTGACATCAGTATGTTCATTCCAATTCCAGATCATAGTTTCTGTCTTGGAAGGTCTACATTGTGTTGGAACTCTTAGTATAGAATGTTGAGTTTTTGTTCAGGTTTATTCTTATCCCAATTATGAACACCTATGCCATTGTCATATCACCCTTATCATCAGCACACAAGTCTTGTGAGGGAAAACAGGAATGCTGTTTTTTATTGGCATATGCACTTTGGATTACATAAATGATCAGTGCCCATCCCATATCAGTGCTTGTATATGAAGAAAATATAGCCTAAAAAGTGGCATCCTGAGTAAGACGATAAACTACATCCGCGTCCTGGGTAAGAAGATAAACTACATCTGCGTCCTGGGGAAGACGATAAACTACATCCGCGTCCTGGATAAGACGATAAACTACATCTACGTCCTGGGGAAGGCGATAAACTACATCCGCGTCCTGGGTAAGACGATAAACTACATCCGCGTCCTGAGGAAGGCGATAAACTACATCTGCGTCCTGGGTAAGACGATAAACTACATCTGCGTCCTGGGGAAGGCGATAAACTACATCCGCGTCCTGGGTAAGACGATAAACTACATCTACGTCCTGGGGAAGGCGATAAACTACATCCGCGTCCTGGGTAAGACGATAAACTACATCCGCGTCCTGAGGAAGGCGATAAACAACATCTACGTCCTGGGGAAGACGATAAACTACATCCGCGTCCTGGGTAAGATGATAAACTATATCGGTGTCCCGGGTAAGACGATAAACTACGTCCAACAGCAAGACCACTGATAATACGTTTTTGAAAAAATAATGTCTCCAGCTGTACGTTTTTGAAAAGAAATATTGCCTGCTATGCGTTTTTGAGAAATAAATATTAACAGAAATGGATTTTTGACAAAACAAAAATATTAGCAGGAAAAAGAAAAAAAGTTGTTGGCATTGAATGACCCAGTGAGGTTGATATGCCGTAAAACAAACCAAACCAAACCTAAAAAGTGATAGGGTTTTCCTTTCCTCTTTTTGTAATGTTTAGATGTCAGGATATTTACCAGACATGTACAATTTTGTGGACCAATATAGTTTCTCTATCAGATCTAGACATTCAGTGGAGTTTGGGAGAACGGTTTCTAATGAATGAGAAAAGGAAGTCTCTACTGATGTGGCCGTTTGCGGCTGTATATTCAGTTTCTCCATTTCGTATCAGAATCCAAAAACCAATATATAGCACCTAGCAGTATCATATAGGCAAAAGTATGCCTCTACACTGGTATAAATCCACACAATTTGGAAACACTCTATCCTCGATAATGAGCACACTTCTTCCATAAAGATAGTAACACTTAAACAATATAATATTTAGATAAATATAAACGAGCAAAGGTTCCCTCCATTCTGGAAAACTAGAGCCAGAAGACAATGGTGAAAACTGTTTTCTCACTGAAAACTTGGCATTGCACCAAATATGATTAAACTAGTAACCCCTATACCACCAAAACATGACAGCATTTTATTAAGGCCTTCCCCCCACGCAGACACACACACACACACACACACACACACACACACACACATATATATATATATATATATATATATATATATATATATATATATATATATTAGATATATATATATAAATTATACCTGTGTTTGAGCCTTTTATATTATAAATATATATATATATATATATGATGGCTTGGGAAAGTAGTAATTCTTTTAGGAAAGATGAGATTGACAAAAAAGTGGGACATAGATTTATATTTTGATAAGATACAATAGCAGCACTCTTGAGAATTTTCCTTCTGAGTATATTACATTCTCTTTTGATGATTGTGGCATTTTTTATATCAAAATTGTGGTCAAATTTATTTCTGTGTATGACTAATGCATTTGACAAATTGTTATGTATAAGGTTCATTTCATGTTCGTAGATACGTTTTTTTTTTAAATCTCAGCATGTTTCCTCAATGCATTGTAAGAAACAGTTTTGGAAATTTATTATATATATGCCTGCTTCTAAATTATTATTATTATGAATGTTTTTACTTTGGATCATATTGATAATGATTTTATTGCGACTATTTTGATGTTGTTTAGAATGGATAAGTTATTTTGGATTGTGGATGTTATAGTGTTGGTAGGTAGTGCTTTGTATCTGTTTTTGTTTAGTTTATAGCTGTGTTCATATTTATCCCAATGGTATTTATGTATAAGTGAATTTAATGAATCCAACAGGAATTGGAACTCAACTCTCCGATTAACAATTCTGAGCCATTATCCATTACACAACCGGCACATCCAAGCAGTCACCTATCTAGATACTGACCAGGTTCAATATTGCTTAACTTTGGTGAATGTATGGGAATCAGTGTTTCAAAATGTAGGCATAATTTTAGGTGAGAAGAAAGGACTAAACATCAATTGTAAGAAGGAATGTATGGTCATTAGTGTGAGAAGTGTTAGAACAGACGCTGGAAGATATGACAGAAAATCTGAAAGTGTATCAGAATAGTAAAAGATGCCTTTCAAAAGTTAAGCAAAGTATTAAGAAACAGGAAAATTTCATTAGAAACAAAGAAAAAAGTATTGAACTGGAGATTTTATATATATATATATATATAAATATACATATATATATATATATATATTTATATATATATAAACAGATTTCCTACTTTGAATTTGATTAATTTTAAATGACCTCATCTTTGTTTCTAGGACATCTGCAAAAGGGGGGGATGAATCTGGACATTGAGAGGTGGGAAGATGTTGTCAATACAGAAGGAATATAAATAATTAAGCAGTAAAAGTTGAGATATTCTTCCCCCCCTCTTTAACAACAAGAAAGTTTTGTTAATTTTATGATAATATTAATCACAACCACACACTATATGGCTCTAGCAACAAAACTTGTCTTTCTTCTTTCTATCAGCATAACTAACCCCATAATAATTAGAAAAAATATATGTTGCTGAGAATAAGAAATAGAGAGCAACTTCTTAAACCTTAGATATTATACTCATGTATGTATTTAATTTATATATTTAAATGCAGAAGGAATATAAATAATTAAGTAATAAAAGTTGAGATATTCTCCCCCCCCCCTCTTTAACAACAAGGCTGACTGCGGTTGGGATAATAAAGTGATTGTGACCTCCACAATTCTTCCATTAGCTGCATATAGTATGTGCTTCAGCAGGGTTACATACCATTTTTGAATTGGGAGTTGTTCATTTCCTTTGTTGGTACTATTTAATCCATAGCTTGGGGAGAGAGACTAATTCATGCCTTTCAAAAGGTATTTGTGTATAAGTGAATATAACAAACTTAATTGAAATTTGAACTGATTTCTCATTCCATGTCGCTATTCATTACACCACCCTCACCTTAATTGGTAATCAGATCTATTTTATGTTTCAGCGTTAGAATCTCAACCTGGAGCAGATGATACATAAATATTTAAAAAAAAGAAAAAAGAAAAAGAATCAGCATCAATGTATTTTTATTTTAAATATATCCACATTATACAGTGAAAAACACAGAGCAGTCAATCAAGTTAGATTCAAGAAGAAAGAAAGAATGAAATACTTCAATTGTGAGGGTAATTTTAGTAAAAATGGAATGCAACCTTAAACTGTAAATATTACAAAAATAGAAGAAATTTCAACATACTACATATTCTGTTTTGCTTCCAACAATGCATTTCTTACATGTATTATTTTTATCAGTGATCTGAGAGGAAATTTTTAACAGCATATATATTTTTTAACTATTACTTAAAAGATTTGGCATTAAGCATGGTTTCAGATTTCATACTAATTTCTTCATCATACAGACTTTCAAGCATATTTTTTCTATCCTAAACTTACTGTAATTAAATAAACTTAAACTGTACATCTGCTTAAGGTTTGGTTTGGTTTGGTTTGTTTTATGGCATATCAACTTCAATGGGTCATTTAATGCTGAAAAAGAATTTTTATTTCTGGTAATATTTTTTCGTCAAGAATGTATAGCTGTAACGTCTTTTTTCCTTAAAAACGTATAGCTGGTAATATTATTTTTTTCAAAAACGTATAGTTGTTAGTATTATTTTTCCAAAATGTATAGCTGGCAATATTATTTTTTTCCAAAAAACGTAAAGCTGGTAATATTATTTTTTCCACAAACGTATAGCTGGTAATATTTTTTTTTTTCAAAAATGTATAGCTGGTAATTTTTTTCAAATATGTATAGCCGGCAACACTATTCTTTCAAAAAAATATATAGCCGGTAATATTGTTCCAAAATTATACAGCTGGCAACATTATTTTTCCAAAAATGTATTATCAGAGGCCATGCTGTTGGACGTAGTTTATCATCATACCCAGAACGCAGATGTAGTTTTTCATCATAACCAGGACGATTTGTTTAAGAAATACCTTTTTGACCACAAAATTATATAAGTAGATATTTATGAATTTTTATTTAGCCTTTTACAGTGAGGCAATTCAAAGAGAACTAGAAGTCCTACCAGGATTTATTAATAGCAAACACAATGATAACAACATAAGATATGCAGATGACACGGTTGACAGTAGACATAGAAATGCAACTGAAGGAATTTCTACAGAAGGTAGTAAAAGAAAGGATGTAGGCGATCATGACTCTCCACTTCTCCATATACCTTGTAACTCTCAATGAGTTTGTCTCTCTGCCACCTACCCCAGACCACGTTCTGTAATCCACTTGCTTAAGTCCGCCAGGTATGTCATGCATTGCTTTCTCTTGTCTCTCTTTCCCTCTATTCAACCTGTGAGTATCAGATTCTCCAGGCCCTCTTTTCTCATTACATGTCCCAGAAATTTCAGCTGCCTCTTCCTGATGTTAAGTATAAGCTTCCTCCTTGTTTGCATCCTCTCCAAAACCTCATCATTGCTCACATGCTCGGTCCATCATATACTTATATCTCGGAAAACAGAGAACAGAAAATTTGACACCAAAATGCACATTGGAATATCAAACATATGCTTTCCAAAAGCTAAGCAAAATATAAAAAAAAAAAAAACAGGAAAAATATTTAGGAAGGAAATAGTGCTCAACAGCTGTGTAATACCAATTAATGTATACGGCAATGACTATTGGACAATCTTCTCACATATGAAGAGATGTCTTGAGGTAACAGAAATATAGTTCTACAGAAGGATGCTGAGAATACCACTGACTGAACATGTGACTAACAAGGAAGCTTTAAGGATAATGACAATTATACTTAGAATCAGAAAGGGACAGATGACATTTCTAGGATATATAATGAGGAAAGTAGGCCTGGAAAATAGATAATTTAACACTCACTTGTCAGCAGATTACTTATTTTATTTTCAGTTAATTTATTTACTATATATATATTGTATATCATACTTTATTTTATTTATCTTTGCATTACGTGATTGCATTTATTGAATGCTAAACTAAACACATTCAATTTATGCTAAACATGTGAAACACTTGCATGTTGAAAGGCAACAATTAGGTTTGTAATTATTCTATTTTATATGTTCATAATTTTATTGTTATAAAAGTCAGTTCTTTTAAAATACCTTTGGAAGAGAACGTGACAAATATTAAAAATAATATTTTTAAAAATATTGGATATACAGCAGTATTGACAGGAAAGATCATGAGGTCAGGTTATATTATACTTATGTTATACCCAATAAAATGTACTGTAATTCCCCATGTATAATATGCCTTCATCCATAATACACACCCCTAAAATTGTGCTGAAAGTGTGGGAAAATGCTTCTACTCCCGCACAATACATACCCCTTGTTTGGTACTCAAACCCTATAAATTGTACCTCTCCAATTTTGTTACAGCCAGTATTTCCTGCTTCTAAAAATGGTTTTAAACATAGAATAATATTATTCTAATTTAGTTTTATGATAATTCATATTTTATTTTATGGCAATTTTTTAAAGATTTTTTGTAGCTGTGCATAATACGAACCCCTGATTTTGCTTATTCTTTTTTTTAGAAAAAAAATGCGTATATACATGGGTTTTACAGTAGTCCATTTATCAAACTATCTACTGAGAAATTTCTGTCTAAATTTCTGAGATAAAATCTGATCATTATGATGTATTTATTTATTTTAACAGTTCTTCTCATCTTGGTTGTTATAGTCACAAAATGTTGGCTATTGCACTCTCCATCCATCACCAGGTGTCTGTTCAGTAACACCATCAAAATTGTGAACTGAGCCTTTTCTTCAACTCACAGACTTTTTTTTAATGTCAGTGTTCATGCTGGGGGGAGATAACTCATGTTGGTATATCATTCTTGGTCCTTGTAATACCACTTTTTTTTTAGGCAATCACCCCAAAGAAGGTGGTAGTGCCACTAGCATGCAAGGGGTTACAGAGAGTGAGAGCAAGAGTAAAGAGGGGTGTTTGAGGAAAGGATATAGAGAAGGACGGGGATCAGGATCAAGGCATCAGAAGATGTCGATTGATATTACACTTGAATATTTGAAGATTATAGCTATCAGGCAAGCAAGTAGGAGGAAGGGAGTTCCCATCTCTGTCCCATAATGATTGTTCCATTTTTGCACAAATTTCATAGACTCAATGGAACAATCATTATGGGACAGAGGTAGAATCATATAGAAGAATGGCTGGTTTAATAATCAAATTCAATTGAATGAAGAGAGGAAACATTTTTTAAAGCATTTCACCCCAAGCAAGTCGGGTGTGCCACTAGCACGCAAGGGGTTACAGAGAGTGAGAGCAAGAGTAAAGAGGGGTGTTTGAGGAAAGGATATAGAGAAGGACGGGGATCAGGATCAAGGCATCAGAAGATGTCGATTGATATTACACTTGAATATTTGAAGATTATAGCTATCAGGGAAGCAAGTAGGAGGAAGGGAGTTCCCATCTCTGTCCCATAATGATTGTTCCATTTTTGCACAAATTTCATAGACTCAATGGAACAATCATTATGGGACAGAGGTAGAATAATATAGAAGAATGGCTGGTTTAATAATCAGATTCAATTGAATGAAGATAGGAAACATTTTTTAAAGCATTTCACCCCAAGCAAGTCGGGTGTGCCACTAGCACGCAAGGGGTTACAGAGAGTGAGAGCAAGAGTAAAGAGGGGTGTTTGAGGAAAGGATATAGAGAAGGACGGGGATCAGGATCAAGGCATCAGAAGATGTCGATTGATATTACACTTGAATATTTGAAGATTATAGCTATCAGGGAAGCAAGTAGGAGGAAGGGAGTTCCCATCTCTGTCCCATAATGATTGTTCCATTTTTGCACAAATTTCATAGACTCAATGGAACAATCATTATGGGACAGAGGTAGAATAATATAGAAGAATGGCTGGTTTAATAATCAGATTCAATTGAATGAAGATAGGAAACATTTTTTAAAGCATTTCACCCCAAGCAAGTCGGGTGTGCCACTAGCACGCAAGGGGTTACAGAGAGTGAGAGCAAGAGTAAAGAGGGGTGTTTGAGGAAAGGATATAGAGAAGGACGGGGATCAGGATCAAGGCATCAGAAGATGTCGATTGATATTACACTTGAATATTTGAAGATTATAGCTATCAGGGAAGCAAGTAGGAGGAAGGGAGTTCCCATCTCTGTCCCATAATGATTGTTCCATTTTTGCACAAATTTCATAGACTCAATGGAACAATCATTATGGGACAGAGGTAGAATAATATAGAAGAATGGCTGGTTTAATAATCAGATTCAATTGAATGAAGATAGGAAACATTTTTTAAAGCATTTCACCCCAAGCAAGTCGGGTGTGCCACTAGCACGCAAGGGGTTACAGAGAGTGAGAGCAAGAGTAAAGAGGGGTGTTTGAGGAAAGGATATAGAGAAGGACGGGGATCAGGATCAAGGCATCAGAAGATGTCGATTGATATTACACTTGAATATTTGAAGATTATAGCTATCAGGGAAGCAAGTAGGAGGAAGGGAGTTCCCATCTCTGTCCCATAATGATTGTTCCATTTTTGCACAAATTTCATAGACTCAATGGAACAATCATTATGGGACAGAGGTAGAATAATATAGAAGAATGGCTGGTTTAATAATCAGATTCAATTGAATGAAGATAGGAAACATTTTTTAAAGCATTTCACCCCAAGCAAGTCGGGTGTGCCACTAGCACGCAAGGGGTTACAGAGAGTGAGAGCAAGAGTAAAGAGGGGTGTTTGAGGAAAGGATATAGAGAAGGACGGGGATCAGGATCAAGGCATCAGAAGATGTCGATTGATATTACACTTGAATATTTGAAGATTATAGCTATCAGGGAAGCAAGTAGGAGGAAGGGAGTTCCCATCTCTGTCCCATAATGATTGTTCCATTTTTGCACAAATTTCATAGACTCAATGGAACAATCATTATGGGACAGAGGTAGAATAATATAGAAGAATGGCTGGTTTAATAATCAGATTCAATTGAATGAAGAGAGGAAACATTTTTTAAAGCATTTCACCCCAAGCAAGTCGGGTGTGCCACTAGCACGCAAGGGGTTACAGAGAGTGAGAGCAAGAGTAAAGAGGGGTGTTTGAGGAAAGGATATAGAGAAGGACGGGGATCAGGATCAAGGCATCAGAAGATGTCGATTGATATTACACTTGAATATTTGAAGATTATAGCTATCAGGGAAGCAAGTAGGAGGAAGGGAGTTCCCATCTCTGTCCCATAATGATTGTTCCATTTTTGCACAAATTTCATAGACTCAATGGAACAATCATTATGGGACAGAGGTAGAATAATATAGAAGAATGGCTGGTTTAATAATCAGATTCAATTGAATGAAGAGAGGAAACATTTTTTAAAGCATTTCACCCCAAGCAAGTCGGGTGTGCCACTAGCACGCAAGGGGTTACAGAGAGTGAGAGCAAGAGTAAAGAGGGGTGTTTGAGGAAAGGATATAGAGAAGGACGGGGATCAGGATCAAGGCATCAGAAGATGTCGATTGATATTACACTTGAATATTTGAAGATTATAGCTATCAGGGAAGCAAGTAGGAGGAAGGGAGTTCCCATCTCTGTCCCATAATGATTGTTCCATTTTTGCACAAATTTCATAGACTCAATGGAACAATCATTATGGGACAGAGGTAGAATAATATAGAAGAATGGCTGGTTTAATAATCAGATTCAATTGAATGAAGAGAGGAAACATTTTTTAAAGCATTTCACCCCAAGCAAGTCGGGTGTGCCACTAGCACGCAAGGGGTTACAGAGAGTGAGAGCAAGAGTAAAGAGGGGTGTTTGAGGAAAGGATATAGAGAAGGACGGGGATCAGGATCAAGGCATCAGAAGATGTTGATTGACATTACATTTGAATATTTGGAGATTATAGCTATCAGGGAAGCAAGTAGGAGGAAGGGAGTTCCCATCTCTGTCCCATAATGATTGTTCCATTTTTGCACAAATTTCATAGACTCAATGGAACAATCATTATGGGACAGAGGTAGAATAATATAGAAGAATGGCTGGTTTAATAATCAGATTCAATTGAATGAAGATAGGAAACATTTTTTTAAGCATTTCACCCCAAGCAAGTCGGGTGTGCCACTAGCACGCAAGGGGTTACAGAGAGTGAGAGCAAGAGTAAAGAGGGGTGTTTGAGGAAAGTATATAGAGAAGGACTGGGGTCAGGATCAAGGCATCAGAAGATGTCGATTGACATTACATTTGAATATTTGGAGATTATAGCTATCAGGGAAGCAAGTAGGAGGAAGGGAGTTCCCATCTCTGTCCCATAATGATTGTTCCATTTTTGCACAAATTTCATAGACTCAATGGAACAATCATTATGGGACAGAGGTAGAATCATATAGAAGAATGGCTGGTTTAATAATCAAATTCAATTGAATGAAGAGAGGAAACATTTTTTTAAGCATTTCACCCCAAGCAAGTCGGGTGTGCCACTAGCACGCAAGGGGTTACAGAGAGTGAGAGCAAGAGTAAAGAGGGGTGTTTGAGGAAAGGATATAGAGAAGGACGGGGATCAGGATCAAGGCATCAGAAGATGTCGATTGATATTACACTTGAATATTTGAAGATTATAGCTATCAGGGAAGCAAGTAGGAGGAAGGGAGTTCCCATCTCTGTCCCATAATGATTGTTCCATTTTTGCACAAATTTCATAGACTCAATGGAACAATCATTATGGGACAGAGGTAGAATAATATAGAAGAATGGCTGGTTTAATAATCAGATTAAATTGAATGAAGATAGGAAACATTTTTTTAAGCATTTCACCCCAAGCAAGTCGGGTGTGCCACTAGCACGCAAGGGGTTACAGAGAGTGAGAGCAAGAGTAAAGAGGGGTGTTTGAGGAAAGTATATAGAGAAGGACGGGGGTCAGGATCAAGGCATCAGAAGATGTCGATTGATATTACACTTGAATATTTGAAGATTATAGCTATCAGGGAAGCAAGTAGGAGGAAGTGAGTTCCCATCTCTGTCCCATAATGATTGTTCCATTTTTGCACAAATTTCATAGACTCAATGGAACAATCATTATGGGAGAGAGGTAGAATAATATAGAAGAATGGCTGGTTTAATAATCAGATTAAATTGAATGAAGAGAGCAAACATTTTTATAAGCATTTCACCCCAAGCAAGTCGGGTGTGCCACTAGCACACAAGGGGTTACAGAGAGTGAGAGCAAGAGTAAAGAGGGGTGTTTGAGGAAAGGATATAGAGAAGGACGGGGATCAGGATCAAGGCATCAGAAGATGTCGATTGATATTACACTTGAATATTTGAAGATTATAGCTATCAGGGAAGCAAGTAGGAGGAAGTGAGTTCCCATCTCTGTCCCATAATGATTGTTCCATTTTTGCACAAATTTCATAGACTCAATGGAACAATCATTATGGGACAGAGGTAGAATCATATAGAAGAATGGCTGGTTTAATAATCAAATTCAATTGAATGAAGAGAGGAAACATTTTTTTAAGCATTTCACCCCAAGCAAGTCGGGTGTGCCACTAGCACACAAGGGGTTACAGTGAGTGAGAGCAAGAGTAAAGAGGGGTGTTTGAGGAAAGGATATAGAGAAGGACGGCGATCAGGATCAAGGCATCAGAAGATATCGATTGATATTACACTTGAATATTTGAAGATTATAGCTATCAGGGGAGCAAGTAAGAGGAAGGGAGTTTCAATGACAGGAAGTGCAAGATAGGAAACTGTTGGAGTAGAAGAGTTTGTTAGATTTAACTGTTTCAACAGTGAAACGGTGGGACTGAGATGGCAACCTAGTAACATGCTTAATTTCATGCAGTTTGAGAACCAGGGAAAGTAGCTCATCAGAACAGTTTCTATGAAAATATTTGTAGAAAAGACAGAGGGAAGCCACAGCACATCTGTGAGAATGTGACTGTAGAGCAGATGCCAGAACAGGACCTTTCCACTCAATCCAGTGTTTTTGACTGCCTGACCCAAGGATTGAACTCATGACAACCATATAAATTTCAGCATTTGATTAATACTTAAAGGTGTAGAAAGAGGAAGAAAACAAAAGGAATCAAGATATTAAATTGAGAGCTTAAAAAGTAAACAAGATAGTTTACTGAAATAATAGAAAGAAAATTGTAATCCTGAAGAAGACAAAAAAGATAAAATTCCGTTTGTCAACAAATCTGCCAGCTGTTTTCCTGTGCCAAACTCAAGCCATCCAAATTCTGGTCTGGCAAGATAACTAAATATTCCCACTCATTCTATTAGCCAGTCTGTAGCACTCAAAGTTGACAAATTGTAGAATGTATATCTCCAAACTTGAGTGTTGAATGAGAGAGATGAACTTAATAAACCTGTCCCAAATTTTCTCGTTGGTCATTCAACCAAAAAAAGTTGATTTGCTTCTAAATCTGATGTTTTTTTTTGTTGAAAATTAAATATCTTTAATTAATATTTATTTTCATTCATTTTTAACACATTTGAGACAAATATAAAAAATTTTGCAATTCTGTCTCATCAACTGATTACCATCTTTTGCAAGAATCTAAACCACTTCCTTACAAGCAAAACAATCTCCAGTCAGAACTGAATTGAAAAAGACTTTAATAAAGAATTTGCTTGTTCGAATGCACAATTCTTTAAGAAAGAAGCTTAAGACTTGCATTAAATCTAAAGGCCAGCCTCTTTGAAATAGTTTCTTGAATAAACCTTCTTTCTTTCTCTGAATCTCTCATTTAAATATGTTTGACTAAACCAGTGGTTTCATCTTGAATAACTTGATATTTGTTGAGCAGGTTTAATGTTAGTCCAGTGCTTGGAATTCCTTATAAAAGTGTTTTTATTTATTTTCTATAGAGTTGTAAGTGGTGTGGAACTATTTTTGCTTTCTGGCAAAAGAATATACTTTGGATTCTTGTCAAGACCATCTGGTTCCATTATTTTTTTGTGGGCATGAAGTCTTGGAAAATGTGTTTATTATGCCGTGTTTGTTCATTTTTTTTTTATTTACTTTCAGATGAGCCATAAAGGCTATGTTAAGTGGTACCACTTTTACTTCAGGAATTATTCCATGTAATTTTCTTCAAAGAGAATTTCGCTATTTATTCTCTTATTAAAATTGTTTATCCGGTTTAAAAATCCTCATGAGATGATTCCTCTTTCAAAAACACTTACTTGATTTATAAAAATTTACTATAGAAAATATTCCCCTCAAGTGAATGTAATTTTTCTTGGAACTAAAATGTTGAGTGTAGTTGCCATGATTTTCATTCGTCTTAAATACTATCAGTCCGCTATTAAAATATACTTAAAAATTTATGATTCTTACAGATGTGGAACTGTCTTTGAGGATAAAGATCAAAATGGTACCATGATCATTAACCTTATGGGATAGTGAAAAACTACTTGTAATACTTGGATAGGGAAAAGTATTTGTAAAAGAAATAAATAAACAACAAAAGGTTACTTTAAGGAATGCCATTTTAATTGTTGAACAACATTTTCTTTTCTCAGGGCTTGTCTCTTATCATCGGTGTCTTTTTATCTGGATAACATTTATTCTTTAATCTACAAATGATTAGTAATACAGAAAATAGAATATGTGAGACAATTTCAAATACTAATCTGGTTGTATTCCTTCTCACACTAATGCTCTTGGGAAAGGCATAGATCAATTTAAGCCCCCCACATCTATGGTTTAAATAAAAGAGTAGGCTGGGTTCTCTAGACGAGAGCAGTAGACAGTATAAGGACAACTCTGAATTGAAAATCAGGGATAATGCTACAGGAAAACACTCCACCATCTTTCCCTAGAAGTCATGGCAGTTTGCATATATTAAAGAAGCTGTGATAAACCGTGGTCACTTACATCTTGAAGGATTTAACATTTAAAAAATCATGGTATAACATGCAAAGAGTAAAATTTAAAATGATCTGCTGTGGCAGACATAGTGAACCAGAATCAGAATCAAATGGCAGAAAGGGTGAACAGGATTTGCCTTATTCGCAATGAAAGAGAATTTGTCTTTCTCTGGCATGTAGGACATTGATTTGAGAGAAGGCAAGTACATTGTTCCATCAACAGATACCCTTCTTCTTTGTTGTCCCACAAGAATTTGGTTCATTAGCAAATGTGTATAATATTAGTGTGGTTGGATAGAATCGAGGAAGGGTATGTTAGGGCTCTGTTCTGAGGGGCACATATGTCTAGTACGTCTATCATCCAGGCGATTGATTGGTGATTCCCCATTATAAATAGACCATCAAGGAGATGAGAGATGTCTCTGACAGGGTACATTGTACTATACATACAGTTGTGACAAGAGGGACGAATGATGAAGCGGATACAGGGGAGAAAACAAAGATAAGTACCAAGAAACTGGTGTAGAGGGAAGAAACGCCCGATTTGAAATTACGTCTCAAAACAGAGTTGCTAACTTCTTTTGACCACATCTGCCTTACTAAAAATAGATGAAGTTTATTTGCCGAAATTGTGATAAAACTTTTTAAAAATGTGAAAAAGATTTGAAAAAGATTTATGAGCATGGAAACTGATGTAATGGAATAACCTGTCACCCCCATGAGTGACTACACTATAGGTATTAACTATCTATAAGTATTGGTAAGTCAACAGAGACTTGCTGCGACCTGTTCTAGCAAGACGGTCGAACTCTCTGCCTCTGAGCAGGCAGGAACCCGGATGAGGCTCCGCCGAAGGGCAGAGTCTCATTCAGGGAGGTTGACCAACCCGATTCTGTTTTTATAGTTTCTACGGGCACTTTTTGGCTGAGACTACGGGCTCGGAATACCCACGTAAAACTCAGCCTTGTGCCACAGCTTTCCCTTGTGGGGGGGCAAGTGAATAACGACTTGCTGGGATCAGTTGAGTATAACTCAGACTTACGCGAGAACTACCAACCTTCCAATAGTAGCACTCACTACTGGATTGACTTGCGACAACCTTTTGCATAACTGTTACCTTTTTCTTATTTTATTGGTTTTTACAATAAACCTTTACTTATTTTATCCACCATGTTTTTCAAGTATATATTCCTGTTAGCACAGAATATAACAGTCTCAATCAGATGATGAATAGAGTCATTCCTTAGTATTCTTGAGGGACCGGCTTCAAGACTGCAAACTCATATCAAAATCTGTGGATACCCAAATTACATAAAATAGCATCACATATCCTTCTACATATTTTAAATCATCTTTTAATTAGTTATAACATCTAATATAATGTAAATGGTATATAAATAGTCATAATATGGTAGATATCTTTGTGTTTCAAATAGAAAGGCTGGGAGGATTATGATTTTAGAGAAAATCATTCTGGGACTTGCAATCAGAAATAAAAGCTTATAAAGTATCTGATGTAATGGATTAACCTGTCACCGCCATGAGTGACTACACTATAGGTAGTAACTACCTATAAGTATTCGTAAGACAATGGACTACAGGAGACTTGCTGGGATCTGTTATTCAGATCTTGGATGCTGTTGAACTCTCTGACTTCAGACAGAGAGTAACCCGGACGAGGTTATGCCGAAGAGAAGGGTCTCGCCCGGGCAGGTAGATAGACCCGAACCCACTTATACGGGGTTATGGGGAAATTTTGGCTAAGCCTATGGGCTTGGATTGCCCCACATTAAACTCGGCCTTGTGCCACATCCTTCCTTTTGGGGAGGCAGGTAAATACCGACTTGCTGGGATCTGTTGAGTACAACTTAGACTTACACAAGAATTACCAACCTTACAATAGCAGCACTCAATACTGGATTGACTTGCGACAATTGTGCGCATAACTGTTACCTTATTTTTTATTGTACTGGTTTTACAAGAAAAATTTACTTATTTTATCCACCATGTTTTTCAAGTATATATTCCTGTTATCATGGAATATAACAATATGTAAAAAAGTAAAATAAAATTACATAGCTATGACATTGAAATCACTCTGGGGATTGCAATCAGGAATAAAAGCTTATAAAGTATCTGATGTTATGGAATAACCTGTCACCCCCATGAGTGACTACACTATAGGTAGTAACTACCTATAAGTATCTGTAAGTCAACGGACTACAGAGACTAGCTGGGATCTGTTGAGTATGACTCAGACTTATGTGAGAACTACCGACCTTCCAATAGTCGCACTCACTACTGGATTGACTTGCGACGACTATGTGCATAACTGTTACCTTTATTCTTATTGTATTGGTTTTTACAATAAGCCTTTACTTATTTTATTCACCTTGTTTGTCAAGTATATATTCCTATTAGTATGGAATATAACAGAAACAATAACAGGAAATAGAATTAAGGTGCAATGGTGGTTCTTAGTAGTTGAGTAAAACTGCTGATATAGTTGCAGTTATTTGCTAACGTTAGTTTATGGTTGCAAATGAATATAAGAAGATAATGTTTCACAAACCTTCCAAGGGGGGAGATCATCCTGTCTACACTGAAGTTAAGCCTTCAATATTTCAGCATTTCAGAAGGTTTAAATGCACATGACTTATACGTATCATAAGTGGAAACTTCTGGCATGCGTATGAAATACAGATCCCTGGGTGGAAAATCTTCAAAACTGACCACTGACAATAGTGGGACATACAAAAGACTTAAAACTGTATGAGTAGGAAATAATGTTCAATTTTAATCAAAAAATTCTGCAGATATTGACAGAATTTAAATAAATGTGCACATAGTAATAAAAGAGTTGAAATGCATTGAATTGCTTTATTTTAGCCCAAGGACATTTGATATCTAGCAAGAGACCTAGTGTAGTGTCTCTTTAGGTTACAAGTTGATGTTTTGCTGTTTCTAATAAATAAAGTAAAATGGTTGCATAAAGCAACTCTTGTTGAATCCAATCTGGAAATACTTATTAATTTTGTATTTTACTACAAAATTGTAGCTCAAGGCCGAAGGGGAAGTGGAGAAAGGCTGGTCTTCACTGACTATCCTCATCCTAGTTAATCACAACCATGACCCATTCGTTCTTTACAATTTACTCAATCACCCCAAGAACTTATCTATCACCTCTCACTCCTACATATACCATAATAACACATTTTTTCGGGCCTTGTGCCACATCTAAGCTGTACTAAGAAAATCATTTGGGCACCTCGACATGGTGTAATGGTTAGAAAGCTTGTCTTGCTAGATCAATTACGACTGAGTAGTGAGTTCGATCCTCACTTTGTGCCCCATACTTTCGGTCTTGTGCCCCATACTTTCGGCCTTGTGCCACATCTAAGCCGGGCTTAGAAAACCACTATACCACATATTCACAGGGGACCTACAAAACATCCCATGACATAAAAATTCATAAATATTCATTGTCTCATTTTGTTTTCTTTTTTCTCGTTTTTTACAAAAATATATGAAAAAAAATTATATAATAATGAAAATGATTGGGGAGGGAATGAACCCAAAATCAAAACTAAAGAAGTAAGCAAAAACAAACTTAAAACAGATGTTAGTAGGACCCATCCTCCCCTCAAAATAATAAGAGTGACTGCTGTATTCTGCCATTTGACAGAATCAAGAAGCACACTCACTAATAGAGCAGGAAGGAAAAAATAAATGACGGAGTGGAAAAATCAAAGGCTGATCTAGCTGAGATGAAAAGGGGACAAAAATAAATTGGGCAGGTTGGGAATGTCAACACGGATCATAACAAAAGAGAGTGCCGAAAACAGGCCAGGAATAACACTTATTCACAATAACTAGGAAAACAAAATGTGTCTCACTTAACCAGGGGTGGGTTCACAGGAAACCACCCCATTGCATTAAAAGGCCTTAAAAGAGAAAATCAAGGCTAGCCCCATTCACATGAACCAGGCTTGCCACAGACACCCACCTTTTGTTGAAATTTGTCGATATCAAACTGCTTTCTATCAGATCTGATCTTCCTCCTGAGCTGATGCCCAATAAATCCAACCAAATCCTGATGAGAATAATGTTCGTATGACAAGATTCCCTCTATTCACAACATCCACACCATTTTTCTTGCTATGGATGGCAATGTGAGAAACACCATTTATTTCACCTCGGAAAACAGGGGCAACACATTGTCACACATGCACACAATACCGATAGACATACAAGTCGTAAACTTGCAACATAGTTCCAGAAAGGATCCAATTTGAGAAAGACTGCAAAACACTTTCCTCTCCCCAATTTCTGGGCAGAAGCACACAAATGCATTCTAGGATATTGTTTAACTCAATAAAATAGGTCAGTTCTTGGTTTCATGTGGCTCAGTCCCGATCTGTCTCGTCTTGAAGTCAGAATGCTATGTTTGAACTTGCTCTTGTGTGTCAACTCCAATTCTTAGTTTGCAAACTTTTTGCCATATTAGTGTTGCTTTGCCTTATTACTGTTGCTTTGCCTTATTACCGTTAATTTGCCTTGCATATATTGTTTGCTGTCTTTATATAATTTTTTGCCCTGTCCTTTTCCTTTTCTTGTTATTGCTTATTGCAAACTTTGTCAATTCTGTTTGTTGAATTGTTCTGACACTTATTTTGCATTTAACCATTGCTACTCATGTCCCGACTATAAGGTTGCCTACATTCTGGAGAATTAAAAGAACTTCAATGACCTTCCATAATTGAAAAATAGTATCATTAGCATGAATTTATCCACTCAAGGTAGACATATGTTTTTAGACTGAATACTGAATTGCTATTGTCTGAAAGAATATGTAATGCTGTGAACTTGATGCTTCTATAAGAGAACAAAAGACTGACGGAATTATCTGCCCTTGATGAAGGATGAAGAAGACATCAATTGAAATATTGTTGATATGGAAATGCAGCTTATTGAAATTGAGATTTTCTGTGCATTATCCTACACAAATGTGGACTAGTATCTTTATTTTTGTTATTTCCACCATATTTACTTTGTGATTATTTTTCTCAGCTGAATGCCAGATGGCATCATACACCCTTGTGCAAATTAATTGAAGTATATACACCATTGTGCAAATTAATTGATTTATATACACACATGAGCAAATTAATTGAAGTCTATACACCCTTGTGCTAATTAATTGAATTATATACACACATGAGCAAATTAATTGAATTATATACGCACATGAGCAAATTAATTGAAGTCTATACACCCTTGTTTCTAATTAATTGAATTATATACACACATGAGCAAATTAATTGAATTATATACGCACATGAGCAAATTAATTGATTTATATACGCACATGAGCAAATTAATTGAAGTATATACACCCTTGTGCAAATTGAAGTACATAAACCTTGGTGCAAATCAATTGAATTATATACACCTTTGTGCAAATTAATTGAAGTATATACACACTTGAGCAAATTAATTGAAGTATATAGACCCTTGTGCAAATTAATTGAAGTATGTACACCCTTGTGCAAATTAATTGAAACAAAATGAATAATTTCATTATTAATTACTTTTTTCATATTTTTCCAATGGAACATGACCCTGTGAACATGTTAGAACTTCATATATCCATTCCACAAAATCTTTCCTTGAAGGCTGACCACAGATTCTCAGTTGGATTTAAATCAGGAGAGTTTGAAGGCCTTTCTCTAGTACTTTGATTTGCTCACTGGTAAGGCATGCCAGTGTGTTCATGAAGCATTACAATTTTCATATGCTTCCTTGGAATAACATCTATCATCACAGACAATGCCTGTAGGACAACTAATTGACAGTCAAGACAATAGTGTCTGAGCATGAAAATTTGATGCGATCATGGATGATGCAATATTATTTAAGGCCAAAGGAATTTCATCATACACCCCGAAAATAGATTCACATTACTGCACACCACTACAAATGACCTAATGTGAGGAAAAAAATAGAAATCAATTACACCGTGTCACTCCAGTGGGTCTAAAGGTGTAAGTCAATTTTAAATAAAGATCATTTTAATAGATTTCTTTGCATTTGTAGTAGAGGGAAACCAGTAAGTGCCTAATAAGGAATGAATTAAATTAGAAGCCATCATCCAAAGTGAGACAACAAAGTCAGACATGGCAGACAGTGTATGAAGAAAAAAAGGAAACATTGCCTTCTAAAGAAAGAAGTCAAGACCATAGAAAAGGAATGTTTGAGCAATGTAGATTTTAATGGATTCAATGATCTTGAAAAAGGCATGAATCCATCTTTTCCCTGTCAGCAGAATAGACTGGACTCTTTTTGCCATGCGAAAGAAATCTCAGAATTCCAAACAGTAGGGGAAGCAACAGAAAATCACTCTGTTATCGTTCCTAAGAATGGATGTCATTTCGGAGATGATAAAGATATCTGTAAAGAGTCATAATTTCTTACATCCTGAAGAGAATGAAAATAATGTCTCAGAATATAAAAATGATTTGATCAATATCCGAATAAAATCAGTTTTTTATTCTTGTTTTTAAACTGTTAGATGTAGACGTATCTTCTACTCCAAGTCTCGCACATCTCGCCTGTGGAACTCCCTTCTTAATTCCTGTTTCCCTGACAAATACAATCTCCAACTATTTAAGTGTAACGTCAATCGACATCTCCAGTTGCCTTGATCTTTCCACTTCCCTTCTCCACATCCTTTCACCTTTCATTCCTATCTGCTCTCGCTCCAAATCTTCTGTAACCCCCTTGCCTTGATCGATCCACTATCCTTCTCCACATCCTCTCTTTTACCACTCCTATCTGCTCTTCCTCCAAACCTTCTGTAACCCCTTGCGTGCTAGTGGCTTGCAGCCTTGCTTGGAGTGATAAGCTTAAAAAAAAAAAAAATTTGTTTCCTTGTCAACAAATTCTTTCCTGGCAATTGTAGGCTTGAACTGTTTTGGGATAAACAATTCCTGTCACTTTTGCTCCAGTGTTGCTGTCTGAAGCAATCTCTGATCTAAAGTAGTTGTAAACAAAGAATGAAATAAATTACGTTGTCTGTTGTCCTCATCGTTTTTAAAATTCAGTTAGAAATTTAAATACTCCATTTCTCCATGAACAATATTTAATTTCTTTTGATACATATTTCTTTCTGACATTAGTACTTTTTGAGCCATTTCCCAAAATGCCAATTTTTCAACCGATCCCAAACTGAAGAATAAACCAAAATAATATAATTCTTTTTGTTATTTTTGATGACCAGATGTCAGTGACTGTTCTATCCGTAAGCTAACAGCATAAATTCAAAAGCTTTCTTACATTTTTAGTCAGACTAAGCTTAACTGACTCATCATGAATCTATGTTTAACATGCTAGTTTGATAGACCATTACAACTGCAGTCAGTTTTATTTTCTCTAGATGCTCAATCCTGATAGCCATTTGCCAGACTAAACTAGAATCAGTAAATATGAATCCGACAAATATGATGCTAGATAAAATCAAGTCATCATTATTTTACTCATGTTAAATGAAAGCATTTTCTTAAGGGTGAGAATACATTAGCAAACTTAATAGCAACTTAATAAACATTGTTGGTGAAGTGATTTTGACAGCGGTCAGTCATAGATAAAATCATTGCCTACAGAGCCTGGTAACTAGCATAACAGAGGTTGATCTCATTCACATCATACCCTAAATCTTAGGTCAAAAGTCAAAAGTTCATCTCTTTCATATAACTGGTTATATTCAAATCAGCACACACATTTTTTGAACCTCTTGTATACTTAATGCCGTAAAGTTACCTTTTACCCATCAAATTCAATCTACTCACAAACCAATTTAAAAAACATGCTTTCTAACTATTACATTATAAGACAGGTGGATAATTATTTACTAAATTAACATTATCTGGTGCAAGGCTACAGCAGCGATGTACTTGAGTTAAATTCACTGCATTAGTAACCCAGTCTACTTACTAAATATATTTCCTAACTATCATGCTAGGATTGGTATTCACAATTAACAACTAAGCTAAGGTAAACAAAGTGGGCACCTAGTGAGGATCAAAAATTATAGTAATGCTTATTTTCAATATAATATATCCAGTTGCCTGGTTACTGCAATCCTCTTGCTTCTGGAGTTTCAGATTTTGTCTGGCATCTGCAGTATCCATACTACGTCTCATTTCAGTTTCTTCTTGAGTTTCAGATTGTCTAACCTTTTTACATTGAGCATTTAATGTAGCCCTTCTGTCAGCTTCTTCTTGATTTTCAGACAGTCTTGCCGCTGCAGGCCAATGAGCATCTCATCTTCATCTTGTCCTTGACTTTGTGTCGCTCGTGAAGCTGCATGCCATTCTGCGTCTCCTCTCCTCCTCCTCCTCTTTGTCAGCTGATCTTCAGTTTCTTCTGCTCTTGCTCTTTTACCTCCAGAGAGATTCCTTAGGTGTCGCAAAATGCAACATTTTGGGACGCATTGTAGTAAAGGTGCAGCCTTATTATTATTTGCAATAATCAACTGGCAGAACAGACACCTGAAAGATATCGAGCTGTTTAGGTTTGGTCATTTTAGGATAAACGACTTTATCAAGAATTCAAATAATTTGTTATTTTGCATATTAATGAAATTGTAGTTTATGTATAGATTCAAGTGATGCCTCCTTAGTCCAAATGAGACAAAATTTATGGAAAAACTACACTAGGCGCCATATTAATTGGATCATTATATAAGATTGAAACAGAGCACACATTTGTGCTCTCAATTAAATGTTTGGATGTAAAAATGAAATGAATGTAAAAAGATGGTATAGTTTAAATTTCATTTAAATCCATGGAAACAAATTTTTGAGGCAGGGGACTTGTGCACCCCTGGAACCACCATTTTTAAAATAAGTTACATATAGAGGGTGTCCATAAAGTTCATGTACACTTTTAAAAAATTATAACTTTATTTGTATTTGTGATAGAAATAATCTGTAAAAAATGTTATAAAGTTTAATGTACCTAGTTTTAAGTATAGCTAAAATAACTAATGTGATTTCAGGCATTACTGTAAATCAGTTGGCAAATGTTTTCCGTGAACTGCAAAATCGTATTACCCTTTGTATTGCTAATGATGGAGGACATGTGGAAACTTAAATAAAATTTCAATAAAACCTTAAAAAATATAGATTTACTTCTTTCTAATCCTTTGTACAAATTATTTCTATCGCAAATACAAATAAAGTGTTTTAAAGTGCACACAAATTATATGAACACCCTGTATAAGATTGAAACAGTAGCTATTGTGTTGGCAATAGGAAACTAAATTTGTACTCTTAATTAAATGTTTGGATGTAAAAATGAAATGAATGTAAAAAGATGGTATAGTTTAAATTTTATTTAAATGCATGGAAACAAATCTTTGAGGCAGGGGACTTGTGCACCCCTGGAACCACCATTTTTAAAATAAGTTACATATATATAGTCTATGACATTAGATGTCAAACATAGAATCTCTTTCAAATTTCATAATAATCTATCCAAGAATCTATCCAATGGTTATGTTGTTTAGATTTAGCCCCTCACTTCACCGCTTTAGACTCTATATAAGTACTTTGGGAATTGGCTTCAAAATATACCAAGGTGACTAAAACATATAGCCCTATGATAAAAAACCCCTGATAATAGAAATTCAAGTACTCAAGTCATGGAGCTTCTGAAATTTTAAATATAGAGGAACCATCTTTTAATGTGCTGGTGTTCGCAGGTCCACTCTAACCCATGGTGGTAGCACCTGTTAGGGTCCGAACTACGGGAAAATAGTTAATCTCCAAACTGGGGTCAAAAGACTATGAAAGTGTAAAAATAGGTTTTAATACCAGCAATAAAGTTTTTGAGGAAAAACTATTACCAGTAATACATATCTGAAGAAAAAAATATTACCAGCCAATACATTTTTGTAAATAATTATTACCAGCAATACATTATTACCAGCAATATATTTTTTAAGGAAAAAATATTACCAGCAATACAATTTTGTAAATAATTATTACAGGCAATACATTATTACCAGAAATATATTTTGAAGAAAAAACATATTACCACAAATACAATTTTGGGAAAAAATATTACAAGCAATAAGAATCTTGTCAGCATTAAATAACCCATTGAGGTTGATATGACATAAAGCAAAACAAACCAAACCAAACTAAACAAAGTCTTGTAGGACATTTATTAAAATATAATCAAAGTCATCTTTTTTTAATTTAGTTGAAACAAAACAGTAATAAAACCTTTTGTCATAGTTGGGTCAATCCTAGATATATACATACAGGCATTTCTAAAAGTGTATTAATATGTTCATAATCTGACACAATTATTATGAGAATTATGATGTTTCTCTGTATACTGTTTGAGCTTTGTGATTCATAGAAATGTTCACTACATCGACAAGCAATGAGATATGATTTGTATTAAATGAGATGAAAATGGATAACCAGTTGTTAACTTCTTTCCATTTCAAAAATGTAAACTGGTGCTTGATTTGTTCAAATTTGTATTGTGCTTTTAGTGATTAAAAAAAGGAATCTTGTAAATATTCGATCAGCTTCAGGACAATGAATTTTTCCTTGAGACATAAATCAAACAAGATATTATTATTTAAATTCAAGACTTGATTTTCTTACCAGAAATGACTGTATTCCATGTCAAACTGAAAATATGATACTAACTTTTTGCTTCTCAAAATATACTTTGCTTTATAATAGTTAAAATCTACTGCAGGATTTGCCTTTAAAATCTGAACCACAGATGCCATGAAAGTAATGAAAATAAAAATAAAAATAAATTGAATCAGAAAACTCATTTGTAACCAACCTTAAGGTCACATCATTTCTGTGTTACCATCGTAAGAAATAGTGTCTGTCATAAATGATGAAACCTCTTGGGATTTGAAATGCGACTAGCAGAGATGAAGGTCATCTATTTTCTTAGTAAGTCAAAAAATGATTTTGATTGAATACAAAATGTGGGATTGGCATATGACATCCAATAAAAATGGACTTTTATGTAGAAAGCCAGTGAGACAAATCACAGGATAGTTTTTCTTCTTATTAGATAATGTTTTCCAGAGTTTACCGACAAACTTTTATAAACAATATTTGGTAGTTACTTATAAGTAATATTTTAAGAAGCTAACTAAATATGTCTTCTACAAACTGTCAAAAAGATTTATATGTTATCATATTTTTGCGAAAGTATCATGTGTGTGACACTATGAGTTGGATATATGCGCACGCGTGTGTGTGTGTGCGCCCGCACATCTGTGTGTGTGTATATATACACCCCCACATCTGTGTGTGCGTGCGTGCGCACACATATGTGCGAGAAGATTAGTTAAATTTGACCTGGGTATCAAACTTCAAGACCCAATGACTAGATTAGGAATCTAGATGAAAACATGTTTTGGACATATGGCCAAAAGGGTAGATAAGTGTTAAGTACTAGTCAAAATACGAAGATAGGAAAAAGACCGGATCTGGTCAAAACTTAAAAGGGTCTGAATTTAATGTCCCTGAATCGGAGTCAGCTAGGCTAAGAAATATTTTTATGTCCACTTTGTTCAAAGGGAGAAATGGTCATGAAAAAGTTATGGGTTTATTCGTGGGTGTCCCTTGTCCGGAAATGATGAAAGAGGATTCTGCATATATACGGGAGCGCTTTGGGTCACGGCAGTTAGTTAGACTTAGTTTAGGTTCGAGGAAGGTTGATTTAGGCCGGAGCACGTAACATCGAAGAGCGACCCATTAGCAGCCGGACATTGTTAGCTAAGATATATATTTTTTTTGCCAGCCGAGAATCAGCCCAGAGTTAATCATCCACAAAAAGGTCACATGCCTTCCCTCCTCTAATCGTCCTACCCAAGTTTGTAGTTGTGTTTTTCTTTTTGCCTGTGAGCCTGCCTCTCGCTCGATCCGCCGCACAGAAATTCTACGACGTGGGGTCTATATCTTTGTGCAACGAGTTGCAAAGGTGGGTAGTCTCACATGTGTTATTCCATCTCTTTAAACAATGCAAAGCAATAGAAAAGATATATTTATCTTGCATTTATTAGCAGCAGCTAACATGCGCATTGATAACAACTTACATAATATCATATTCAGTAAAACTGTATATGAAAGTGCCATCTCTTTCGGTTTCTCTCTATTCACCTGAAATTAAAGCAAGCATTCGAACATTAGAACGGCACAGGATGAGACATAATAGACATTCATTGTTTGGTATATTTAACAAAATATATTCATATATAAATATATATATATATATATATATATGTGTGTGTGTGTGCATATATATATATGTGCATATATATGTGTATATATATATATATATATACAAGTTTAGGATTGGTATATACGGAGTGAATTCCAATAACCAACAATTACTATTCTTTAAAGAGTGCTCAATACAGAGTAGAGCAGATATAATTATTTATTTGAATATTACAACATAAATATGTTATAAAATCACGACAAAAATAGCCATTTCGTTTCAACACTTCTGGTGTCTTGTCAAGTAATGATCTAGAATTCTATATCATCACTTGACAAGACACCAGAAGTGTTGAAACAAAATGGCTATTTTTGTCATGATTTTATAACATATTTATGTTGTAATATTCAAATAAATAATTATATATATATATATGTGCATATATATGTGTGTATATATATATAAATATATATATATGTATATATATATGTGTGTGTGCATATATGTATATGTATATGTGCATATATGTACAAATATATATATATATATGCATATATGTATATAAATATATATGTGCATATATGCATATATATATATGTATATGTGCATATATGTGTGTGTGTGCATATATATATATATGTACATATATGTATATATATATATATATATATGTGCATATATGTATATATATATATATATGTGCATATATGTATATATTTATGTGCATATATGCATATATATATATGTGCATATATATACATGTGCATATATGTATATATATATGTGTGCATATATATATATATATATATATAGAGAGAGAGAGAGAGAGAGAGAGAGAGAGAGATATAGGATTAAATATTTTAACTGTTAAATAAGAAATAGTTGTATGTATGTTTTTTAAAATAAAATATATATGTGTGTGTGTGTGTGTGTTTGCATATATGTATATATATATATGTGTGCATATATATGTGTGTGTATATATATATATATGTGCATATATGTATATATATATGTGCATATATGTATATATATATATATATATATATATATATATATGTGCATATATCTCTATCTATAAAAGGCACGATGTGTGTGTGTAACGAATGCATGGCCGCAATTTTTGATGGATTTGCACCAAAATTTACATGCACATGCTCCAAGTTAGCAGAAAGGCCAAGACTGATGTTGCATTTCCAAACTCCCATCAATAGTGGAAATAATCGATTTTTTCATGCTTCTATGGCAGTTTTCATGCAGTTTGCCGCCATTTTCTACTGGCCGGAGTGAGAGCCTATAGCTGGCTGCCATGAATAGGCAGGAAGATTCTATTGGCCAGCGTGAGAGCCAACAGCTGATTGACACAAATACTAACTCGCATGCTAGCATGCAAAATAAATCAAAAGCTCCATTCATCACAAGTGGGAAAAATTTAAATCTGCATGGCACTTTAGTCCAATTGGCTCATTCACTTGCTTAAACTCAACATTGATTCTGATTCTGCAGAACTGGGTTGGGTGTGAAAAAGTATTTGTTGTTAACATTCATTTTTCATTTGGTTTTTCCAGTTACGAGTCCTTTTTTAAAGCTGATTGTTTTGTGTTCATTTTGTTTAGTTCTGTTTTCATAACAGATTTAATGTTTAGTATAGAGCTTAGAAAAAATTGCAGTGTGAGATAGGCAAGAAGTAAGGCATGTAGCAACATCAGCATGGCAAGTTTGAATAATGTAAATAATGTAAATAATCATAATACCTCATCTCAGAGATATAGAGGCCAAAACATTGTGAATATGGCAATGATGATGAGGATAACAGTTCGAATAATGTAAATAATGCAAGTAATCATAATACCTCATCATAGTCAGAAAACTTTCTCTAGTAAAAGCCAGATTCAAGAGTTTGTTGAAAACATTTACACTTAAAAATCTGCGGCATTCTATTTAAAAGTTATTGACATGTTGGCTGATAAGTGGCAAAAATTCTTTGCGAATAAAGGTGAATATACAATTAAATAAAATATAATTCTACTTTATTTTCTGAAGAACTAAAACAAAGGAAATTATTTATGGCTCAGTTTAATACAAAGCACGTGCCATCAATAAAGTATGGTGCACAAACGAAAGACACTTCTAAGATTTCTTTAGTATTGACTGGGAACTTTTGTATCAAGCTAATACATGCATATATATTAACACATCAGCAGATAAACACATACATACATATATGTTGAACTCAACATAAGCAGAATGATAGATAACGAGCCATACTTTAATATATCTACTTACATTGAAGCCTTCAGAAACAAACTGTGGTTAAATTAGAAACGATTCCAGATAGACGTCAAAATAATCTGAAAAAATGTGCACAGCATGCTTTTCCACTTTCCTGACAGCCAATTCATTTTCAGGAAAATGGTTTTGGTTAAAGAAAAGCAAAACTAAATCTTTGCCTCTCCTGTCGAAACATTTTCTGATTCTAGTAACACAAAGAAAACTGGCTACAATCAAATCTTCCAACCTGCAGGTAATAGAAACAAAAAAAAAATACGTACCAACGAGAGAGTTGGAAATGTAGGTCAGGAAACAGAATGCAGAGACTTAATAAATATTAGCACTAAACAAACACCTTTGAGGTATTTTTACGTTGGATTTAGTATGTCATTCGCTAAAAGACCTGATATATTAGTGCAAAATTAAATTCCAATAATTAACTGCCAGTGACAGACAGATAAACAGAGATACTAATATATAATTCACCACATATACACATTTTTGTAAATTTTTGAAAAATAAATCTAGTAGTTATACTACTTACAATAAGTTAGTGATATTAAGATCATATGTCTGGTGTGGGTCGTTGTACGTATTGAGGGATAAACACATGTGTCTCCTGAAATACCCACAATTAACATGGCAGACTTGTAATATGAGTCCATGTAAAAAAAATTAAAGAAATAACATGGACCAATATATATGTACAAACAAATGATACTATATTCATAATAAAGGGTTACATATAGAATAGAATATTGTTTTCTTACTGAACAAGGAACATGAATGGATTGTTTGCATATGTGTAGTTTGGTGGAAGAGAAAGAACTAGAAAAAATGAAATGAAAGGTGCATATGTATATGTGTGTGTGTATTGATCATGTGTGTCCCAAAAAGGGAATGTATTCTTCCTCGAGAAACTTACATGTTGATGCTGTTGCAGTTAGCTCCTCCTCATTTCCTTAACCCTTCAACAGGGGTCTCTCTCTCCCGGGAGTATAAATACTGGCTGACCTTTCGCCTCTTCCTCTTTCCACGTCTTCGCACACGTGCGGCCAACTGCCTCTCCTGGGGCCGCAACCTCGCACGTGAGGCGAGGTAAAAAAAGCTTTCTCTTTTTCACTTACACCACTATGTGATCCTCTCACACAAGCAGCGTTTCCCATATTCTGGGAACACGCTTACGCGTTCGTACGGACACTCAACACTCACACAACTTTTCATACAACACTGTAACATTTTATTCATGTCTTCAATGTATTTGTAATTCGTGTATTAATCTATTTGTTATTAATATATATTTGTTTGCATACATGTATATCGGTCTTGTTTGTTTCTTTGAACTCCATTAAAGTCCAACATTCTTATGTAGCTGGACCGGCCAGCGGAAGCCTTAACCTAGAGATAACTCATCATCTCCTCACATTCACACACCGCATGGGCCACTAAAATGTAAAAAGTAAGAGGCTGCGGATAATTATCACAGAGTATTTATATGGCCAGAATGCTTCCCCTTGTAATGGTTTTGAAAATAAGGAAGATGTTACTGACAATGTGCCTTTTTTTTTACAGTGTTTTCCGTGTTCATCAGACATGGCGTTTTTTGTCATCACACTATATTTAGTAAAAAAATACTTTACTTTGTTTTATGTTTTGTACCATAGGAATGGAATATTATCCAAAGGTCTGTCTATATTTCTGAGATGAGGTATTATGTACACAACTTACATTATTCAGACAATTGTCCTCATCTTTGTCACCATATTTATTACAACGTTTCAGCTGTTGTACACTCCGGCCTTTTCAGGTGGTTGGAATGTCGAACTGAACCCTTTATTTCGCACTCTGGGGTAGACTGTTCTAGTTCCACATGCCATCTTTAATGGATGTCAGTTACCAGTTATCTCCTGTTAATTCCCCTCTCCAAGTTCTCCACTGCCTTAACCGGGTATTGAACTCATACTCTTTGGGTCCTCTCACTGGGTCTAACCAACGCCTTTATCCACTGTGCCATGGGTCCTTGAGAAACGTTGTAATAAATATGGTGACAATGATGAGGACAATAGTCCGAATAATGAAAATAGTGTATCCAAGGGTCATTGCTTTAAAACAAGTAGTTCTGCCCATTTTATACAGTTACAGTTGTGAGTGGTTATAATACACGTCTTTGAAGGACTGGTAATTCTGATGTGAGCACTTGCAATATGTCGTAAATTCAGTGACCAAGAATGCTATCTAGTGCTAGACAGGAAGTAAATAAGTTCATGTCACCAGTGAACTTCTCGTGTCTTTGTATGATCATGTTTCTGAACTAGGCAGGGATAACAGTTGGTGAGCAACCATATTACAGTGCTTTACATATCATAGTCACGGTCATTGTGTAGGTACAAGGTATTACCATGCAAAAGCAACCCAACTACAAACATTGTTTGCGGGGGTCAACAGTATTCTGACCGAAAATTTATACAACTGTTTTGATTGTTTTGGACAGCATAGGATGTGGCCCCTGAGTGACAAACATCACCAAATATGTCCTCAGTGAAGCCATGCGCATGTGAGGTGAACACAAGTGTTGACCATGTAGAATCACTCTATAAGAAAACGATGGTCGTCAATGAGTATGGAGAAACTTTAAACACACACAAAGACATATGCACATATATGTGTACGTGCGTGTGAGGAGAGTGTAGATATAAGCAGTGCGGATAAAGGAATTAGCACTTGATGACTAACAGATTCATGTTGCAATGCGATATTCAGACGAGATTGGTTTCTTCTTCCTCACTTTTCCTTGATCATCCAGTGACCTATATATATATATATATATATATATATATATATATATGTATATATCCTTTAAAAATTTGAAGATCAGTTGATTTTGCTACCTCAGTTTCAACTTTATGGTGTCCTCAGGTGATTTTTATCAATTGACCACCCAACGCTTTATTTAAAGACAAAAAAAAAAATGAACACTATATAATTTAAAAAAATAGATAAACAAACACATGGTGTTGGGTGTGACAGAAAGGGAGGAGGTGGATAAAAAGAAGGAAGAGGAGAAAAGGAAGAAGGATGGAGGAGGGGAGGAGGAGGAGAAGAAGAAGAAGGTGAGAAGGAGAGAAAAGAAGATGGGAAGGAGAAGGGAGAGGAGAAGAAGTAGGGCGGGGAAGGATGAGAAGAAGAAGGGGAGGAGGAGAAGGGAGAGGAGAAGAAGAAGGTTGAGGAAGAGAAAAGCAAGGGTATTATAAATGTATAGGTGGGGGTTAATTGAAGTGTGCATATATATATATATATATATATATATATATATATATATATATATATATATAGCTCGCTTAAGTAGTAGTAACATTGGACTAAAGATTGCATTCATACATGAAAATTAAAGTCCTCATGAAGTGTAGATTCATATGTCTTCACTGTTGATACCTATATCTCCAATATTAAGCATAAAATAATAATATTTTATAAATATTGTAAATTTATTCTTTCCTTGTCTTTAAATATATATATATATATATATATATATATATATATATGTGCAAACATGTAGAAAATAGGAAAGAACTCGTTAGGTAAATAATCCAAAGTTCTTTAGTATTTTTGTTTTTATTTTAAAAAAACAGTGTTCGATACAAAAGTAGAGCTTCAATTATAACTATTTTTTTAAAATATGATACCTTCGCTACATAAGAGTTCTCATGTTTCAAAAACAAAAGCTGAAAAATTCAATATAATTATTAGAATTAGATTGAATTAAAGCATCAAGCTCTGTTTCATCTTCAAGCGAAATCTCTTGAAGATGAAACAGAGTAGTTATTAATTCTAATAATTATATTGAAGTTTTCAGCTTTTGTTTTTGAAACATGACAACTCTTATGTAGTAAAGGAATCAAATTTTTTAAAAATAATTATATATATATATATATATATATATATATATATATACACATTTCATTAAAACGACTGACAAGGTGCTTTTATTTAGTTTTTCATACAATTTCTCATGCGATCCAATAATGTTTTTGTTTTCGGATGATAAATTATATAAAAACTGTCCGAAAGTTCTTTTTATCCGAGCGCTTTTTGCTATACATTTAGCCATTTTCAAGAATTATATTTTAACTGTTAGAATTAGAAATAGTTTGTTATATGTATGTTTTATAAAATGTTTCATATATATATATATATATATATATATATATATATATATATATATGTCATATATGTTTCATGTTATATATGTTTCATATATATATATATATATATGTTTCATATATATATATATATATATATGTCATATATGTTTCATGTTATATATGTTTCATATATATATATATATATATGTTTCATATATATATATATATATATATGTCATATATGTTTCATGTTATATATGTTTCATATATATATATATATATATGTTTCATATATATATATATATATATATGTCATATATGTTTCATGTTATATATGTTTCATATATATATATATATATATATATATATATATATATATATATATATATCTGTAGTTATTTCAAATTCAAATAAATATTACATAAATTCCAATACAGGGTATAATAAATAAATCGTCATCTAAATTCCACAAAACTGAAAATAACACTGGCATTTCATTTCAACAGATACATTTACCAAAATTACTCAAAAATATCTTGAAATACTAAAGTAATCGCCATTGGCATCAACCACAGCCTGCAGATGGAATCTCCTGCATTTCTTTTGGGCTTTCTTCGTGTTTAAGTTGGTGAATACTTGCCTTCAGTTTATCTTTGTTTTTAAATGGAGTTATGTTGGTCTCTCATTCAACTGCACCCCACACAAAGGTGTTGCGGTCTAGGGAGTTAGGTGACCAGATTTAAGGAGTCATGTGATTGCAGAAATTGTCTGACAGCCATGATTGTGTTCTCCTGCTAATGTAGCATGGTGCAAAGTCCTGTTGCCCATCATAGGATCTTCCAGGAGTCACCCTACTCAGGGCAGCATTACCTCCTCAAAGCACTTAATGTCGGTCTCTGTGGTGAGTCTGATTACCTCACTAACAAATTCAGGAGATATTCTCATCAGAATGAACAGAGTGATTTTAATGAGCTGCCGTACCTTCACAATCACCATTAGACTCATCCAACTCTTCCTGAATCATCTGCACTGTCCTCAGATTGACACCCAAACTATCTGAAATGTTCACATTGGAGTTTCCAGAGTGAATGCAAAGCAGTCCAGCATGCCATTCCAAATTTCTGGTGGAGTGAATTGTGTCATAGTGCTCGTTTTCTCAGAGATGGTGCCCAACTGACCCAACAAACAATGCACATCCGCCATGTGCAAAATTAAATATATAAAATGGTGATAATTTACCTGTCATACCCTGTAAACCTCTTCTATGAATAAAGCACTCTGAGTCACTGACATGTTTATTCAAAATAAATACGTAAAAATTAATCTTCCTCTTTGCTGAGAGACGATAGCTTAGGGCAGTGGTTCCCAACCTTTTTTACTTGGTGGCACACTATTAAATTTTCGCGGCACACCTATCACAAAAAATAAATATTTTCCCCCCATAAAGCCTTTTCGCAATAAAATAATAAAAATCAAAGAATATTATATAAGAAGAATTTTTATTCCCATAAATCAACATATCCTGTATTCAATATCGGGTATAAAATAATAATGGTGAATGTCAGTGGGACAGTTGTGCCTGGTGCTTCTTGACTACTGCTGCAATATTTGGGCGAATGTGTGAGAGACACACTCTTAACTCTTCTTCAATATTTTTAAGTCTTTCACGTTTTTTATTTTTAATGTTGTTTAGGTAAGAAAATCCCAGTTCACATAGGTACGAAGTTGAGAATTGCAGTAAGATTTTGATGGCTTTTTTACTTAGAGTTGGATACTCTTCCATAACAGAAATCCAAAAGGCGTCCAATGGCAGTTGTGCGTACTTCAATTTGAGACCATGATCACTGGAAAGGCTTGCTAATTCTTCCTCTTCACATAACTCAAAATTGAAAAGGTTGATGACTGATAAATCTAGAAATTCGGCGATTTTGAATTTAGCGGTGTCATCATGATTAAGAAATTGAATGCCTTTATTAAACAAAATGAAATTAAATGGCTTCTAGGTATTATCTCTTCACGGCACACCAGTAATCATTCCGCGGCACACTAATGTGCCGCGGCACGGTGGTTGGGAACCACTGGCTTAGGGGAAAATCTCTGACTGATGCCAAATCAGTTGGGTTTTGATCCTGGCTTGAGGCAATCAGATGTCTAACCACACTGATGAGCTGTGATACAGTAAAACAGTCTGCCTGTGGATGACACTATATATATATATATATATATATATATATATATATATATATATATATATATATATATTAGTGTGAAGCTTATATATTATGTCATTATTTTGCCATCAATCACATTAACATTGCTATTTAATTCTTTGTATAAATTGTTTCTTTATATATATATATATATATATATATATATATATATATATATATATATATATATATATATATATATTGCAAATAAAATTATCTGTATGTATATATTTGAATATTTACTGACAGAGAGAGAGTATTTTTATACTAGTATATAATACTCAATGTACAGCCCAAGAGCCACCCAAAGTAGAGTATGACTCTATTATGTTGTATCAATGTAAGAAAGAGCAAGAAGTGAAGTTCATAGGTCTATTCAGGAAAGATAATGATTAACACTAGATGTAAGGAAGTCAAGATTGTAATCATTGAGCAAACATCCTACCAGAAATCTGTTCCACAAAGCAACAGTTCAGAGGTGAAGTTGTCACAAATGTCACACCTTACTTCTTACTAAATGAATACAAAGGGAATGTTTTTTTATAAACAATTGGGAAAACTTCTATTTTCACATGTTTTGCTGAAAAATCTCACCTCACTATTAAAAGATGTAAAATCTTCTTTCAAAACAATTCAGTCCTCCACTTTACCTACAAACGCAGTATTAAAATCCCTTTCTTGGATGATGTACTTGATCCCAACAGCTACACCTTCACGCCTTCTGTATATAAAAACTTTCACACTGAATATTAAAATATTAGATATTAAAAGTTTGATCGTTAAGGCAAGATTTCTCACTTTTTTCAAACACTGTTATGCAAAAACATATTAACATCAAACGCTTCTAAAAAACAAATTTCTTGTGGCTTTAACAGACAAATAAAACTTTCTTGACAGCAATATGCAAAAAAATAACAATAGCACAACAAAGTTCTTCTATTACGATCAAAGGTAAAAAAATTATAAATAAGATGGTGGTGAGCCATTAAAAGCGTTATTAGTCAGAATATATTACGAATAATCAAGAGTGGTCTCCCCTTGTTTTATTACTCTCCTCTTTGAAAGAGTTATTTCTGGGACTATAAAAGGACACTATACGTGAACCTTGTATTCTCAGTTGACTAAAGCTTTCTTAAAGACTACACCTGCATGCCTTTGTCATTATATCTATCTCCAATTAAATGTAATAAAATTAACAATACATGACAAAAAATTAAATTATGTAAGTTCTTTATGTCAGCTGTTAAAAATGAAAGACATCTATGAATTCTCATACCCAATAGGGAAATTACATTCCTTAACATGTACAACAACAATCAAATATATTCAGCAGCTATATAACCACAACACTATCCCATAGACTAAACTTTATCTACATCACTATTTCAAAACCAGTGAATATATATATATATATATATATATATATATATATATATATATATATATATATGATGGAGTCACACGTCATCTTCAATGTATGAGGGTCAAGCAGCTCAGTTTCTTGGAACTGACAGCCATGATATGATTATAGTGGTGAAGGCTTTGTGCAGAACCAACCACACTTATATATATATATATAAATATATATATGTGTAATTTGGCAGCAACTTTTCTTTTAAATATGTAGTATTGAATGTTCAAGACAACATAAATATTATTAAGGTGGTCATAGAAAGGAACCTGTGTAGTGCAGATTAAAAGGATTTTTTTGAGTATATTCAGATTAATTTTAAGAGGTGGCATAAGAGGGTTGTTATAGATGTAATTAGTAATTATATCAATAGTTTCAATGACATGGAAAGTCTATTTTACTAACGTCCCCGTCATTAAAACTATTGATATAATTACTAATTACATCTATAACGACCCTCTTATGCCACCTCTTAAAATTAATCTGAATATACTCAAAAAAATCCTTTTAATCTGCACTACACAGGTTCCTTTCTATGACCACCTTAATAATATTTATGTTGTCTTTAATATTCAATACTACATGTTTAATATATATATATATATATATATATATATATATATATATATATACAGATACATGCATATATATAAATACCAAGGAGTGTATTCTGAAAGTCATGAATATCACATCCTTTCTCTTAAAAAAAATGTCAAAGAAGACAGTTTGTACCCAGGACCATATTCTGAAACTCAGGAATTTCCCATTCTCTATCTTAAAAAAACTTGAAAGAGGCCATTTGACCAACACAAGGATTAATCAAAATTAACAATAAAAATACAAATGAAAACTACAGATAAAGGTCATTCACTCCTTTAGTTCACTGCTACTAACAACCAGGGATTCTTTTTCTCCTGATGTTGGCCTTGCTGGCCAAAACTAGTCGAGGAATCTAATTGAAATAATAAAACAAAAAATATTAATATACAACCCAGTGTATTTGAAAATTTGAATTTTTTAATTTTTTAATATTTTTTATTGTTCAAAACATATGTGTGTGTGTGTGTGTGTGCGTGGTCATGCATGTGTGTGTGCATATGTGTGTGTGTATGTGTGTGTGTGTGTGTGTGTGTGTGTGCATATATATATGAATATATCGGCATTTATGTTGCACATATATGCAAATTATCTTTTGAAATCTAATTAACTGCAGGTGTTTGTATCTTCATGATTCATCTTTCTGCCACGTTCCATATGCAAAACAACATTAGATAAAAATATTTATTTCGAATTTCTTATAATGACATCTTATTGCATTAACAGCAGGTCTTCCGAGAATTTTTTAAAATTTTTGCTTTTTACCTAAATAGCTTATTTATTAGCAACAAAAATTCAAAATTTCTTAATATATGTTTGCAAAGATGAATATTGCTTGGATAGAAAGTTATATTTTTCAAATATATATAGATACATATATACATCTCTCTCTGTCACCCCTCTCTCAATATATATATATATATATATATATATATATATATATATATACACACACACATGAAAAGCTGCATATAAAGTTTCCTAAAAATAAATTTCTTTTAAATCAAAGAAATGAATTAACTGTAATTTGTAGGCATTGTATAATGTTTATTTTAAAATATAGTTAAAAGAATTTGTCTATATTTCTGAGATGAGGTATTCTGTACACTATTTGCATTATTCGGATTATTGTCCTCATCTTTGTCACCATATTTATTACAACGTTCCAGCCTTCTTCAGGTGGTTGGAATGTCGAACTGAACCCTTTATTTCGCTCATTGGGGTAGACTGTTATAGTACCATGTGCCATGTTTATTGGATGTCAGTTATCAGTTATCTTCTGTTAATTCACCTCTCTAAGTTCCCCACTGCCTTAACCGGGTATTGAACTCACACTCTTTGGGTCCTGTCACTGGATCTAACTGATGCCTTTATCCACTGTGCCATATGTTGTTTTCGAAAAATTTACACATTACATATCCATTATTTTATTAGTATATAATAATCCACATAATAATTGCTTAATTACTTAAATGGTTTTGTCAACAATTACAGTCTCCATATCATAACACTACTATCTCCATGTTGCCTTCTTTCAGCAACAGGTATATCTGAATCAAATAAAATCAATCCTTTGGCACATCTTGGGCTGCTTCTTCTGCTGATTCTGTCTTCTTACAATTGAGGTTCAGTCCTTTCTTCTCTCTTTCATTTACTACCTTCTGGGGGAGATCTTGTAGTTTCAGTACTCTTTTCCTTGTTTCTAACAAAACTTTCCTGTTTCTTAATACTTAGCTTTTGGAAGGCATCTATCCCTATTCCAAAGGACCTTTGCATTTCAGCATCATATTTTCCATTCTCTGTTAAAACACTTCCAAGATATTTAAATTCTTGTACTTGCTTGATTTTGGTGCTTCTAATTCGTAGAGGCACCAAAATCTTACGCTGTTTCTTCTGCTGACAAACATACATTCTGTCTTCTTACAATTGATGCTTAGTCCTTTCTTCTTGCTTTCCTTACTTGGTCTATTTTTCTTGCTGACATCCATACATTCTGTCTTCTTGCAATTGATGCTTAGTCCTTTCTTCTAGCTTTTCTTACTTGGTCTATTATTCTTGCTGACATCCATACATTCTGTCTTCTTGCAATTGATGCTTAGTCCTTTCTTCTTGCTTTCCTTACTTGGTCTATTATTCTTGCTGACATCCATACATTCAGTCTTCTTGCAATTGATGCTTAGTCCTTTCTTCTTCTAATGTGTGTGTTTATGTGAGTGTGGAGGTGACCTGAAAAATTCTCAGCCTTACCAGCAAAGCCTTCCAAAAATATTCAAATGCTTAGTTATTCGGTCTGAGTTTATGGAATAGGAGAAGCTGCAAGTGCTGAGCATTGATTGACAACTGAACTCACTACAGTAGGAATAAACTGCTTACTCACCTACAGATCAAAAATGTTATTTTAATTACATGAAAGTTTTTTAAACACTTACGTAGCAAGAAGTGGAAAGAGAACAGCATTAAGTCTTTCTGTAAATAAACTTTTATTTTTCATTTTCTAAATATGCAACAAAAAAGTAATTTCACAAAATCCCAAACTGATAAAATTTGCTGATTTTTCCAGTCTAAGAGAATCTTTACCCAATTACAAGAGATATGTTAAGTCTTATTGTCTATAATTTGAAAAACTGTGCTTATCATCCTAAAATTTCATTCTTTTTTGCTGTCACAATGTATCGGCTAATTCATTCTAATGCCTTCTTTAGGTATATTATTTAGAAGTAAAATGAGGGAAGAGAAAACAACCATCCTCTTAAAGTCAAATTGAAAGAATATATAAGAAAGCCATAGAAAAATGAAAGTGTAAAAAATCTGTTCCAGATGATAAATAGGGAACACTGCTGGAGAGTGAGTAATTTGAAAGAAGCTGCAGATGTCATAGTAATTTGCTTTACTCAACTGGGAATGAACTGGAGATCCCCTTCTCACCACTGTCTATAGAATGTCTATCAACTGCATTACACTGGTCACTGTAAATGGTATTAATTGTGTGGTTTGCGTTGCAAGGAATAAATAGAGTTTACTGGCATTAAGTTCCATTTTTTTGTCTGCCATTTTTTTCCTGTGACAAAAGATGCTTTAATTAGGATCAGCCAAGACGTTCTGGTGACAACATCAGCAGCAGCACAAGGAATGAATTCAAATGTCTGAACAAATCTTGAAGAATACATTAAATGAAGCTTAATAATAAATTGACTTAAATAGATAGATAGATAGATAGATAGATAGATAGATAGATAGATAGATAGATAGATAGATAGATAGATATTGACAAACATAGATATGGGCAAACGTAGATAGATAGATAGATAGATAGATAGATAGATAATGATCAGAATGAGATAGATAGATAGATAGATAGATAGATAGATAGATAGATAGATAGATAGATAGATAGATAGATAAACAGACAGACAGATAAATATGGACAAACATAGATATGGACAAATGTAGATAGATAGATAGATAGATAGATAGATAGATAGATATGGACAAACATAGATATGGACAAACATAGATAGATAGATAGATAGACAGATAGATAGACAGATAGATAGATAGATAGATAGATGTGAATGGAAATAGTCTAAATGTTTTTTCCAGTATAAGAGAAATTTTACATATTTAAAAGCAATATTTTGTCATATTTTCATAATAAAGAAAAGTACTTTACATTTTTTTCAAAGAATTTGTTATTACGAATCTTATATTTATCTTCAACTTCACAAATACATTATTTTAGCTGGTTACTTTTGGACAGAACTGAAAAAAATATATTTTCATGAGCCTCATTTTACAATATATTCATTTGTTTATATCTAAAATTTTATAAATTTCTCCTCAGTAACTCTTTCTTATGTCACTGCCTGCAATTAAATTATTTCTATGAAGGATTAATTCATAGGCTCCTTTTGACAAGATATTTCATAAGTACCAAAGGTAGCTGACACTTTTGTTTAATTTTAAAAAGGCACTATTTTACAGCCTACAGTTGCCTGCCATTTGGCTTCCCTTTCACCTGCCCCACCCTTAATGTATCTACAATGAAATAATCATCAGAACCGGATTCTTCAAAATGAAAGTTTGTGCCAAATTAATTTTCAGGACATCTGGTCGACCACCAACATTTCAGAGAAGTTCTTCAAACTTTATTTGCTTTTTAGCAACATGTTTTTCTTCTTCTAAATCTAGTCTATTTAAGAAATGAGAACATTGAAAATAATCAAAATTGGATTTCTATCTACAAGATATTTCCAGTCTGAAATATTTCATCATATCAGGTTTAAAAGCGATCGCATAACATTATCTTTAAGCTTTGCATATTTTTTTATGAAAATAACATGTGACATTTAATATAAAAAGTCATGATTCATTTTGGAACAATGAAGTTGATAAAATATATTCAACAGTAAAACTTAAACTCTGATATTCATGGTGACATATGTTAGCAACAGTTTTACATGGGGTCAAATGAAAGCAAAGCACATCATCTGTTCACATAATTAATATATACATATGATTATTTGGCTCTAACCATGAAAAAGTATAAAAAGCAATCAGTTAATCAGAATAACATCAGCAGAATTATCAATAGAAAAAGGCAAAATGTAGAGTTCAACAATTCTTGTTCTTCTGTGCAAGTTAGAATTGGTAAAAGGAAATGAGTTCCTTGTTTGACTAATAAAGGAATTTCATCTTTTGTTTGATCATCTCATTCTCTCTCTTCTTAACCAACATTTCAAATAAAGCAAGAATTCTCAACCCAAATTGAAGTTCAAATTGCATTTTGAAATCCCCTACCACAGCACAAAGTTGACTGACTTACAAAAAAAATGAAGAAGTATATGATTACAGTTGATACAGTGACCTTTGCTCTCAAATGCACGTCTTGACCAAATTATATTTCCTGAACCACATGTCTCTCTTTGACATTTGATGCGTGACTTGTAGAAATATCTTGGCACCTTTTCCCATCACAACTGATTTGAAAAGTAAATAAGAAAAAGTGTTTTTTTGATAAATATTTATATTTAATATTTGTATTTATATTTTTTAATTTTGTTTTTGTCAGTAAATTTTACTGAAACAGAATACAGCATGAAAAATGGGACCCAGAAATTTGGGGGTGAATATGTGTATGTCTGTGTGTGTGTGTGTCTGTGTGTCTGTGTGTGTGTGTATGTCTGTGTGTGTGTGTGTGCTTCTGTGTGTCTGTGTGTGTGTGTGTATCTGTGTATTTTTCAAAAATTCACTGTGTAGAGAAATAGAGCTCTGTGTCTATATTTAAATATGTTTGATATTTATTTGATTTATATTTATTTATATATATCATTAAATTTATCATATATATATATCATTAAATTTATTTGATATATATTTAGATATGTTTGAATATATATATATATATATATATATATATATATATATATATATATATATATATGTATGAAGAATAATCAATTCATTTTTAACCTAACATTTTTATTACATCAAACATTATTATAGTGGATACTCGTGTATAAAACAGAAGCCCCATTTTTACTTATTAAACAGTGAGTATTACATCTATCGTCTTGTGTATTCAAGCAATCTTAGTAGAGAAAATGCAAGCAAGGGGAATTCGAACCTTGCTTGCTCTGATGTCCTTTGTGGCTGAGCAGAGTAAAGCTCAACAGCAGGAAAAAAGGAGTTTCCCCTACATAGGGGAATATGCAGGTTAGACTCTGGCCAGGGAATACACAGGAATTTGCGGGTAAAGAATAATAGTGAAAGACACTTTTCCGCTACTGAAAACATATTTCAAGATATGACAAGAAGAAACTTTGTAAAACTTGACTCCAAAAATACAGTGTTTTGGGGTTCATTCTGTTCAAGAGGGTTTAAATAAAATGCAATATTTCAAATATTCTTCATGCCAGTATTATTCATTTGATTTCTCTTGGAGAGAGTTCACCCAAGTACATAACCATAATTTCTAGTAACTGTTCATAATCATCTTGAATGATGATCGATATTCAACTGCCCAGCGGTGTTAGAAAGGATATTTTTCACATTAGGATCCTATTCACTCAAAAGAGTTTATTTAATGATTCCAGGATAGGAATTATTTGACATTACAGTTGGCTAAAACTGTTGGAATCATTCAGCAATCAGTGTCACTGAATGTGAGAAAGAATCCCTTAAAAGTGGCGCCAACCACCCACAACATAATTTCAGAAACACGCCAGTGCAATATATCAAAACCAAAGTTTGACTTGAGAAGCAGAGAATCTCCTTTTAATCATCCGATAGTGTCACTTGTATCAGAAATACTAAATGCATTAATGGATTTTCTGAGATTTCAGTCATTCATTGTTTGGAAGAAGTAATTACTCATAGCTCGCAGAATGTTTAAGGGCAGTGTATGCATTGCATGGAATACTACTGCCATATATGGTCTGGAGCCCCCACTGCTCATCTGATGGTCCTTCACAAAATCCAGAGACGGATATGCAATGTGATTGGTCCTGATCTGGCATCTTGTCTGCAGTCACTTTCTTACAGAATTGCCATCTCTTCCCTCTGTCTTTTCTACAAATACTTTCACAGTAAGTGCTCTGATGAGCTACTTTCACTGGTTCCCAGTCTACATGAATTTAAGCAGGCTACTAGATTGGCATCTCAGTCCCATCTTTTCACTGTTGAAAGGGTTAAATGTAGCCATCTCTTCTACTCCAATAGCTTCATATTTTGCACTTCCCATCTGTGGAACTCCCTTCCTCTTACTTGCTTCCTTGATAGCTATAATCTCCAAATATTCAAATGCAATGTCAATCGACCTTCTCCAGATGCCTTGATCTAATTCTCTGTCCTTCTCTTCAAATTCACAATTAGAATAGACATTTGAAACTCACAATTTCAACAGTGAATTTATGAGCATATTGTCCCATTGCTGATCCACTGAAGCTATGATGCAGGCAGTTTGCATGTCACTGATATTTAATCATACAATAAGACCACAATACTTCCAGTGTGAATAACATCTTCCTAGTTTTGCTTTGCAAGAGGAGGAACAAGGTGTGATATGGATGGTATTGGTATATCACTTTGCAACTCCTGTGAGTGTGACAAACCTTAGGAAGATATTAATTCCAATTTCCTTTTTTTCAGACATTTTTTCTTCACAACTTTCTCTTTGCATCCTTCTTCTCTCATGCTTTATTTTCTGGTTCTGCTTTCCCAAACCTCTTGCTGAATCAAGCAATATACTTGTGATAAAGTAATCAGGAGTAATCTCCCTTGTTTTATGATTACCTCCCTTTGAAGAACACTTTCATTTGTAGAGGACTATTAATAGTCAATATACTGGTATCACTTATTCTAAGCAGAATAAATCATTCTTAAGCCTACTCTTGCTCTCTTTTGTCATTACAATACTCTCATGTTCCCAGATTCTGATTAGCAATCAAGAACAGTTCTCATGGCTATCGATCATCTTGAGAGCATTCCCAAGAGCAACATTAAGAAAGATTTACCAAATTTATTGAAAATGCTTCCTCTACTTTCATTTTTTTTAGTTTTTATTTGTCTTTTCTTCTTTGTCTCTTGGTGGTTCTCACAAGTTCTTAATAACTTTCCAACTTCATGATCATTACTTTCTCCCAGTAGATGATCGACTTTTCAATTGTTATTTTCAATTTAATTGATTTTTCTTGATGTTTAACAGATGAAAGAAAACACCAAAAAAAAAACAGATTAAATTGAAGACAGTCTTGAACCAAAGAACACTTTTCTTCACAACTCCTTCCAATCATATTTCCACCTGTTTCTTATTTGCTCTTACCATTTCTTTTCATAGCGAAAAAGGATATACCAAGAAAACTTTGCAGCTAAATCTGATCCAAAATATGACAGGATCATGCCATACTTGAAAGTACACAGAAGAAATGTGGTAGACACTAAGTGTATTTGATGTCATGGATGACGCAACTACCAACCATACCCTACCATCAATAAAAAATACATTTGAATTTAGTAGCTTGTCCAGTAAAAACAGAAATGAATTTAACAAAAACATTTCAATAGTAGCTAAAGATGACAATATTAGTGTTTGTATGAATAGTTTTTTTGTAATTATAAAAATACTGCTACTACTACTACTACTACTACTACTACTAATAATAATAATAATAATAATAATAATAATAATCAAGACAAATAAAAGTTTTAATCAAGACAAAACAATAGAAAAATAGAAGCCTGCTTGGAAGGCAAAATTAAAGCGAGAAATTCAAGAAATCAGATGCGAATTATCAATACTAGATGAGATTTCCAGAAATTCAGATGCTTGGAAAAGATTCCAATAGATTTCTTGAAGAGATTCCTGGTGGCCTTTGTCTTAAAGAAATAGAGACCATTGCTCTTACAAGTACAGCCCAAACCTTACGAAGGGCTTTATCTATGTAAAATATGTGTGATATTTTTTTCAAAACTGCTCATTTGAAAATTTCATGATGCCATTTCTGACCTTTTGTCTCTGATCGGGACCTGGAAAGAAATGAGCATACACCAGAAGTCAAAGAAAATAAAATAAAAATAATAATAATAATAATAACAATACATCTGCCAAACAAGACATCTGGTAAATTACTGAAGCTTAACAGATTTTAAGACGAGCAAAGTTTGTAAACAAAGTGCTCAATATTAATGAAACAGAGTAACAATAGTTTTGTGACAAAATCTTTTCTTCCAAAATGCATCAGTTGTGATCACAACCTTATATATATTTCTGCCGCCTAACCAAAACAGGAATTAGAATCTTGTAAGAATTGAAGCCATAATATAAAATTTCTGATTTTTAGTAGGATTTTGTATAATGCAAAAATTTTCTATTGATGCAATGTCGTATTTTATTTTAATTCCATTTTTAAGCATTTCACCCCAAGAAAGGCGGGAGTGCGACTAGCACGCAAGGGGTTAAAGAGAGTGGGAGCAAGAGTAAAGAGCCATGGTAGAGGAAAGGATGAACAGAAGGACAGGGAATAGATCAAGGCACCTGGAGATATCGATTGACATTGCATTTAAATAACTGGAGATAAGAGGTATCAGGGAAGCAAATAAGAGGAAAGGAGTTCCACAGATGGGAAGTGCGAGACATGAAACTATTGGGTTAGAAGAGATAGCTACATTCAACCGTTTTGACAGTGAAAGGGTAGGACAGAGAGTCCAACTTTGTAGCACATTTAAATTCATGCAGTTTGAGAACTAGTGAAAGTAGCTCATCAGAGTAGTTACTGTGAGATATTTGTAGAAAAGACAGGGGGAAGCAACAGCATATCTGTGAGAGAGCGACTGCAAACTTGATGCCAGATCAAAGCCAATCACATTGCATATCCGTCTCTGGATTTTGTCGAGGACCATAAGATAAATGAAAAATTTATTGGAAAATTAGTGCTTTTCTTAATATTTTTAAAATCATGAATGCTCAACTAAATTTGTATTTTTCCAGTTCATTGTTAATGTAAGTTTTTTTTTTATTCTTTAATGTTATCACAAAATTAAAATTTCTTTTAAAAAATTTCTCATACAAAATTTGAGATTTCCTTCCACATTTTAGATAATATTGAAAAGTTGGATATTAGAATACAAAGACTATATTCTTCTCCAATAATAATTACGTTGGTGACATTGAGAATAATTACATTACCAAGCACGCTTTCTAAAATACATATATCTTGTCCATCTGTTGATTACCGTCTCATTTTGAGCATTTTTTTCCTCTGCACATTTCAACATAATTCAACTTAGATTACATGTTTCTAAATAGAGGACATTCGCAATTAGATAACAATGGAAGCCTTGTTTGTTGGGAGAATATGGGAAAGGAAAAACGTTCAAGCAGTTTAAAAACCGACTGAAGAGAAGAGTTTAATTATCAAGAAAAACTCTTATCAAATGATACAGACACAGATATATCAAGAATTGAAGATGAAATGTGAAAATGGATGTCATTAATTTGCACTATTCTGGTTATCTTGTGGAACTGTTACTTTCTTATTGGATAAAGTATTGAACTGCAGCCTATTAGTCATGGTTCAAATCCAGAATGATAAACTAATAACACCTAAAAAATCTCTACAGAATAAATATAGAGGTCTGGGGTATTAAAATATTTAGAGCCAATCAAAATATATTTATATCATAGTTGAAATATTTTTTTTGAAACATTTTCCTCCAACCAAAGCAGGTGAGAGTTTACAGAGAGTGAGAGCAAGAGGAAAAAGAGTTTGAGGAAAGGACACAGAGAAGGATGAGGATGAGGATCAAAGCATCAGAAGATGTCGATCCCTTGCATGGAGTATTGCTGCCATATATGGTCTGGACCCCCTTCTGTTTGCCTCAAGGTTCTTGATAAGATCCAGAGACGGGTATGCAATGTAATTGGCCCTGATCTGACTTCTCGTCTGCAGTCTCTCTCTCACAGACGCACCATCGCCTCTCTCTGTCTCTTTTATAAATACTTCCATAGTAATTGCTCCGAGGAGCTGCTATCGCTGGTTCCCAGGCTCCATGAATTAAAGCATCCTACGAGGCTGGCATCCCATTCCCACCCTTTCACTGTTGAAACTGTTAAATGTAGACGTCTCTTCTACTCCAATAGCTTCATATCTCACACCTCACACCTATGGAACTCCCTTCCTCATTCCTGTTTCCCTGATGACTATGATCTCCAACTATTCAAGTGTAACGTCAATCAACATCTCCAGTTGCCTTGATCTATCCTCTATCCTTCTCCACATCCTTTCCTCTAACACTCCTATCTGCTCTCACTCCAAATCCTCCGTAACCCTTTGTGTGCTAGTGGCTTCCAGCCTTGCCTAGGGTGAAAAGCTTAATAAAAAATTTTAAAAAATTTGAATATTTGGAGATTATAGTTATTAGTGAAGCGAATAAGAGGAAAGGAGTTCCACTGTTGGGAAGTGCAAGAGAAGAAGCAGGACCGAGATGCCAACCTAGTAGCACACTTAGATTCATGCAGTTGGAGTACCAGTGAAAGGAGCTCATCATTGCAGTTGCCATGAAAATATTTGTAGAAAAGACAGAGGGAAGCCAAGCAAATCTGTGAGAAAGATGAGATGCCAGATCAGGATCCATCACATTGCATAAAAGATTTTTTTTTCAACAACATAAAATGGCACTTGTAATAAATATGCAAATCAAATTTACTTGTCAGTAAGTGCTCCAGAAATATTGCTTGAAATTTCTCAAAGTCAAATTAAACGCATTCTCTCAGATTCTTGGTACGCCTTAGTATTTTTTGTTACTCATTAAATTTCCTTTTCATCTTTATATGCATTTTTGACACATTGACATCTATATGATGCATGTGTTCTCACTAAATATTTGCTTTCTGTTGGCATAAGTCCTTGCTTAAATCCAATAGGTACTTTTTATCTTTGGATGTGAATTAATTGTCACCCATCTTTATACACCTTGATATCTTAGGCACCTGCCTTATCCATCAAAACTATATTTAACTGTTTGAACCTTACTCAGTGCTCCACTCTTATGACCCTGTGCCAGTATACGGAATTCACTTGAAAGATGTTATTTGCTCATGGAATGATAACTTACCAATTTGAATAGCACCAAGATTCTAGACTAGATACTAAGTGCTGGGTTAGAGTCAGGTTTAGCTTAAAACTACTAAAAGAATTGATTCTATTGGAACTCTGGTTAAGAGGCTCACTTCTTTATAGGGATGAACAAAATATGGGAGAAACAAAGAAAATTCAAGAAGATAAAAATTCTGAACAATCTGTTGGTAGCAATCAGAAAGTGAGAAATGAAATTCTCCAAATACACAATGAGGCAAGAAAACTTGGAGAATTTAACACCCACAAGGTAGATTGAAAGCAAAGAAGACAGCAATTAGCCTACATCGCAGGTTTGAGCAAGTGGTTGGCAGAACAAATACCATGAAGACAAAGAGGAGGAGGGGGTAAAGGGCAGGAGTCATTTAGGGACATTTTGAGCAACAAAAGACAGGAGATCCATGATCACGCACTTCCTGAAATAATATGGCACATAGATATTAGATCGATAGATAGATAATGAACTGAGTGAGATAGATAGATAGATAGATAGATAGATAGATAGATAGATAATGAACTGAGTGAGATAGATAGATAGATAGATAGATAGATAGATAGATAATGAACAGAGTGAGATAGATAGATAGATAGATAGATAGATAGATAATGAACATAATATATATATATATATATATATATATATATACATATATATATATATATATATATATATATATAGAGAGAGAGAGAGAGAGAGAGGGAGAGAGAGATACATATGAACAGACTGAGATTAGTAGATAGATAGATAGATAGATAGATAGATAGATAGATAATGAACAGACCAAGATATATATATATATATATATATATATATATATATATATATATATATATATATACATATATATATATACACATATATATATATATATATATATATATATATATATAGAGAGAGAGAGAGAGAGAAAGAGAGAGAGAGAGAGATAGATACATATGAACAGACTGAGATTAGTAGATAGATAGATAATGAAGATAGATAGATAGATAGATAGATAGATGGATAGATAGATAGATAGATAGATAACAGTATTAGTGAAATTACCCATTTGCATATAAGAAACATCAGGCATTCATTTGAAATTCATAAAATCTTTTTCAAAACAGTTTTTCAGAACATTGGACAAAATACACTGTTAAAGCACTTCCTATTACCAAGGGAAGTTTCCTTACAAACCTTTTGTTTTTGGTTGTGTGGAAGAGTAACATCTAGGATTTACATTATTTACATTTGAACAAATGCCCTCATTTTTGTTCTTATGATAAGAAAATTGGTCTTCTTGTGACTTTCAATCCATCTAAACTTCAAGGAATTTAGAATAGAACCATTTATTTATTCTACAGAATAGATTGTTCTCCTTCCATTGTCCATATCTCGGGATATCACATTTTATTTAGTACTGCTCAGTTATTGCTCATCCTGTTTCCACTGAGTCTAAGTCTAGACTAACCTAGAACTCACAATTGCTATATGACCAAATTTTAAACAGTTTGTATTATATCTACTGGCCTGCAAAAGTTTTTTGAGTGTGCAAGCCAGTAAAATAATACACTTTAAAAAACACTATCTACTCAAAGAAGGGTAAAAAAAGTAAAGTTTGAAGTAATATATATATGTGTGCGTGTGTGTGATAAAGTAATCAGGAGTTTTAAGATTACCTCCCTTTTGAGAACTCTTTAGTTTTTAGAGGACTATAAATAGTCACTGTGCTGGTAACAATTATTCTAAGCAGAATAAAATTTCCTTAAGCCTATCCTTGCTCTCTTTCAATATATATATATATATATATATATATATATATATATATATATATATATATGTAGGGAGAGACCAACAGTGAAAGACAGAGAGAGGGGTGAGAGTGAAAGTGAGAGAGAAAGATAGAGAAAAATCATATACTATCATGTACTTTTAGACCTTTCCACTACAAAGGACTTGTGCAAGGCTCAGTTACCCTTATGAAGGTCACATAGGACAACTGAGCATTGATTCTCTCTCTACCTCACTCTCTCTCTCTCTCTCTCTCTCTCTCTCTCTCTTCCTCAATGTGTATATACATATATATATATATATATATATATATATATATATATATATATATATATATACATATATATATATATGTATATAATGAGTTCCAATGTGTATACAGTCTTCTGAGCAACAACATATGTTTTGTGGTGCACATTTCAGTATCATCTCTAACGACACTTTGTCGGCCATAACACAATATAAATAGCTTGTGCCTCTTCGCACATTGGATGTTTTTCTACTTTAGTCTCTTCTTTATCTTATACGCTTCCCTAAATGTCTTTCTTTATTCACTCACTCCGCTAAATTTCTTTTGCTCTTTTCTCCCTGTTCTTTCGACTCTACTTCTCTTCCACCTGCATCTCCTGGGACACAATTTTCAACAATACCCTGAACTGCCCAAAAGACAAAGAATCTATTTATGGAGAAATAAATAAATTAAAAAAATAGCCCCCATTCCCTCATGTTCACACATAAAGTGATTGTCAGTGTGTAAAAAGGAAACACATGACAAAAAAAAAAAAATCAGCAAACAAGAATGAAAAAAATAAAAATTCTTTCTAAAATATTTTTCTCCCTAATACCCGCCAGCCCTTTCCAAAATTCCTGTTCTTAGCTCATGGGTAAGTACTCATTGCAGTCATCATTCTTTTTTTTTTACTTCATATTTTCAGATAACACATTTTATTTCCTACCCTTACGACTTAGCAGAATTTTCTTTTGCCAACGAGCGACTTTTTTGGCATTTCATATTTGTTTTCGTGTCAATCTTTTTCTTTCTTTTTTTTGAACGTTGCGTGTCCGTATGCTGGTTGTTATACTAATAAAGCTCCCATAACCAAAAGTGCATTTCCATAAAAGTGCATCAAGAAACACAAATGACTGTTCATATGTGTGTAGAAAGTTTTCATGAAGTGCATTTTGAAAAATTACCACTAATAGTTAAAAAAAAAATATTTGCGTCTATTCTTTTAAAATTAGAGAAAGAATCCTGCCCTCATTAATCAGATTAATTTCACTATTATTCTCTTTTTGTGACATTGTCAAAACATCATACGTGGTTAGGTGTATAGTTCAGAAGGGGATTTGGCTACCACTATCATTGTTTGAGACATTTGTCTCTACATTAGTTTTCCCAACTTTCTTGTGATAACTATACTGCAATTGAACTCTGCTTATCACTGAATATTAAATTAGACATCTTTACACAAGGAGAAAGTTTTTTTTTTTTCAAGTAGTGTCAAACAGTGCGACAAATATGGTCTGTATTAATTACCTGCTTTTATTTTAGTAGAGAAATTTTACCGACTACTTTTCAATGAATGTTTGAGAGGAATTGAATGAGGGAGAGAGAAAAAGATAGAATCCTAGCAGTTTCAGCCATGTTGTTTCTCTATGAGGCAAAAATACTCACTGAAAGATTTGGGAGGGAGAAACTTCTTTTTTTTTCTGTATTTTTTCAATGAAAAATTTAACAGTGCACATGCTATTATTTTGTATGCCCATTCCACAAAGTCGTTCCTTGCAGATTGACAACAGATTCTCGACTGGATTTAAATTAGAGGAGTTTCCAGGCCAGTCTATAGTACTTTGATTTGCTCACTGGTAAGGATTGCCAGTGTGTTCATGCAGCATTACAAATTTTCATACACTTCCTTGGAGTAACATCCATCACAGACAATGGCTATAAGACAACTAATCGACAGTCGAGACAATAGTGTCTGGGCATTATAAAAATCTGATGCAAACGCGGATGATGCAATATTTTTCAAGGCCAAACAAATTTCATCATACACATCGAAAATAGATTCATATTACTGCACACCACTGCAAATGACCTAATCTGAGGAAAAAATAAACATCGATTACAAACTATCACTCCAGTGGGTTTAAAACTGACTGCATGATAAAAGAACGGAAACTATAGTGGTTGCTTCCATTAATTTGCACAAGGATGTATATTTATTTATTTTCTTGATTTAATTTAAACTTTTATTTTTTTAATGTAAATACAAAACTTGACATTTTTTTTCTAGTCAATACATGAGTAGATTAATAAGACTAGAATTGTTATATTATTTCTGTAGTATACATATCTTTTCATAAAAACTTACAAAGAGGAATACTAAAAATATTATAAAGCGGCTGTCAGTTCGGGGCTTTTGAAATATATACATTATAAGTTATACTATTTATGTATGTTTTTTTGTTTTATCTTGAACATTCCAGTTAATTTTCCATTGGGACAGGCACCGCCATTTTAACATATTCATCTTGTCCACGTATTAAACACTCCCTAAATTTCTATACATCAAATAAAATATATTGGGCTGGTGCATAACTATCAGGCGTTTTTGTAGGCCAGTTGTTTGTCAATAGAAATTACTGTTTTGTTTACTTTTTTAATTAAAATATTATTTTATTTTCAGGTTATAAAAATTTGTGTCAAACATATGCTCTGGAATAATCATTTAAAAATGATATTGTTGAATTGTTATGTTTCTTTTTTCATAATGAATATGGTTAAAAACGCCTGATAATTATGCACCAACCCAATACTTAAAATTAGCCAATTCTTTTGATGTAACTTTGAAAACTTTACAAAACTGTTCCATAATGGTTGTATAAAAATCTCTTATCCAATGAAATAGAAATCATCAGAAATAATAATAATGAAATACCCAAAGTATCTTTCATCAAAAATTGTGATTTGTTTTGAAACTGACCTCATCCCAAAATACCAACAAAGTCATTTACTCCTTCGATAAAACAAACACAGACCAGAAAAATGAAGTTCCTTTGTCGCCAAAGTTGATCTGGGATTTGAAATCAATTAATTGACTTGGCTGCTTCATCAGCTGAATAAAAAATGTTGTTGAGGGAAAGACAAACACCATAACGAAAAAAAAAATTGTTTTTATGTTTTTGCTACAATCATGGAAGCATTCTGAAATCTAAAACACAAGATTTGGAATCCAAACAAAAAAAAAAATGATTTTTTATAAGAACAAAATATCAGTAACTTAAAAATTAAAAGCAATTACAGCTCAGCTAAAAGTTAGGATTTTAGTTGTTTTAGCAATTAAAAACGTTTGTTTCTTTTTTTCCATTTTAACAACTGATACCTATTTTTTATATTAAAGAGCTTATGCACATATTAATCCAATCAAGAAAGTTAACAATGAGTCTGGCCAGTATTCCGATATATGTATGTATATACTGGTAGGTATTATGGAAAAAGACAATAGGAAAACTGTAACTTTCAGCCGACACGTTTCATCCAGTGTTGACTTTTTCAAGGCAAAAAACAAAATGAATTTATTGAAACAAAGTATGTATAAACAACAAACAAAATGTCATTTGCAACTAGAAGAATTTAGAAACTCTAATATATATTCATATGATCAACTGAAAAATTACGTCAATTACTTTATGTTTGAAGAGAATATTTTCACATGTAGAAATATTGTTTGTATTGTTGTGTTGACGGATTCAACTATTTTCTTTTCATTTCTTGATATATTTGTTGTGTACATTGACTTTGGAGAGTAGTGATTCTGTTAGGAAAGGTGATATACAAGAAGAAGATCTTGATATATGGAGGTGCTTCTAAACTGACAGATTACAAAACCTAGCGGGAGTTGGCTGAGTGAGTGAGAGTGCTGAGTGTATATCAAGGTGTGAGTGGCTTAATTGTTGATGGCATGAAACATGAAACTGGCAAAATTCAGATTTTGTCAGAGATATTTAGTGTTCAAACTAATGTCTTTAGGAGATAGTAGGGAAGACTGGGATTTTTATATTGAAGAGCTTATAGACATATGTTCTAATATAGGTACTTGTCCAATCAAGAAAGTTAACAATGAGTCTGGTCATTATTCAGATATATGTATGCATATACTGGTATGTATTAAGGAAAAAGACAATAGGAAAACTTTACTTTCAGCCGACACATTTCGTACAATGTCAACTTTTTCAAGGTTAAAAAGAAAACAAATTTATTAAAACAAAGTATCTATAAACGACAAACAAAATGTTGTTAGCAACTAGAAGAATTTGGAAACACTACTGTATATATGGTCAACTGAAACATTACATCAACTCCTTTGTGTTTAAAGAGAATATTTTCATGTGTAGAAATATTGTTTGTATTGTGTTCATGGATTCAACCATTTTCTTTTGATTTCTTGATATATTTGTTGTGTATGTTGACTTGGGAGAGTAGTGATTCTGTTAGGAAAGGTGATATACAAGAAGAAGATCTTGATATATGGAGGTGTTTCTGTTAGGGTGACCTATCTACATTAGAATGAAATCTTCCTCTTTCATAAATACTAATCTGCGAGACTTCCTAGGCAGAGGCAGTCGGAACGCAGTGTAACCTGACAGTTCGGACGGACACTTCTATCTGCTATCTAATAACACTCTTATTTTGTATATCTGTTCTGTTATTTCAATACACTTGTTCAGCCTACCTTCTTCTTTCCATGTCTTTCTTTCTGGCCCTTAACAAGACTTAACAGTTTCTGGACTGAACGATCATAAAACCCACCAGGAGTTGGGTGAGTGAGTGAGAGTGAGGTGAGTGCATGTTGATGTGTGAGTGGCTTAACAGTCAATGGCATGAAACATGAAACTGGCAAAGTTCAGATTTTGTCAGAGATATTTGGTGAACACCAAATATCTCTGACAAAATTCTACTTGCAGGGTGTAACTGAACTCAATAAAAATGGACTGATCAATAAATGAACAACACGAAAGTGAAACTTGTGGCTCAATTATGGTCCCTTTTACAACTTCATTATTTGGTTTAACATCACCCTTTCCGTCCCGGGTATGACGATAAACTACATCCGCTTCCTGGGTAAGATGCATGTAGTTCATGCATGATGTAGCTCCAGCACATTTTAGTCATATTGTCTACGATCTTGACATCTACCATGAAAAATGAATAGGTTGGGAATGACTGTTTTAATACCAGAAGTACTTAGTAAAAAATTATTACCAGCAATAAATTTTTGTAGAAAAAAAATAAAAAACTTTTACCAGCAATATACTTTCGAAGGAAAAATATTACCAAAAATAGATTTTTGACAAAAACAAAATATTACCAGCAAATAAATTTTGTGAACACACACTTTTTGTGAACACCCACTTTTTGGGTCCTGTCACTGGATCTAACCAATGCCTTTATCCACTGTGCCATGTGTCATCAAGGACACATGGCACAGTGGATAAAGGCATTGGTTAATACCCGGTTAAGGCTGTGGAGAACTTGGAGAGGGGAATTAACAGGAGATAACTGATAACTGACATCCATTAAACATGGCACGTGGAAGTAGAACAGTCTCCCCCAGTGAGCGAAATAAAGGGTTTAGTTCGACATTCCAACCACCTGAAGAAGGCCAGAGTGTACAATGGCTGAAACATTGTGATAAATATGGCGACAAAGATGAGGACAATAGTCTGAATAATGTAAATAATCTAAATAACAGAATTATTCATTTTGTTTCAATTAATTTGCACGAGGGTGTATGTTTGACAAGTAACAGTCACTGGACCTATCAACTTATCATTCTAATTTCTTTTGTACAATGCCTCGTATATTTAAAACTTCAATAAGTTTTCATTCACTTTTTAATAAAGTGTCCATCTCAGCTTTACAGATGACTCGTATTCCAAAAACAGATTTTCTAGCTGAATGCATTACGTTTTGATTTCTTCACACCAAGTTTTGCATTGATTGATAAGTTCCAAAACAGTTGGCGTAAAAATATTTGGCACCAGCTCTGATGAAGCCAGAGAAGCATGAACGGCAGAGATGAAATTATGAGCAATGGCTATAAATATAGAAGCTAAGGAAAGAGTGCTGAGTTCTCTCCTCACTCTGGAAAGTAAAGCCGGAGACAAAACTGAACGAGAAATGAGTCTAATGGATGCGAATAAAGAAGCTGGAAAAACTTTATATTAAATTAGACACTTTGTTTATCAGAAAAAAAGAGGAACCACTGTGTATTTATCAACCTTTTTAGAAATCCCTCCCCACAAAAAAAAACTGATATGCATCAGTCCATGCTTTCATAATTGAATTGGACCACCTTTGAGCAAAATTGAGATGGACCACCTTTGAGCAAAGTTGAGATGGACCACCTTTGAGCAAAGTTGAGATGGACCACCTTTGAGCAAAGTTGAGATGGACCACCTTTGAGCAACATTGAGATGGACCACCTTTGAGTAAAGTTGAGATGGACCACCTTTGAGCAAAGTTGAGATGGACCACCTTTGAGCAAAGTTGAGATGGACCACCTTGTAGCAAAATTGAGAAACCCCATTAAATTACCAAAACCTGTGCTAGCTTGAAAACTTATCACATGAACATGAAAGACTAATCATCACTGACTGTGATAAATCTTCAAGCTACGTCAGAACAACAAGCTATTCAAGAGTCACTTTTACTCCTAATAAAGTTTCAGCAGTCCAGAATAAATGTGATATAGATGTTGCCTTACATCAAAAGCTTTGAAAACTGAAGTAGAAAAGTATATTTCAGTTATTGGTCGAACAAGGCAGGGTTTTCACTTCTCCAACAGAAGAGATATAAATTCAAGGAGATTAATAAAATAAAAAATGGAATCTGTGGTTTTATTGCTGGAAGGAGATCTAACAGTCTAGAGTCTCTGATGGTAGACATTCCAGGTGTAATGGTTATGGATACTGTCTATATTCAAAGGGAAATTATTATTATTATTATTATCATCATCATCATCATCATCATTTTTCTTCTTCTTCTTCTTCTTCTTCTTCCTCTTCTTCTTCTTCTTCTTCTTCTTCTTCTCCACCGCACCGTTCTTGCTATTTTTCTTCTTCTTCCTCCTTGTCCTTCTCCTTCTTGTTCTTTTCTTCTTGTTCTTTTTCTTCTTCTTTCTCCTCCTTCTTATTCTTCTTCCTCCTCCCACTTCTTGTTCATCTTGTTGTTGATGTTGTTGTTTTTCCTCCTTCTTCTCCTTGTTCATCTTGTTCCTCTTCTTGTTCTTCTTCTTTCTCTTCCTCCTCTCCCTTCGCCTTCTTCTTTTTCCACTTTTTTGTTGTTGTTATTCTTCTTCTTCTTCTTCTTTTAAGCACCATGTAAATCTCTTGATGATCAGAAATTGGCTGCTGAGCTCTCATCCAACCTATCACTAACTTCCCTGTAGGGGGAAACCTGGCTGGGCACATTCAATGCCTCAAAAACCAATCTAGTTACATTCCATCATTGTCGATTGGACCCCAAACTACTGCCAATGGATGTTCCCTTAGGGAGGAACCCTGCCTTGAGAGACTATTGGGCCTTAAACTCACCCAAGACGTCAAGTGAAACTTGTACATATGATCCAACAGTTTAGCGAATACCTGACTTCTCGTGCTATCCTCTCAGATCAGGCCAAAATGGAGTACCTCTGTCCTATTTGGGCAGGAGCTGTCCAGTCCTTACTTTCACTCTTCTATTACTACTACCATAAGAAATGGACAAACCACAGGGTGCGAGTGCTATTTGAGGACATTTTTAGTATGTTAAATAAACAGCAATATCTTAGCAAACAATGTATATATTTAATTCAAATTGACACAAATATCCTTCATGATACTTCTTTATCCACTTATTCTATGAAACCACCTTTGGCTTCAATGACTGCTTCTATTCGGGCTCGAAACTGTCCACAAGCTGCAATTAAGTGGTCCCTATTCATTTTGGACATCACCTGGACAATGGCGGCCTTCAGTGCAGCTATGATACTATGAGGATGTCGATTAGTCTCCCTTTCAACAACGCTCCACACGTAATAGTCCATAGGATTTAAATCTGGCAAGTTAGGGAGTCACGTGTTGGGGGTCACATGATCGTAAACATTCTCTGATAACCAATCCTGTGTTACAATGGCTTTGTGAGAAGGTGCAGAGACTTGTCGAAAGACATATGGCCTTCCATTGCATACTTTATTTATCCAGGGCTTAACAACCGTTTAAAGAACATTACTGTATCCAGCAGCATTGTGGGAAAATGTAAGGTCGCATGACATGACCTTCACTGCTCGCAACTCCTAAAACCATCACAGTAGCCGGATATTTGGTGTGCATCACCCTGGGTACTTCAGAAGGAGATGCACATAGCCACCTGTCATTCCGCCTGTTTGTTTTCTGATCTTGGTCAAAGATTTTTTTGTTAGAGAAAAACCAAAGCATACCAAGTTCATGGGGATTTTTCACTTTGTTCAGCAACCATTTTGAATGCAAGAGACGGTTTTCCTGTGTCTTCACCGATATTAACTGGCCTTTCCTCATTACATATGATTTATATTGAAATCCCTAATGTACCACGGTTCTGATAGTCCACTCTGATGCCTGGAGCTCATTGATCATCCGGGGTTCTCATCGATGATGTTTTGAACATTCCGTATAAATTCTGGTGTTCTCACGGTATCAGAGCGCTGTGAATGCTTTTTTCTTTACTGATTTTTAAATCACTATGTTTTGCAGCTAAAGCAACAATAACTGCATGTCTTTTCATTTCTTGGGTTAACATCTTCCTCTGACTGGGTTATCTGAAATAAAAAAAATAATATTATAAATGATTTGACTGTGTAATGAACTTAAAACAATATGCCCTCAAGTAGCACTCACACCCTGTACATTCCTTAGTTCTGTCCATTCTAATCTTCACCGCTAGGACCCAAGAAATGGAAAGGGGATAAAAGAGAAAGAAAAAAAGAAAGTGTCATTGAAATAAAAAAGAAAGAAAGAAAGAAAGAAAAAGAAAGAAGGAAAGAAAAGGAAAGAAAGAAAAAGGAATTGTAGAAAGGAATGATAAGTAAATGACATATTGAAGAAAGAAAGAAAGAAAGAAAGAAAGAAAGAAAAATAATTTTAGAAAGGAATGATAAGTAAATGACATATTGAAGAAAGAAAGAAAGAAAAAAGAATTTTAGAAAGGAATGATAAGTAAATGACATTGAAGAAAGAAAGAAAGAAAGAAAGAAAGACAGAAAAAGGAATTGTAGAAAGGAATGATAAGTAAAAGACTCATTGAAAGAAAGAAAGAAAGAAAGAAAGAAAAGAAAATTAAAAAGAGAAAGAAAATTCAGAACATAAAACAAAAGAATAAAAAAAATCAAATGAAAGAAGGTAAAAAGGCCAACATACAAAAAAATCTGTCTTTTAATACAAATGTCTTGGAAAATATCCAATTCTGTGTCATATTCCTTATTATTAGCATTTAAAGAATGAACATTTTGAAACATAAAATATACTTCATATATGATAAAGAATCAGCTTCGTGGGTTTGTGAAAAACATTGATTTTTTTTTACAAAAAAATGGAAATCTCTCTCTTAAAAACAGAAAGATTAAAAGAATTTCAAATATTTTACTTTAATCCTTTGTTGTGGTAAAAAAATAAACTTGATTGGAAAATGGAGGCCCAGTTTTCAAGGTCACTAACTTTGGTCATTTTTGATCAGAAAATTCTGTCTTTGATGTCAAACCATAAGCAAATGTGTTTCTTTGAATCGAATTCCTTTCTTTTTATCATTAAATGTCTTTCATGTTTGATCAAAATATCTCTCTAATAATGTATGTAAAAACCAATTTTCAAAATGAATTAACTGTAGAGATTGCTGTAAGGCTGGTGTATAAGAAAAGATTAGCTTGTGTTTTAGAAATGAATAATGTAAAAAAATAGAATCGAGAAAAAGTAAATGGACTTTCAAAACGAAGTCTGAGAGGTTACTCAAAAATAACCAGAATAATATTTATTGGAACTAAGCCCAAAACAAACCAGTCATTTTAGATATTTAACCAGTGTAGCAACTAATAGCTTTCATTGCAGCTCAAGTGATAATAAATTGCATCAGTACTCCAATCTTCTTTCTTCTTTTACATGTCATGTTGCTTCAGGACATGGTCACATGTGGCTCTACAGAATATCCTGTTCTTTTTAGTTTATTTTTTACTATCTTTTCCTCTCTGTGATCTGATGTCCATTTACACAAACGTGTTAGGTAAACATATTATTTCTCTCTGTCTTCCTTGCCATCAGTGTTTCTGGTGAGTGTTAAATTCTCCAAAAACTTTCTGCATTATGTATCCCAAGAATTTCAACTTTCTCTTTCTGATTCTAAACCCTTGTGCAAATTAATTGAAACAAAAATAATAATTCTGTTATTATTTACTTTTTTTTCTGTATTTTTCCAATAAACCCTAACCCAGTGCACATGTTAGTACTTTGTACGTCCATTCCGCAAAGTCATTCCTTGCAGATTGGCCACAGATTCTCAATTGGATTTAAATCAGGAGAGTCTCCGGGCCAGTCTATAATACTTTGATTTGCTCACTGGTGAGGCTTGCTTTTTGCAGCATTACAATTTTTGTATGCTTCCTTGAGGTAACATCCATCACAGACAATAGCCATAGCACAACTAATCAGCAGTCTGGGTGTGATGAAAATCTGATGCAATCACAGATGACACAATATTTTTCATGGCCAAATAAATTTCATCATACACCCTGAAAATAGATTCATATTACTGCACACCACTGCAAATGACCTAATCTGAGGAAAAAATAGAAATTGATTACACCCTGTCATTCCAGTGGATTTAAACTGACCGTATGGTGACAGAAACGAAACTAAAGCAGTTGTTTTGATTAATTTGCACAAGGGTGTATATAATGCTTTTGTAAATACCTTGTGAATACATTACAGAAACTATACCCGAAAATAGATTCATATTACTGCACACCACTGCAAATGACCTAATCTGGGGAAAAAATAGAAATCGATTACACCCTGTCATACCAGTGGGTCTAAAACTGACTGTATGGTGAAAGAAAGGAAATTAAAGTGGTTGTTTCAACTAATTTGCACAAGGATGTAAGTATAAGTGTTCATTTTGTTTACATTTGCCTTAAAACTTCCTCATTTCTCACATTTTCTGTTAATGGTATTCTCAGCATCTTTCTGTAGAACCACATCTTTCTTACCCCAAGTCTCCATCCATGAAGAAATTGTCCAGTATTCACTGCTTTATAGAAGAATTGGTATTACATAGCAGTTCAGCATTTTCTTTTGTTTATAATGAAATTTTCTGGTTTCTTAATACTTTATTTAGCTTCTGGAAGGCTTCTTTCACTATTCTGATTCTGGTGTCATATTTTCTGTTGTTTTTCAACATTTACCAAAAACAGTGAATTTCTATACTTGCCTGATTTTGACATCTTCAATCTGTAGGTATCCTCTTGCATTCTGTTTTCTTACAGTTAATGGTTAGGCCTTTCTTCCCACATTTCTTCATTGCATTGTCTAAGACTTTCTGCAGTTTTCTGCATCTGCCATCCATACAGTGGCATCTGCATGCCTTATGATGTTTAGATTGTGTCCACCATTTTCAGTCCTCATAATCATTGTTCATATTTACATCAGAGGTCTGAGTGTCATCACCAAATAAGTAGTGACAGCCTGTTTTTTTCAAATCTTCAGCACCTTCCTCAGTATCCTCAAAGACCCAAGCAATGCTGTAGTTTGTGCAGTTTTAAACGTACATTGGATTTGCAATTTATACATTTCCAATCCCAGTGTGTTTGACATGGTTCCAACTGCACCTAATTTTATGGGCAGTTTTGTCTTTGATATTCCATGATTTTCTCAGCTTCTTTTAAATTCTTCATACAGCATTTGCTGCATCTATAATGTTTGATTTTATATTTTATTTAGCTTTCCTATTTCAGTTTTGGTGAATTTTCTTTCCATGCTCTTGGAATTTTCTTTTTGCATATGTTGGACAATTCTTTGCTTCTACATTTTTAGTCAAGTTTTTTTTCTTTTTTTTAAGAGATAATGATGATGATGTTGTTGATTGAGAGAGCAGCATGCCAACAAATTAAGTGTTGCCGGGGTATGAATTTATGAAGCCCAATGTATCCATCATGACACCCAGTTTGATAAGAGTATACCAGCCAAATGTGTACGATATAGGGACGAGTTATTTCATGAAAGCAGTGCATAACCTTGCATATGGTGTCCAGTTAGAAAATGCCTTCAAGGTAACTAATGAAGTCTGCAAAGGTGGCCTCTGGTTGAGCAAGTATTTAGACGTAGCTTCCAAATAACTTTGGCTGCATCATTTTTCGAACTAAAAAAGAAATTCAACACTTTCAACATCCAACCACAAGGCTTCCCCAGTGCTTCTACCCATGGACAGCAATGCACAATGCATCACAGCCCCTAGGGAATTAACTGGTTAGGGTCAGACAACTGACAAACAAATCTGTGGTATTGAATAAGTTATTTATTGTAGCCCATCTTAATTCACCGAAACAAAACATGTACAAGTTAACCCCAGCAATCAATTAGGAGCAGAAGTCATAAGAACCATAACTTGTCTGTTATTATTATTATTATTATTTTTATTTCCTTTGATTTCTGGCATTTACACATTTCTTTCCAGGTCCCGCCCAGGGACCTAAGGTTAGAAATGGCATCATGACACTTTCCACTAACAAAAAAAAAAAAAAACTGTACATAGATAAAGCCCTTCGTAAAGTGTGGGCTGGACTTGTGAGAACAATTTTTGTATCTCTTTGAGGCATGGACTTCCAAGAATCCCTTCAATGAGTCTACTGGAATCATTCCCAACCAATCCTAGGGCTCCAACTACAACAGGGATTGTTGATGTTCCCATGTGCCACATCATTATTAATATTATTTGCATTCCTTGACTTTTAATATTAGGAGGAGGTCAAGTGACAGCAAGTTTCTCCAATACCTTTGCACTCTCCTTAACATTCTTACAGATGTTAGCAATGCCATCACCTGGATGGTTTGAACGCTTTCTCTGACTTTTAATTCATCCGATCATTTTACAAAGCACTTCAAGGGCTTTTCCGAGCATGCTAGTAATGATGAGTACAAATGCTACTTCAGGTTTGGCATTTTTTTCAGTTCTCCACCAGGTTCCAGATATTTTTGCAACTTTTTGATTTCATTCTAGGTGATACTTAAACAGAAATATTTGCTAATTGATAATTCTTACTTTTGATGTTTATGATAAATAAATTTGATCTTAAGGCCTGAATTTGTTGGCCAATTTTAATTTCAAAGTCATTTAAAAGTTTGGATTTCATTTTTTCCTGTATGTCTTCATTTGCACAATTCATAGGGTATCATTGTCCCTACCTAATCAGTCTATTTTAGAGTTAATTTATTATTTTTATTCATAACCTTATTTGAGTTCTTTGCTTCTTTTTGCAGTAGAAGTTTACTAAGAACTTTGTCTGTTTCTTAAAGTAATATGATCATATTACTTTTCAAATGTAATGTTTTATTATGACAATTTAACAAAAAAATATTTTTCCCCAAATTAACTTGATTTCTGTTCTCTTTCATCAGGGTAACTTGAGTTGTAATGGAGCGACTGGAGAAGTTTCAGATTATCTTTAATAATCCGACAGCAACTTATTATGCGGGAGACACTGTATATGGCTATGGATGGATTATCCTCAAAGAACCCATGTTTGTACAGAGTAAGTATGAAGAAATTAAATCTTTACAAAATGTTGATGCGACATGATCTTGAAAATTGATTCATCAATAAACCAATGTTATTTCACTTTTAACAATCATTTTTATAAACAGAAAATTAGATTACAGATAGGATTTTTTTCTGGAGAAAGTAGCAAAAAGGCAAAACTTATTGAGAGCTACAAGAGATAGGAGAAAGTGGAGAGCCATGACCGGAGGGACACAGCACATAAAATAAGAAGCTGAGTTCCTCAAATGTGGTCCATTCCAAAGTGTTTTGCTTAACCAATCAGCATATTACCAATATCCTGTGATGCCTTTTTAATATATCACACAAAAAGCCAACAGTCAGTTATACGCCATGCATGATACCCACTTAGACGATCATGTATCTTTCGATATATGACTGAGGCATATTTTTTTTCCTGCAGTAGGTTGCCATTTCTTTCTGAAGTAGACCAGTTGCCATCCAAGGCTATAGAACCCAGTCTGTCCTGCTATTTACCCATAGCTGGTGGGAGAAGAAAAGTATTCATACCTTTCCCAAAGGTATTAGCACATAAGTGAATGTAATGGATTTGACTGGAATTCGAACTCAGCTCTCCGATTCCTCAGTCTGAGCCACTATCCATTATCACCTGACCTTGTAGATAAACTAAACAAAGTCAAACATATGATAGAATTGAATTATAAAACAGAAACAAAAAACACATGACATTAAATATAAATCTTATGTTAAATCATACTGATAATGACCTAAAGCTAATTGTCTATTGTGAATCTACTAATAAAAATGATCTCGTAAATTTCTGTTCACACCATAACAACAAAATAAAATCTGCAATAATTATTGGATTTTATTTAAGAGCGATTAGAATTTGCAGCCCTCAGTATTTACATGAAGAGGAGAAATACATTGAAAATACTTTTAAGCTCCTCTAATACACTAATTATTTCATATTCTACACAAAAGAAAAATATTTTTATTTTTAAATATAAAAGAATCATACAAACATATTTAATGAAACAAGATACATTACACTGCCAACCAACTTTCTCACAATAACAACTGAAAAGAATTTATATAATCTAACATAAAATGCGTTCCAACTACTTCTAAAACAATAAGAGACTTAATTAATGCAAAGTAAAATAACAACAACTTAAAACCTGAAACAAGAATTTACACTGGAGCCTGCAATGATTGCCATAAGGAATACATAGAAAAGTGTTATGTGTGCTTGTGTATGTGTACATATTCATGCATGTTTAAGTATAGCTGACCACTTGTATTTGAGGACACCCATCTACTAGGGCAACTAGCCAATCCCTATTGCAGACGTTCACTCAGGCACAGTTGTGTGTGCTCAACACCCACAGAGCCCACCTGTGGTTTATACTGCAACTATACTGAGCAGACCGTAGTTACAGTTTCTGGGAAAGAGCATGTTATCTAACGTGATCAACAATTTGAACAAGGCCAGCACACTCGAGCCCTCGGCCACGATAGCTTGTGACTTTGTGCTAGGATGGCTATCGATGGCACCCAAGGGTTCTGTCTACACAATTTCAATCACAAGGCTTAGGTCAGCCCATGGTGTGATTTTCAGGCTCTTTCCAAAGGTGTCTCATGCTGAGATCACCCCCCCACCCAGTTTGATAAATCGACCATGGTGAAATTCGAATCTGGGTCTCATAGTCAGAATGCAGACATTATAACCACTCAGCCATGTGATGATGGGTATGCATACATATATACATACATATATACAACATATATACATACATATATACATACATATATACATACAAATATACATACATATATACATACAAATATACATGCAAATATATACCTACATGTGTATGTTTGTGTACACATCAAACTGTGTTTGTGTTTGTGCATTATATAGATATAACAAACTTTTGGGATGCAGTTTTTTCGTTTAAGGGGTTTTGATAGTTTTTTAATGCTTTTCATTTCTTCTTATAAAAGTTAATTGGTTCCATTTTGGTCATTTTTGAGAATGGAGTATATTATGGCTGTGAACATCAAGAAAATGTCATCTATTTCTTCTTCCATGCCATTTGTTGTTTTGAAATGTTAGAATTGTAAATCATTTTTGCCATCTTGATAGCGACTTTTGTGGGCCAATTACAACAAATGTCTATCTGTTTACAGTACTGATGAGCTTTATGCATTTATAGTAATTTTTGTAACCTGAAAGATATTTTGTAGGGTTTACACAGTAGCACCAAACACATTACTTTTATGAAAATAAATCATTAAAAATTATCAAAACAAAATCTTTAAATATATATATATATATATATATATATATATATATATATGGTTTTTATCAGTTTTTATCATGTTTTGTGCATTTTTTTCATCATGCATTCTGTTTGTTAGAAAATATTTGGAGATACCTATATATATATATATATATATATTATGAAATGGACAAAGTGCGACAATTATTTTAAGACATTTTTATGTTTATACATCTTATTTATAGATACAAATATTTAAGTAAATGCTCTGTTTTTATAATAATCAGTATTAAACAACATTTACCGGCCTGAATGTCCGAGAAATTTTCATAGAAAATATTCGTCCTCCGACAGGAATCGAAACTGTATCCTATACGGAACCATCATATAGCGTGACGGGCCTTAACCGTTTTGGCCACAGATGAGCGTTCGGATAGCAAGGTCGATTTTACTGTCTTTAAACTTTAATCTTCCATGAATCTCTCACCTACATTCATATCTGCTCATGGCATATCAAATGTAAACAAATGACGTCACACATTATAAAACAGAGCATTTACTTAAATATTTGTATCTATAAAAAGAATGTATAAACATAAAAATGTCTTAAAATATATATATATATATATATATATATATATATATGAAGAAATATAGTTTTAAGGGGTGCTATATTCATGGGATAAAGTGCTCAGTATCAGCGATAAGAGTGTATGTAAATATAAATATAAAAGTGAACACTGAAGTCAACACTCAGAGGCGACAATCTGTTTCATACTAGACACAATCGTCAGGCCTGACGATTACGTCGAGCATAAAACAGCCTGTCTCCTCTGAGTGTTCACTTCAATGTTCACTTTTATATTTACACTCGCTCTATCTCTGATATTCATCACTTTATCCTATGAATATAGCACACCTTAAAACTATATTTCTTCATATATATATATATATATATATATATACATATATATTAGCTCTATCACTGATATTGAGTGATATATATATATATATATAGATAGATAGATAGATAGATGTTAGCTGTATCTCTGATATTGAGTACTTTCCAATAAGTACCATGCATATATAATATATAAATAATAATATAATAAATAATATATATAATAAATTGCATATATATATATATATATATATATATATATATACATGTATATGTACATATATATATATATATATATATATATATATATATATATATATATATATATATACACTTTCCATATATATATACATATATATTTATTTTAAAAACCCTTTTTTTATTCCTCCCTTAGTTTTAAATTAATATTTCATTCTTCATATAACCCCAATTTCCTGTCATAAGCTTAATATCTGGGTTTAATTTTATAAAACCTCTTTCCTTTAAGACAAATACTTTCCACCCTCCCCCGACCACTTCCTCGTGCCTTCTGTCTGACTGAAACATTGAAATGGATAAATTCTGTATTATTTTCTCAACTGTTTTTTTTGTCCTCAGTTTTCACAGTTAAATTTCTATTTCTGAAATGAACTCAGTCTATATTGGGGTTTATAAGACAGACAACTTATATTTTTGTCTGCCGAGATAAGCTTATTCCACTCATGAGGTAATTTTGTATTTTATTGTTTATTAACTATTTGTTCTGCAATAATAAATACATTGAGCTCTTTTTGTGGATCAGTTTTAATATTTTATATTACAAGGACCCACTTGAATTATATACCAACGGATTTATTACCTTTACTATATATATATATATATATATATATATATATATATAAAAAAAGAAAAAAGAGTAAGATATATAATCCGGTGTTCTTATTGATATTTTTTATTTTTATTTTTTCAAAACAATGCTCTATGTAAATTTACAGAGCATAAATATTATAAATTAACTGATTTAAAATATGTTTTTTTCACTACTCAGTAATAACCATGTTTCAAAAATGGAAGCTAAAAACTTTAAATTTAATTATATAATTAAATTAAAAGCATTATTTCTGTTTCATCATCAAACGAATATTGGAATAACTTATTTATAACTTAGTTTTAAACACACATATAAATTCATAATTTCCTGTTTCCAAGGATACAAAGAAATCCAATCTTTCAGACAGGGGAGGTTTCGTGTTCATTTTTATTAACTATTGTTGTATCAATTATGAGTTACGTTCGAGAAAGAGGTTAAGTTTAGGGAGGGTAGGGGTGTATTTTTAAACAAATTCTGACATCCGTTAAATGCATGTCGTCTGCTTTTTTTTTTATTATTAACTGCAAAAAGTTTTTCAGCATTTTTTTCTTACTTGTATACTTAAAGATTCTTTCTAGGGGTGTTTAAAAGGTTAGAATACGTTTTATTTAACTAGAATTTTAAAATATTTTTACTCATAATTACTAATAGACTATATTTCTTTTTAAAACAAGTAAATGTAATAGTATCAGTTAAATTAATTAAATTTATTTTTTCATATCAATTATAAGTATGTATATTACCAGCTCCCATTTTTTAATTTTATTTTTAAATATTATTTAAGGAACATTTTTGACAATGACAGCAAAAAATAGCTATTTCATTTCTCTGATTCAGTAAATTTTTATTTTTTATAAACTTAGTAATATATAGTTTCTCATGTATGCATTGAGAAATCTTCAAAAATGTATTCCCTGGCCAGAGTCGAACCTGCATATTCCCCTATGTAGGGGAAACTCCTTTTTTACTGCTGTTGAGCTTTACTCTGCTCAGCCACAAAGGACATCAGAGCAAGCAAGGTTCTAATTCCCCTTGATTGCATTTTCTCTACTAAGATTGCTTGAATACACAAGACGATAGATGTAATACTCACTGTTTAATAAGTAAAAATGGGGCTTCTGTTTTATACACGAGTATCCACTATAATAATGTTTGATGTAATAAAAATGTTAGGTTAAAAATGAATTGATTATTTCTTCATATATATATATATATATATACTCAAACATATCTAAATATATATCAAATAAATTTAATGATATATATATATGATAAATTTAATGATATATATATATATATATAAATATAAATCAAATGAATATCAAACATATTTAAATATAGACACAGAGCTCTATTTCTCTACACAGTGAATTTTTAAAAATACACAGACACACACACACACACAGACACACAGAGACACACAGAGACACACAGAGATACACACACACACACACACAGACATACACATATTCACCCCCAAATTTCTGGGTCCCATTTTTCATGCTGTATTCTGTTTCAATAAAATTTACTGACAAAAACAAAATTAAAAAATATAGATACAAATATTAAATATAAATATTTATAAAGAAAACACTTTTTCTTATTTACTTTTCAAATCAGTTGTGATGGGAAAAGGTGCCAAGATATTTCTACAAGGCACGCATAAAATGTCAAAGAGAGACATGTGGTTCAGGAAATATAATTTGGTCAAGACGTGCATTTGAGAGCAAAGGTCACTGTATCAACTGTAATCATATACTTCTTCATTTTTTTTGTAAGTCAGTCAACTTTGTGCTGTGGTAGGGGATTTCAAAATGCAATTTGAACTTCAATTTGGGTTGAGATTCTTGCTTTATTTGAAATGTTGGTTAAGAAGAGAGAGAATGAGATGATCAAACAAAAGATGAAATTCCTTTATCAGTCAAACAAGGAACTCATTTCCTTTTACCAATTCTAACTTGCACAGAAGAACAAGAATTGTTGAACTCTACATTTTGCCTTTTTCTATTGATAATTCTGCTGATGTTATTCTGATTAACTGATTGCTTTTTATACTTTTTCATGGTTAGAGCCAAATAATCACATGTATATATTAATTATGTGAACAGATGATGTGCTTTGCTTTCATTTGACCCCATGTAAAACTGTTGCTAACATATGTCACCATGACTATCAGAGTTTAAGTTTGACTGTTGAATATATTTTATCAACTTCATTGTTCCAAAATTAATCATGACTTTTTATATTAAATGTCACATGTTATTTTCATAAAAAAATATACAAAGCTTAAAGATAATGTTATGCGATCGCTTTTAAACCTGATATGATGAAATATTTCAGACTGGAAATATCTTGTAGATAGAAATCCAATTTTGATTATTTTCAATGTTCTCATTTCTTAAATAGACTAGATTTAGAAGAAGAAAAACATGTTGCTAAAACGCAAATAAAGTTTGAAGAACTTCTCTGAAATGTTGGTGGTCGACCAGATGTCCTGAAAATTAATTTGGCACAAACTTTCATTTTGAAGAATCCGGTTCTGATGATTATTTCAGGGTAGATACATTAAGGGTGGGGTAGGTGGAAGGGAAGCCAAATGGCAGGCAACTGTAGGCTGTAAAATAGTGCCTTTTTAAAAATAAACAAAAGTGTCAGCTACCTTTGGTACTTATTAAATAAAATATGGAAAATGACAGACAAAAAAATGGAACTTAATGCCAGTAAACTCTATTTATTCCTTGCAACGCAAACCACACAATTAATACCATTTACAGTGACCAGTGTAATGCAGTTGATAGACATTTTATAGATAGTGGTGAGAAGGGGATCTCCAGTTCATTCCCAGTTGAGTAAAGCAAATTACTATGACATCTGCAGCTTCTTTCAAAATACTCACTCTCCAGCAGTGTTCCCTATTTATCATCTGGAACAGATTTTTTACACTTTCATTTTTCTATGGCTTTCTTATATATTCTTTCAATTTGACTTTAAGAGGATGGTTGTTTTCTCTTCCCTCATTTTACTTCTAAATAATATACCTAAAGAAGGCATTAGAATGAATTAGCCGATACATTGTGACAGCAAAAAAGAATGAAATTTTAGGATGATAAGCACAGTTTTTCAAATTATAGACAATAAGACTTAACATATCTCTTGTAATTGGGTAAAGATTCTCTTAGACTGGAAAAATCAGCAAATTTTATCAGTTTGGAATTTTGTGAAATTATTTTTGTTGTTGTTGAACATTGAGAAAATTAAAAATAAAAGTTTATTTAAAGAAAGACTTAATGCTGTTCTCTTTCCACTTCTTAACATTTCATCTATATTATAAATGACTAGGAGCGTGGCCCGGCGTTGCCCGGGCTTGATTCAAAAATCGTACGATTCATACAGCAATCGCTATCACTTGACTTAAAATATGTTTGTCCTTCCTTGCCTTTAAAGGAGTGCCTTTGCCGTGCTGATGTTGCTACATGCCCTACTTCTTGCCTATCTCACACTGCAATTTTTTCTAAGCTCTATACTAAATATTAAATCTGTTACGAAAAAAGAACTAAACAAAATGAACACAAAACGATCAGCTTTAAAAAAGGACCCGTAACTGGAAAAACCGAATGAAAAAAGAATGTTAACAACAAATACTTTTTCACGTCCAACCCAGTTCTGCAGGATCAGAATGAACGTTGAGTTTAAGCAAGCGAATGAGCCAATTGGAGTAAAGTACCATGCATATTTAAATTTTCCCCCTTGTGACGAATGCAGCTATCGATTTTTTTTTTGCATGCTAGCATGCTAGTTAACATTCGTGTCAGTCAGCTGTTGGCTCTCACGCTGGCCAATAGAATCCTCCTGCCTATTCGTGGCATCCAGCTATAGGCTCTCACTCTGGCCAGTTGAAAATGGCCGCAAACCACATGAAAACTGCCGTAGAAGCATGAAAAAATCGAGTATTTCCACTATCGATGGGAGTTTGGAAATGCAAAGTCAGTAGTCAACTGCTAGAATAGAGTCATGTGAATTCCACAATGAATCTCCAACTCTAGGATATCTACTCACCCCACCCCACGTGGTGAGATGTGGCACAAGGTAGAATTTAATGTGTGGTAATCCGAGCTCGTAGGCTCGGCCAAAAATTCCCCATGGACCTCGTATAAAACGCGGCCGGGTAGCTGTTTCCGACATGAGATTCTACCCCTTTGTCTGGGGATCCTCTCTGCCCGGAGGCAGAATGTTTGAACAGCACAGCTGGAGACGAATCTCCAACTGCAGACCAACATACAGTATTTACTACTGTATTTATGTGAATGGGGACATACCCATTATCGTCCGTAGGTATGATACAACAATTAGAAATGATGCTGATTTGTATTAAAATAAAACTGTTTTAATGAAGACTTTCTATTTTCATCCAGTTTTATATACAAGCTAAATCTAGTTGTTTATTTTACAGTAATCTTTGATGGATATAGTTCGATTCTAATCCATTTATAAAGGAGTCTCTGATAAATTCGTCCTTTGCCTCATCTGCTGTCATCACTTGAATGTCGCATCTCGACTTAAGATTTTTTAAGCACTGAAGACACTGTTCTAACCCCTCGTCAAGGGATTGGTGGGTAGCTGTTAATACATGCCGGGCAAAGATTATGTTTCGTCTCTTCACAAAATCAATTCTAGGCCGGCCAAAATGTATCCTTTAACCTGCGAAGATATTGAAACGTTCGCCATAGCCACCTGACTACTACATCGTACTATTCTAAATCTATTTCTCTTTGCAATATCAGTGCTGATAAAACTCTGAGCTTCCTGTGTCGACTAGAGCATTCATTTCTACCCCATTTATGTTTACCATGAATATAGCCTTTGAAAGACATTTTGGGTTTGCAGTAGTCTTGATACTAGTCACAATAGGAGCATTCAAACCAGATGAAAAAAAACTTGATCGACAAATCTTAGAGAAATGTCCCTTCTTCCCGCACTTGTGGCATTTAGTTTCCTTGGCTGGGCAACACGACCGAGGGTGTAGTTTGAGACTACAAAAATAACATTTTAGTCTGACTGCAGCTTTTGTGGTGTGTGCAGTGTCTCCCGGAGAGAGAAGATTTTGAACTGGCGAAGTGGGGTGCAGATACGAGGAAGTCTGTCATAGAGGATTGTCTTTTTTCCCTGTTTTGGTCGTTTGAACTGGTGGACTAGTAAGAGTGTGAGTACTTAGTGAAGCCTCTGCAACACTTGTTTGTCAGTATGAACAGAATTATTTTCTGTCACCACCAAGATAAGTGCCTGCTCGCAAGCAGTAGCTAAATCTAGTTGTTTATTTTACAGCCAACTTTGACGAATATAGTTCAATTCTAATCTATTTACAAAGGAGTCTCTGATAGATTCATCCTTTGCCTAATCTGCTGTTGTCGCTTGAAAGTCGCAGACTTTTTAAGTGCTAAAGATACTGTTCTAACCCTTCTTCAGTGGATTGGCATGTAGTCGTTAATACATGTCGAGCAATGATTATGTTTCGTCGCTTCACAAAAATTCTATCCAAAACGTCCATGGCACTCTGGTAAGTTTTGCAGTTCAGAAATATTGGTGTATATGGATCTGGAAACGTGGTGCATTGGCAGGTTAAATTTATCCGTATCAGTAATAGGATTGGATGAACTGTTTTCCAATGCAAGCAAGGATCCTTTGAATAATCGTTTCCAATATTGCCAGACGTCAGTAGAAGACGGGTCTGCCGAGTCCAAATCGAAATGTTCGGGTTTAAGGTATTTGTCCATAGTTACATTCAATAAATTGTAATGAAAACTCAGAGTCTAGTTCGGCTTAATGCGCCTTTATTGAACGTAGCTGAAGACTCTTGTTGTATTGTCTAATACAGTGTGACTTATTTAGACAAATAATAAGACTGTTAAGATAATCGGGTTGTCTTACCACACTGTAAATCTTTACTTGATAGTGAACAGGTTAATTTCTTTCACAATCTGAAATCTCTTTTTTTTTTAACAGAATTTAACTTTCGAAAAAGCCACATGTCACAAACACAAAATAGTTGAGCTATCTGAAATGAGAAACTACTTTCTGGATAGTTCGTGAAATCCTTCTACTGATTCACATACTGCCAATCACCAATTTCAGTTGATTGCCACTAACACTTGTCTAATGTTTTTAGACGTTCTGCTTGTTGAAGGTCTTCAGGAAGATATAGTGTTTTCAACAGATTCCCAACCAAATTCGAAGCATTGGCACGGAACATTTATCTGGGCATCACTTACTGAATCATGTCTGGAAGCCTTCTTAATTTTCTGAATATTTCTTATGTACAAATGCCCAACTTTCAAGTAAGAATTGATGCCTATTCACATTGTAAGAAGTTCATTTCCACTGCTGTTTCACTGCTGATTGAGTGCCTCCATACGAGAGCCGCCATTCTTACATGTTCAGTAAGCTCCTTTGTCAAGTTCTGTCAAATCTATTTCTTGAAATATTCAAAATGGCAGATATTTACAAACTATGTGTACATAGCAATAAGCGCTTAAATACAGATGATAAGTCTTTCAGTTAGATATGAAATAAGGAATGGTTACCGTCTTGGACAACCTGCCTTCTTCAATAATTCTTACTCTTATTTCCAGGGCAACAGAAGCAAAAACAATTTCTACTTGACAACAAACTGCTGCTTTTCATTGCAAATGGAAATAAAAGCTGAAGCCAAAGAATTTATTTAATCATACAAACTTCATTCAAAGTAATTAGCCAAACGTTGAATATTTGCATAAGAAACACAATGCAAAATGTTTTGTTTTATTGCCTCTATAATCAAAGAAAGTATTTTTTTAATGTTTTAATTTTCCGCCTGTTCTTCTGACAGTAGAAAGGTCTTCAAAACAAGCTTCTTTTTGTTTTGAAGACCTTTCTCTTCATTTGCTTGTCTTCTTTGTTCCCATCATGCACTGCACTTTCTTCTCATCTTCATCTGTATTTAAATCCTTTATTTTTTCATTGCATTCATTTTGAGATCAAGAACAAACCTGATGTAGTCTTGGAAACTGCACCGATGCCAAGACATCCTGAGTTAAATTGCTGTTTTTCACATATGATTAGAAATGAAAGAGAAATCAAAGGTAACATTATGGAAGTGATTTGTTTTATTTTAAATTGCCTAAAAACTTGGAGTATGGACAACTGGGGGAGCACTAACAGTAATACTATTAAATATTTGGTATTACAGTTTACATGAATGTAATTACAGACAGCATTCAGGACATAGGCTTTTAATAAAGCTCAAAATAGTAATAAGTTAAACTCCTGGAATCAACAACTGAATATCTCAAATTTGTTTTTCTATTTCTTCCTTTATATGCAAATGATATTTAAATTCCAAAGTTAATTAATCATGGAACCAAGAAAAGCAATGATTTTGGTTCCTTATTATATAATACCTCTATTCTGTCTGTCAGAAATGCTTGGCTTTATTTCTGACCATTGATAATCATTTTCTTCCTGATTTTCCCCCAAAAAGAAAGCCTTCATATTTCTCTTTCTATATGGTATTCCACCATTCATTGTGGGATTCATTCCTCTACCCATTGTAGTACTCATTCCTCCATCCATTGTAGTACACATTCCTCCATCCACTGTAGTAGTCATTCCCCCATCCATTGTAGTACCCATTCCTCCATCCATTGTAGTACATATTCCTCCATCCATTGTAGTACTCATTCCTTCATCCATTGTAGTACTCATTCCTCCATCCATTGTAGTACACTTCCTCCATTCATTGTAGTATTCATTCCTTCATCCATTGTAGTACACATTCCTCCATCCATTGTAATACACATTCCTTCATCCATTGTAGTACTCATTCCTCCATCCATTGTAGTACACATTCCTCCATCCACTGTAGTAGTCATTCCTCCATCCATTTGAGGTATTTATTTATTTATTCCTCCATTCATTGTGGTACTCAGTCCTTCTTCCATTACGGTACACATTATTTCATCCATTCTGCTACTCATTCCTCAATCTCTTGTGGTATTCATTCTTCCATCCATTATTTTACTAATTCCTCCAACCATGGTGATAATCATTCCTCCATCATTTCTGATAATCATTCCTCCACCCTTTACTTTTCAATATGTCTTGTAAATGTTGAAATTTTCAAATTGTCTTCTCATTTAATGCCCCTCCCTCAAATTTCAATTCTCCCTTTCAATTTGTTAGCAACATTTACTTTGTACTTTGCTTGCAACATTTACTTTGTACTTTATTAGCAACATTTATTTTGTACTTTGTTAGCAACATTTATTTTGTACTTTGTTAGCAACATGTATTTTGTACTTTATATTTTATTTGAAACACATGGCTGGTATTCTTAACTTTTGGCATCAGTTTAGAATCTGTGATCAGTGTTAGACACAAAACATGTATGGATAAACCCTGCATTATATATATATATATATATATATATATATATATATATATATATATATATATAAATTTCTGGGATACATAATGAGGAAAGAGGGCCTGGACATACTGCAGGCAATAGAAGCCAGAGCAAAAGATCAAGCAACCTACTTAATGAGTTTCTCTGAAAGGACGGTAGGCCAAGGACAAGAGTGATAGTAAAGAGGAAAAAATTTACTGAGAATGGCAGAAAGTTCCTAAGAGACATAATCACCCATAAATGGAAAGGACATGTCAGATAAAGAAGAAGAAAGAAGACAGAAAAAAAGGAAATGGTTACTACAGATATTTAACAGAAAATTGTCTCTAATGTGTTTGTGTGTTGTAGGCAACTACTTCTGTTAAAATCAATATTACTACTGATGTATCAATTTCATTACCATATTCTTTTAAGATTCTTTAAAAAGACATGAACATTTTTAGAAAAATACCAGAAAAAATGTTTGAATTTTTTGCAGTAAATGTATAAGATGTGTAGTTGGTGCAATGGATAGTGGCTCAGAATAAGAAATTTGAGATGCATGTTCGAATTCAAGTCAAGTTTGTAAAATTTATTTATGTGCATATACCTTAGGAAAAAGCTATGAATACATGAGTTATGGGTTAAATAGTAGGACTTGTATCTGAACAAATAATTTACAAACAGTTTTTAATGCAATATTCATTTGCAAATAAGAATTATTACTCAAAACATGTTTCAACTTCAAATGACCCACAAAGGGTTGATAAACCATATAAAACAATCAATCAAGGCAATACATGCATATATATATATATATATATATATATATATATATATATATATATATATATATATATATGTGTGTGTGTGTGTGTGTTTATATAGCCTGACGTGCCTGAACCGATTGAGCCAGAGAGGATCATTTGGTTAGCGAGATCGATTTTACTGCTTTTAAACTTCAATCTTCCATGATTCTCTCACGTACATTCATATCTGCTCAATGCGTATCCAAATGTAAACAAATGATGTCACACATTATGAAATGGACAAAGTCCGACAATTATTTTAAGACACTTTATTTATTTTAGGATATTACATCGAAAACATGTCAAAATTGCTACACAATTGCAGTCATGTGTCAATGCATATCAAATGCATCTCATCAGGCAATTGTAAATTACTGGTGAGTGCAGTAATTTACTATCACCTGATGAGATGCATTTGATACGCATTGAAACACAATTGCAATTGTGTAGCGATTTTGACACGTTTTCAATTTTATCTGAAGATAAAAAATTTTGCTTTACTTTGTGTTGAGCCCTATTTTAAATTAAATGTTACGAACGTTGGAATTGTACTCTGTTCGTTCTCATCTTACCCGGATATATATATATATATATATATATATATATATATATATATATATATATATATATATATATATATATATATATCAATATCAGTACAGGGTTGGTATCCATGGAATAAATTTCCAATAACCAAAAACACTATTCTTAAGAGAGTGCTTAACACTGAGTACAGCAAATAATCTCTATCTATAAAAGGCAGGATGTGTGTGTGTGTGTGTGTGTGTGTGTGTGTGTGTGTGTGTGTGTGTGTGTGTTTTTATGTGACGAATGCACGGACGCAATTTACGACGGATTTGCATATTTACATGCACATGCTCCAAGTTAACGGAAGGCCAAGACCGACTTTGCATTTCCCAAGTCCCATTGATAGTGGAAATAATCGATTTTTTCATGCTTCAACGGCAGTTTTCATGTAGTTTGCGGCCATTTTCTACTGGCCAGAGTGAGAGCCTATAGCTGGATGCCACGAATAGACAGGAAGAGTCTATTGACCAGCGTGAGAGTCAACAACTGACTGACATGAATGTTAACTAGCATGCTAGCATGCAAAAAAAAATTGATAGCTGCATTCGTCACAAGTGGGAAAAATTTAAATCTGCATGGCACTTTACTCCAATTGGCTCATTCGCATGCTTAAACTCAACGTTGATTCTGATTCCGCAGAACTGGGTTGGGCGTGAAAAAGTATTTGTTGTTAACATTCTTTTTTCATTCGGTTTTTCCAGTTACGAGTCCTTTTTTAAAGCTGATCGTTTTGTGTTCATTTTGTTTAGTTCTTTTTTCCTAACAGATTTAATGTTTAGTATAGAGCTTAGAAAAAATTTGAAGTGTGAGATAGGCAAGAAGTAAGGCATATAGCAACATCAGCACGGCAAAGGGCACTCCTTTAAAGGCAAGGAAGGGCAAAAATGTTTTAAGTCAAGTGGTAGCGATTGCTGTATGAGTCGTACGATTTTTTAATCAAGCACGGACAACGCCGGATCATGCTGCTAGTATTATATAATATCTTGTAAAGTGATCACATTGAATGGAAAATCCATTCAACATCCTCACTTGACAAGACACCAGAAGTGTTGAAACAAAATTGAAATATCGTTGTGATGGTATAACATCCATATGTTATAAATTTGAATAAATTTATATATATATATGTGTGTGTGTGTGTGTGTGTGTGTGTGTGTGTCAGCTGAATAATTTATAGGTTGACCAAGATATAAGTGTAAGTAGATACATACAATTTGGTAGATTAGATGACATTTGAGAGTACGAGAATGCAACAGCTGGCTGACCAGTTAATATATAAGTCACACTTTTTCTCTGGACGACCAGCTGCTGTATTCTGGTACACTTACATTTCTTTTAGTTTACCAACTGGTGTGTCTGTTTCTGTTTATAGTTTTATCAGTCTAGGAACATTTCAGCTGAACCTCGTATAAAGACAATTGCTCAATCTGCTCAATATTGAAAAGAGAAAATTTATAGATACAGGCAGCGGATACCAAGAAATCAACCCTGTGTGTTTTATTAAATAGAATATATATTAAGCCTTTTGTTACTTTTCTCCTAGAGTCAAATAAGTCATTTGATTAATAATGGTTAAAATTATTCAGAATATTCTACACAATTTCGGCAAGTTCCTTTACAAGACATTTCCTGACCTCAAGTCACTTGTTTAACACCAGGACAAAACTCAGTAAAAGACATCCCAGCCACATTCTATTTCATAGGACAAGGAACAAGGAGAGAGATTATTATAAATTTAACTTTTCACTGCATATAAACTGTAAATAATGAAGATTTTAAATTCATCTGTTGTAGTTATAGAAGTTATTGCAAAACAAGTATTTCTCTATAAAGGAGTTGAGCAGAAATTATTAGAAATGTAAAATAGCATTAAGCTATATTCAGTTTAATATATTGTTGCTATATTCATAATAAATTTTGTTGAGTGTTGCTTCATTTTGATACAGTGGGTCTCTAAACTTTGAAGTTTTTGTTTATTATTTTCATTGTGTAGTATATTGTTATTGTCAACAAGTATTTTCCTGTATTCTGAAGGTGAACAGGAATGTGTTTTAAGAAGATAAATCAACGGAATTCAGAATTTGTCACTGGTACAATAAGTTTGTCTTTCCAAGTTACCCCTAAAGATGAACTTGAAATGTACTTGGTTAACAAAAACTATAACACCCTTCTTGATTAATTTCATATCAACATCAAGAAACTGATTAGACAACTTGAAAGGTTCAGTATAAAAATAAGTAGACACAATATGTCTATATTATTCAATGGAACATGTTTGTATGAAAATATGCTGCGTAAATATATATATATATATATATATATATATATATATATATATATATATGAATTTAATAATTTATAAATATGGTTCCATTGCTACACAGAAATTACCATGTTTCAAAAACAGAAGCTAAAAACTTAAAATTCAATTATAGAATTAAATTAAATTAAAATCCCTATTCCCGTTTCATTTTCAAGCGAATTTTGGAATAAATTATTTTGAAATTTACTGAGTTTTATAAGCACATACATTCATAATATTAGTTTCTAAAGATATGGGGAAATCCAATCATTTGAACAAGGGGTGGTAGGGTATTCATTTTCACTGACAACTATTGTATTAAAAGAAACTCATATTTTGAATAGGGACTTTAATTTAATTCTATAGGTGAATTTGAAGTTTTTAGCTTCCGTTTTTGAAACATGGTAATTCATGTGTAGAATATTTTTAAATTAGTAAATTTATAATATTTATGCTCTGTAGATTTGCATTGAGCACTGTTTTGTAAAACTAAAAATATTTTTAAAAATCACCGGATTATATATCTTACCGTTCTCTTTATTATATATATATATATATATATATGCAGAAATATAGTCTTAAAGTGTGCTATATTTATGGGATAAAGTGCTCAATATCAGAGATAGAGCGTGTGTAAATATAAAAGTGGACATGGAAGTCAGCACTTAGAGGCGACAGTCTGTTTCATGCTAGTGCAATCATCAGGCGACTAGTGCTGTTATTTTTTTCGGCTATTTATATAAGGGTCAGTGGTGCATTATGGGTAGTCTATTTTGGCGGTTACTTTTACCGGAAGTCGCTTATTTGTTTATTTATTTATGTCAAATTATTTTGCTTGTTTTTTGTTTGTTTTTTATTTCTATTTTTATTTTTTATCTTATATATTTATTTATTCTTTTATTTTGATCGGCGTTTTTGGTTAACGTAGTAAAAATTTGTTTATATAGCTTATTGTTGGTAGTCTATAATGGCCGTCATCAAGATCCGAGCTAATCTCAAAATGTAGATACGAAAACAAATTTTTACTACGTAACTTAAAATAGAAAAATAAATAAATATATAAACAAACAACAATAAAATAAGCAAAATAAATTATTCCAAACAAATCACAAAACCACACCTATTAGAATGTACGAAATAAAATCAAAACAAAAGAACGGACGAAAGTTATAACTGTTATACAAATAAAAATAATAATAAAAAAACATTAATAAAAGATAATATACTACGTTACTTAAAAACCGAAAGCCAAAAATATATAGTGTAACAAATAAATAACAACAAGTATAATAAATCGATCTAAATACATCCAAATATATAAATAAACTAACAACCGATTACGATAAACTAGCCGTTAAAAAAAACAAAAAAAAAACAAATAAAGATAACCAACCTAAATAGATAAATTAAAAACTGTTCCCACCTAAATTCAACAAACAGATTTAATCAATGACAAATAAACAAATATATAAGATAAAAAATAAAAATGAAAATAAATAAAAACAAGCAAAACAATTTGACCCAAATAAATAAGCGAACAAGCGACTTCCGGTAAATGACGGCCATTATAGACTACCAACAATAAGCTATATAAACAAATTTTTACTACGTTAACCAAAAACGCCGATCAAAATAAAAGAATAAATAAATATATAAGATAAAAAATAAAAATAAAAATAAAAAACAAACAAAAAACAAGCAAAATAATTTGACATAAATAAATAAACAAATAAGCGACTTCCGGTAAAAGTAACCGCCAAAATAGACTACCCATAATGCACCACTGACCCTTATATAAATAGCCGAAAAAAATAACAGCACTATTCGCCTGACGATTGCACTAGCATGAAACAGACTGTCGCCTCTAAGTGCTGACTTCCATGTCCACTTTTATATATATATATATATATATATATATATATATACATATATATATATATATATATATATACATATATATATATATATATATATATATATATATATATACATATATATATATATATATATATATATATATATATATATATATAGATATATATATATATATAATAAAAAGACTTAAGTCTTTTTATTATATCCTGACTCTGTCCTGGACATTGAGTTCTACCTGGATCATATCCTCTTGGAATTATTTTTATACATATATGTATGTGTATATATAATTGCATATGTATGTGTATATTTACTACTAATATTGTCTATATATATATATATATATATATATATATATATATATATATATATATATATAAATAGAGAGAGAGAGAGAGAGAGAGAGAGAGAAAGAGAAAGAGAGTAAACATTGAAGTCAACATCCAGAGGTGACAGCCTGTTTCATGCTAAATGGAAGTGCATTTAGCATGCAACAGACTATCGTCTCTGGGTTTTGACTTCAGTATCCACTTTATATTTCCATGCACACTATCCTTGATATTGAGCACTTTAACACATAAATATAGCTTACCTTAAATCTATATTTTATAATATATATATATATATATATATATATATATATATATATATACATATATATATAAATATATATGTATATATATATATATATATATACATATATATATAAATATATATATATATATATATATATATATATACACACATATATATATATATATATATATATATATATATATATATATATATTATGAAATGGACAAAGTCCGATAATTGTTTAAAGACATTTTTATGTTTAACATTCTTTTTAACTTCTGTTTAGAATCCTGTCGGAGGATGAATATTTTCTATGAAACTTTCTCGGACATTCAGGCCGGTAAATGTTATTTAATACTGTTTATTATAAACAGACCATTTACTTAAATACTTGTATCTATAAAAAGAATGTTAAACATAAAAATGTCTTTAAATATATATATATATATATATATATATATATATATATATATATATGTATGTGTGTAAATATATATATATATGTGTGTGTGTGTGTGAACTATGCACATGATCATCACTTATATTTTACCAAAACTTTTATGATTTTTTGGCCTGTTTAAAGTTTTGTTTTTTCATATTTTTGTACAGATGCTAAAAAAACTTTCCTTTGCAGATGCTGCACTTGGTTCAAAATTCTATCATCAGTTTCTTTGCTTTTTCTTGAATCATGCTTCCTTCAGTAGGTGTGGCCAACCATTTACTTAGATTATCTTACATCTTATTTCTTGTTTGCTCTTAGAATGGTCAGCTGCAGGAACTCTCAGGCATTTCTTTGATTCTCCTTGGGTGTTTTTTTTTTATCTTCTGTCATCTTTTGAAAGATGAGCAGTTCGGCTAGACTCATTCAAATAACCTCCCTACTGAATTTCTGTGATAACAGAAGCAGATTTCCTGTCATTTAAAATCTGTATCTAATTGGAAGAAGGAATCCTAAAACTTATCTTACCAATAGCAGCAGCTGCAGCAGTCAACCATTTGCAATAGTTCGTCTTATCTTTAGAGGATATTTTTAAAATCCTCCATATGAATGGCAGAAACTCTAAATATCTCTTTCATTTTATGTGCCATGTCCTTTTAGGACGTAGGTGGTCATGGCTCTCTCCTTCCCTCTATCTCTTGCAGCTCTCAACAAGTTCCTTCACCCTGCCACCTCCCCCAAACCACATTCTTGCTTAAGCCCACCAGGTATGTCATGCATTGTTTTCCCCTGTATCTCTTTCCCTCTATTCAACCTGTGAGTATCAGATTCTCCAGGCCCTCCTTTCTCATTGTGTTACCAAGAAATTTCAGCTGCCCCCTTCCTGATATTAAATATATGCCTCCTCCTTGTTTGCATTCTCTCTAGGACCTCATCGTTGCTCACACACTCGGTCCATGATATCCTTAGCATCCTTCTGTAGAACCACATCTCTGTGCGTCTTAAGTCTCTTTTTCCATTTTTGAGGAAATCATACAACATTCGCTGCTGTAAAGAAGGACAGATGTCACATAGCGGCTCAGTATTCTTTTCTTTGTTACCAAAGAAATCCTCATGTCGCAAAATACTCTATGCAGTTTTTATAATGCATCCTTGGCCATCCCGATATATCTACGGATCTCAGTGTTGCACTTAAAGTCCTCTGTCAGAATGCTTCCCAGACATTTAAAGTTCTGATTCTGCTTGATTCTAGTGTTTCCAACCTGCAAATCACATTTTGGGCTCATTCTCTTATGGAATCCTACATATATATATATATATATATATATATATATATATATATATATAATATGGAGAAAACAACTGCAAAGTTGCAAATTAAAAGAAAAAAAATTAATGTTTTTTTTGTGAAAGTATTTATTTATATTTTATATATATATATATATATATATATATATATATATATATATATATATATATATATATATATATTTGATATTTCAGATCGCCCCGATCTTTCGTCAGAAATTAATTAAATAACTGTATTCAGAAGTTTGTTTTCAAGTAGCGTCCGTCGCGAGACGCGGATGTCACGTGATGTGGAATGCAACTGTGTTTGAATATTTCTAACGTAAATCTAACGATAATATTTTAGATGTTGTTTAAAAAGGGTTTTTTTTAACTATATCTAAAGAAATTTTTTAACTATTGAAATATTTATACAGATTTAAAATTCCCAAGTCTTTGTTTAAGCCTAGTTTATATGTGTCTAATTTTAAAATCCAGTATTTCTCTTTTTTTCTGCGTGTGTATGTGGAACTAAAATCGGAATCTATCAATAAACATTTACAGTTGTCTAATGAGTGTCTTGATTGATTAAAGTGTTCAGCTATGGGGGAATAAGGATTGTTATATATATACATATATATATGTATATATATATGTATATATATATATATATATATATATATATATATATATATAAGTGAATATTGAAGTCCACACTTAGAGCTGATAGGCTGTTTCATGCTGGACACAATCTGCTTCCTCCCAAAGACCACGTTCTATCATTCACATGCTTATGCCCACCAGGAATGTCATGCGCTGTTTTCCCTTGTCTCTCTTTCCCTCTATTTGACCCGTGAGTATCGGATTCTCCAGGCTCTTCTTTCTCATTATGGGTCCTAGAAACTTCAGTTGCCCCTTCCTGATATTAAGTATAAGAGTCCTCCTTGTTTGCAACCTCTCTAAGAACTCACCATTGCTCACACGCTCAGTCCAGGCAGCGTGACAATGGCGTCCAGCATGAAACAGCCTGTCGCCTCTGAGTGTTGACTTCAATGTTCATTTCTATATTTATATTTACATACGCTCTATCTCTGATATTGAACACTTTATCCCACAAATATACCACACCTTAAAACTATATTTCTTCACATATATATATATATATATATATATATATATATATATATATATGTCATCCACAGACAGACTATTTCGGTGTTGCACAGATCATCAGTGTGGCTAGATGTCCGGTTGCCTCTAGCTAGGATCGAAACCCGACTGAATTTGCATCAGTCGGAACTTCTCCCACTAAGCCGTCAGAGCACGGCAGTAATGAAGGTGAATTTTAGCGTGTTTATTTTTAGATTTAGATAAACACACAGTGACTGACAGTGACTCAATTCTGCCGAAGATATATATATATATATATATATATATATATATATATATTTCCCCCTCTATATATATCTATATAAGTAAAGAACAGTAAGCGATTAACAACAATATAGTATAATAAAAGGAAATGTTGTTCTATTTTATGATGAGTTATTGTTGTTAGTGAATCCCAATTATGTGGACAGGTTTCTTCTTATTGTAGGTCTTAACAACATCATCCTTGGTTTCTTTTTGTCTTTCTTTGTTAATATGATAATATTCTCCTTTTCTCTGCAAACTGTTCCTTTTTGTCATATAGTCCTGGGTAAGACGTTAAACTACATCCAGGTCCTGGGTAAGACGATAAACTACATCCAGCAGCAAGGCCTTTGATCGGGAGGTTTTGAGGAGCGTTGAACCACCACTTAATCACTGGTGTTCCCAGGTCCAACCTGACCCAGGGTGGTAGCACCTGTTAGGGTCCCAGCTATGGGCAAATAGTTAACTATTACCAGCAATACTTTTTTAAACAAATTATAACCAGCAATACAATATTGAAGGAAAAATATTACCACAAACAGATTTTTGACAAAATAAAATATCCCCAGCAATAAAAAATGTTGTCGGCATTAAATAACCCCTTTAGGTTGATATGCTGTAAAACAAAATAAACCAAACCAATCTAAACCAAAGAATACATATTCTATTCATACGAATCTATAGCCTGACGTGCTTTACTGATTTAGCTTCAGAGGAGCGTAAAGCATGTCAGGCTATATGTCGGTTCTGTATAGGATACAGGTTTGATTCCTATCAGAGGACGCATATTTCCTATGAATATTTCTCAGACATTTAGGCCGGTAAATGTTGTTAATACTGTTTATTATAAACAGAGCGTTTACTTAAATATTTGTATCTATAAAAAGAATGTATAAACATAAAAAAATGTCTCATAATATATATATATATATATATATATATATATATATATATATATACTGGTTGTGCTAGTTAAATTGTTGTCTAAATTATGCAAAAGTGAAAATAACAGACATCTCATTTTAATAGATATATTTACCAATGTTACACAAAAATATATTGAAATACTAAAGAGTAAATTTATTCAATAAAATTGCCATTGGCTTCAACGACAGCCCCCAGCCAACTTCAGAATCTCCTGCAACTCTTCTGGCCAGTCTCCTTGTTTAAGTTGGTGAATGCATTTATAAACCTTGCCTTCAGATCATTTTTGGTGTTTCAAGGAGTTTTGTTGGTCTCTCGCTCAACTGTGCCCCTCACATAATAAAGAGGATTTTAGTGTGTGGAGTTAGGTGGCCAGATGTAAGGGGTGATGTGGTTGCAGAAATTGTCTTACAGCCGTGACTGAGTTTTGATTGTGTGGCAGTTTACATAGTCCTGTTGCCAGATATAGGGACTTCCAGCAGTCACCGTCTTGACCCAGGGCAGCACTATCTCCTCAAGGTACTTGGTGTAGACCTCCGTGTTGAGTCTAAAGCCCTCACCAACAAATTCGGAACTTCTTTTCTTATCAGAATGATCAGAGTAAGTTTTCTGAGCTGCCATACCTTCGTAATCACCATTAGACTCATCCAACTCTTTCTGAATCCTCTGCACTCTCCTCAGATTGACACCCAAACACACTGAAATGTTCATATTGGAGCTTCTGACATGAATGTCAAGCAGTACAGCATGCCGTTTGCCAAATTTTTGATGGAGTGAATTGCATCATGGTGTGCTTTTTCTCACAGACAGGCCCAACTGATGTTACTATGCTGTGCAGTCAACAAAATCAAAATCAAACAATGTGCTTGTTTAGAATTAAAAATATAAAATGTCTACAATTTACTCATCACACGCTATATATATATATATATATATATATATATATATATATATATATGTAACTGTTATATTCCATGCTAATAGGAATATATATTGGAAAAACAAGGTGGATGAAATAAGTAAAGGTTTATTGTAAAAAACCAGTACAATAAGAAAAAGGTAACAGTTATACACAAGGTCGTCCAAGTTAATCCAGTAGTGAGTGCTACTATTGGAAGATTGGTAGTTTTCACGTAATTCTGAGTCGTACTCAACAGATCCCAGCTAGTATATTTACTAACCTCCCCACACAATCAGATGTGGCACAGGGCCAAGTTGAATGTGAGGTAACTGTTGACACCAAATTCTCCTCTTGAAAAGCCATATTAGAAGTTTGCCAGGCATGCAGCCTACCATTACTTCCCAAAAGTTATAGTTTGGTCTCCTTCGACCATAGAACCATTTGCTAGAACATTTCAAGCTTTGGCATAGTTGAGGCAAGCTTGTTTGTGCTTCATCATAAGCAGTGGCTTTTTTTAGGTATTTTCCCATGAAGATGAGCATCACTCATATTTTGTCACATTCTAGTTGTATGCACATTGAATCAAACATTAGCCAGGGAGGCTTGGTGAACCAACGAGGTCACAGCAGGATTCACCTGGGCTTGCCAAACACGATGTCTCCTTGCTCTTGAAGTTATTATTCATGGATGACTACTACTTGATTTAAATGCGGTCATACCAAATGCTTTCCATTCATAAATAATTTATTTCACAGTGAAGAAATGTACTCCAAATAATTTATTTCACCTTGGAGAAATGTACACCAAATAATTTATTTCACAGTGGAGAAATGCACTCCAAATAATTTAATTCACAATGGAGAAATGTATTCAACACAATTCATTTCACAGTGAAGAAATGTACTCCAAATAATTTTTTCCAAAGTGGAGAAATTTACTTCAAATAATTTATTTCACAGTGGAGAAATGTACTCCAAATAATTTATTTCACAGTGGAGAAATGTACTCCAAATAATTTATTTCACAGTGGAGAAATGTACTCCAAATAATTTATTTCACAGTGGAGAAATATACACAAAATAATTTATTTCACGGTGGAGAAATGCACTCCAAATAATTTATTTCACAGTGGAGAAATGTACTCCAAATAATTTATTTCACAGTGGAGAAATGTACTCCAAATAATTTATTTCACGGTGGAGTAATGCACTCCAAATAATTTATTTCATAGTGGAGAAATGTACTCCAAATAATTTTGATAGCATTTATACATTTGTTTTAATCTGTTTCTAATCTATCTATCTAATTATCTTCATATCTAAATATTTGTCTCAATATCTATCTATCTCAGTATCTATCTACCCATCCCAATATCTATCTAATATATATATGTATATATATATATATATATATATATATATATATATATATATATATATATATATATATATACACACATACACCCATATATATATATATATATAAAATCTGTTCATATCTATCTACCTGTTTTCATATCTATCTACCATTTGATCTCAGACTGTACATATATATATATATATATATATATATATATATATATATATATATATATATATATATATATATCAGTTTGTTAATATCTATCTATTTACTGTAGTCTTTTCATTATCTATCTATCTATCTATCTCAGTTTGTTCATATCTATCTATCTATCTATCTATCTATCTATCTATATCAATCTCTTCATATCTATCTATCTATCTATCTCAGTCTGTTCATATCTATCTATCTCAGTCTGTTCATATCTATCTATCGATCTATCTATCTATCTATCTATCTCAGTCTGTTCAGTATTGGTGATGATAATTCCAACTAAACACACCCATCATTAAAGCAATGCCATTTTGTACATTGGAAAGCATTTCAGTCAGCTGTTACCATGGTGATGAAACTGCAATGATCTCCTTGTTGCTATTGAGCCTCTCTTCAAATAGCTATGATGTCAAAGTCTAAACATATACACTTTGGCCTCTCACATATTTTGAGCAACAGGAACATGAAATTTGGCTTTGGTGGGCTTCACAGTTCTTCTCCACTCTTAAAAGCTCTTTCAATTATTCACGTACAAAAAGCCTGAATGAAATTCATACAACTCACTTTTTCATTTGATTCAATCCGAGTACATCTGCTGTTGTGTATCAATTCATCTGTTTACCGGAGTCTATTTATATCTGAGCATTTCTCCCTCTCTCTCTCTCTTTCTCTCTCTCTCTCTCTCTCTCTCTCTCTCTATATATATATATATATATATATATATATATATATATATATATTTCTATTATTCATTCCCATTGTCATTTTAGTGAATACCAGTATCTGAAATTAATTTTAAACAGTGTATATTATGTCTATCAACCTGGATTCTTGACAAAGCTTAATGAAAAAAATGCCCTCTCTTTAAAATAAAATAAAAAACATGGCATTTATTTCAAATATGGTCATCCGTATAATATAATATAATAATAAAATGTTGGATTAAAAATGAATCATTAATATATATATATATATATATATATATATATATATATATTTAAACATGTAGTATTGAATGTTAAAGTCAACATAGAATAATAAATAACCAGATTGAAAATTATTTCTATTTGGAATCTCCTCCTCCTACAGGATGAATTAGACACCTGAAGAATATTGAAGAATATATTGGTTAGAAGGCAACAACAACAACAGAAACAACATGAAAATGAGCTGTGGAAGAGTGAGTCATTTTAGAATTTGACTCTTAGAATGAGACTTTTTATTTGAAAATGATTTCGAAATATGTATTGTCCATACGATGACCTAATGCTTTCGAACATCATTGTTCATCTTCAGGGTCAATATTTTTAGTCAAAATTTTTTTAAACAAACATTTGCCAATTATCTTGTAGCGTAATCATGTTGCTACCTTTTTACAAACTAAAAACGTTAAAATCCTTTTAAATTCAAAAGACGCGATGATGTTATCACGTGCACGGCAAAGATTTTTATCATGTGACAGCGTGAAAAAGATTTCCACTACACAAGCCAAAAGATTGAAGAATACGTTATAAAATTTAAATATATTATAAACATTGTAATATGTTACCAGAAATATTGTAATCTATACGATTAATAAGAGGTCTTTTGCTTTTAATATGTAATGCCTCTAAGATTATATATTTATTAATATATATAAATCATATAATATATAGAAAAAAATTAATATATATATATATATATATATATATATATATATATATATATATATAATAATGGACTCTCCCATCGTTTTTGATGTATGAGGATCTGACAACTTGACCAACTGATTCAGTTATGAAATTTTGTGTGATAATCTTAAGTGGCATTTAAGACCCGCTAGTGATTTACAAAGGAGGTTGCATATGGAGCATGAATGAGAATTGTGGGATGAGATCACTGTTACATTGGCTGACCTTTTAGATCTTGCTCTCATTTCTTGAAGACAATTCAGACAAGCTGATTGAAAACTGCCGAGTCCACTAAAACATGTTGATCTCCATTCTACCCACTCCAAGGCTAA
>OZ038482.1:14761433-14796433 GCA_964036315.1 Acanthosepion esculentum | reverse complement strand
TTCATTTTTTAATCCTTGGAAGTAAAGTCTCATGATCCAGGGAAAAAGAAACTCCCTGGTGAAATATATTATAACCACGGAACCTTAAAGATGTCTGGTTTTCTTCAAATTATATATATATATATATATATATATATATATATATATATATATATATATATATATATATATTGCCATTTTATTTGCACGTGTCTGAGCCATACAAAAGGTAGGACATCCACATGGAATAGAATCTGCTAAAGGCTGTTCTTTACTTGTGAGAAATGGCGTAGCACCACTATCAACAAATTTAATGATTCTGAGACATGTTAAATGAATTTACCATTTTAGTGATAGGTATTGGAATCCATTTCCAAATCAGAATCCATTTTAAGACCATTAATTAATATTGTCTGAAATTCTAAAATGACTCACTCTTCCACAGCTCATTTTCATGTTGTTACTGTTGTTGTTGTTGCCTTCTAACCAATATATTCTTCAATATTCTTCAGGTGTCTAATTCATCCTGTAGGAGGAGGAGATTCCAAATAGAAATAATTTTCAATCTGGTTATTTATTATTCTAGCAGATGCTAGGGAATCCAGTGGGAGTCTAAAAACATCTGGTTCCATACACCATGTAGATCAACATATTTGTAGACTTGCAAGACATTTTGGTTAGAGAAGTTTTTCTTTCCGTTTCGAAGGCTGCTGTCTTGTTTTTGTTTTCTTTTACTGAATAGCAGAACACGACAAGTATTGGATTCCATAATGTATAAGAAATGAGGCACTGCGGAATAATGGATAGTGGCTCAAACTGGGGAATTGGAGTACCTAGTTCAAATTCCAGTTGGATTTCTTACATTCATGCATGTGCAAATACCCTTGGGAAAGGTGTAAATCCATCTCTTTCTTTATCCAGTTATGGATAAATAACAAGACAGATTGGGTCCTATAGCCTTGGGCATCAACCAGTCTAGGAGAATGACAGCTCTGAATTCAAAACCCCACAAATAACCTCACCAACGAGCAATTAGCCAAGCATGGTGAATATGGCTTCATACCTGAAGACAAGGTTATTCAGGCAGATGTTTCTATAATAGGAGTAAGAATGCCCTGAATCTTATTTGATTAGGAAATGTTTAAATTGATTTCATTAATCTTTGACAATCAGTTCTACAACTATTTGTCAGTGGAATCTCCTCTATTTCATTCAGTTGTACACTTCAGGATAACTGAAGAATACATCAACGAAAATATAGGGACAAAGCAAAAATGTTCGGCCAATACATAACCAAGAAGCTAATCAGAGTAGAGCATCACTGAATGAGGCAACTGCATGGACATAAAAGGAGAAAGGGCAAATAAGAGCCACATGTACGATACATAAGAGTTGATCCTAAAGTAGAAAAGGATTAATAGTTTACTGATCTGAATAGTAATCTGAACTGAGCCGACCAAGCATAGAAATAAATACAATATGGGAACCAGTAATAAAGAGTGCCAGAGAAAAGCAATAATAACAACAAAAATTGCAATATGAGCTCTGGTAAAAACATGAAATAATAGGAGCAAAAATTGCAATATGAGCACTGGTAAAAAAAGGTTGCTGAAGACATTAGGTTTATAATACCCAGAAATTTATTCACAGATGTCTTCAAATAGTACCAAGGACACATGGCACAGTGGATAAAGGTGTTAGTTAGATCCAGTGAGAGGACCCAAAGAGTCATAGTTCAATACCTGGTTAAGGCGGTGAAGAACTTGGAGAGGAAAATTAACAGGAGATCAGTTATCTCCTGTTAATTTCCCTCTCCAAATTCATAAATGACATCCATTAGATATGGCATGTGGAACTAGAACAATCTGCCGAAGTGAGTGAAATAAAGGGTTCAGTTCGACATTCCAACCACCTGAAAAAGGCCGGAGCATACAACAGCCGAAACGTTGTAATAAATGTGGCAACAAAGATGAGGACAATAGTCCGAATAATGTAAATAGTGTACATAATACCTCAACTCAGAAATATAGACAGATACTGAAAGGCCGGAATGTTGTGATAAATATGGCGACAAAGATGAGGACAATAGTCCGAATAATGTAAATAGTATACATAATACCTCATCTCAGAAATATAGACAGATACTGAAGGGCCGAACCGTTGTAATAAATATGGCGACAAAGATGGGGACAATAGTCCAAATAATGTAAATAGTGTACGTAATACCTCATCTCAGAAATATAGACAGATACTGAAAGGCCGGAATGTTGTAATAAATATGGCGACAAAGGTGAGGACAATAGTCCAAATAATGTAAATAGTGTAATCTGAATTGATGGATTTATATTCGATTAACATTGCTTATGACATGGTCTTTTATGTCATTTATTATTATTGATTTGATTGATAGTCATATAATTAATAAACAGAGATTTCAATAATCTTGCCTCTTAAAACGTTACATTGTTTTCTGAATATTATTTTTAGAGGGTGCTGTATTTTATCATATGAATTGGACAAAAAGGGGAATAAACGAGGCCAGTATAGATGAAACGTTGTTCGCAGCATTGGTCAGTTAAGAGAAAAGAAAACACAAGGATATACGATGAAGGAACAAAACCTAATGATGAAACTCAAAATGAATATTAGTCTGAAAAATATGTGGAAGAAATATTGATAATGAATAGTGCTATACAATCTTCTTACAATTTATAAAATACTTGATATGAAAATCTGTAAATATCTCTAACCATTAACTGATGATGTTACCATCCTGTTTCATTAAAAATATTTAAATGTTTTTTTTTCTTTTCGTGTTTTCTTCGTATATTGTCGCTGATGTCGTGATTTTGTGTCGTTGCAGCAGTTTGTCTGGAAGCAATTGGAGAGGCTAAAGTGGAATGGATGACCTCCAGTGACATTCAAGCCTCCGATGAAGAAGTCTTCAATTACACAACAGTTTTACCTGTTAAAGGTAAGCATTCTGAATACCTGTTTCCTATTTTGGGTTATTGACTAAACTTCATTTTCATTAGTGAAATCTATGAATGTGGGGTACCTGATGCAGTAGGAATTACTTCACAAGACAAACTCTTTAACCATTACTCCTAGAGGTAGATACTTCAAAGAATATTTACAAAATATAGAGCAATATCTGAGAAATAAGGGACAATGAGTTGACCCTGTGTAGACATTAGCAAATGTAAAATAAATCAAGGGGTTTTGATATACACAGGGTGTCCATAAAGTCCGTGTGCACTTAAAAAATTTATAACTTTATTTGTATTTGTGATAGAAATAATCTGTAAAAAATGTTATAAAGTTTAATGTACCTAGTTTTAAGTATAGCTAAAATAACTAATGTGATTTCAGGCATTACTGTAAATCAGTTGGCAAATGTTTTCCGTGAACTGCAAAATCGTATTACCCTTTGTATTGCTAATGATGGAGGACATGTGGAAACTTAAATAAAATTTCAGTAAAACCTTAAAAAATATAGATTTAATTCTTTCTAATCCTTTTTACAAATTTTCAGAAAGTTTTAAAGTGCGCACGAACTTTATGGACACCCTGTATTTTAGGAGGCACGGTGGAGTAATGGATAATGGCTCGGATAGAGGAATCGTAGAGCCGAGTTCGAATTCCAGTCGAATCCGTTACATTCACTTACGTGCTAACACCCTTGGGAAAGGTGTGAATCCTCTTCTTCTCCCTCCAACTATGCAGGACAGACTGGGTTCTATAGCCTTGGATGGCAACTGGTCTAGGAGAAGAACAACTCTGAATTCAAAACCATTCGGCTTCTGCACCGGCATCCGGCGGCCTCTTGGTTACTCCTGCCTCTGCGTCTGTGGAAATTCTGCGGCAAGTAAGAGCATATTCCTCCCTCCACTGGGATAGCACGCGAGGTGTGGGGACTGCGTGTGAAGTTCAAAACTCCCTTGTTACTCCGTTTCAAGAATTCACCACCGTTGGAATCGGGAATGGCTGTCGCTCGTTTCAGCATTGGCGACGGATCGCCGTGCTTGGTCGGCCTTCGTTCCGGACGCGGTGAATTCCTTGGAAGGAGCCGGCTTAACCGATCCAGGGTGAATGCCGCAATATACAACATACATACTGTATGAAACTGCATTTCTTTTTGTCTTTCTTCAGTGAAGGATATTTATATCTGTCTCATTATCTCTCTCTCTCTCTCTCTCTCTCTCTCTTTCTTTCTTTCTTTCTTTCTTTATCTCTCCTTATGCACACATACATGTGTGTTTGTTGGCTCTAATTCAGGATTTGTTGAGCCTTCTTTCAGAATAACATTTGAATTAAGCAAAGACAATTAACGTTCCAAGACAAAATGTTATTTCTTAATTGTTTCTATCGTCCTTTGTGTTGCACATTATCAAATGATTTTGTGTAGTCTATGGACATAGATATATGTCCTTCAGCATTTGTGATGTTTGCTTTGATATCATTCTGGATATAAATATCACATTTATTGTTTCAGTACCATTTCCAGTCTAATTGTAGCACAGACTCCATTCATTAGAATTCGGATCATAAGTTTTGTTATATGGCTCATTTTGGTGATCGTCCAATGGAACTTGAATTAATTTGCCCCTGGGTTCTTAAACAGCAAAATGAAAAGGGATTTACTAAGATATTCTTGTATGTAGCCACCATTATATATGTCTTTTATTATTTCTATAATCTTGTCAATGCCGAAATTATCTAAGGCTGCCAGCATCTCTATTTCAATCACAGTTGGTTCTGCTGCTTTGTTCCTTTTGGCCAGGGTTGATCTCATTTCAGACTTTAATATTTCAGGTCCTTTCATATTTTGGTTTGTTGTAGGTTTCCCTCTTTCATTATGGGACACAGTTTTCCGAGGGTACATTTTCCATCTTTGAAGTATCTTCTCATTTATTATATTTGTATTGTAACTGTGTAGGAAAAAAAGCCATACATGTTTCTGTTAAGTTTTGGTTAAAATCTTTTATCAATAATCAATTAATACTGTATTTTAATAAAAATGACACCAAGCAGAAAAGAAAGTTATATAAGATTCTGTTAAGTATTTGTTAAAAGTATTTTATCATTAGTCAAATATTAAATATCATACTATATCAAATATTTATCATTAATCAAATATTAGTTGGTTTTACTGATAAATAACACAGGAGAGAAAATCATCTTGATTTCTTTTTAGTATTAGTCAAATATTTCAACCTAAATCAATTATTACTCTATTTTACTAAGTGTCACAAAGCACAAATGAGATTTATTCAGTTTACTGTTCAGTATTGGTCAGACAATGAATGATCTTGGGCTTGATAGTAGAGTGGTTTTGCATTGCCTTCTCCATTGTTATTTTATTGAGACACAACCTTGAGTTAGCTAGTTGTTTTCACAGGAAGAATCGTTCCACTCTTTGATAGGTTTAATATTTCATCCTTAAATGGTTGGCAGAAAAGGAATTAAGAGAGATAGCAAAAAGACAAGGTTTATGAAGAGCTATAGAGAGACAGGAATTTGTGGAGAGCCATGAACGCCTATGTCTTGAAGGGACATGGTACGTAGAAAAATAAGAAGGTTAGCCAAAAGTATTAAGTGTAACGCTGTCTGACATTACCAGAAGAGGCCATTGGCAAATTAAGTAGACTGATTTTTCACTTTCTGTAGAAAATTAGCATTGCCCTCAACGTGAAAGCTAGAGTTAGATATGATAAGTACTGACACTGATGATTAGATTCATAGCTTTTACTAACTTTTAAGCATTTAGGTTTAAATATCATCTGAAAAATATAAAGAAAAACGTAATTTCCACAGGTTTTTGCTCATAAACTAACTTCAGAATTTTACTATTTCAAGAATAAATCCAAGCCTTACCAAGGAGAAAATCAAAGTACTCTAGACTGGGCTGGAAACTCTCCTGGTTTAAATCCAATCAAGAATGAAATTTGTTTGGCACTGAAAAATATTGCGTCATCCGTGATTATATCAGATTTTTATCATGCCCAGACACTATTGTCTCGACTGTTGATTAGTTGTCCTGCGGTCATTGTCTGCGATGGGCGTTACTCCAAGGAAGCGTACGAAAATTGTAATGCTGCACGAACACACTGGTAATTACCAGTGAGAAGGTCAAAGTACTATAGACTGGCTCGGATACTCTCCTTATTTAAATCCAACAAATAATCTGTGGTCAATCTACAACAAAAGACTTCGTGGAATGTATATACGAAGTACTAATTTGTGCACTGGGTCATGATTCACTGAAAAAATACAAAAAAAAGTAAATAAGAATGGAATTATTTGTTTTGTTTCAATTAGTTTGCACAAGGGTGTATATATATTTAAACATATATTATTTAAAAGTTTATCCGGCCTTCTTCAGGTGGTTGGAACTAACCCTTTAATTCACTCACTGGGGTAGACTGTTCTAGTTCCACGTGCCATGTTTAATGGATGTAAGTTGTCAGTTATCTCCTCTTAATTTACATCTCCAAGTTCTCCACTGCCTGAACCGTGATCATGTGTGACGTCATGAGCCGCGGTGCGATTTTCCCTTCCAGCGTCTCCTATGCACGAGTTTGTCGTTGCTTGGGAATCTTCCATGCAAACAAAAACAGAATATCATTATTGCCATGTCCGTGTATTGTTCAATTTATTGTAATGTTATTGTCATCTTTGATGATGGCTTATGTAAGCCGAAATCTTAGATAGGATTATAAAACATGTATCAACATGGTGATTTTCTTTCGTCTTTCAAAAATTAACAGAAATAACTTGGCAGTCATTTTCCCTAAGACGTATCAAAAAGCTAATGCCATCATATAGTTCACCCAATTTCCAGTCGCTCACAACGTCTAATGATCAGAACGGGTAGCAGTCTGATAGAAATTCTCTTCATATGCGATGTTCCTAAAAGTCCACGTAAAAAGAATGTAAAGAAACAACAAAGACCAATATATATATATATATATATATATATATATATATATATATATATATATATATACAAACAAACGATAATGTATTAACAATAAAGGGTTACATAAACAATAGAATATTGTTGTGTTATTGAACAATGAACATAAATGAAGAAAACATTTAAGCTAGTGAATGCGTATGTGTAGTTTGGTGCGGGAGAAAGTCCTAAAAAATGAAGTGAATGGTGCATATGTACGTGTGTGTGTGTGTGTGTGTGTGTGTGTGTGTGTGTGTGTGTGTGTGTCTGTGTGTGTGTTGGTGATGCGTTTCCCAAAAGAGAATATCCAGAACAGTTCATTCACATGCTCGTAAAATTGATGTTATATCACAAATTATCAGCCTTCATATTTTACAGTTAAAAATCCAGTTTTAGGCCTGGATTCATTTGTGTGTAAGTTTCGCCTCGTCAATCGCATTAACAAACAATAATATCAAAGAATTTACTTAATACTTGTTACTTCTTGATAAACTTATTTCGTCAAGAGTTTATACAAAATTATTTTTAAAAAATCCAATCTTGCTGTTGCGGGCCGGTGTACGCGTTGTGAGATAAACGTGTGTGTCTCCTGAAATGCCCACAACCAACATGGCAGACTCGGAATATGAGTCCACGTAAAAAAAAAAGTAAAGAAGCAACAAGGACCAATATATATGTACAAACAAATGATAATGTATTTACAATAAAGGGTTACATTGTAGTGAACAAAACAAGATCCAGATTTAAAATTCAAAGCACTGACTCATTGATTTTGTTAGAAATTAAAAAGACTCGAATTTACAAACTTTGGTTAACATACACGCAAAAGCGAATCCAGAACAAAAATCGTGGGCATTAAGTCATTTTTCTCTACCACTGTAAAACGGTGGTAAAGGCTCAAAAGGTTAAAAATATAAAGAGAGACTTTTGAAGGGTTTCTTAACATCTTTATTTCAAAAGCCCAATTTTTCAATTTGTTCATGTCATAAAATAGAATTGCCTACAATAATTGCTTTTTGCTTTCACCATTCTTGATCATTTTATGTATAGCAAGTGCGTCTAACACCGTATTGCCTTTTCGTCTTTCTCAGGTCCATTGAAGTTGTTTAATCACGAACACCTTGCATTTTCCAATAAGCATTGAGTCTCTGCTACAAAAACTCATCTGCTGTGGGTAAGCAGCATAACAAGGATGGAAGACAATTGCCTCTTCCAGGCTCTCCTCTTCAGAGAACTGGTATCTGGCCAGTTGAACACCAAGCCATCATTCATGGTTAACTTAAGTTGCTAACAGGGAGTGTTGCGGGCCGGTGTACGCGTTGAGAGATAAACACGCGTGTCTTCTGAAATGGCCCACAACCAACATGGCAGATTCGGATTATAAGTCCACCTAAAAGAAAATGTAAAAGAAACAAGAACCGATATATATGTACAAACAAATTAATATCTATTAACAACAAAGGTTTACAAGTGACAAATATAATAGTGTGTGTGTAACAAATGAACGCGGAGACCTTTTGGTCCAAAGTATGTGTAGTGAGTGAATCTGCGTACGTACGTGTGTGTGTATGCATTGTTCATGCGTTTCCCACAAAGGGAAATGCGATCTTCCGCGAGAGAGTTACATTGTTGTCGTATGAGAGGAAAAGTAACAATAGAAAGATAAAATTTTATGGCAGAGTATTTATAGTACCGGAAAGCGTCCCCTAGTAACCAATAGTCATATTGGGGTATGCGACAGACTATATATATATATATATATATATATATATATATATATATATATATATATATATATATATATATATATATGTATTATGAAATGGACAGAGTCCGACAATTATTTTTTAAAGATATTTTTATATTTATACGTTCTTTTTATAGATACAAATATTTAAATAACTGCTGTTTATTATTATAAACAGTATTAACAACATTTACCGGCCTGGATGTCCGAGAAATCTTCATAGAAAATATGTTGTTAATACTGTTTATTATAAACAGAGCATTTACTTAAATATTTGTATCTATAAAAAGAATGTATAAATCTAAAAAATGTCTTAAAAAGTAATTGTCGGACTTTTTCCATATCATAATGTATGACGTCATTTGTTTACATTTGGATACGCATTGAGCATATATGAATGAATGAGAGAAAATCATGTTGAATTGTGTTTAAAAACAGTAAAATCGACCTTGCTAACCAAACGCTCCTCTGTAGCCCAATTGGTTAAGGCACGTCAGGCTATATGACGGTTCCGTATAGGATACAGGCTCGATTTTCAGGCATATTTTCTATGACAATTTCTCGGACATTCAGGCCGGTAAATGTTGTTAATACTGTTTATTATAAACAGAGCATTTACTTAAAAAACTGTAACTATAAAAAGAACGTATAAACATAAAAAATGTCTTAAAATAATATATATATATATATATATATAGAGAGAGAGAGAGAGAGAGAGAGAGATCGGAGAAGGGGAGAAACAGAGAGAGAGAGAGAGATTATGGGTGAGTAGCTAGAACATTCGCTTTCTGATCATGAGACCTCTGTTCGAATCGTACTATAGTTGATTTATCAGGAAAGTTATTTCTTGATGTCGAGATACGCTTCATGCATGCGGATCATTTGCAATATATTTGAAAGCACTGTCTTGTTTCCATGCAAGTCTTTTGAGTTAAACCGGATAAAAGGAACTATTTAAAAACCGTCGTGGCCGAGGCTATGAGTGTATTTGTCTAGTTCAAACTGTTGACTCCACTAAATTATGCGCTCTCTCCCGGAAGATTTATTTAAGATTCGATCAGTATAGTTGCCGTATGAAGCACATCAATATTATATAAAAGAAACTTTTCAGATAAAGAGTTTTACTCTGCGGACATGGTATTAAGTACTTTCGAAAATCTACTGCAATTTCCCAATTTCGCGGTAGACTTAGTAGTTGGGTTATACAGAATGAAATTATATATATTGAACTCTCCCGGTGTTTTCGAGTGTAAACACACACGAAAACACCGGGAGAGTTCAATATATATAATTTCATCTTGTATAACCCAACTATAACTTCATTTTGTATAACCCAATGGTTCAGTTCACGTCTCATATCAGACAACAATCCTGAACGCAGAACTAAACTGTTGACTACCCACACAGAAGATATGTTTAGAGTGGTGAAGGCTTGTGTAGAACCAGCCACATTTTTTTGAAGAGCCGAATAGAGACCTGATCATTTATATTTCATCCTCTTGCTCCCCCCTCTCTCTCCCCCTCCCCCTCTCTCTCTCTCTATATATATATATATATATATATACATATATATATATATATATATATATATATATATATATATATATATATATACATATATATACCGAGTTGAAAGCAAAATACAGTTGTAGAAATAAACAAATTCATATTCAAGGTGTATCAAAAATCCTTTTGCAAATACTGGGGGCGTGTTCCTCATGCCGAAACAAGGACAAAAATGTCCGCAAATACATCGTTTTGAAGTTAAGTTTAAAGAAAGTTTACGGTAGATGACGTAGTGTTGGTATGTGGACGAGGTTACATTTGTTATTCATGTACATTTGTGGCTAGTCTGTCTTCAAAGTTTAACGTGTGTAGTAGTGATTTAACTGAGAAGTGTTCCGTTTAACAATGGCAGGACAGTCATATCGTGAGCAGAACAGATATGATTTTTACATGCTAAAATTTCTCGCACTATTTGTAATGGACGCGAGGTTGCACATTTTCAGACCAAAGGCAGCCGAATCATACAACCTTTTTTCTTTTCTTTTTTTTTTTGTAGCGTTTTTGAGACAGGATCCGTGGCGGCACAAACTATGGGTCGAGGAAGACCGAGATCCACTTGTACGCCTGATCTCTAAGAACACATTCTGCAGGCTGTCGTAGACGATTCATGTATCAGCACATGTTACGTGGTTCTAGCATGTCGTATATCTCATAGTACCTCATGGAGGGTATTTAAGAGCAGATCCTGTATTCGTATCATTTGCAAGGTGTGCAGCTTTTTCACTCTCTGATCACTCACCATGGGAGAACTTTTGTCGCTGGTTTATTGCACAAACTGCCTGTACTTTGTTTCTCACTTCAGTCCTGTTTACAGATGAGGCAGCATTTGGAAGAGATGAAATAAAAAATTTACACAACCTAACTTTGTGGGTGAATCGGAATCCTCGTGGTACAATGCAGGCTATATACCAGCACCAGTTTACGATTAATGTATCAGCTAGAATTGTAGATGACTGTCTGGTAGGCCCATATGTTTTCCTAGCACGCCTTACAGGAGCTGTCTACAGGGACTTTATTTCGAACACACTTCCAGACCTGCTAGAGGATGTACGCCTACTAACAGGGAGACGAATGTGGTTCATGCATGATGGGGCTCCAGCACATCTTAGTCACATTGTCCGCGATGTACTGGCTGACATCTACCATAACAGATGGATAGGTAGGGGTTGACCAGTTCCATGACCTGCACTTTCCCGCGTCCTCAGTCCTTTGGATTTTTTTACTGTGGGGCTACTTAAAAAAATAGCAGCAGATATTAATAATGCAGAGGCGTTTCATCAGTCATGGGGGCCTGCGAAACCGTTCGACACTATGTGGGAGTATTTGAAAGGGTCCGCCAGTCAATGATCCGACGGGTGAATGCGTATGTAGAAGCAAGCGGAGGACATTTTGAACATTTGTTATGAGTTGCTGTGTTGAGGTACAACGATGGCCTATTGGACATATGTTTATATAGACATTTTGCAATTTTGGTGTCAAGAACCCGTCACCAAATTTTGTAAAATTATATTTGAAACATTCTGTTTATGTTCTTATAAAATCTTTTTCCTTAACTGACTATACTGCATCTTCTTTTATGTTTTTATTAGCGCATAACTTTCGACACAATTTCAAGCCGTCCTCGGTATGACAATAAACTACGTCCAGCAGCAAGGCTTCAGATCAGGAGGTTTTGAGGAGCGTGGAACCACCTCTTAATTGCTGGTGTTCCCAGGTCCATCCTGACCTGGGGTGGTAGCACCTGTTAGGGTCCTAGCTATAGGCAAATAGTTAACCCCCAAACTGGGGTCAAAACACTATGAAAGTGTAAAAAGAGGCTTTAATACCAGAAATACTTTGTAAAAAATTATTACCAGCAATAAATTTTTCAGGAAGAAATTATTACCAGCAATAGATAAACAAATATTACCAGCAATACAAATTTAGTCGGCATTAAATAACCCATTAAAGTTGATATGCCGTAATAAACCAAACCAAACCAAACAATTTCAAGTTTACATTATTTCAATATTCTGTCGCTTAAGGCGTTTGCAGTTTGCAAATAAGGCAAATAGGAAGCAAGGCAGATAAGACAAATAGGAAGTAAGGCAAATAAGGCTAATAGGAAGTAAGGCAAATAAGACAAAAAGGAAGTAAGGCAAGTAAGAAGTAAGGCAAATAAGGCAGATAAGAAGCAAGGCAAATAAAACGAATAGGAAGCAAGGCAAATAAGACAAATAAGAAATAAGGCAAATATGAAGTAAGGCAAATAAGGCCAGCTAAAATGGATGTCGATAATAACCTTCACGCCTAATTAGTCTCATCTGAGTCGAAGATGACGTCATCGATAACATCAGACAAAATCAGTTCTTCAAGTAAAGAATGCAAATATCTAGGCAAGAAGTTAATTCATGAACTGATTCGAATTCACTCACAACCCGGACAAATAATAATAATAATAATAATAATAATAATAATAATAATAATAATAATAATAATAATAATAATAATCATCCCAGGAAATGACAAGGTTCCCAATTTCTGGCTTTATCATCTCTCATCTGTACACAATATCCTTGCGAAAACATTATCAAAGCTTGTAAATAATCCCAATAAAATCCCGGAATGGATTACTGAAGGTATTACATACCTCATACCAAAAACAAATGAAACAGACGGCCCGAAAAATTATCGACCGATAACATGTCTCTCCACAACGTACAAGTTGATCACGTCTGTCCTGACGAACCGTGCTTACTCCTTTTTCGAAATAAACAGCATTCTTCCTCTGGAACAGAAAGGATGCAGGAGAGGTTCATATGGCTGCAAAGATCAACTACTAATAAATAAAATAATCCTGGAAAATTGCAGAAGACGTAGAAATCTTAGCGCAGCGTGGATTGATTATCGTAAAGCCTTTGATAGTGTTCCACATTCTTGCATCCTTAAGACTTTGGAAATGTACAAAGTCTCCCTTGTGGTATTAAATTTCCTTAATCACAGCATGGGAATGTGGAACACCAAACTATACCTTAGTCACACCAGAGGCACTGCCATATCCAACCGACTAAATATCCGACGTGGAATCTTTCAACAAGACTCCCTGTCACCCCTTCTGTTTTGTTTGTCCTTAATCCCCCTTACGCATGAACTGAACAACAGTAGCTATGGTTACAAAATAAATAACAAAATATTCAATCACCTACTCTACATGGATGATCTCAAACTCTTTGCCAAAGACGACAATGAGTCGAAGGGCCTCCTTAATATTGTAAAATGTTTCAGTGACGACATAGGTATGAACTTCGGATTAGATAAATGTGCAAATGTTACATTCAAGAAAGGTAGAATTGCAGAAGAACCATTAATAGATTTAGATTTTGTCACAAAGATTAGGGAACTGGAGCATGATGAAGCTTATAAGTACCTAGGAATTAGCGAAGGAGATGGCTTACAACACCCCCAAATGAAGGAGAAGGTAAGAAAGGAGTACTACAGGCGTGTACGTCTGGTACTAATTACGGAGCTAAACTAAAAAAACAGAATATCAGCCATAAACACCTTGGCTGTCCCTGTGGTGCAATACAGCTTTAACGACCTTAACTGGACCATAGCTGAAATTAAGCGAATGGAATCCAAAACGAGAAAGCTCCTAACTTGCTACCGCATACATCATCCCAAAGCTGATGTTGATCGCCTGTATGTGCCCAGATCCGAAGGAGGCAAAGTATTAGTTCAACTAGAACTGTCCTACAAAACTACAACAATTGGCCTCCAAAGATACTTGGAAACTACAGAAGATTGGATGATGGTATGTGTCAAGGAACATGAAAGTAGTAAGCGTCTTTACTCCGTAATAAAGGAAGCCAACAAATTGAAAATGGAGTTTCAAATGGGCGCAAAAATACAAGTACAGCACGGTAAACCGGCTGAAGCTGCAAAATACTTAACAAAAAAGCAAAGACAGATGCAACCGACCAGATACAGAAACAATGGCAAGATAAACCGCTTCATGGCCAATACTCTGCCCGTACCAAACAAGCTGACGTAGACAAAACCGTACCCATCAGTGGCTACGTAGTGCAGGGTTGAAAGCTGAAACTGAAGGTTTTATCATTGCTGCACAGGACCAATGCTTGTTAACTAGGAATTATCAAGCACATATACTAAAATACTGTGTTAGCCCAAAATTCTGTGATAAATATCCAGAAACCATTGATCATCTTGTATCAGGTTGCACGATATCGGCACTCACTGAATATAAAAACCGGCATGACAGATTGGGCTAATATCTGCACTGGAAAATTTGCAACTTCTACGGGAAGGAAACTGAAAGAAACTGGAACGAACACCACCCAGAACAAGTTACGGAGATAGGACCTGTTACAATTCTATGGAACTACACAATACACATTGACAGAACAATCAAAGCCAACCGCCCAGACGTTGATATTAAAGACCACAAAAAAAATGTCTCCTTATTGATATGGCAGTACCTGCAGACTGCTATGTATCTTTGAAGATATTCGAAAAGCTGTCAAAATACAAGGACCTTGAAATTGAAATCTCAAAAATGTGGCACATGGGAACATCAACAATCCCTGTTGTAGTTGGAGCCTTAGGATTGGTTGGAAAAGATTCCAGTAGACTAATTGAAGGGATCCCTGGAAGTCCAGGCCTCAAAGAGATACAAAAAAATATTCTGACAAGTACAGCCCACACTTTACGAAAGGCTTTATCTATGTAATTTTTTTTTCAGTGGAAAGTGTCATGATACCATTTCTAACCTTAGATCCCGGGGGGGGGGACAGAAAGAAATGTGTAAACGGCATATATCAAACGAAATAATAATAATAATAATATTTCGGGCATAATAATAATAATAATAATAATAATAATAATAATAATAATAATAATAATGTGGATGGTAGTGTAATTAATTTCTTTGCTGGTATTTTCCAAAGTTTCAAATTCATGCTTGAAATCATTGTAGTTGTCGATCTTCTTATGTCAAATGGACAGAAGACTTCTGTCAGGAAGCAAATCTTTTTTCTGTTTGACCAGCAGGACTAAATCTGATTTATTATCCTCTAACGTTGTCTTTGGCAGGCCAGGAGATCAGATCCTGTCAAAGAAAACAAGAATAGAATTAGTTCAATACTTGATATCAATGTGTCAGCAAACCACGGAATAAATTTGTCAACAAGAATTAGCGAAAAGCAGGAAAACTTTTAAGATGTTTTACCCATTACTACTGGAAGACCTGGAGCCGGTTCAAGCAATGATATACACAATATATTGTGTATATCATTGCTTGAACCGGCTTCTAATGCTCTAGAGGGAGCGGCTTGGTGATAGTAGTCGTGGCTCCAGGGGACACAATCCTATGGTCAGAAAGAATCTCAGTAGAGTTCCACCACGGAATATGTAAGCGAGCGGCGCTATATTGAGTCTGATTTGCTATATCTTCGACACCGAGGCCCGTTGGAACAGTTGGTATAATGTTTGCTTGATAACCTTACTCTCAGGGTTTCAATTCTCGGTAGTAGATGCGCACTGCTGATGAGTCCCAAATATAGGACGAAACAGCCATCCAGTGCATTTTGCATTCTGTTGAGGTTTCAGACTCGATGAATTATTTACATATATATATACATGTGTGTGTGTGTGTATGTTATATACCGTAGCTATAAACACTAATGGGTATGTCCCAATCCTCATGAATACGTTGGAAACTCTTGTAAGTGAGGGTAATATGCTAAGTAGCCCACCACTAGCAGTGGTTTACCGACTTCACGTCGCTGGCGAGTATTGTATTTTGTTGATGTTATAATAATTACTATTTCATTTCTAGCCTCTGTTTTGGTTATTCCTCATTCAGTAACCTAGGTTACAGCAATATATATATATATATATATATATATATATATATATATATATATATATATATATATATATATATATATGTATATATATATAATTATTATTAAGTAAATGATTAAATGATTTTTAAAGAAATTTAAAAACAAATTGTTACCTCATTTTCGAAAATTAAAATTAGACTTGTGTGTATATCTTGATTAACCAATTAAATGTCAGATCTACGTTAAATAAATAAAAAAATATATGCTCAGTGGGTGGAGGTGTGTGAGTTATTTTTTCATGTCATGATAAACCGGAACATAGACAGGCCATCGTTGGCGATTGCAGGAAAATGTCAGCGACAAATGTATTTAGATTGTAGACAAATATGACATTTTCAATTTTTTGAAAGGGTGTTGAAGAGAGGGATAGGTTGATCAGATGTAAAGTTAACAGAAAAAAAATTACTTTAAAATTAAATGTGCGAACTGGGAATTTTTACATTTGTGTGTGTATATATATATATATATATATATATATATATATATATATATATATATATATATATATATATATATATATTATAATAAAAATAAAGGACAGTAAGATATATAATCCGGTGTTCTTGTTGATATTTCTATTTTTACAAAACAGTGCTCAATGTAAATTTACAGAGCATAAATATTCCAAAATTTGCTATATATATATTCTACATTCAACATAATCACTTGATAAAACACCAGAAGTGTTGAAACAAAATGGCTATTATTGTAGTGATTTTATAACATATTTATGTTATAATATTTAAATAAATAATTATATATATATATATATATATATATATATATATATATATATATAAGAGTGGACACTGAAGTAAGTACCGAGAGGCTACAGTGTGCTTCATGCTTGAATGCAGTTTTCAGGCCATGTTCTGAAGATTACTTTCAAGCATGAAACAAACTGTCGCCATTTGGTGTTGCAACCAGGGACTACTCTAGTATTTAAACACGCTCTGTCCCTGATATTAATCACATTGATAGCATACCATAAACCACATTTGTATCATATATATATATATACGTTTTGTTTGAATGAGTCATGTGTTTTGTTCAATTTAAAGTCGCACAAAACGCGTACTGATCAGAAAGGGTAGCAGCAAAAGAGACCCTGTTCACGTGCGATGCTCCAAAAGTTTTCGCAGCGTCTGTATATTTTTCAGTAAAAAAGAACTATTTATAAAAATAAAATTCTAAAAACGATAAAAAGTATGTATGTATGTATGTGTGTATGAATAAAAACAAACGCAAAACTTATCTAAACTGACGCGTTTCATGCATTGAGGGATTTTTTCAGGGGACGAAACGCGTGGTCTGAGATAAGTTTCACTCTTGTTGCATGTATGTATTTATATAATATTTTCATTTTTTTCTTTCAAAACACGGTCAAGATATTGTATCCATGTTCATATTTAATATTATTAAGTGTTGTTTTTTTTGTTTTTATTAATAAGGCTTCCATTATTTTTAGCCTTTTTTTAATATAGTTGATGCTATTATATTAATGTTGTCAACAAGTATGTTACGAATTGTATCCGGTGAATATTTAAATGAGATCTAATTGAACTGTAGTCAGAAAGGTGTAGAGTGAGTCTGCGTGTCAAACATGTTGTAGTGTGGCCTATATAATTATTTACGAATTTTGATTGATCAGGAATAAATTCCTTAATGGGCATTTATATATGTATATAATATATATGCTCCTGAAAAATTTATTTCAATTGAGCTCTCTGTGGAGGAAGTGTGGGTTTGTAAACAGTGACTATTACGGCTAATAATGCAAGACTCTTCGGTAAAATCGAATCGAGTTCTCTCAGTCACTGTGTGTTTATCTAAAAAAAAAGCAATACGCTTGAATTCACCTTCATTCCTGCCGTACGCCAACGGCTTAGTGGTAGAATCCCTGACTGAATCCAGTTTAAATCCTAGCTAGAGGCAACCGGATGTCTAGCCACACTGCTGAGCTGTGATACAGTGAAATAGTCTGTCTGTGGATGACAATATATATGTATATAATATATACGTGTGTGTGTTTCCTACTACTCCATATATATGTGCATATATATATATATATATATATATATATATATATATATATATATATATATATATATAGATAGATAGATAGATAGATAGAGAGAGAGAGAGAGAGAGAGAGAGAGAGAGAGAGGGGGAGATAGATAGATATGAACAGACTTAGATAGATAGATAGATCACATCAAGAAGTGAAAACATTCACACAAACACACATAATAAATATTTAGAATAATCCTACACCAATGCAAGACAGTGAACTCCCAATCGAATCAGCGTCAAAAATATTCATTGTAATTTAAATGTTTCTTTTTGAAATTCTTTGTTTCAGGTGAAAAAGAAGTGGATGAAGCTCTCCTGCATCCTGGATCTTATTACTTTCCATTTGAGTTTAATCTTCCACAAAGATTGCCGTCATCTTTCAAAAGTAAACATGGCCGGTTACGTTACTTTGCAAGGATGACAATATACACACCAGACGGGCCACACCATGAGAGAAAAAGCAAATTTGCTGTAATAAGCGCACTCGATTTAAATGCCGAGCCTGATGCAGCTGTAAGTAGTGACTTTTTATTGGTTTCTTGAAAAAAAAATCTTACCTTCTTTTTCTACAGAATTATTTTGGTTTTTCAGCATTCAAATTAGTTATTCATTAGATTATTTCAAAAGTAATTTCTTATTTTCGAACACGAAGTAAGTAAACAAGAATAAAATATAATTGTCAAGAATATAACAATCCTCATCGAGATATAGAACGAGGATGAGATTAATTTGGTTCATTCTTAACTCGATAAATCTGGAATTCTTCACGGGAAATTTCTTATATTTATGATTTCGCCACTGCTTTTCATTTTAAGGTTATCGCGCTCAAATATTTTGCAACGATTTGATGTTGAAACCTAAAGGCGCTAAATCGGTTGATTTCGGAGGCTGCAGTTAAATGTCTGAACCCAACAACCTCGATCTCGAATTGAGTTTATTTTAGTATTATGGTCTTGCGAAATCCTTTTATTTCTGGTTCAAAGGATTTGAGGATAAAAACAAATATAATTCTGATAATACCGAATTAATCGATTACCGATAAGAAAATGTTTTAGAAATATCACGACAGGGGAATATTGATGTATAAACTCTCAATGATTCAATCGTCTCTTGCTTACATTAAAAACTGGGTGATTCCATTGTCATTTAGTTTGATGGTACTTTTTGGTTGGTCATATCAAGTTGTTTTTGCATAAATTCTACTGTTCATACGTTCTTGAAATAAACAAATATCATGATTGTCAAGCCTTATTTAAAGAACTCCACGTAGAAAAAAAACTCTATTACATTCCACCGATTGGTCACATGGACATTTAAAAAAAAAAGGTAAAGTTTGGTTTAGATGTTCAAACTTGTGTTGCGTTCAGATGCTTTTTTATTTTTTATCCTTCAGAAAAGAATTCATTTCATCGTATTATAAATAATTATTTTATTTCGTCTTCAAAAATGTGACATTATTTTTTAAATAAACTAAAAAATGTCATGTTCAAGTTTCCTTTTCAAAATCTGGGCCGTCTATTATTAAATCAAAATTTTTAAAAAATTGTACGACATTTTTTGCGACAAGAATATTCTGACACAAGGGCACATTAAGGAAGAACTCACTAGTGAAGAAAAATTCGGTCAATGACAATCAACAAGTCAAGAGATAAACATTTTAAGAAGGCAATCAATGCGTGCATGCCAACATTGATATATATATATATATATATATATATATATATATATATATATATATATATATATATATATATATATATATGTATGTATGTATGTATGTATGTGTGTGTGTGTATAAGTGGACATTGAAGTCAACACCCAGTGGTATCAGTCTGTTTCATATTTATAAGCAATTGTCAGGCTGACGATTGCCTATCAGTATGAAACAGACTTTTGCTGTTGGGTTTGACTTCAATGGTCACTTTTATATTTATATACGTTCTATCCCGAATATTGATCACTTTAACCCATAAATATAGATTACCTTTATACTATATTTCATCATATATATATATATATATATATATATATACTTTACAACTGGATTTAAGATACCTTCAGTAAATGACCATTTTCACCTACGAATTTTAATTTTAAAATTCGCAGGATTTTTAAAACTGTCTGTGGTATCAGTTTGTAGTGTACTGTTTATTTGGAGAAAGAGAGAGGGAGAGAGAGAGAGTATGTTATAGGGGACATATTGGGAGTTATAGATAGAAGAAGAAGGTAACGTAATCCTATTATGGAGGTAGAAGAGTCTGGGTAGGGAAGGGCGGGAGAGACCGATGAGCTGACCTATATCCTGATGGTCACACGGTCAATATTTAATTCGACGGGAATTCACGGAAATTAACGAAAACGTGAAAAAACAATCAAGAGGTAACTTTGGCAAAATGAGAGTTAATTCGGAATTATTGGTATTAAACTCGTCCATATATAAGAGCTCAAAATTCCATCTTTCTTCATTCACTACATACACTATGTTTAAAAAAAAGGTTTTTCTTGTTCGTCATAACCCAAAAAGTCATTTTCACTGAAACGTATCAAAAAGACATTGTTGCCGACATACACAACTCTCTCTCTTTCTCTATCTATCTATCTATCTATCTATCTATCTATCTATCTATCTATCTATCTATCTATTTTTCAAATACATATATATATATATATATATATATATATATATATATATATATATATATATATACTCTTAAAAGTTACACGCGTTTATTAGGTTGTCGGTAACTGTTTCTTTGTGAAAATGGGCATTTTATATGCCCTTGGCTAGCTCAAGATAGCTACCTTCAAGAATGATGTATATTATGTACACATCTACTAAACTCAGCAACACAGGAAATGTCCCAACCTCCAAGGTTGAAATTCCGAAAAATGACCATTACTTGCTGGAAAAACCCTAAACACCAGCAAAAATCAAAAGCGTGCCTGGAAAGTGATCTTGAGCTATGATAAACCTTGGTCTTCAACTAGAATGAAGACTCTATCAAAAGTACATTATTTGATACATCATCGGGATGGCTACAATTCGTCGATTTTCATGATTATATATATATATATATATATATATATATATATATATATATATATATATATATATCCAGCATTTTTCTCATCAATTAGTTCTGATGAAAAAAAAAAATTTAACAGCTCATTCAACATTAAGAAGGAAATATTTTACTCTCATTATAATCAACTTCGAGTCAAGTCTGAATTATTTACCCAGCGTAGAGGGATATATCAACTAGTTTAGTGATATTTTTATTATAAAATTCATAGACAGATAACGTGACACGGAAATATACCCAATTTTTAAAGATGACCTTTACAGCATACAATCACATGCATAACAGCACATAGAGCCATATGCACGAATTGACGCACACACACACACACACACACACACACACACACACACACACACACACACACATATATATATATATATATATATATATATATATACATAGACAGATATGCTGACATACACTGACACAGACATTGAAAACACACACACAAATATATGTATATACACATACAAATACATTCATATTCATATACACACACATTCGGAGACAAATATATATATATGTATATATCTATATATATATATATATCTATATATATATATATATATATATATATATATATATACAAATATATATATATATATAAATACGTACATATATATATATATATATGTGTGTGTGTGTGTGTGTGCGCGTGTGTGTGTGCGTGTGTACATATAGATACATACCCAGAAAAGTTGTCAATAACATCATTAAACTATTATTGTCTTTTGGGTTTTTTCTTTCAGTATCTTTAACAAATTCCCTTGTCTTGGAGACAATTCAATGGAGGGCTTAAATTCCACATGAGCAGGATGTCTATTATTTCGAGCAACGTTCTTCGGGCTGTCAGTAGGACACGAGCTCTGGAGAAAAGAAACTTACTGAAGTCACGATAACTTTGCTCAATGGGTCACTAATTATACAAACTAAAAAATTTTGAAACCAGGTCACTGAACGAAAGAATAGATGATATGAAGAGCTCTTTGTTTGGGGCACATCGACAGTCCTATTGTGGTCATCTTCTGGCAACCAATTTCAAAAACTGAATCTCTTCCATCTGGAACTAATTCTCATGCCCCGTTCGAACTCAAATAATTTACTTGACGTTGCACGGAGCAGCTTAATCATTCATTACACACTCTGGCTCACACTGATATACTTCAGGGGATTTCCATGTCATCAATGTACATTGGCGCTACCTAACATTACCTATACATACTACTAACCCATGACTTTTAGAGCGTCATATATATATATATATATATATATATATATATATATATATATATATATATATATATATATATAAAAGTGAACATAGAAGTGAACATTTAGAGCGCGACAGTCTGTTTCATGCTAGTGCAATCGTCAGGCAACTTGTTGCAATAGTTGCCTGACGATTGCACTAGCATGAAACAGACTGTCGCCTCTAAGTGTTGACTTCTATGTTCACTTTTATATTTACACACGCTCTATCTCTGATATTGAGCACTTTATCCCATAGATATAGCACACTTTAAGACTATATTTCTTCATATATATATATATATATATATATATATATATATATATATATATATATATATATAGGTAACTACACTCGTCTCGGAAAACCTTCGGTTTCTTGATTTGCCAATGATCAAATCAATATCGAAAGAAAAAAAGGTTTAAAAAAAAGAAAGAGCTATGAACATGAACGTCTGTCGAAAATAATCGTAAAACATACAGGTTCAAAGTCCACAGAAAAAAAAAACGATACGCGTAATCAAGCTTTCCCTGACGATCCGCTTAGGTGAAACCTTGGTAGGTTTGTCTGGCTCTCTAGATTTGACTATATATATATATATATATATATATATAGTACTGGTAAAAAAATCCGTTGGTCCACATAATAATGCCACGTGCCCATTAAGACTTGTAATAAAGTACATACATACTGGATATGTATATATGTGCATAAAATATGAGGTAGGGGGCCTTCTTGGATAGGCCAAAAATCTTTTGGGGCGCATGTGGGCCTGTTTATGCATTTATTCATGCATGTGTGTGCGTATTTCTAGATGAGATTTTTTTTGTCTCAACTGTTCTTATAATATGCTTTTATCTTTGGCGAAATTTGATTCCATCCAAAAATATTAAAATATTCATAATTCTCTGCGTTTGTCTTGATTAATGCATAAAAGTCAAAATTATAGACAGGAATACAATCAGTATTTAGCCACCAACAGTTTTATCCTATCAAGTTCTTATAAATTAAAAATAGTGGAAATATGTTTTAAATATGGTCTAAACAACAATCTCCTGAGCCGACCAAGCATAGAAATGAATACAATATCGGAACCAGTAATGACGAGTGCTAAAGAAAAGCAATAACAACAACAAAATTGCAATATGAGCTCTGGTAAAAGAAATGGTTACTGAGACCGTAAGTTTATAAGTCCCCAAAATCTCGAAATTACACACTTGATTTTATTTAATAGACATTCGCTAACCCAACACTTAGAAACCTTTCTAGGAATAAAACATATCTTTCTATTTCTCCTTATGGCACCACTAAGATCCTTTATTGACCTGGTGCACTCAAACGCTATCTCGGGCTGGGATTTAACACCAGACCACCAGAAAATGAGATAAACTTAGCTACAGGAAACAGACACTGTGGTAATTGATTTCTGTGTTTGTAGATTTGTTGACTCACATGGAGAGCTGACAGCCGTCCAATCGAACAGCAGGAGAACTAGAAGTAAACATCAACTGCGGATGGCGCCTAGACACTTGCAAAACAAAGTAATTTGGATATTTTCACACATTTGCTTTATTTTTAGAGTAAGGAATTGGTTCTATTGACTCAAAAGTCTAGATTTCTAAAAGACAAAGGCGAACTAGAAACAAATGTATCATGGAATTGCTCAGAAAGGATTAAAGGCATCTGTAGTATGTAACTCACATGAGATGACGCAAAAATAAAATTTGCACTCTGAGCTGGATACATCGACGAGTTGATCTATAAGATAACCTCCTAGCCAACGGGAATAGGTCCTTGCTTAACTCGTTGTCAGTGGCTGCATTCTACGACGTGTAAACACGTGACCGACCCAGCAGGGATAAGGATGTATACGTGTAGGAAAAACATATACATATATAAATAGTCACTAGAAAAAAAAGAGAGCCTCTCACATCTACACGAAAATGTAGGGTCCAAGCTAGAAAATGGCTACACGCCCATTGGCAAATGGTAATTACTAAATTTTGATTCGAATAAAATGTAATGCTACACACAAGAGATTAAGTTTCGTGTTTTTTTTTATTTGTAATATACGATGATAGCGTTACAAACTGGTGTCACTCTACAAACACATTCATTTCCTTGAAGATGCTTTGAAAGGAAGCTTATTAAAATAGAGCCAAGTTGATGAAAGAAAAGTTCAAGTCAAAACAATCACTGAAGGCTCTTAGAAGAGGAAGGAGAACGATAATTATCGGACTTCTCGAGAGCTCCTCTCTGCGGCTGCTCGGTCTAACGCTGTCCGCTGATCTGAGATGGAACAAATACATCGAGTCAATTGCATCATCCACCGCAAAGAAAAGTTGGCTCCCTGTGCCGAGCCAGGAAATTTTTCTCCCCGGAATCGATCCTCCAAATCTATAAATCGACCATTCGCCCTTGCATGGAGTATTGCTGCCATATATGGTCTGGAGTCCCTGCTGTTTGCCTCAGAGTTCTTGATAAGATCCAGAGACGGATATGCAATGTAATTGGCCCTGATCTGTCATCTCGTCTGCAGTCGCTCTCTCACAGACGCAACGTTGCCTCGCTCTGTCTTTTTTACAAATACTTTCACGGTAATTGCTCCGAGGAGCTGCTCTCGCTGGTTCCTAGGCCTCATGAATTTAAACGTCCTACGAGGCTGGCATCCCGTTCCCACTCCTTTACCGTTGAAACTGTTAGATGTAGACGTCTCTTCTACTCCAATAGCTTCATGTCTCGCACATCTCGCCTGTGGAACTCCCTTCCTTATTCCTGTTTCCCTGACAAATACAAGCTCCAACTATTTAAGTGTAACGTCAATCGACATCTCCAGCTGCCTTGATCTATCCACTTCCTTTCTCCACATCCTTTCACCTTTCATTCCTATCTGCTCTCGCTCCAAATCTTCTGTAACCCCCTTGCCTTGATCGATCCACTATCTTTCTCCACATCCTCTCCTTTACCACTCCTATCTGCTCTTCCTCCAAACCTTCTGTAACCCTTTACGTGCTAGAGGCTTCCAGCCTTGCTTGGGGTGATAAGCTTAAAAAAAAAAGAAAAAAAAAGTGCATTGGAAATTATATAAAAACTATTGATTTTTTTTTGTGGTTGCAACAGAAATGATATTTAAAATACAATTTTTAATGCTTGAAATTTAATTCTCAGCAATTGACAATGTGGCTGTCATTGATACCTAACGACCCGTTTATTTCCATTGCAGTTGCCGGTGGAAAATGACACCTACGAAGCTGTTGGCTCATGGTGCTGCGTGGCAGGCACAGTTACAGCCTCCATTAAACTGGAACGAAAAGGATACACTTTGAAGGAGGCGATTCCTATTTATGCTGAGATAAAAAATCTCAGTACCAGACGCATTCATTCTACCAAAGTTTCCCTAATTCAGGTAGGTCAAAAGTTTAATTCTTTCTAACTGCAAAGTAAACAAACTATTTGAGTTGACCAGCACAGAAGCAAGAAGTATCAATAAAGGATAAAAAAACAACCCCTGCTCAGGGCCATTCTTGTCGTCCATTCATTTCTCTACTCTTAGCCGCAGTGTATGTTTCATTTTTATTTTTATTCTTTTTTGCCAGTGTTCACCCGATACATACCTCAAGAGCCACTCAAGGTAGAGGTTACTGAATAAGGTGTGTGATATTCCGTAACAGGAAGTAGAAAGAGGTGAAGATTATGAGGATAAGGTGGATATATAAGGATTGACCCTTGATTTGAAGAGGTTACATTGCAGCGTTCAGGGAGTATCGACACAGGAGTTCATTCCACAAAATAGTAGTTCTTGAAAAAATAATCTCTCTGGCACAAGTTTTCTCCTTACATTTTGAATATTGAGGTAATGACGGTGCTTCAACTCTGTGGAAACAGCGGGTGTGTCTTAGTAGTAAAGATCTGAACTTGTGGATCAAAAGCCTATCTGAGCCCCATACCTTTAGGAAATGGTACCATACTATGGATAATGAAGATTTATCAAGAGCGTTTTCTGATAAAATGATCAAAGTAAGTGAAATTTTGCTTGCCTTGACTCGAGTTTACCATGAAAAATTGGCAGTCTTCCAAAGTCTATTTTCGTTGGTCTAACTGTCTTTGCTGGCAAAGATTTGACGGGTATTGGATTACTCAGTTTACAGATTAAAATTAAGCCTTGTGAAACTTTAAATTAAAATCATTATTGATAACAATTTCTGAAGTGTGATATTTTATTTTTAACTAGAAAAAGTAAACTTTATTTAATTTACACATAAGTCAGAAATGGTAGACGGAAAACCTTCAGGCTTTTGAACAAAAAATAAAATCTGAAGAATTTATTTAATGAACAGCAGAGCACATGCACAAAATAAGAGACCAATTGATTTGCAATGCAAAGATAACATTTATTAAAACAAAATTACTAAAAGAAAAGTTTAAAACAAACGTTTCTATTGTTAGACGTAAATTGTATACACAATGAAATGTTCATTAATATGTTATAGTGGGAACTTAATTTGTTGGTGTGTTTTTATGGTGAAGCATTTGCAGCCCTTGTAACTTCAGCATAGAAAGTTCATACCAACAGTTCAAAAGAAGGGAAAACCCTGAAAAAGAAGACAGTTATTTTAAGGTCCATGTATTTTTATATTTGGGAGCTGCTGCTGATAAGTTTTATTTAGAGCTGCATCTGCTGCTGCTGCTGCTGCTGCTGCTGCTACAATCTTTAAGGTCACTACATCTTTATTCAATCTGCAGTGTGTTATAGTGGAAGACACCTAGTCTATAGGTAATAAACTCTCCCACCTATTATAAAGAAGAGTCAGTAGGTAGTCGAGGAAGAAGGAGTGATCAGCGACCACAACTCGATTACTCTGCATAACACTTTATTACAAGTTCCTAACGTTTCTGTACGTTTACCCCATTTAGGATGCATTTAGTCCGACTACAAGTTCTATTGTGGAAATAACTCCACAACACAGTGGTAGATTCTTCTCACTGTGCTGACCATATCTAAGGATATCTTGTCAATTTCTTATTTATGAAGATAAGGAAAATAGATAATGAGTGATTCTCAACTTAAAGAGGTTAGATTGTCCATTTCAGGCAAACGTCTATGCAAGAGTCTGTTTCGCAAACTTTTAGTTCTTGGGAGAAAAAAAATTGTCTGTGTGGAACTTTCTCCTTACAAATGGAATATGGAAAAATGTTGATTCTATCTATGTGAGTCTGAGTTATAGACATAGAGGAGAACATACTAAGGTTTGTATGTATGCCAACCCGTGCAGCTGTGGTAAGAAATATAAAGGAGAAACAGCCCCCGCCATAAGGTAAGACTGCAAGAACATTGTAAAGTGGTAACATGAGAGGGAGATCAGCCTTGACCCTGTGGGGTAAGTTTGAAATAATAGACAAAGAACATCACTGGAAAATACAAAAACTTAAGGAATCAGCACATATGCTAAGCCACAAAAATCTCCTGAGCCGACCAAGCATAGAAATGAATACAATATAGGAACCAGTAATAAGGAGTGCTAGGGAAAAGCAATAACAACAACAAAATTGCAATATGAGCTCTGGTAAAAGAAATGGTTACTGAGACCTAAAGTTTATAAGTCCCCAAAATTCATACACTGATGCTCTCAAGGACATCAGCGAATAAAAGCATTGGTTGGATCCAGTGACTTGCCCGAAAGAGTTGTGAGTTCAATACCTGGTTACTACAGTGTCGAACAAAATCTTGGAGAGTTGAGTTAAAGTGAAATAACTGAGATACCCAGAAGAGGCATGGTACGTGGAAGTAGAACAATCTACCCCGGTGGATAAAATAATGGGTTCAGTTCGAAATTTCAGTCATCTGAAGAAGGCCAGAGGGTACAATGGTTGAAAGGTCGTGATTATGGCAATAAAAATGAGGATAACAGTCTGAACAATGTAAATAATTACAGACAAATATAGACAAAAATAATAAATTATTGAAAAGAACTTAATCACAAAATCATATGATGCCATTTATTTTGCTTTTGCTGATACCTCTTCAACATTTACGCAGCTCCAGTGCCCACAAAACTAACAATATCTTGGTTCTACTGAATTACAATAGCAAATAGAATATTCATGAAACCATAATTAGGTGCCTTATCATGAAACAATCAGGAGCAAGCTTATCTCACAGATTCAAGTGAATTCAATCTAAACTCAGTGTTCCACACTTGTTTCTTCATAACACACTAACGTTGTTAAATAATTATGAAACTTTAAATAAGTTTCAAGTGGCAAAAGTGACTTTATTTCTAAAATGAAAGGAACATATATTTATATATGTTATATACAAAGTTTAGTCTGACACAAGGCAATATGTATGAGAATCTAATTGTTATTCAATACTAATGATCTACAAGAGCATTTTGTAAACCATCACACCAGTTAGAAGTGCCATAGACTTATCTATCAAATATATCTGAGTTTTCATTCATAATTATCAATGTTATATTTCATGTTTTTAATACCAGGAAAAACTGAGCTACCAATCTGCAATCATCGTTTTGATAAATGTATTTCTGTCTCGATTTTGTCTTCTGGAACAAATTATTGGCCAATTTTCGTTTTATTCTATTACATGTTTTTCTGACAGATTCCAAAGTTAGTTATGGGTTTATATTTTCATCATCAAATGTATGAAAAAATTCTTTAAAAAAAGCATAAAGCCTTAGTCTTAGAAATCATTTTTTTTTGTCTTATTTTTTTTGGCTTCGGAATCAAAATTCAATTAAATTGGATAACATTTTTGAAACTATTGGAAAATGGAAGAAAAATACATTGATTTTATATTGCCTGAAAAGTTTCTTGAAATTCCTACATTGTGCTACAAAGCATAAAAATGGTATCAGTATCAAGAGACTTTGGAGACAAGAATTATAAGTTGTGCAATGAGATGAAGAAGAAAACAGTGGTGCGTCGAGGGGCATTGGCCAGTTCCCAAGAGAAAAGAAATTAAGTGAATTCCTTTGTTGTGTGTTTTGAGAATGGTGCCAAAGAAGAATCTAAAGGGTGAATTATTGAAGAGTTCCAAAGGAAAGAAAGAAAGAAAAATTATTGACATTTGCATAAAATGCTTTTTTTGTATTTAATAATCTAAGTGTTTATTTCAGTAATATTTGCAATTTTTTTTACTCTACTCAAGTTGTCTGGCATTCACTAGCAGCAGAGAAAAGTCATTTAATGGCAGATTGTTCAAAGATGTTTATGAAAGTGGTGTTGAAAAAAACCCAACTCTGTAAAAGAGCGGAGTAAAAGATTAATAATTAGAAAAAAAAAATTAATTTATGGGGCACAATTAAATGAGAAGATGAAAATATCTTATACTTTGCTAAAAAATAAAATTATTTAAAAAATAGGGATAAACCTCTACAGACAGAATGTCCTAAAGTAGTTCAAGGGTCAAATGCAAGAGATTAATACAAGTATCAGCGTCTACACAAAGCACATCATAAATAAATTCAAGCAATGTCATAAAATAATTCAAGGATCAACTCTACAACATCAATGTTAGGATATGTTAGGCTTCAATCATATTTCAATTGAATGAATAATAGTTTATACTGAGTATTATTATATATAAACATGGAATTATCAACCTTGTCTCAATGATTGGATTGAAGCATGAAATAGACTGTCACCAACCAGTGTTGATATCTATGTTCACACTTACACTCTGATACTGAACACTTTTGTCCCATAAACAGCATTCTTTAATAAGCATATTGTATCATATATGGGATAACGATATATAAATCTTTATATATCAAGAACAGTTTTAGGAGAATGAATTTTTGCATATATATATATATATATATATATATATATATATATATATATATATATATATATATATATATGTATGTATAGTCATCCACAGACTGACTGTTTCACTGTATTACAGCTCTTCAGTGTGGCTAGATATTTGATTGTTTCAAGCCGGTATTGAAACCTGACTGATTTGACATCAGTCAGATATCTTACCCCTAGGCCATCATCATATGGCAGAAAGAAAGGGAATTTTAACGTTTTTTTCTATATGAAATATGCCAATATATATATATATATATATAAAAAAAATGGCTTTTATATATATATATATATATATATATATATATATACATATATATATATATATATATATATATATATATATATATATATAAGCCATTTTTTTCTAGTGAAGAATGACCCAAGCCTTTCTGATGGTCTGTTATGCACAGAGAGTAAATTATGTTATGAATACTGATGGCATGAAAAATCAAACTGTGGCCCTGAGTTCACATTCCAGCTGAGGATGTTGGATTGCTTTTAGTTCACAATCATGCCTTTGTAAGAAGCATGAATCTTTCTGATCTACCAAATTTGGGTTGACGAATAAGAGAGTAGACAGAGTTCTTTAACCTTGATATGACTATACTACTAATCTTGGAGAAAGATAACATTAAAGCCTCCTGAGAACACATGATGTATCAACTGAGTAATGTACACACACACACAAACATATATATATATATATATATATATATATATATATATATATATATTTATTTAGAGAGAGAGAGAGAGAGAGAGAGAGAGAGAGAGAGACATAAGGGGTCAGATGAGTAAAGTATATATATATATATATATATATATATATATATATATATCACATAGAATAGAAATCCAATATTACCTCATTCAAATCACTATTTTTTACTTGCAGGCTTTGAGGCCTGAAGAATAACGTTTCTTCACACCACACTGTTGACAAGGCCTACAAGTAAATCTTGTGGGTCAAAATAGCTATTTGAATGAGGTAATCTTGGATTTCTATTCTCTATTCTGCATAATATATGCTCTGTTATAATACATTGAGCTCTTTTTGTGGATCAGTTTTAACATTTTATATTATTAGGATTCACTTGGATTATATGCCAACAGATTATTACCTGTACATATATATATATATATATATATATATATATATATATATATATATATATATTTTTTTTTTTTTTTGAACGATAAAAATTATTTTAAAAAATTAATTAAAATCTTCAGACATACTGGGTTGTAGATTAATATTCTTATGTTTTTATTATTATTCTTTCATTTAGATTCCTCGACTAGTTTCGGCCAACATGGCCATCATCGGGAGAGAAAAAAATGTTTCTGCTTGCTGGTGGCAGTAAACTACAGAAATGAATGTCTTGATGGAGAAAATGAACTTTTGTCTGTAGTTTTCATTTGTGTTTTTATTTGATTTTTTATCTTTTTAACATGAGTTTATTAACATTCCTTGTGTTGGTCAAACAGTCTCTTTTAAGTTGTCATTTGAGATAAGAGCTGGATGGATTCATGCTAGTATCGGTTTTCCCTCGGTCAGTTCAGCATATATTTATATATATATAGACTTTACTCAGCTGACCCCTTATATGTTGTCAGGGGGTATTCGTGTTATCCTTCCACAAGATTAGTAGTATAGTCATATCAAAGTTAAAGAGACATGTCTACTTGCTTATCTAGTTTTTGAATTTATAAGATTGTTCATTTTTCATTCAACATCATCTCTTGATAAGACATCAGCAGTGTTGAAAGAAAATTGCAACTTTTGTAGTGATCTTTTAACATGTATATGTTATAAATTTGAATAAATAATATATATATGTGTGTGTGTGTGTGTGTAAACTATTCCCAAATCTTTTTCAGAGAGAAAAATTGTTCAAACATTTCCAAAAAACCATGGATGCAGCACTGATTATATTTCTAGAATGAAATAGATATAAGAAAATGCCCAATTTTCAAAGTTTTTCTTGGGAAGGCCATGGATGCAATGGGTTCATAAAATATTTGATACATTGCATAATCATTAAAATTGCATAATGATCGATTTTACAGAAACTGAAGATGAATATCAATAAATAAAGTACAAAGATAAACACTGAAACACTGACAAACATTTATATAATGTTATATAAAAAAAATTAGACATCTTTTGGTTGTCAGTTTTGAAGCCCACTGTTCAAATACTTCACCCTCATTAGTTTGAGATCTCGTTGGGGGTCAGATACAGAAGAAGTTTATCTTTGTTATGTTTAGATTTTTTTGCTGAGTTCTGACTCAATTGAAAATCTCAGGAGAGTATAAGGTGGAAACAGAAACACCCCAAAGCTGATTTCTTTAAACTACCTGACAAATCAGCCATGATGAGATTTGAGCCCAGGTTGGAGTGCAACAGTTTTAATTACTCTGGCACATTGTTTATTCAACATCAAAACAACCCACATCTGTGATTTATACTGGATCACTGCTGAGCAGACCTTAGTTACACTTTCTTGGACAGAGTGCTGATTCTGTGGTGATCAACTTTTAGAAAAAGGGCTGTTTGCTCAAACACTCGATCACGATGACTTATGACTTTGTACTATCAAAACCATGAAGGACTGCCGAACAATTTTGTTTATGCAATTTCTCTCACAAGGCATGAATTTCATGCACTGTCCAATATTGCTTCATGCTGGGATCACGTCTCTACTTGATAACATCCAAAGACAAACTCGCTGCTAGCCTGGGTAAGACGATAAACTACATCCAACAGCAAGGCCTCTGATCAGGATGTTTTGAGGGGTGTGGAACCACCTTTTAATTGCTGGTGTTTCCAGATCCACCCTGACCAGAGTGGTAGATATGGGCAAGTAGTTGACCCCAAACAAAGATCAAAACATTATGAAAGCATAAAAATAGGTTTTACCAGCAACACATATTTGTAAAACATTATTACCAGCAATGAATTCTTGAAGGAAAAAATTATTACCAGCAATACATTTTTGAAGAAAAAAATATTATCATTAATAAAAATCTTTTCGGCAAGAAATAACCCATTGAGGTGGATACATTGTAAAAGAAAACAAACCAAACCTAAGTTGCTGTCATTTCCAGCAAACCCGAATTAAACTCTACGAATTGGATTACTTAAAGGATCTATTTGAAAATATCAAACCAAGTAACATCATAAATTTCACGAAAGAAATTGGGCTCTACAGGAAAATATATAAAAACAGTTTACTAAATCTTCTTACTTTCATGGTTTTGTAACCTGTTTTGGAAGGAAATATTGTTTCCAGCAATATATTTTTGAAGAAAAATTATTACCAGTAATATATTTGACTCTCGGCAAAATCCCTCTTTATAAAATATGTCAATGAAAACTGATTTACAAAATGATTTTTTATACTCTATTCATATGAGCCTATCAGAAAAAATATCATGTCAGCATTAAATAACCCATTGAGGCTGATGTGCTGTAAAACAAAACAAACCAATAGATAGATAGATAGATAGATAGATAAAAAATATAACCAGCAATAAAAATCTTGTCGGCATTAAATAACCCATTGAGGTTGATATGCCGTAAAACAAAACAAATCAAAACAAACCAATAGATAGATAGATAGAGAGACAGATATATATATATATATATAGATAGATAGATAAAAAATATAACCAGCAATAAAAATCTTGTCAGCATTAAATAACCCATCGAGGTTGATATGCCGTAAAACAACACAAACCAATAGATAGATAGATAGATAGATAGATAGATAGGTAAAAAATATAACCAGCAATAAAAATCTTGTCAGCATTAAATAACCCATTGAGGCTGATATGATGTAAAACAAGACAAACCAAACCAATCAAATCCCTGACAAAGTTTCATTGTTTAAATTTGAACCTGTTTTTAATTTGAATATTCTGACCACTTATTTACATGAGTGTCTGCAAACTTATGCTGGCTGTCAACTCATTTGACGAGTAAACTGTTGCTAAGAAGCAATGCATGTGCTAAGTTTATGACTATTTACTGCTTGTACAATGCTACAACAACTCACACCAACTGTGTTAAGAATTCCAGAATGAAACAGATGTGGGATATTCTGATTAGAACTTTTTCATCTGTGTTTAAATCTTGGTAAAATTAAGCAATTCAAATACTGATTTTTAAAAACTAGATGTCAGCATTTGTTTAGTATATCGATGCTACACGGTCTTCTAGTTTCCAAGTTACAGAGAAACCGATTTGATTCCTTAGTTTTCTTTTATGTAACTAAATTCTCATTAAAAGCTATTGATTATAGCAGTAAAACTAAAATCAAACCCTCTGACATCATTAGTTTTAATGCCCCCTGCCTCATTCCCTTCCCACACTTGAAACTTATGATATGACATCTGAGTGACAGGCTTACAATTATACAGTAGAAGCCAGCCACTAAGTACACGGCAAGACAAACTGATGAGGGTGGGGAGAAATCATTTTGTTGGTACATGGTGAAAAGGGAGAATTAATTAGAGAAGTTTGAAGAAATCATCTTTCAGGTGTTTACCTTTAATGCTTTCCAACTAGCTTTGATGTAAGACATCTTAGTCGACTGATGCA
>OZ038482.1:14753933-14756433 GCA_964036315.1 Acanthosepion esculentum | reverse complement strand
TATATATATATATATATATATATATATATATATATATAATATTTTTATTATAAGTGATTATAATAAAAACATGTTGAAATCGCTACACAAAAGCTTTCATGTTTCAATACTCTGATTGTGCTTCTTCAGGTGATGGTAAGTAACTGGTGATTAAATTATTTTTAACCAAATTTAATTACACAAACTGTTACCTGTTTTCTTAAAGGGACATTAGGTCAGAATTTAAAATTGACTTGTGGCATGTCTTGTTTGTGGAATCATCAATGATGGCCTGTCTATGTTCCAGTTTATTGTGACATGAAAAAATAACTCACCCACCTCCACCCTCTGAGCTTAATTTTCTTTTTAGTGTAGCTCTGACATTTATTTTGTTAATCAAATTCTAATTTTCTTTTGTAGGCATAGATCATATCTACTTTTAAAATTACTAGGAGTATGAGCAAAACCTATGATTTTTCAGTCAATCTGAGGGTTCATTTCTTTTTCCCTCAATTCCCCAAATTTTTTGGAATGTGCAGATTGGAATTTCAATTTTGATTTGGAAAACAAGTGATGATGGTTACATAATCATTGTTTCCATTTGCCCACGGAATTCCAATATAAATGTTGTGGTTGTTTTTGTTTGCTTTAGAGTAAATGGTTGCCTGGTAAATCACATTAGAAGCTCTGCATTTTCCTTCTACTGGACAGAGTTCACTGTTTCTACAATTACATGGAGTATCCATACTAAGTAATTTGTTGATACTATAGAATTTATTATAAATAACTTTATTATGGGAATCAATAATTTTATACGTATTATTTGTACAGGAATAACTTATTTTAATAGTTTTTCTAATGAAGACTCTACTTAGAAGGTGGTTATTTTTTAAATGTTTATTTATAAGTTTTAAGAACACTTGTCTGATGTTAATTTTGGATAACCTACAGAAGGTGGGTGAACCATATTATATTTCTTTTTCTATTTCTGCACTTATTATTCCTCTTATCTACCTTAGTGTTACTTGTAGGGTTCAAGTATTTTATTTTTCAAGTTTATTTTTAAAACCATTTTTTTAGTGCCCTATTGTAAAATCATTTAATTTCAATTTTTATATTTCTCTTATTATTTTTTCTGATATATTGGTCATTTTGACATATCTTTAATTCTGAATTAACTCTCTTTTATATAAACGGGTTCATCTCTTGATTTCATATAATATTAATTTTTTTAATAGAAAAGACAGAAATAGGCACAAGATATAATCATAGAAAAATACGAGAGTAACACGAAAACAAATGGATTTTGCGCCTGAAAACACTTTGTCCAGATGGACCTAACCATTAATATATAATCCCACATTTCTCAACCGCACTAGACAGACATGATTGCAGAGATGTTGATGTCTCACACATACACACATTCACGCAAATATATACGCATCAACACATCCCCCCCACACACAAAACTAAAAGATAAGATACATTTAAAACACACACAACCCCCTCCCCAGCAACCAATAAAACTGTCACCATGACGAAGGAGAGAATTCTGAGATTCATGAATCTCCCAGCCTCTATTTAAAAAAAAAAAAAAAAATTGACAGGCAACGTTTAACTATTATAAGGACTGACCAAAATTAAAGATAAAAAATCAAATGAAAACTACAGACAAAGTTCACTTTCTTCAGAAACAGTCATTCACTCCTGTAGTTCACTGAGCCTAAGAAGCGGGGAATCCTTTTCTCCGGATGATGGCTATGCTGGCCGAAACTAGTCGAGGAACCTAATTTAAATAATAAAACAAAAAATATTAATATACAACCCAGTGTGTCTGAAATTTTAATTTTTAACTTTTTTATTGTTCAAGACTTATATATAATCCCCAAAATGTTTGTAATAAAGTTAAAAAAAAAACTTTAACTAACATATAATTAAATTCCTTAGACCGTTTAAACATTCAAACTTAATAAAAAATTATAATATTTATGAACTCTCAAAGTAAAGCAAAAAACAGCGTCCATTCCAAAGAAAGTTAATGACACTTTATCACAACTTCTTTCTCTCGTGTTCTATCTCTTTCTCTTTATGCCTTTTTGACCTATCCCCCTCCCATATCAATATATAACTTCCGTTAACAGATTTAATGTGTCAATGTCTGGATTTCCTCTAAAAATTTAAATTTAAATTTGAAAGAATAGAAATGTTACATCTAACTCAATCATGTCTCTCTACCCCCTTCACTCCCTCACTTCGTTAATTTACTTATTACTGCCCGTCATAAATGTGTAAATTTCTTTTCATTTTTCGTTTCAACCTTTGGAAATAAAATCTGATAATCCGCTGTCCTTTAAAAGGGCTGTGGTGAAATAATTTATTATATGGAACCTTAAAGTCGTCTGTTTTTATTTAAACTATTAGCTCTGATTTACATTGAGCTCTCTGGATTTTATCCTCCTTGGGTCTACCCATACGGATTACCTAGTTTTTCGTAAACTAAATATATATATATATATATATA
>OZ038482.1:14651433-14751433 GCA_964036315.1 Acanthosepion esculentum | reverse complement strand
AACTGTTAGCCTAGAACTTACGGTACCCTCTAGCCATTTCAACTGTAAAATGATACCGTCAATCTCGTACTGCGGTTAGAGCCATAAAGTCTAGGTACGATAGAGAAAATTCATCCGAACAATTACTATGAAAGTATTTATAGAAAAGGCACAGGGCAGCTATGTTATGGCGATGGGAAAGTGACAGAAACCGAGATATCAGGTCAGGATCAATAATATTGCAGATTCTTCTTTGTATTTTATCAAGAATCTCTAAATATGTAGTAGGAGCGCTGGACCATATGTGGCAGCATTATTCAAAGCAAGGATGAATGGTAGATTTATAAATATGTAAGAGAGATTCTGTCGATAAAAATACATATGGCAAATGAAGAGATCAGTTTTCTAACTTGGTATAGCTGGATTTAAATACAAATTGAAAAGAAATCACTGGTACTAAACTCAGGACAATTTTAAAAATCATTAGAGCCTTTAAATATTAAATGTTTTTTCTACTGAATTATTGTTTAGATTATTCATGGCATTTCTACAACAAAAACTTGAATTGGGTACGACTGATCTTTTCCTTAAGGAAAACATTAAAAGTATTGTGTTATTTGGAATCAAGAGCAATGATTGATTTTTTACGACTTATCAACGCTTTTGTATGATTTGTTTTACGGCATATCAAACTCAATGATTTATTTAATACAAGATTTTTATTGCTGGTAATATTTTTTTTCAAAAGTCTATTATTGGTAATATTTAAAAAAGATGTACTACTGGTAATATTTTTCTTTTTCAAAAACGTACTGCTAGTAATAATGTATTCCTGGTAATTTTTTTTCTTCTAACATGTATTGCTGGTAATAAGTTATTTAAAAAATGTATTGCTGGTATTAAAACCTATTTTCACACTTTCATAGTATTTTGACCCCAGTTTGGGGATCAGCTATTTGCTCATAGCTGGAACCCTAGCAGATGCTACCACCCCGGGTCAGATGGGTGACCTGGAAGCACCAGCAATAAAGAGGCGGTTCCAAAATGCTCCTCAAAACCACCCGATCAGAGTCCTTGCTGTCGTATGGAGTTTATCGTCTGACCCAGGACGTGAACGTAGTTCATCGTCTGACCCAGGACGTGAACGTAGTTTATCGTCTGACCCAGGACGTGAACGTAGTTTATCGTCTGACCCAGGACGTGAACGTAGTTCATCGTCTGACCCAGGACGTGAACGTAGTTCCTCGTCTGACCCAGGACGTGAACGTAGTTCATCGTCTGACCCAGGACGTGAACGTAGTTTATCGTCTGACCCAGGACGTGAACGTAGTTCATCGTCTGACCCAGGACGTGAACGTAGTTCATCGTCTGACCCAGGACGTGAACGTAGTTCATCGTCTGACCCAGGACTGTCAACCCTTTGCGGATTAATTAAAGCCGATACATATTTTGGATTGTAAGAATCGTTTATTTGCAAGTGCATATTGCATTAACAATCTTTCGGAAATGACAATGCTTTTTCCTGCTATTTAACGCATACTTAACAACATAAAAACAACCGTGACCACGTGACAAAAAATAAATAAATAAACACTAACTCAACAAGGGGAGGGGTTAATACTTAAAAACAGTTACTGTTTATTTATTTATTTATTTTTTTTTGTCGCATGGTCATGGTTGTTTTTATGTTGTAGGCTATTTATATTCTGTTCTAATGTTACCTCTTTGGTCAGGCGTACCCTGACGATCCGCGTAGGTGAAACCTAGGTAGGTTTGCCTGGTTCTTTAGGTTTATATTAGATTTGCTCTACTTAGTTTATTGAGCACTTTGGTTAGTTACTTTTGCTTTACTCGTTTTGGAGGTTTTTTCTTTGGACTCTGAGCTTGGATTCTGGACGATTGTTTTCGCCTCAATTACATGTTCTTAGTTCTTTCTTTTTTTATCCCTTATTTTTCTTGGGTATTGGTTTGTTCATTTAATAGCCAAAATACATATGGTTTTTTCCAGACCAATATAATTACTTCTATTAATAATATATATATATATATATATATATATATATATATATATATATATATATATATATATATATATATATATACACAAACTGAATATACGGACACTGTTAAAAAAAATAGATCCATCTTTTTTAACAGTGTCCGTATTTCCTTCAAAGTATAATTTCGAAGAAGATGATGGAAACAAAGTGCTAGTGTAAGCATTTCTTCTAGGGGTCTGCTGTACAGGCTATAATACAGTAACACTCTACACTATTTGAATTAATATTCCTCGTCAAATTAAATACATTGACAAGGTAGTATGTTATTTTGAAAATATTACTTTTGTATCATGAGAACATAGAATTATTTATATGCTTACGTAAGTATATATATATATATATATATATATATATATATATATATATATATATATATATATATATATATATATATATATATATATATAATAGCTGGCCACCCGTATTCGAGGATAGCCGTCTACTAGGGTGGCTAGCCAATCCCTGTTGCAGACGCCCACTCAGGCACATTTTGTGTTTGCTCAACACCCACAGAGCCCACCTGTGTTTTATACTGCTATTATGCTGAGCAGACCGTAGTTACAGTTTCTGGGGGAGAGTTATCTAGCGTGATAACAATTTGAACAAGGCCAGCACGCTCAAACCCTCGGCCACGATGTCTTGTGGATTTGTGCTAGCGTAGCTATTGACGGCCCACAGCGCAATTTCAGTCACAAGACTGGGATCAACCCGTGGTATGATTTTCAGGCACTGTTTTCGATTCATTCCGATAACATCAAGAGTCTTTTTTCCGATAAATCGACCACATGTGAGATTCGAACCCGGGTCTCATGGTCATTAAGCGAACGTTCTAAGTACTCTCTCTCTCTCTCTCTCTCTCTCTCTCTCTCTCTCTCTCTATATATATATATATATATATATATATATATATATATATATATATATATATTATTTTAAAATTATAACTAGCGGTGTGAAAAAATTATGATTATTTGCTTCATATTTTACTTGTCGAAAAATGTCTTGTGGTTACTGTTGTTTCTTCTTTCTTTCTTTCTTTCTTTCTTTCGTTCTTTCTTTCTTTCTTTCTATCTATCTATCTATCTATCTTATTCTGTTCATTATCTATCTATCTAGCTAGCTAGCTAGCTAGCTAGCTGTGCACTCACCAGCATGCATAGATACATGTTGATTTGAATGTACATATTTACACGTAACAGTAAAATGTATAACTCTATGACTGACATGACAGTCTCTTTAATGCGAAAAATATTTACTTTTTTACAAAGCTGCATTTCTTGGAAACATTCATATATCCCGGCACCCATTATAAAAAAAAATTGAGAGTTTCTTCGAATTGCCAGAATCTGATTCCACAGAAAACAGTTTTGATTATAGACACTTTAAAATTGGTAAATTCTTTGAAATGTCTCTCTAAAACCTAGAATTCAATGGTTCCATATTTTCTAAGATACTGACGATATTCTGTTTCTAAAAGGGAAAACAGTTACTATATGTCGCTTTTGCTTACGGCAAAGAGCTGAAGAAAAAAAATTAGATAAATAATTCAATTTCAGATCTCTATTGAAAGTCAGAAACATCAAAGTTTCCATTTTTCATCGACATTTTCAATGTTTGTTCAAGCAAAAAAAATGTCGAATTTCACGAATCCCAATTTCTCAAATTAAATTTTCCTAGTCGCAAATGGTTTGTTTCTATTACATCAACAAATGTTCTATTGTTCTAATGGATGAATATTAAAACGATACAAAAGATTCAATATCACAAATATATATTTGTCTTTAAAAAATGAAGCAAAAATAAGTGACGTATTGAATAGGTTGATAGTTTCTTGAAGAGAAATGCTATACACTCAGAAATATTTGGTAGACACATTCAAATTTCTTTGTAGTATTTCTCGCTATCCCTGCCGCCCCCGCCTTCTCTACAACGGAATGGCGATATTAACGTGAAATTATTTCAAAGACGGAAAATATTCACTGATCGATTTTGTCGTTGGCGTCCTTTCTATTCTCGTGATAAAAAGCGAGAATTGTAAATTGATGCCGTGTTGACCTCAGTTGGTAAAAATAACAGCACTACCAGCGGAAAGAGAGAGTTGCAACGCAACAAAGCATAACGTAATTAGGAAGATTATGTAGCGACAATAAAGTGAGTGCTATCACATTGAATGTTTACATCTGAAATCTAGGTGTTTCACCCTAATTTACCTAATCACTACAACTTGGAGAAATAATTATCATGTCTTCCAGAAAATCATCTCTCTCCCTCCACACACACACACACACACACACACACACACACACACACACACACACACACACATATATATATATATATATATGAGGTAAAGATATATAATTTTTATTTTATAAATTTGTCATGTTCGTAATTCTACACATGTGCACGAATAAGGGATGCTGGGAATTTTACATTTTTTTTATCAGCCGAATTCATTTAGAGTTTTTTCTTTTTCTTGCCATCATTTTTGTAAGTAGGTATACGACACAGTGATATTAGAAGTTCTGCCAGGAATGGTGACATTTTGTAATAGCCAATGACGCAATTTTCCTGTAGATGACCTTCCGATTACGGCACTCTCTAGAGATTTACGTCGTAGTGAATTATTTCTCCTTTGATCAGAGTAGCATTTTTTATGTCAAAGTTATGGTCAGTCTCGTTACGGTGGGAAACAAACGCATATAAACATATATATATATATATATGTGTGTGTGTGTGTGTGTGTGTGTGTGTGTGTGTGTGTGTGTGTGTGTGTATAATATATGTGAAAGAGAAAGAGAGACAGACGGACAGACAGAGAGAGGTAGTGGTAGAAAAAGAAATGATGAGGATTTTATATGAAAATAATTTCTAACCTGACTTGTAGTTAATTTCAAATCTGAAATTTCCAGTGAATACTGTCTGAAATGAACACTGTATACTATTTGAATTAATATCCCTCGTCTAATTATTTGCATTGAGAAGGATGTTATTTTGAAAATATTACTTGTGTAATCATCATGAGAACATTGAATTCGTGGTTGCGTATATATATATATATATATATATATATATATTTACATGAAATTTTATTTTAAAACTATAACTCTGGCGGCGTGAAAAAAAAACAGATAATACAATTTTAAAATTAAAAAAAAGTATTAGACAAACTGATATTTTTGAAAAAATTCAATAAAAGAAGGAAAAGAGTAAAACATCCGTTCTGAATGAAAATAATCAAGCATCACTACAATGTCAAAGCAAAAGAAAAATCACCCAGAGAATTAAATAAGCTGATACGCAAAAGTGTTGAATACACTAAGTAGAGCAAAATTATCCTGATAATCCGATAGGTGAAACCTAGGTAGATAGGTTCTTTAGGTATATATATATATATATATATATATATATATATATATATATATATATATATATATATATATATATATATATATAAAAACAACTAAAAAGTTGTAAATTAAATTTCAGGATGATCTGAAATATCAAATTACATATATATAAAAAAATATAAATAAATACTTTCATAAAAAAACATTATTTTTTTAATTTACCACTTTTTAGTTGTATTATCTATATATAGATATGAAGAAAGTTTACGTGGCTTCTCATTATGGTATATATATATATATATATATATATATATATATATATATATATATATATATATATATATATATATATATATATGTATATATATATAGTTTACAAAAATCTAGGTAATCCTTTGGAAGTAAAGTCTGATGATCCGCGGTCCTTTAAAAGGGCTGTGGTGAAATAATTTATTACATGGAACCTTAAAGTGGTCTGTTTTTATTTTTATTTAATATATATATATATATATATATATATATATATATATATATATATATATATATATATATATATATATATATATATATGTAGTTCCTCAATAGTAGCGCAACTCCGAGTTTCATGCACAAATCAATTCTCAGATGTAAATTGAATAGTTTTCAGCCCGAACCTTACTATTGCATTTAGTATGATACTCGGATTTGTGCTACTGGTGAGGAACAAATCGCATATTTATTATTAGCATACATTTTAGTTCTGTTATTACACATCGAGCACTGTTTTATTACCCCACCACTGACTGTGTACTAATTTATATACTGATGCAAAAAGTTGCATGTCTTTCTAAAGAATCGCTTTTTGACTTTCCAATACCTTTTATGGAAATTTTGTATTTCATCATAATAGAACAATTCTTAGTTTGGTCTGGTTTTTGTTTTATCCGGCATATCAACCACAATGGATTATTTAATGCCGACAAGATTTTTATTGCTGGTAATCTTTTTTTTTCGAAAAGACTTTCTCGTAGTATTTTCCCCAAAATGTATTGTGGGTACTATTTCTTTTTTCAAAAACTTTGCTGGTAATATTTTTTTCAAAAAAGTATTACTCGTAATAATGTAATGCTAGTAATAACTTTTTCTTTGAAAATTATGCTTGTAATAATCTTTTTTTTAATGTATTGCTGGTATTAAAACCTATATTTGCACGTTTTGACCCCAGTTTGGGAGTTAACTATTTGCCCATAGCAGGGACCCTAACAGGTGCAACCACTCCCGAGTCAAGGTGGATCTGTAAACGCCAGCAATTAAGAGGTGGTTCAACGCCCCTCAAAACATCCTGATCAGAGGCCTTGCTATGGGATGTAGTTTATCGCCTTACCCACGACGAGAACGATTCTTGTTTTGATTCGATGAATTCTTCTTCGATTTGTTAGCTCTTCTGACCAAAATAAGGAATGCTTCATGAAACCAATCAAATGATAGCCTGGCGTTGTCAGGTCTGGAGAGAATGCCGTGTGTGGAATAAATTTCAATCTCATCTCCATGGCTGTTTGCTGTCCTCACATTTTGAAGTTTTGAAGACGGTTGTTGCGATGCAACCAAATCTGTGAACATTTCTTCCTTCACTAGATTAAAGAACTTTTCACTCCCAATAAGTCATTCTAATAAGTCAGTTGCTTTGTGCAACGATTTGCAGCTGCAGTTTTCCAGTTTTATATCATTTTTAATAATTCATTTTCTCTGATTCAACTTAGAGTGAAATAATATAGGTTGCCTTCGATGTAGTCAGGATTCCTGGCATTGGAATAAAACCATTTTTCACTGATTGCCTGCAATATTTTTTTTAATAAAAAAGAATCTGCAATTTTGTTTTGCTATTGCGCACCCAATGAATGTGCCAGTGTATAATGTACATATATCGGTAAACTGAATACGCGTTTCTGTCGAGTTTCGTTACATCCACTTTCGCGCAAATACTCCTTAGAAAGGTGTAAATCCATGAATCCCTCAAGTATGGGTTAAAAAGTAGAATATAATGAGCTCTTCAGCCACTGCTCCGAACTTGTCTACGAGAAGAACAACTCTGAATTCAATACCATATGTCACCCTGACGAAGGATATAAAACTATTCATTAAATTAAGAGGTTAATGGAGTTTACAATGACTCTATGGTTCTGGTTCCGGCTGCGGTCGGCACGGATTGATTGTTCCTGTAATACAAGGTCCAAGGTGCAAATTTTGAGGATATGTGTGGCGAGCAAGAAGAGAAACGTAATACTCACCGCCGTTTGTTTCTGGTCTGAGACATGCGTCATTAAGTAAAATCTTGCAAATTCTCAAATGGATTAACTCCCACTAATCTATAATCTGTAAATCCTTTGCATCTCTGTTATCTTTGAGATTAAGCATTGTACTTTTTCTATGAATTGTTTAGTCCGCCATCATAACTACATATTAACTTTGTGTTGTTACTGGAACATTTCTTTTTTTGTAATTGCAAAGGAGTTGGGGGCTGCATTATTATCATGTCACATCTTCAGAATTCTTCTTTTTAACAACCCCTCCGCCCAGTCAATGTATATTTCTGCAATCTCTACCTCAAGACGGAACACTCATGTTTTGATACTTTAATCTAATATTTGTCCATTTCAATTCGTTCCCTCCCCTATCGCATTTATGTATCTTTGATAAGCTATTACATTCATATTATATCATCGCTATATGATATGATATCATTGATATGGTATCATTGATATGATATCGCATTGATATATCATTGATCTATAATATGATATATTGATATGGGATCATTGATATGGTATTGCATTGATATGATATCATTGATATATGATATCCTTGATATGGTATCGCATTGATATGATATCATGGATATATGATTTGATATAATTGATATGGTTTCATTGATATGATATCGCATTGATATGATATCATCGATATATGATATGATATCATTGATATTGTATCATTGATATGATATCGCATTGATATGATATAATCGATATATGATATGATATCATTGATATGGTATCATTGATATGGTATCACATTGATATGATGTCATTGATCTATGATATGATATCATTGATATGGTATCTTTGATATGGTATCGCATTGACATGATATCATCGATATATGATATGATACCATCGATATGGTATCATTAATATGGTATCGCATTGATATGATATCATCGATATATATGATATCATTGATATGGTATCGCATTGATATGATATCATCGATATATGATATGATATATCAGTGATATGGTATCATTGATATGATATTGCATTGATATGATATCATCGATACATGATATATCATTGATATGGTATCATTGATAAGGTATCGCATTGATATGATATCATTAATATATGATATGATATCATTGATGTGGTATCATTGATATGATATCGCGTTGATATGATATCATCGATATATGATACGATACCATTGTTATGATATCATTGCTGTGATATCATTGATATGATATCGCATTCATATGATATTGCATTGACATAATATGATATATCATTAATATCATATCGCATTGATATATCATTGATATAATAGTTATACTTGACTTGCTAATCGATCTTAACATGTACGCATGTTCTTTGAACAGTTTTATTCCCCATCGATGCCCTATGTATACAATTTGACTTTGTTCTATAGAAGTTAAGATAATCTCTTTTAATCTTCATCTACTATACCAGATTAGCCATACTAGCTTAATTAATAATATAATTAATTCCTTAAATCAGGAATTCAAAAGCAATTGCGTTCTGCCCTTGTGGCTTATAGTAAAATGCTTCAGCTGTGTTTTTTGAAACGGTTCAGGAGAAACATACTGCATTGCTTATTCTTCCTGTGTCGTTCATGAATTTTCATAAAGTGATAGAACACGTTACGCGCAATGTTGTAGCATACCTACGGACGATAATGGGTATGTCCCCATTCACATAAATACAATAGTAAATACTGTATGTTGGTCTGCAGTCGGAGATTCGTCTCCAGCTGTGCTGATCAAACTCTCTGGGCAGAGAGGATCCCCAGAGAAAGCTATGTCGAAGGGCAGAGTTTCGTCTCGGGAAACAGCTACCCGACCCCGTTTTATACGGGGCCTACGGGGAATTTTTGGATACCCCACTTTAAATTCGGCCTTGTGCCACATCTAACCGCGTGGTGCGATTGGTAGATACCCTGGAGTTGGAGATTCGTTGTGGAATTCACTTGACTCCTAGCAGTTGACTACTTCTTCTACCCGGTGCTGGCGAATGTTATATGTGTTGTTCTTGTCCTAAGTATTATCATTGGTTCATTACCAACCTTCGTTTGATTATTCTATTCAGGAACCTTCCCTAGGTTACAATAGTTTTGAAGATGCAACTATACAAAACAACTAAAATGGGATTAAAAAAGACTATGAAGTTCATAGTCCTTGTCTCCTTGTCTAAATTGTTCTTAGATAAAAGATAAATTAGTTCTAATATTTTTGTTTTTGAATGTCCGCAATTCGTCAGAAAATATAATTCTGGATTTCGTTCTCAATATTTTGATGGCTACCCCAAGTTCTTTTTAATTATATGCGTAATAAAGACTGAAGAGCGTGAGGCCTAGAAATATTATTTGGCTTTTGTAGTTAAAATTTCCTTCTTGTTAATTATGGTAATAAAATTCTCTAATCTGATATGTTGAACATATATCGACATTCAGCGCAGTGCATGTGCCGGGGAGTGACATTACTCACTGCCCGAAGAAATAGAGATAGAAAGAGCAAATAGAAAAAAAAATTGAGATATGAAATTGCGATTTGTGTGAATTAAACTCGTTATTTGCGCATTTCAATATATTTTCTTTTCCGCCACACAATTTGTTCTTCTACATTGGCAGCATTCAACGCTGCGTCGTAATGCAAATTCAAGTCGCTTCCTTCGGTGTGATGTTGCAGGTGTTATTCCCAGGCATACAACAGGTGGGAAATAAATATTTAAAACCTCATATAATTTTGTTTTTCATTCACTGCTTTCTATACAACTTTTGCCTGAAGCAACATCATCAAAACTGAGTAGGGGAAATAAATTGTTCTGAAGAAACAATTCTTCCAAAAGCGAACTTAATCTTCCAAAGGCAATCGTCATTTTATTTTAGACATTTATTTACTCGGACGACGATCCTCATTCTGGTTATTATCTATCGACAGACAGATACGAGGCTCAGGAGATCGCTGTTGTTATAAAGAAGTAGATGTGGTTCAGTTTTGAAATGTTGTTTAGAAGAATGGTAAATTCTTTGGAGTGGCAGGAAAGCGAAACACGTCACAATGTCGTTCTACTCGTCGGCCTTTTCAGGTGTCATTTACAGTTGGTAAGCTTCTTGACATTTCGATGCAAAACTTTATTCTAATTTGGGGGCCTAGATATTCTCAATCCTATATCTTTACACAGAACCAGTGAAGATACAGAGTTTTGGACTACTTGAATTGAAGCTTGAACTCACGACCACCACATAACTAACCCGCTTCGTTGAAACTTTTATTTACTAGATCATGTCTTCGCGTTTTTATTCTTTCCATGGTAAGGCTATTGTTCGCTGTTATTGATTTCTCCAATGTCCGGTCACTGAAATTTAACGACCAGTTTTAATCACTTATGCTTCTTTACGAAGCTGGTTACGCACTTACACTGTCCGGATATTTAAGACATATTTTCCAAGGAACAGAATTATTAGCAACAAATCTCTTGCCTTTCTTCGAATTTGAATGCAAAAGAACAATTTTAAAAAATCATGGTGAATCCTGTAAAAGGAAAATAATTTACTTGGTTAAATTCTTTTTACTGTAAATTCATTGACTACATTTTATATTTTAATTCAAATTTAAATTAAATTTATTTGTTACATTTATTTCTGACTAGAATTCTGGGATAAGATGTTATTATTCGTAGTATTTATATTCAGACGAATGTCCTTATCTTTGTTGTTATTGTTATCAAAACGCTTCGGCATTTATGCCCTCCGTCTTCATCAGGTGCTTGTCTATTCGAGTAAAATTTAGAGAATTTTGAACTGATTTTTTATTTAATCTACAGCGGTAGATTGTTTTGATCCGCTCTCTATATCTAGAGGGAGATAACTCGTCTTGTTCTGTTTTAAATACTCCTTGGTTATTGCTCACCCAGGTTACACTGAATCTAACCCTGTACACCTCCCGGCAAAGGTATTGAACTTACAATTACTATTACACTAAATTCACAGCGCAACAATGGTTTCAAAGATCGAAATATTGTGATAGCAACAAAGACGAGTACATTATTAAATAATTATCAGATCTTTTCTGTTAATTCGATCAAAATAATGTAAAGTTACTTATCGAAAATATTAATTCACCCCAAATATGCCCACGATACTCTATTTTTGGTCCGATTTGACATCGATTTATAGATTTGGAGGATAGATTCCGAGGAGAAAAATTTCCTAGCTCGGCACAGGGAGCCAAATTTCTTTGCGGTGGATGATGCAATTGACTCGATGTATTTGTTCCATCTCAGATCAGCGAACAGCGTGAAACCGAGCAGCCGCAGAGAGGAGCTCTCGAGAATTTGGTCATCAGACATTCTAATGAGATGCAGGGATGGATCCTTGTGGTGGTTAATAGAGAGCAGTTTAGTTTTAGAGGCGTTAAAGTTAACCATCCATTTCTTGCCCAATTCACAACCGATTGGAGGTCCTTTTCTATCCGAGATGCCAGGTTAATTTTGTCAGCATCACTGGATTTGTGTTTGAGGCAGGAGTAAATTGTGGTGTCGTCCGCATAGATGCCGACTTGGGAATCTATGGCGTCAGGAAGGTCGTTTATGAATATGAGGAACAGAGAAGGGCCTAGAATGGAGCCTTGAGGAACACCTACATTAGTGGAATAAGAGCTGGAGATGAATCCATTGAGTACGACCTTGAATTCACGGTTTGACAGGAATGATTGTATTAGGTCAAACAATCGACCTGTGATGCCATAACCCTGGAGCTTGCGAAGAAGGCCGGCATGCCAAACTCTATCAAACGCTTTGGAGATGTCAAGGGCCACGGCACGAGCTTCACCGTTATTATGAATAGCTTGGAAGACAAATTCAGTGATGGCTGTAAGCACATCGGCTGTAGATCGGGCAAAGCGGAAACCATATTGCTTGACTGAGAGCAGATCATGTGATAATAAGTGATTAATCACATCGCTGTTGATAATGGCTACGAAGACTTTGCCGAAGAGGGGTAGGAGACTGATAGGACGGTAATTAGAAGGGTTGGAGGAGTCACCAGAGTTCTTAAAGACAGGAACAATGGTTGAGGACTTCCAGCAGTCAGGAAAGCAAGACTCCTTGAGGCAGCGGTTGTATAATTTTGAGAGGGCAGGCGCCAGTTCAGGCGCACATTTCTTCAGGACAGTGGCTGGTATCCCGTCACCACCAGTAGCCTTGTGGTGATCTAAGTTAGAAATAATGCCCAATACCAACGACGGGGATATGTGCAATCCGCTCAAAAGGGCCTCGGTTCTGGGAGGGAAATCGGGCATGGGTACCCCGGAAGAGTCTAATGTTGAATTGGAAGAAAACTTCCGAGCGAAGCATTCAGCATTGTCGGCAGAGGTGGTTAGGACCTCAAACTGATTGAACAGGGGAGTAATGGAGGGTTTGCTATTGTTCAGAACGCTCTTGCAGAGGCGCCAATAATCTTTGGAGCCGAATTTGCGAGATGCAATACGTTCCTTCATCCGAACAGCAAATAATGACTTAGCTTCGTTGAGGATACGCTTACACTTGTTACGGGCAGAGGTGAATAGACGTCTATTGAAGTCAGACATATCACTACGAAAACGGTGGAAGAAGTGGTTCCTATGGGCAATGGCGGCTGAGCAAGCAGCTGTGAACCAAGGGGAGGAGCGCGGTTTGACCTTGAATTTCCTGGAGGGGATGAAAGCTTCGATTCCAGCTTTAACCCCGGAAGAGACCTCTGAAGCACAATCTTGAATGGGGAGCTTAAATACAGCATCCCAGGGGACATCGCGGAGGAAGTCACGAAATGAGTCCCAGTCAGCCCCGTTGGTAGCAGAATGAGGTTCTAGTGGTAGGAGGCTCCTTGCAGGGGGTGGGACTGAAGGAGATGTTAACAGAGACTACAGCATGATCGGAGTTACCAATAGGACAGAGCTGCACTCTCTAGCCAGAGGGAGATGGTCCTTGACGTAGACACCCAGGCCAGGCATGTGGGACTCAGGGATGGAGGTGAAACACAGGTCGAGGAGTGAGGCCTTACAGTCACGGTTGTAAGCAAAACGCGTGGGGAAATCAATTATCTGTCTGAGGGATTGAGAGACTGAAAAGTTGAGAGTATGAATGCCTGCGAGGTCGGTAGTAGCATTCTTAAGCCACTGGTTGTGATGGGCGTTAAAATCGCCAAACACAAATATGCGAGCGAACGGATGGTGAGAGAGGGCCCTATCTATGCTCTCAGAAATGACAACGAGTATTACACAGTCCTGAGAGGATGGAGAGCGGTAGAGGAAGAAAAGATAGCTTTCAGCATTGAGAAGAGATAGCCGGAGACACAAGTACGAATGATCCGGCGATTCGAGAAAGCACTCTCTAGCCAGAGGGAGATGGTCCTTGACGTAGACACCCAGGCCAGGCATGTGGGTTAGAGAGTCTTTTCTGAGGAGAGGAAGGTATCCAGGGATCGAGAGATCAGAGGAAGGGATAGAGGAGTCAAGATTGGTCTCACACAGGGCCAGTATATCCGGGCACTTAGCAATGAGGAAAGATTCCACACTGCAGAATTTGGTTCTATATATATATATATATATATATATATATATATATATATATATATATATATATACATATATATATATATATATATATATATATATATATCATATATATATATATTATATATATATATCATATATATATATATATTATATATATATCATATATATATATATATATATATATATATATACACACACACATATATATATATATATTTATATATATATATATATATATATATATATATATATATATATATATATATATATATATACAGGGTGTCCATAAAGTTGGTGTGCACTTTAAAAATTTATAATTTTATTTGTATTTGCGAATGAAAAAAATTGTAAAAAGGATTAGAAAGAAGTAAATATTTTGAATTGGACAGAGTCCGACAATTTATTTAAAGACATTTTTGATATGTTTAACGTTCTTTTTATAGATACAAGTATTTAAGCAAATGCTCTGTTTATAATAAACAGTATTAAATAACATTTACCGGCCTGAATGTCCGAGTAATTTTCATAGAAAATTTTCGTTCTCCGACAGGAATCGAACCTGTATCCTATACGGAACCGTCATTTCGCGTTCGGCCGCGTTAAGGCACATCACGCGAAATGACGGCCGGTAAATGTTATTTAGTACTGTTTATTATAAACAGAGCATTTGCTTAAATACTTGTATCTTTAAAAAGAACGTTAAACATAATATAAATGTCTTTAAATAAAGAAGTAAATCAATATTTTTTAAAGGTTTTATTGAAATTTTATTGAAGTTTATACATGTCGTCTATGATTAGCAATACAAAGCGTAATACGATTTTGCAGTTCAGGGAAAACATTTGCCAACTGATTTACAGTAATGCCTGAAATCACATTAGTTATTTTAGCTATACTTAAAACTAGGTACATTAAACTTTATAACATTATTTCTATCGCAAATACAAATAAAGTTATAAATTTTTTAACGTGCATACGACCTTTATGGACACCCTGTATATATATATCATATATATCATATATATCATATATATCATATATATCATATATATATATATATATATATATATATATATAGGCACGTTTCCTCGTGAATATCTGTTTGGGCCATTTTCAAAGAAACCGAATGCAATAAAAAGTCATCATATTCCAGTAACACATCGTAGAAAAAAATCAATCGCTAATTCAGTAACAGACCAGTATGAAATGAATGCCACTATTTTGCTTAGACCGATTCAATAGCGTGTATCCGTCTACGGTCAATTGATATTAATAGATTCAGTTTTGAACAGACGTCCGTCGTTGCAGTAGAGATTCGGCCAGTTTATATGGTAAAAGGTTAATTAATCTGAGTTACTTTTTTTTTCAAGTCGGTATCGTTTAATTAACCATTTTATGCAATTTCTCTTTATTTTCTTTCCTGCCAATTTGAAAAACGTGGTCTGAGTACAATCTGTTGATCAAAGCGCAATGCTTACAAAATGTACCTTCGGGTAAAAGGATTTCAGTTGAAAGCATTTGTTAAATCAACAGTAAATCCGGTTTCCCAAGAAAACACGAAAAATGCGAGTGAAATAATATCCCCAGGGGAGGGGAATTAGCAGGTTGTTTCGACTGCTACCGTTTCGCAGAAAAAAATTATTTTTACTCTGATTCAGACGAAACGTTTAATGGCGAAATATTTTACGACCATCAGTTGAGTATAAAGTCAATGACTAAACGACAGGAAATCGGCGACTTATCTGTAAACGCAAAAACAGAAATAAAAAAAATGATTTCATCTTGTTCAAGCCAAATTATTTACCATTTATTCACTGGCTATTGGATTAAAAAAAACTGGAACTTGGTTTATTGTTAATGTTTTTACGTGCACCTGTTTTTCAGCTGCCTTGTGTTAGTCAACATATTGGTATTTGATGACAGGATTTAAACAATTTGATGTCTGGTCAGTTTAGCAGGAGGAATTACATAGACTTTTTCAATATATAACATAGTATATATATATTTGTGTGTCTGTGTCTCTCTCTGTGTGTGTGTGTGTGTGTGTGTGTGTGTGTGTGTGTGTGTGTGTGTGTGTGTGTGGTCATCCACAGACAGAGTGTTTCGCAGCTCATCAGTGTGGCTAACCATGCAATTGCTTCAAGCAAGGATCTAAAACTGACCGATCTGACATCAGTCGGAGACTCTCAACCTTAGGCCACCAGAATTTTTAACGCATTATATACGATATAGATATTACCGGCTACCAGAGTGCTCGATTCATAGCGAAGAGCACTTAGCGTTAATTAGCAACAAATTCCCTTTCTTCCAACTACAAGAGGTGATAATATATATATATATATATATATATATATATATATACATATATGTTTAGTATATATATATATATATAGTATATATATATATATATATAGTATATATATATATACATACATATATATATATACATATTATATATATGATTAGTATATATATAGTATATATATGTATATAAAGCATATATCATATATATAGTTTATAAATATATATATTAGTATATATATATATATATATATTATATAGTATATATATATTATATATAGTATATATCATTTATATATATATAGTACAGACATATATATATTATATATAGTACATATATTTTTATATATAGTATATATATTTTATATAGTTATATATAGTATATATATATTATACATAGTATATATTATATATAATGTATATATACATATATATTATACATAGATTATAGATTATATATCTATATATTATATATAGTATATATATAGTAAATATGTATTATATATATATATATGTATATATGTATATACGTATAGATTATATATACTATATATATTACATATATAGTATATATATATAGTATATATTTTATATTACTAACAATATTCCTTAGCACAAGCAAAGGAATTTCAGACTATTATGCCGTTATACCCATCGTCTATACACCTTCTTTCCTGTACCGTGTTATTTCAGGAAGTAGGTGATTATGGCCCTCCCCAATTTAATGTCCTTTGTAGCTCTTAATAAATTTTGTTTTTTTCTCTATCTCTCCAAATCCCTATTCTGCCAACCATTTAATTAATCTCGTTAGTTAGGTTATGCGTGGCTTTCTTCTGCTTATTTTGATTTTAAACTCTCCTGTCAGTGTCAAAGTGTCTAAGCCTTCTTTCCTCAATGTGCCATAGAAATTTTATTTCTGATGTTAACTGTCCCTTTTCTTCCCAATTTCTCTAAAACGTCGACATTGCATACATGTTCCGTACATGGTATCCTCAGCATCCTTCTATACTAAGACATTTCTATTGCTTCCAGTCTCCTCTTCATCTGTGATGAAATTGTCTGGCATTCACTGCTTTATATTAGATATTACACCCTTGTATAAATTAATTGAAACAAAACGAATTCCGCTATTATTTACTTTTATGGAAGTTATTTACTTTTTTTCGTATTTTTCCAATGAAACATGACCCAGTGCACATGTTAGTACTTCGTATGTCCATTCCACAAAGTCTTTCCTTGCAGATTGACCACAGATTCTCGATTGGATTTAAATAAGGAGAGTTTCCAGGACAGTCTATAATAATTTGATTTTTAAACTGTAGCCGACTTATTCAGATTTTAATCCGGTTCTAGACACTGACTTAAGTATTAATTGTACACTCTTCTGCAAATGAATTGAAACAAAAGGAACAATTCCGTTATTATTTACTTTTTTCGTATTTTTCCAATGAAGCATGACCCAGTGCACATGTCAGTACTTCGTCTGTTTATTACCCGAAATCGTTCCTTGCAGGTTGACCACAGATTCTCGACTGGATTTAAATCAGGAGAGTTTGATGGCTTGTCTATAGTACTTTGATTTGCTCACTGGTAAGTGTTGCCAGTGTGTTCTGGCAGCGTTACAATCTTCGTACGCTTCCTTGGAGTAATGTCCATCACAGACAATGCCCATAAGATAACTAATCGACTGTCGAGACAATAGTGTCTGGGCGTGATAAAAATCTGATGCAATGAAGGAAGACGCAATAATTTTCAAGGCCAAACAAATTTCATGATACACCCCGAAAAGAGATTCATATTACGTATAAGTATTAAAGGAAAAAAGGTTTTAAACGAGAATAGGGCTCAATGTACGAAAAGAGGTTACAAAATTTTAGCGATTGAAGAGATATTTTTAAAATTATCCATAATTGTTACTGAAATCATTCTTTTTACGTGGGTTTAATAGCAATCAGAATTTGTTGAAATATATTTTTGTTTTTTCCCAAATACGTTCTTCTTTATCGAACAGCACTGTATAGCTAAAGACTATCGATGAATCATTATTATAATATATCCTGTCATGATAAATAATATTGAACTGTGATTTTTGTTTTAGATGTCATAATGCCGGATATAAGTACTGTAATGTTGGGAACTTTGAAGCATTATTTTAAAATGTGCACTGAAAGCCACCAAATCTGTTCGGAAAATTCAGAAAGTGAAAGGAAATAAATTAATATCTGGCCGTACCACCAAAAACTAGTTTACGGCATTTAAGCGTTGTAACTTTTCTCTTGAAATAAACCCCAGAACTGGACGGCTATCAGATGTCGATGATGACCCTTTAAGGTAGAAGAAAACGTAATGGAAATTCGAAAATTTTCAAAAGAGCAAAGATTATTGTAAGATACCATTTGAAGACCATTACAAATGTTTCAAGAATATACACGATCTCCTCTCTCTTTCTCTCTCTCTCACTCACTCACTCACTCACTCTCACACTCTTTCTCACTCTCTCTCTTTCTCACTCATTCACTCACTCACTCACTCACTCACTCTTTCTCACTCTCTCTCTCTTTCTCACTCACTCACTCACTCACTCACTCTCACACTCTTTATCACACACTCTCTCTCTCTCTCTCTCTCTCTCTGTAGGGTTCTTCCGTGAAGAGATTGCTGATTAAAAAACTGAAATGTTTTGACTACAAATTAAAAAGTAAAAGTTGAAATACTGATTATAGCAAAGATTTCTTTTTCCACCTCTCATTCAATCTAGGGTAGAGAGTTCGTCAACGATAGTCCTCCGTGTGACCATAAACTACATATGACAGCAAGGCCTCTGATCGGGAGATTGGGAATTTTGAGGAGTGGAGAACCACCTCTTAATTGCTGTTATTCCCAGGTCCAGCCTAACCCGGGGTGGTAGAACCTGTTAGGGTCCCAACTATAAGCAATTTGTGAAATACTCAAATAAAAGCAAAAGACTATGAAAATATAAAAATGCAGTATATTAAAAATACCAGAAATAAATACATATATATATATATATATATATATATATATATCAAAAATACCTATTTATAGTAAAATTACCAAGATTACATCAGCGAACAAGAGAGAACTCATTCATGATATATCATATCCTACAAGTTTTTAAAGAAATCAAACTGCATCCCAAAATATAATAAAAGCTGAGCATCATCTACCATGGATTCAACTGTGAAAGCAGAATAACATATTTTTATTACTTCAAAGCTGACAAGAAAATGAAATTTCGCCATTAAATGACCCATATGTTGTTGATATGTCATTAAACAAATCAACTCAATCAATCCGTCAACGAGAGATCAGGGCTGGGTTGATTGTCTCCTTGTTGACGCCTCTTCCTCTGTGTATTATTTTGGAATTGTTCAGCTCCTCCGCTTTCACATCCAGACTAGAGTCCCGCTCAACATTGTACGATGGATAAATTGTCGTCTAAATAACAGAAAAATGAAAATAACACCGACATCTCATTTTAATAGATATATATTTACAAAAATTACACAAAAATATCTTCAAACACTAAACACAGACAACTTCGGAATCTCCTGCAACTCTTCTGGACGGTCTCCTTGTTTAAGTTGGTGAATGCTACCATAATCCTTGTCTTCAGTTCACTTTTAAGGAGTTTTGTTGGTCTCTCGCTCAACTGCGCCCTACACAGAATAATCAAGGGTGTTGCAGTCTGGGGTTTTAATTGGCTAGATGTAAGGGGTTATGTGGTCGCATAAATTGCCTGATAGCCATAACTGCGTTCTCCTGCTCGTGTGGCATGATGCAGTCCTGTCGCCAGACATAGGGTCTTCCAGCAGTTACCCTCTTGATCCAGGGCTGCACTACCTCCTCAAGGCTCTTGATGTCGACTTCCGTGTTGAGTCTGAGGCCCCGTGGAAAGATGAATGGAGGCATACCGTCGCCATCACTAGTGATAACTCTATACACCATGATGTTGACTGGTTATATCGTCCAACCCTTTCCGAATCCTCTGCACTATTCCCAGTTTGACCACCAAACACTCAGAAATGTTCGTATTGGAGCTTCCGGAGCGGATGTCAAGCAGTACAGCATGCCGTTTCCAAATTTCTGGCAGGGGAAATTGCGTCATGGGGCTCTTTTACTCATAGACGGTTTCCATCTGACGCCACTGCAGTCGACAACATAAAAATCATTTTTATAAAAAAACGTAAAAATCATGTTTATTTTGTTTTACAGCATATCAAGCTCAATGGGTTATTTAATGCCGACAACATTTTTAGGATAGATTCTTATGAATAGAATATGTATTCTTTGGTTTAGATTGGTTTGGTTGATTTTGTTTTATGGCATATCAACCTCAATGGGATATTTAATGACGACAAAATTTTTTATTGCTGGTAATATTTTGTTTTGTTAAAAATCTGTTACTGGTAATATTTTTTCTTCAAAATTGAAGTATTGCTTTTCAAAAAAGTATTGCTGGCAATAGTTAACTATTTGCCCATAGCTGGGACCCTAATAGGTGCTACCACCCTGGGTCAGGGTGGACCTGGGAACACCAGCAATTAAGAGGTAGTTCTCAAAACCTCCTGATCAGAGACCTTGTTGCTGGATGTAGTTTATCGTCTTACCCAGGACACGGATGTAGTTTAACATCTTACCCAGGACGCGGATGTAGTTTAACGTCATTATTTTGTCTTGGTGAATTAAGTTGGACTCCAATATCCCATTAAGGCCCATTTACTTCTCACTTGCTTGACTTTAGGCTTAACATTCGGCGCATCTCTTTTCGTGAACGGAGTGGATGTATTGTATGAGTTTGATATCAGGTCACTAAGTGGATTGCTTTTTATGTTTGTTTGTTTTTTTTTTGTGGGGGGAGTTCTTTCGAGGAGATGTTTTTGAATTTGAAGGATGAAGCAGCCAAATCAGATCCGCGGTTACATTTCGATTTTTGGAAACAACCTCCATCGACGACGGCCTGAGCGGACTAGATTAGCTGATCTGAAAGTATTTCTAACTGAACCCCATCTGCAAATTTATGTGCCTTTTGGTATCAATATTTATCAGCATATCTCGCACATTTTGGCTGTGATGGATGTGCCTGTTATACCTTTATCAGATTGGTTATTATGATGGGTTTATTGGGCTTAGAATATTTATATCCCAGCGTCTTTTTTCCCCGTGCTGATCAATAATAATAATATTAACCAAAGTTAGTGAAACCAGATTGAATTAACTGATTTGAAAGGCATCTGATTGTATCGAACATGAAAATATTTCGATTAAAATGTCCCCTCGTTTTATCAGGCCTCTGCTATATGAACCAATCATCAAGGTTGATTATGATAAGGACTGTGTGTTGCTCTTAGCCAACAGGAAAACAAAGCGTAATTTTTTCCGGCACGCCCGCCGTCGCTTAGTCGAGAGAAGCTCTTCATTGAGATAAGCGATTGAATATAGCAACCGCTGACGGGAAATACGTGTCAGAATTGACGCCCGCCAACAGCTTTGCCTTTGCGCAACCATCGGTTGCAGATGTCATGTATTAATAATCGATGGTCACAGGGAAGTAATTTTGTAGCAACGTAGGCCTTTTATATTGTTGCCGACTACAGTTTCAAGAATCTGGCTGGAAGTCATTCAACTAGAATAATTTCCAGTACGATGAGATTGCAAATAACTGAACCTGTGTGAAAAAAAGATATACAGACGAAGATGAAACATATAAAATTCAGTGCAACTTAAATGGAAATATAAACAGTGGCATATTTGTGAAAGTCTGCCTTGTGGTTGAGATGTCTGGGGTCAGTTTCGAGCCCAGATTAAAGCCAATATCCTAATGCTATTTGGAATATTTAGACTTCGTTAATGATAATAGCTAAGTTAGGTTTAGCAAATACTTATTGTTTGGTTGTTTATCGGCATATCAACTCCTTATTGGTCATTTAATCTCGAAGTTTAATTTTCTTGGGAGGATTAGCAACTTCATTGGCAAAAATATTGCTGGTAATATTTTATTTTACTAAAAATGTAATAATACTAATATTTTTAACATAAAAATGTATTGCCGGTAATACTACTATTAAATTATTTATATTTTCATTATTTTTTTTTTACTCCAGTTTGGTGGTTAACTATTTGGCCATAGCTGGGGTCCTAACAGGTGCTACCACCCTGGGTTAGGGTGTACCTGGAACAACAGCAATTAAGAGGTGGTTCCACACCCCTCAAAACCTCCCATATCAGAGACCTTGCAGCTGGAACCCTATGTCCTTGTGTTATAAATCGATCAACTTTTATTCAAAATTAATGAAAAAAAGTATTATTTTGTTTTTGTTTTTCAAAAAGGTCAACACCAAAACGAAAATTCGGTTTTACCATATACGCAGTAAGAGTTGGGCACCTCAAGGCTGTGTAATGGTTAGCAAGCTTGTCTCGCTAGAACAATTACGACTGAGTAGTGAGTTCGATTTTCACTGGGTGCCCCATACTTTCGGCCTTGGGCTACGTTTGGAAAATCAATACACGCAATAAGAGTAAAAAATCTAAATATTTCAGACGCATTATTTCCATAAACTTCTAGAAGCTTCAGGAATTTTTAGAGGGTTCCAAAGAGTTCTAGAAGTCTCCAGAAAGACATAGTACCGTTTTACTTATAACCGAAGTATTTTAGAAATTTCGTGTTGGGTGTGATTATCTTTAAAAAGGTAAACTGAAATAAATCCGTCTATATTTCTGAGATGAGGTATTATGTACACTATTTACATTATTCGAACTATTGTCCTTATCTTTGTCTCCATATTTACTACAAGGTTTCGGCCGTATTGTAAATGTAAGTAAATGTTCTGTTTATAATAAACAGTATTAAATAACATTTACCGGCCTGAATGTCCGAGAAAATTTCCGAGAAATCATATCAAAAATGTCTTTAATATATATATATATATATATATATATATATATATATATATATATATATATATATATATATATATATATATATATATATATGGGCGTGTTAAGAGGAAAGACAAATTTTCACAAAAATGTCCGTGCTTTTTGTTTTATTAGTCAACATGCAGTTCGATATCCCTCTCTATTTGCAGGAGAACTGTACAGAATATAGCTTCATTCGATTCATTATTGATCTAATTTTACTTGCCTGTTGTCACCGCCGACTTTACGTTCGATCACTTAATTTCATCGCCTGACTGATTTTCTCATCGCCACTCAAGAATTTGTTTATCGCGAATGATTATGTCATGAAATTAACAGAAAGAACACAAGATTCGACAGAACCAAGTCTACAGGAATGGAGCCAATTCGAAATTTCATCTTAATTTTTAAACTAAATAATCGAAGTTGTAACAAATGCACCGTATCTATCTATCTATCTATCTATCTATTTCAGTCCGTTCATTATTTATCGATCTATCTATTTCAGTTTGTTCATTATATATCTATCTATCTAAGTCTGTTCATTATCTATCTAAGTCTGTTCATTATCTATCTATCTATCTATCTATCTATTTCAGTCTCTTCATTACCTATCTATCTATCTATCTATCTATTTATTTCAGTCTGTTCATTATCTATCTATCTATCTATCTGTCTATCTATCTATCTATCTATCTATCTATCTATCTATCTATCTATCTATCTATCTCAGTCTGTTCATTATCTATCTATCTATTTCCGTCTGTTCATCATCTATCTATCTATCTATCTATTTCAGTCTGTTCATTACCTATCTATCTATCTATCTATCTATCTATCTATCTATCTCAGTTTGTTCATTATCTATCTATCTTTCTTTCTATCTATCTATCTATCTATCTATCTATCTATCTCAGTCTGTTCATTATTTATCTATCTATCTATCTACTTCAGTCTTTTCATTATCTATCTATCTATCTATCTATCTATCTATCTATCTATTTGTTGTAGCATACCTACGGACGATAATGGGTATGTCCCCATTCACATAAATACAGTAGTAAATACTGTATGTTGGTCTGCAGTTGGAGATTTCTGGAATTCACTTGACTCACTTCCAGCAGTTGACTACTTCTACACGCTGCTGGCGAATCTTATATATGTTGTTCGTGTCCTAAGTAATATCGTTTATTACCAACCTTCGTTTGATCATTCTATTCAGTAACTTTCCTAGGTTACAACATTATCTATCTATCTATCTATCTATCTATCTATCTATCTATCTATCTATCTATCTATCTATCTATCTATCTATCTATCTATCTATCTATCTCAGTCCATTCATTATCTATCTTATACTGTTCATAACTCTCTATTTATATATCTATCTAATTCAGTTCATATATATCTTTCTATATATCTCATTCAGTTCATGTCTTTCTATCTATCTATATATCTATCTATCAATTTAAATCTGTTCTTATCTATCAGCCTTGTTCTCCCATAAAATATGTGCATAGCTTTTATTAGATGTAGTCATTACTATCAAATTAATAACTTTACCAATTAAGAATAATAGTCATAATAATTTTTTTCAAGATATGATCGCACGTTCATAATTAAAATGGTGCATTTTTCGAAGTGATTATATGCCATTTTATTTTATGGGTTCAATGTCTTCAACAAAGCGTGAGTGAGAGAGAAAGAGAAAGAGAAAAAGATAGAGAGACTCTCTTAAAGATATCTGTTACCGATTCTCTAGTAATTACACAAATGTCCTTCTTTGATCGAATTCTGCAATTCTGGAAGCCTTGTGGTGTAAAATTTGGGTCTCATTTACACTTTTAAGAATTGATCAGGTTATGTTAAATCTGCTAAATGCAGTGGTCACTCAAAACTAAAAATTCGCTCATTCCTGGAAGTGTTTCGTTAAGATAGAACCTGACATAAAAATGCATATGAAATTTTTCCTTTTTGGCAATGATCTCATATACATGAAATAACCAAATAATATCTATTACAATTAATATTGGATTTGTGTACGATTTGTGCAAACATTTTAAAACAATATGTATTTTTTCACAAATATATTCAAACCATGATCCGTATTTTCGAATAAACCCGATTATTAGCCTAGTTTAATCGTTAGTAAAACCGTTTAAAACATGAATGAATAATAATTTGTAGAGAGTTAATCCTGTTATTCTACTTCTATACACCCTTGTGAAAATTCATTGAAACAACTGCTTTAGTTTCCTTTCTTTCAACATACAGTCAGTTTTAGACCCACTGGAGTGACAGGGTGCAAGCGATTTCTATTTTTTCCTCAGATTAGATCATTTGCAGTGGTGTGCAGTAAGATGAATCTATTTTCGGCATATATGACGAAATTTGTTTGGCCTTCAAAATATTGCGTCATCCGTAATAGTGTCAGATTTTCATCAAGGCCCAAACACTGTTGTCTCGACTGTCGATTAGTTGTCCTACGGCCATTGTCTGCAATGGACGGTTACTCCAAGGAAGCGTACGAAAATCGTAACGCAACACAAAAAAATGGCAAGCCTTACTAGTACTATCGACTGGCTCGGAAACTCTCCTGATTTAAATCTAATCGAGAGTCTGTGGTCAATCTGCAAGGAACGACTTCGTTGAATGGACACACGAAGTACTAACATGTGCACTGGGTCATGTTTCATTGTAAAAATACGAAAAATGAAATAATAATGGAATTATTAGTTTTGTTTCAATTAATTTTCACAAAGGTGTAATTGTCAATAATTTACTATAATGACCTTTACATAAATATGGGCTAATATTTCTTTGGGCCTCATCTTGAACTTGTCACAGCTAACAAACAGTTTCTTTCACCTTCTTTAAAGCTTTTACATATCCCGACTGTTTTTTTTAACCATTCTTCTGTGATGAATCATTCTAAGTTATTCAAATTCAATATTTTCCGTTTATGGAAAGAAAATTTCAATTCATGTCAGAAATATCCGACTGGATTTAGATCAGGCAATTGAGAACGCCTTTCCATTAGCCTAGTTTTAGTCTTCCTAAACAATTCTGTAATATTTTTCGATATTTCGAGTTGCAGTCTTGTTGAAAGGTGATTCGCCTATCAAATCTAAACTGAATAGCAAAGGGTAAAAGATGTTTCGAACGAATGCGTAAATATTTTAGCGAATTTATCAGATATTTCCACTTCAGTGTCATTGACTTTTCCAGTACATGCGGCTTTAAAACAACTCTATAAAATGCTGTGTCCACCACCATGATTCACTGTTAGGTTGATATAATTTATATCATGCTCTGTGATGTGTTCCTTTTTCATCCAAATTGTTGTTTATGTCAGAATAGTTCAATTTTTCTTTCGTCCGATCAGATATCTGAATTCAAGTAATCGTTCGACCGATACAAAAGATTTTACTGAGAATGTTGATCTATTTTCTTTTAAAGTGGTTTTATTTTTGCAACTCGCCCGTAAAATCCTTGTCGATTCGACCTTCTTCACAATGTTGAGACGTTTTCTAGCGTCTTTCAAGTTATGAGTGCTGACTGTCGACTTCTATTCTGCCTTGATTTTTAAAGTCATATAAAGTAACTGATGGTTGTTAAGTTGTCGTTTTTATTTCAAGGGCAAGTCATCATTCGTTTAGCACTTTTACCAGATGAGCAGTTATTGTTTTATTTCCTCGCTCTTTCTGAATTCTCCGGGGATATTCAGGGATTTCTAGACAAGGTTTATAATTTAAGAACTTGAATGTCGGCGATATTACAATATTCGAAACAAAAGCTACGGTTAAATTATATTGATAATGACAGGATATTATATTTTTTTTTATTTCCTTTGATTAGAAATGGCATCATGACACTTTCTACTGACAAAAATTAAAAAAAATAAAATAAAAAAAATAATTACATAGATAAAACCCTTCGTAAAGTGTGGGCTGTACTTGTGAGAACAATTCTTGTATCTCTTTGAGTCATGGACTTCCAGGAATCCCTTCAATTAGTCTACTGGAATCTTTTCCAACCATTCCTAGGGCTCCAACTACAACAGGGATTGTTGATGTTCCCATGTGCCACATTTTTGAGATTTTTGTTTCAAGGTCCTTGTATTTTGAAAACTTTTCGAATGTCTTCAAAGATACATTGCAGTCTGCAGGGACTGCCATATCAATAAGGAGGAACTTTTTTGTTTGTGGTCTTTAATAACAATGTCTGGGTAGTTGGCTTTGATCGATATAATAATAATAATAATAATAATAATAATAATAATAATAATAATAATAATAGGTCCAGATGCTGTACCAGGCATCAGTTCTCTTCAATGATTGAAGTATTTTATGATTTAATTGTTTTGTCTTGGTGAATTAGGACGGGATACAGTAAGTATCCCATTCACTAGCACAAATCCGCTTGTCTGTTGTCTGATTATAATAAGTTAGGCGCTTTCCCTAGAGTTTCCCTGTTTATGGGAGACATATGCCTTGTATACCTTTATCGCACTTGGTACCATTATAATTGTATCGGGCTGCATATATCTGTACCCTAACATCACTTTGATAATAATAATAATAAGAGTAATAATAATAATGCCTTAAATAAGTACAAAAATGATATACTCATAACTACAGATCACACATTACGAAAAGCTTTATGCAAAATGCATGTGATCTTTCTTTTGTTGTTGTCTTTTTTGAAACAAATGATTAGGGAAAAATGTCATGAAGCCATTTCTGACCTTTGATCTCTGTTTGGGACTCGAAAGGAAATGTACATGCAATAAAAGTCAAAGGAAATAATAATAATAATAATAATAATAATAATAATAATAATAATAATAATAAACACCACCCAGACCCGGTTACGGAGATAGGACCTGTTACAGTTTTATAGGACTACACAATACACACTGACAGAACAATCAAAGCCAACCGCCCAGACATTGTTATTAAAGACCACAAACAAAAAAAGTGCCTCCTTATTGATATGGCAGTCGCTGCAGCCTGCAATATATCTTTGAAGATATTCAAAAAGCTGTCAAAATACAAGGACCTTGAAATAGAAATCTCAAAAATGTGGCACATGGGAACATCAACAAACCCTGCTGTAGTTGGAGACCTTGGACTTGTTGGAAAAGATTCCAGTAGACTAATTGAAGGGATTCCTGGAAGTACATGCCCCAAAAAGATACAAAAAATTGTTCTCACAAGTACAGCCCACACTTTATCCATGTAATTTTTTTTTGTCAGTGGAAAGTGTCATGATGCCATTTCTAACCTTAGGTCCATGGGCGGGACCCGGAAAGAAATGTGTAAACTCCAGAAATCAAAGAAAATAATAATAATAATAATAATAATAATAATAATAATAATAATAATAATGATAATAATAATAATAATAATAATAATAATAATAAAAAAGTCATAGATAGTCTTCAGGTGTGTATATGAAATACGCTTTGGTATAAAGTTTTGTAGAAAACAAAATTATCTTATATACGCTCTAATAACAATATTGTTATTACCAATTCCTGTCGCTATATCCCATGATTCTACTGTTTGAATATTTATTCCAACAAAAGCCTAATTGCAAAGATGGCCTTAGTAAATATATCTATAACTAATGTCAATACAAAACGTTGCAGTCAAGAAACTGCGAAGTATAGGTTTAGATTAAGAACCATTGAAAAACTTGTTGACCGATATAAATATAAATATAAACCATAAAAATGGAAGTCGTACTGTTTTGTTTCGGTTGGCGTTGTTAATTAGCGTGTCTTGTTTGTGTAAGTAACAGCCATTGAATTATCCTGAAAAGATCGAATGGGGAAAATCAAAGACTCAAACATAAAGGTTGTAAATTACTGATCACTGAATCAAAGAATATGTTAATAGTATCGTTTACAAACATCTCTGCGCATGCGTCGCATGTAAGCTAATCTAAATATGATTCTGAAGCCACATACATAGGCAAAAACTCCATTTTGATGGAAGTAGTTCTAAAACAAATTAACACACATTCGTAGTTTATCAATATTTGAGAAAAATAATAATAAAGCAATAAACATTTACAAGGATATTTTTCAGAATTAGCTTATATCTTTTGATTGGAAACACAACTTGTGATCTTATGACACACTCTGCTGAGTATAGTTAATGGCAATAACCCTATGCCAACTCGCGGAGTATTAATATTCTCCTTAGTTCGACCGTTCTTAGTGGTTCAACATTTGAAGTTATTTTTAATACATATCATTATCATTTAAGATGCCTTAGACATCTTAAACGTCTTTTCATTATACGGCTAGTATTCAAGATCGCCACCACTGTGACTTTTTTTGCTTGTTCTTGTAAATACCGGATTTCACCCTGTATAATACGCATTTTTCTAAAAAAAAATAATAAGCAAAATCAGGGGTGGGTATTATGCACAGCTACAAAAGTGTATTAAAAATTGCCGTAAAATAAAGTAAGAATTATCATGAAACTAAATTAGAATATTATTGTTAGGGGAGACAACTCATTGACTCTTCACGGGAAAAGGGTCGTATGAGACAACAATATGGCTGCTGGACAATACACCACCTGTAGACAGGGAATTGTTTATCCAACCTAATCCTGCTGTATTCCTGGTCGCTGAGAATAAAAAAAAAGAATATTGTTGTGTTTTAAAATATATTTAACAGTGTTTTTTTATATTTTATTGTTCCTTGTATTTTGGGTTACAAAAATTATTCTATGTTTAAAACCATTTTTTAAAATATGAGCAGGGAACTCTGGCCGTAATGAAACTGGAGAGGTACAATTTATAGGGTTTGATTACAAAACAAGGGGTGAGTATTATGTATGTTAGAAACATTCTCGCATACTTTCAGTACAATTTTAGGTGTGCGTATTATGGATGAAGGCGTATTATACATGGGGAATTACGGTATGAAGTTCTACCACCTGAACACTTGGATATTGACAAAGAAAGTCAATGAACAAAACAACATTATTTCAACCCGATTATCCATTTACAAATGTTTCATTACGCATCGATATTTTGGTCGTTATTATTGTACGAAATGTTGCGCTAATCTTCGAACGATATTGATTTTGATGTTCTGCTAGTTTCTGTAGAATCTTCCTAGTCATTTGTTAGGCCCTATCGTAGTTAGATGACGAGAATTGTTAAAAGATCTCGAATTCCTTCTCAGCTATTTTCTACCATCTTTTTCTATCTGATGACGTTCGTCCATCTTCCTCGAAGCTTATTTTGATTCCTCTTATCTCTGGAGCATCACTTCGTTTTGTTTCTAATCAATTTCTTCTCCTAATTCCAAATAGATATTTCTTTCCGTTATTGCTGTTACCCAATTTAAACTCTCACATAAACAGAAGTTTCCCAGACTATAGATTCGCAACGATCAATCTTTCATTCCACCCGGATTGCACTAAGTCCGAGACTTTGTCTCTTGCATTTTCTTTATACTTTAAGGTAAAAGCAAACCCTAATATCACCCGATTTTCGCCCATCTTGGTTGAACTAAATTTTGAATCACTCTAAATATTGTTTCAATCTCGTAGAATGATTTTGGGATGAGAATTGTCAATCGTCAGCGTAGAGTACGACCAATGAGACATTTGATAAATAAATCATTTCATCATCGAGAAAACAGAAAGAAAATGTTAAACACCCGTTTGAAACGTTTCCAATGATCTATATGTCATTGAATACTGGAATATTTCCTCAAAGATGAAGAAACTTTAGGTAAACGCGATGCGCTTTTATAGATGGAGGCCAAGAATACTACGGGCGGAGTATGTGAGCAACGAGAACATTTTAAGGAAAATGGAAACAAAAATAGCACTTATACTTATCTTAGATACAGTTGAAATTACGAGGATAAATAATAAGAAAAGAGGGCTAGGAGAATTTGACACTCACAGGACATCTTGAAGACAAGAGGGACATAGTGAAACAGTGAGTTATCTATTTATACTTAACCTAATAATCTAAGGATTGTGTAAATGGATGTCAGAACAGGGAGTGGGAAAGATAGTAAAAATGAAAAATTGCCAAGAGCTACAAAGGACTAGAAGTTGTGGAGAGTCATGATCGCCTACACCCTAAAGAGACACGGCACATAATAAAATAATTTTATTAGTTAAACTTCTTTAAGCTGGCTGTTTTCATGTTAATAGACAGTAATTGGAGTTAGACTGATCGTTTAAATTTGATGTCAATAACTTGAGATATTTCACGAGCGGCCAAAAGCATTTATTAAATAAATTGTCTTTGATTCTCATAAAACTACTGTCATCAACGGTTTTACAAGTACACGAAAGTTACACCCTGTGCAAATTAATTGAAACAACCTCTTTAGTTTCCTTTCGTTTGCCATACGGTCAGTTTTTGACATACTGGTGTGACAGGGTGCAATTTATTTCTATTTTTTCCTCGGGTTAGGTCGTTTGCAGTAATATGAATCTGTTTTTGGGGTGTCTGATGAAATTTATTTGTCCTTAAAAAATACTGCGTCATCCGTGATGGCATCAGATTTTCATCACGTCCAGATACTTCTGTCTCGACTGTCAATTAGTTGTCCTACTGCTATCTGCGGTGGAAGTTACTCCAAAGAAGCGTAGGAAAATTGTAACGTTGCACAAACACAATGACAAGCCTTACCAGTAAGCAAATCCAAGTACTATCGACTGGAACGGAAACTAAATCCAATCAAGAATCTGTGGTCAATCTGCAAGGAACGACTTCGTGGAATGGACATACGAAGTACTGACATGTGCATTTGGTCATGTTTCATTGGTAAAATATGAAAAAAGTATTTAATAACGAAATTATTCGTTTTGTTTCAATTTATTTGAACAAAAGTGTATACAATTTTTTTTTAAGCTTTTCACCCCAAGCAAGGCTGGAAGCCACTAGCACGCAAGGGGTTACAGAAGATTTGGAAAGAGAGCAGATAGGAGTGATAGAGGAAAGGATGTGGAGAAGGATAGTGGATAGATCAAGGCAAGGCGTTACAGAAGATTTGGAGCGAGGGCAGATAGGAGCGATAGAGGAAAGGAAGTGGTGAAGGATAGTGGATAGATCAAGGCAAGGCGTTACAGAAGATTTGGAGCGAGAGCAGATAGGAGTGATAGAGGAAAGGATGTGGAGAAGGATAGTGGATAGATCAAGGCAAGGGGTTACAGAAGATTTGGAACGAGAGCAGATAGGAGTGATAGAGGAAATGATGTGGAGAAGGATAGTGGATAGATCAAGGCAAGGGGTTACAGAAGATTTGGAACGAGAGCAGATAGGAGTGATAGAGGAAAGGATGTGAAGAAGGATAGTGGATAGATCAAGGCAACTGAAGATATCGATTGAGGTTACATTTGAATAGTTGGAGATTATAGTTGTCAGGGAAGTAGTCTAAATATTTTATTATACATTTTATAAGTATGAGAAACACGCAAAAGACTTAAATAGATATATTGTTTTCGACTATAATTTGTGTCTGTTCCTTTTCATTGAACTAATTTTTTATTCCACTTATTTTCACTTAAAAAATTGCCTCCATGTCAAATTCAATAATGTGATCACCATAGTCAAACAATAAAGAAACATCAGACACTTTTATAATCGATGAATTTCCACTCAATCTTTATTTTCTATTCCATCAACTGTAAAAGTTAAACGCTATGACTAAATCAAAATACTATCGACTGGCTCGGAAACTCTCCTGATTTAAATCCAGTCTCGAGAATCTGTTGTGAATCTGCAAGGAACGATTTCGGGTAATGGACATACAAAGTACTAACATGTGCACTGGGTCATGTTTCATTTGAAAAATACAAAAAAACGTAAATAATAACGGAATTGTTCCTTTTGTTTCAATTAATTTAATTAGGATCTCGAAAAGAAAGGAATCTTATCTTCGCTATGAAATTATATGAAATTATATCTCATTGTGGCACGGCAACTGTAACTAATGTGATAAAGTATTTACCATTAGCTTTCTATCGCTAAAATAAAGTAAATTCAACCCATATTTGCTTATTAACGAGTGCTCACATCTTTTTAAAGAACCTGTAAATCACAATAAAGAGAAAGCTAATTAAAATAAAGGAGATAGTTTCGTATGGTCACACTAAAATAAAAAAAGAACCATATCCTCTTTATCTAATTTCGTTGAATATCCTCATTAACGTAGATGTATTGTCCAATCTACATGCTGGTTGCTCGAAAGGCAATTGACGGTCTTGCGAGTACTTCCAGCCGAGAACTGACTATTGGTCGCTTTATAGATTAGGCCTGGTGTCAAAGCTACGTAATTATGATGCATGCTGATGTCACGTAAATAGTTTACATGTATTGCCTTTATTCAAATACGTCGACCAATGACATCTTCTTTGAACATGCTTTTCATAAGTATCTGATTATTTTTAATCCACGTAACCGAACAGATTGATCCAGTAATAACAGCTACACTACGTTAGATTTTATTTTTTAAGACATTAGTTTTACACTAGAATATAATTATCAGTAATTATAATATTATAATTATTTATTTACAATATGATGAACAGCATTTGAGTAGTATAATAAAATCTTACACCAGCAAATAAATCACTGAAAATATTTAAAATAAAAAAAAGATATAATTTGAAATTCATGTGATAGATTTCGTACACTATTTACATTATTTGGAGTATTGTCCTCATCTTTGTCGCCATATTTATTACTGCGTTTCGAATAATGTAAATAGTGTACATAATACCTCATCTCAGAAATATAGACAGATACTGAAGAGCGGAAACGTTGTGGTAAATATGGCGACAAATATGAGGACAATAGTCCGAATAATGTAAATAGTGTACATAATACCTCATCTCAGAAATATAGGCAGATACTGAAGGGCTGAAACTTTGTAATAAATATGGCAACAAAGATGGGGACAATAGTCCAAATAATGTAAATAATGTACATAATACCTCATCTCAGAAATATAGGCAGATACTTAAGGGCCGAAACGTTGTAATAAATAAAGCGACAAAGATGAGGACAATAGTCCGAATAATGTAAATAGTGTACATAATACCTCATCTCAGAAATATAGGCAGATACTGAAGAGCTGAAACGTTGTGGTAAATATGGCGACAAAGATGAGGACAATAGTCCGAATAATGTATTTATATATATATATATATATATATATATATATATATATATATATATATATATATATATATATACAGAAATATAGACAGATACTGAAGAAGGCCGGAGTGTACAACGGCCGAAACATTGTAATGAATATGGCGACAAAGATGAGGACAAGTCCGAATAATGTAAATAGTGTGCATAATGCCTCATGTCAGAAATATAGACAGATCTAATCTATCTTGAGATAACTCTAAAAACTATAACAATCTGGTTGAAAGCCTACCTCACCAAAACCAATGATCCTCTCCTACCAATAGTAAAATAGCAAATCAACTCCATCAACAAAGAAGCCGCACTCTTCAAGAAACAGCTTAATATAGCTGCAATCCTACCAAGAAAAAAACGAAGCAAATACCATCTACGCCAGACGAGTAAAAGAGAAAGCAAAACAACTTTGGCCGAATTGAATGACAGCAAAACTGGGAGGGGAAGGCGTTGCATGGCAAATAAATAAAAAGAACGAAAGAAGCAGATGTGGACCAACAGAAAACACATCAGTGGCTGAGGAGCCCCGGGTTGGGAGCCGAGAGAGAAGACGCAGATCATTGCAGCTCAGGACCAAAGCCTCGAAACCAGATCCTATCATTGTCACATAATCAAGTATGGAAACAACTCGGAATGCAGGATCTGCGGAAAATATGAGGAAACTGTCGACCATATGAAATTAATGACGGAGACGATATACAACATTCAGTTATGAAGAAAAAGAGTCGAAAAGAATATTATAGGAGAGTGCGTCTGATACTAGAAAGCGAACTTAATGGGGCCAATAAAATGAAGGCTATCAACACCTTAGCTGTAACCGTAGTAACATAAAGCTTCAACATTATTAAATGGAAGTTGAATGGCATTAAAAGATTGGACGCCAAGACTAGAAAAATTCTTACCCAAATGAGGATGCACCACCCGAAATCAGATGTTGATAGGCTGTCGGTACCAAGAGCTTTAGGAGGTCGAGGTCTAATCCAACCTGAACTAAATCTAAAGACTACAGCAATCAGGTTGGAAGTGTAACTCACAAAAGACCAATGATCCCTCCTTCAAATAATAAAAAAAACAAATCCACTCCTTCAACAAAGAAGTTGCACTCGTCAAGAAACAGCTTAATATACCTGACATCCTACTAACAAAAAAAAAACGAAGCGAATTCCATCTACGCCAAACGAGTAAAACAGATAGCAAAACAACTTGGCCAAATGTGATTACAAAAAAAAACTTTGATGACAAGGTGTTTCATGACAAATACATAAAGAGAACGAAAGAAGCAGATGCGGACCAACAGAAAACACACGAGTGGCTGAGGAGCCCGGGTTGAAAGCTGAGACAAAATGCCTAATTATTGCAGCTCAGGACCAAATCGTCGCAGCCAGATCCTATCACTGTCACATAATCAAGGATGGAAATAACTCGAACTGCAAGATCTGCGGAAAATATGATGAAACTGTCGACCATATTATCTCAGGATGTCTGGAACTTGCAAAAAATGAATATACCCAGTGACATAACAAGATAGCGTCATATGTGCACTGGAAGATATGCAGACAGCATAAAATCGAAACCACTGAGAAATGGTATGACAACCAATTAGACACAGTTACCTAAAATAACGATGTAACTATCCTCTGGGGCATGCCAATTCAAACTGACAGGAAAATAAAAACCAACAGACCTGATATTATTATAAAAGTCAAGAAATTCAGGAAGTGCATGCTTATTGACATAGCAGTATCATCAGCGAGAAACACCTCCATAAAAATTACCGTGAAATTATCTAAATACAAGGACCTAGACATCTAGATTAACAGGATGTGGGGAAAGGAAAACTGAGACTCTGTCAATAATAATCGGAGCTCTGGGCCTCGTCAGGAAAGGGATGGACAATTTCATTAACAGTATCCCAGGCAACATCAACACACAAGTTGCCCAGAATATCGCTCTACTAGGAACCTCCCTTATACTAAGAAAAAGGCTATCAATTAAATGGCAATTTCCCTATAGGGTCTAGGGGGTCTAAGGACCGTAGTTTGAACCCGACTCTACAAGATACAAAGCAGGAAACATAAAATACGCAAGTAATAATAATAATAATAATAATACAGATATATCATACACAATGATGTGTTCAGCCCTTCACGCATATCAAATTTGTCTAACAATTTTTTACATCAGCAGATTGGTCACTACATGACAGATGTAGTGGACTCCTCTGGTGACGTAACAGAATACCCCAGAATAAAATATTGTATTAAAAAGATTTTAAATAATGATGTCTCTGTAGGTATATGTATTGTTAAAGTAAGATATATTAAAATAATTCGTAAAATTCGTAGAATTCCTCAACTTCCTCATCATCATGCTCCGATGACGGTGAATAGGCCTGGATGCTGCTCCTGTTCGAAGGTCTGGCTGATACACAGATGGAAATAAGCCTGCTTGAAATAAGATTAACGCTGATGACACTGTGTGAAAATTCTTTACTTACAATAAGTGCCACTCCTTGCTTGTACTTCTTCTCATCTCCAGAAAACCAAATTTTATCTCTATCTTGTGTAATTGTTTCTCCAAAACCAATCCATCTGACTTCAGACATCCCCGTGATGTCCCAACGCTAACGTTTCACTTCATGGATAAGTTCTTGGGTTCTTCCGCGGTCTATAGGGTACGGACGTTCCAGGTTCCTGTTGTAAATTTTTCCCTTGATAACTTGATACTATGTTTCGCAGTAGCCGAGTTATCACGCCCATTCTGAATCAAAGGGACGCGCTGTCCTTGTTAATCCGGGCCTCTACTCGTATTTTCGTACTTTCACCCACATTGTACAACCTATTTCTAAAGAGAATCATGCAAGAAACCCTGAACGACCGTGATCCTTCAATCTCTATCGGTGGTAGACCAGTACGTAACATAAGTTTTGCAGACAACATTGACCTCATAACAGGTAGTAACAGTGAGCTCCAGGGCTTGGCCAACAAACTTTTGAAAAATCAAGAGCATATGGAATGGAGGTCAGCTCTGAGAAATCCAAAGTAATGGTGAATAGTACAAATAGCAATACATGTCAACATTGCCATGAACGGCAATTCACTGGAGGAAGTGTCCAGTTTTAAATACTTAGGAAAAATCTTATCTAAAGATGGTACCTGAAGCTCTGAAATCCGTACACGAATTGCCGTAGCGCTGGTCAAACTGGCAAGATATGGATGAGCAAAATCAGCTTTTAAAACAAAGTACAGACTACAAATCACTGGTAGTCTCCATTCTCCTATATGGATGTGAAACATGGACACTGTTGGCAGATACAGGGAGAAGGATCCAAGCGTTTGAGAAAAAATGCATGTGAAAAATCCTTGGCATTTTCTATTGGGAACAAAATTCCAATACGTTTGTGCGGAAAAGGGTTGAATGTTTTGGGGACTACCAGGAACCTCTTCTCGCCACTGTGAAACGGAGAAAAATGCCGTGGTTTGGACACATTGCAAGGACCATCATACAAGGCACCGTTAAAGGTGGACTTAGGAGAGAAGGTCAACGCAAAAACTGGTTAGACAATGTCAAACAATGAACAGAAATAACTATAACAAAATTGCTGATGCTTGCAATAGACCGTTGTGGAACATATACAATATGGCTTTTGCATTCATATCCCTGCAATGATTACAGAAGTCAAGGGGATGATGATGATGATGATGATGATGATGATGATGATGATGATGATGATATTTAAAAATGTGAATGCATTTAAACATTAGTTTAATTGATTATATCTACTTTCATTTACAGAATTAGGTTACAGCAAAAGATCATCTGTAATATTTAATTTTGCTATTAGTTTGTTTAAGATTCGGGAAGTATTAAACATAAACAAGAAAATAGTAAACTTTTGATATTGTACAAAACAATTGCAACATTACGTATATAAAATTTGTCATTTTTGACGCCATTATTAAACTAGTTAATAATAATAGTAATAATAATAATAATCATAATAATAATAATAATCATAATAATAATAACAATATCCATATTCATAATAATAATAATCATAATCATAATCGTAATAATAATAATAATAATATAATAATAATAATCGTAATAATAATATAATAATAATCGTAATAATAATAATAATAATCATAATAATAATAATAATAATCATAATAATAATAATAATAATCATAATAATAATCATAATCATAATAACAATAATAATAATCATAATCGTAATAATAATAATATAATAATAATAATAATCGTAATAATTATAATAATAATATAATAATAATAATCGTAATAATAATAATAATAATAATAATAATCATAATCGTAATAATAATAATAATAATAATATCCTAAAGAAGATATCGCTGTTTTCGTTGTAAGAAATTGAAACGATATGAGATAATTGAAAAAGTAAAGAAGTGAGGAAAAGATTTTAGTAAAAAAAGAAAAGAAAAATTCTAACCGTTTGCAGAATTAACATCCCGAAACCTGTGTGCTTAACAGAGAGCTTATATGGTAGACCATTACTTTTGAATAGTGAGTTCGAGACCCACCGTGTACTCTATACTTGTCCCCTTGTGTCAATCTAAGCTAAGCCTAGTAAATAATACGAAACTGAACTTAGGTTCTATTTGTTGGTTAGTTTACGGTTACGACTTCTTCTAAGCCGGAGCTTTTATGTAATTGCTGTATTCCTAGTCGCCTTTGATAATAAATAAGATGAAGCTGTAACATTAAGTAAGAATTTAATCATTAAGAAGCATACTGCAGCTGAGGTGAAGGAAAATTCGGCCATACACTAACGTAACTACAAATAGATCATACCAGCTTACAAGGGTAGGACTTAGAATTCTGCACATATCATAGTTGTATAGAATTTAGGTCAGCTCCCAAAATGCATCTGTCTGACAACCATTAATTTGATTGGTCGGTAAACAGTAGATTCATATTTGTCTTTCGTTCTCTCTCTAAACGTAAGATTCCAAAACAAGAGAGATAACCAGCTGCACGATTTGGTATTTTTAAACTGATTGAGGATACCAGAGACTGATTGACATTGATAAAGCCGTCCGGCATATGACTACATCCGTGTCCTCGGTAAGACGATAAACTACATCCGACACCAAAGCCTTTGATCAGAAGGTTTTGAGGAATGTGGAACCACCTCTTAATTGCTGTTCTTCCTAGATCCACCCTGGCAGTGGGTGGTGGCACCTGTTAGGGTCTCATCTGTGGGCAAATAGTTAACCCCCAAATTGGGTTCAAAACACTATAAAAGTGTAAAAATAGGTTTTAATACCAGCAATACATTTTTGAAAAAAAATATTACTAGAAATAAATTTTTGAAAAAAAATTAACAGCAATAACATTTTTGAAAAAAAACAATATTGCCAGTAATACATTTCTGGAAAAAATATTACCGGCAATAAAAATCTTGTCGGCATTAAAACAACCCATTGAGGTTGATATGCGGTAAAACAAAACAAACCAATAGATAGATAGATAGATAGATAGATAGATAGATAGATAGATAGATAGATAGATAGATAGATAGATAGATAGATAAAAAATATAACCAGTAATAAAAAATCTTAGCGGCATTAAATAACCCATTGAGGTTGATATGCCGTAAAACAAAACAAACCAATAGATAGATAGATAGATAGATAGATAAATAGATAGATAGATAGATCAAAAATATAACCAGCAATAAAAATCTTGTCGGTATTACATAACCCATTGAGGTCACATATGCCGTAAAACAAAAAACAAACAGATAGATAGATAGATAGATAGATAGATAGATAGATAGATAGATAGATAATAAACAGACTGAGATAGATAGATAGATAGATAGATAGATAGATAGATAGATAGATAGATAGATAGATAGATAGATAGATAGATAGATAGATAATATAACCAGCAATAAAAATCTTGTCGGAATTAAACAACCCACTGAGGTTGATATACCGTAAAACAAAACAAACCAAACCAAAACCAGCAATACATTTCCGAAAAAAATATAACCAGCAATAAAAATATTGTCGGTATTAAATAACCCATTAAGGTTGATATGCCGTAAAACAAAAAAAAAACAATAGATAGATGGATAGATAGATAGATAGATAGATAGATAGATAGATAGATAGATAGATAGATAGATAGATAATAAACAGACTGAGAAAGATAGATAAACAGACTGAGATAGATAGATAAACAGACTGAGATAGATAGATAGATAGATAGATAGATAGATAGATAGATAGATAGATAGACTGAGATAGATAGATAGATAGATAGATAGATAGATAGATAGATAGATAGATAGATAGATAAAAAATATAACCAGCAATAAAAATCTTATCGGCATTAAATAATCTATTGAGGTTGATATGCCGTAAAACAAAACAAACCAAACCAGACAATTTATAAAGATTCTATTACTGAACGCTACAAATTGAAAGTGTGTCAATCGGCACAAAATGTAACAGTAAAATGTAATAATATGTCAGAGTACGATGATGTAATGTTCCTAAATTGTGTCGAGTTCCAAACTGCAACGCGTTTGTCTAGTGTCTAAAACCAGACCTAAAACTATCGAAAAAACGCATTTGAAACTTAAGAACAATCGTTGCTTATCAGCTGGAATATTGACAAAATACTGGGCCTGCCACCATAGTAGGTTAGAAAAGCACCATTGGGAGTGAGTGCATAGCAACTAGGTATTATTTAGCTAGATGACATTATTTTAGTTCATTTATCGACTCTGGAAAAACAAATGTCTTATTTCGCTCGTTGGTCTACTTAAAAGTACAATTTTAGAAGTGTCTAGTAGTCAACTTGTCAAACAAAAACTGAATTTTTTTATCAAATGATCAGCAGAAAGTTTGCACGTGACATCCATTTTCGTGAGACTCCCTGTACAAATATAAAAAAAGGAAGAGAAAAATCTTTTTTTTTCCGGTTGTTAAAAGCATCACCGGTGTTCGGTTACTTATTGGCCAAATCTGCTTTTAGATAATTATCTCAATTAATAAAATTACAGTGTCATGTATCTATGATCGTAGTCAATCTATGACATCAGACAGGAGGAATTGATGAATTTTGCCAAAGCAATGCCAATAAGCAGCAAATCTTTATTGATTTTATTAAGTCAATCGATTAAGAAACAAATACGATTTCATTCTTCTGGATTAAACCAGGCTAATAAACCTAACCCGGGTCTTCGAAAACTGCAAAACTGACATTAAGCAATGCAAATATTCTTTCGTTTTATGAAGAAATTAAAATAAACTTCTTTCGCATTTTCAACGTTACTTTCATTGAATAACAGATTTACCTACATTTTTTAGCAACCTTCCAGGCGATTCCATCAAGCAGAACGTTTTTCCTTTCTGTGCTAAGAACTTCCCCATACCAATCTTTACATGGAAGCAATTTTTAAAGCTGATTTTAAGAAAAGAGAGAGATGATATCATGTCAAAACATCACTGTCATTATAAAAGGACTAAATTTTGAGACCAGTTGATTGTGTCGGGATATATCAAAAATAATTTCATCAATGTCAAACTCCCCCAAAGCTCCTATATATCCTTGAAGAATTTTTAATACTCTATATACGGCATCTATCAACGATTTCAAAGGCTTTTCTGAACGTTTTTTCGAATGCTAGGGGGTCGGGTTCTCATCGTACATTTTATAGCATCACATTCGACAAACAATGATCCTCCATTTCTAGGCTTTAATTAAACGGAGATGATATCACCCCGAAAACACGCTGAAACACATTCTGGGCAAGACTGCAGTCTTTTGTTTCATTTTCTTCCATTTCCTGAATTTTAAGAGCAACTTCAGCAGATTTTTTAGACTTAGAGACAACTTTTGCTAGGCAAAGCTAAGGCAAAACGTAATAATAATGATAATAATAATAATAATAATAATAATATCTGTCTATATTTCTGAGATGAGGTATTATGTATATTATTTACCTTATTCGGACTATTGTCCTCATCTTTGTCGCCATATTTATTAGAACGTTTCGGCCCTTCAGTATCTGTCTATATTTCTGAGATGAGGTATTATGTATATTATTTACATTATTCGGACTATTGTCCTCATCTTTGTCGCCATATTTATTACAACGTTTCGGCCCTTCAGTATCTGTCTATATTTCTGAGATGAGGTATTATGTATATTATTTACATTATTCGGACTATTGTCCTCGTCTTTGTCGCCATATTTATTACAACGTTTCGGCCCTTTGTACGCTCCGGCCTTCTTTAGGTGGTTGGAATGTCGAACTGAACCCTTTATTTCGCTCACTGACATCCATTAAACATGGCGTTCCACGTGCCATGTTTAATGGATGTCAGTTATAAGTTGACTCCTGTTAATTCTCCTCTGAAAGTTCTCCGCTGTCTTAACCGGGTATTGAACTCACACTCGTGGAACAAGAACGGTCTACCCCAGTGAGCGAAATAAAGGGTTCAGTTCGACAATCCAACCACCTGAAGAAGGCCGGAGCGTGCAACGGCCGAAACGTTGTAATAAATATGGCGACAACAATGAGGTCAATATCCGAATAATGTAAATAATGTATAATAATAATAATAATAATAATGAGATTATTTTAGATGTGTACATGCCATAAGCTTTTGATTAAAAGTCATCAAAAAACGAAAATACATTTGATACAGCTTAATATTTATTACTACCTTGAATGAACCTAATCAACGATTTTAAATTTATCGCCAATCTACCAGTGTTCTTCGCAATGGTTCATATCTTTGATACTTTTAGCTTCATGCTATTGTTCCATTATATATTTGGACAGTATTAATCATTTCTTTCGAAATATTTGCGGCTGCCCTTCTTCAGACAAATCCCCCTATTCATGCTATTTAGTTTTTGTACCAATTCAACCAATACAAGGCCTAAGGGCCACTCAAGTAAAAGATTTGCAGTCAGCAGAATATGGCGATTGTAATATGAGTGGAAAAGAAGAAACGACGAGGGTGGGCATCAAGAGGGAAGACGACGATTAACTCTAGACATGACGAAATCAAGATTGAAGCGTTTTGGAAGCAACCACGCAGGAGCTTGTTCCACAAAGTTGCAGTTCTTTTAAAGATGCTCTCGTGATGGAACGCTCTTCTTACAATATGAACACGCGCGAAATGGGGGTGATTTGACTCCGTGGAAGTAGTATAGTGTGTCCGAGAAGAAAAGGTCTGCACTGGAGGCACTAAACAATAAAGCACATCTCGACACTAGCGACAGGCTTGCCACATTGCATCTATACGCAAAGTAGCTGAAGCGTGTAGAGGTCTTCCTTCAAAAGACCACACGTAAAGGATTTGGGCCTCTATCAAAACTGGAGAAAGTGATTTGAACAGTTCCATCCCAGATATGACAGAAGGACATCGTTTTTGGAGCAATCAGACTCTTGTAAAGACAGTAAGTGTCAGATGTTCTTGTAATGATAGAATTTTCCAGCAGTGTTAGAAATGGATTTGATATATGAGTTCCGCTTAAGGTTGGAAGTGTACTTGAGGCATAAGACTGTTCAAAGTATGGAGCCTCATTTTGAGGCCACCTCCTCAATCTCACATTGCTAATTACTTCCTTGTCAGTGCACCAGTAATCACTGATACACTAAATCTCTTACTACTTCAGAATTCTTTTCTTTTTAATTTTAAAGATTGAAACAATCTAAAGTATAAAAGAAGATTAAGAATTCTGATACAGACAAAATGCGCCCCAATTCTGAGATTTTCGAAACGGAAATACAAAAGAACAATTTGAATTATTATTTCTAATTTGATGTATTTAATTATCATTTGCTTTCTATTTTCATTAAATTCAATGGTCATTAAGGAAAGCCTTTATACATATTCAGTACGATTGATCAATTATGATAAGAGAAACTCCCGAGAAATAATCGATTATTCATTCACTGACGCGGAGAGCCAATTAAGATGGTGGTATCTTCACGATACTTCACGATACTTCACGATATTTTAATTTTGTTATTACTCCGAATCTCGTCTGTGATGATTGATTCTAAGTTTCTTATATTCAGCTCATGCACATCGATTTTTCCGTTGATAATGAGATCGAGCGGTTATAAACATCGCTGAGAAGATAACAGTTTTGTTTTCATTGGTTTAATTTGAAGTATGAGCCGGAAAAATTGGGTACGAGTCCTTCAAACTAGGAGATGGTTTTTTTTTTTAATTTTCGCCATTGTTTAATCATCTGAGCGTTGTCATTAATCTGTCATTAAATCCAGAGCATAATGACTTCCAAACTGCATCTAGTTTAATTTCAGATTCAATTCGTAATAAATTAAGTATTCCACTCAGCCATAAACGGCTTTCTTTGCCGTTTTAATTTCTGATGCAGTGGTCCTTCAGTTATCCGCGTGTTCGCTTTCCGCGGTTAACCTATCAAATAAACAATCCTTAAATTTTCTTTAACTAGACAAATAACCGTCCTACGAACAAGATGGTAAGTTGTCCTATAAGTTCCCATACTTCTCCAGAATTACTGTATAAACCTTTTCAGCAAAACATATCCTTTCTGAAGGTCTTTTTGTCATTATGTTCATTCTTTTATACTCTTAACATAGCGACACAGTGATATGTATATACGATACAAATATAATTTGAAGGTACGCTATATCTATGGGGAAAAGTGCTCAATATCATAAATAGAGCGCATGTAAATATAAATAGATGTCCTGAAGATTGTTTTCAGGCATGAGATCGTTCATCCCCAGGCAAGGCGATAAAAGCCATTAGGATAAAAGGAGTTAGTGAGAAAGAGAGAAACAGAGACGACAATAAAAAAGATCATATTTCATGTAGATAGAAGATAACGATTGACATCACATTTAAATTTTTGAAAATTGTAGTTGAGAGGAAAGATAACAGCCGGAAGAGTGTTCCATAAGAGAGAGGTGCGGAAGAAGAAACTCTTGACATAGAACTTACGCTTACAACTAGTTTCAGCAGTAGGATTATAAGACATGGCTGTCAATTTAACACTGCTTTTAAATTCATGAAGCCGAGGTAGCAAAGATTAAAACTGATCAGAACAATTACTATGAAAGTATTTTTTTAAATTTTTTTTTAATCATATCACCCCAAGCAAGGCCGGAGGCCACTATCACGCAAGGGGGGTTGGAGGAAGAGCCGATAGCAGTGGCAAGGGAGGGGATGTGGAGAAAGAGAAAGACAGTGGGTCGATCAAGGCAAGGGGGCCAAAAAAGATCCGGATCGAGAGCAGATAGGAATGAGAAATGAAAGGATGTGGAGAAGGGAAAGAGACAGAGAGAGAGAAATCCGGGGACCCCTTCCTAGACACGAAACAAGGTTTGGGCCTCTAAACGTGTCCAATAGAGGGGGGAGGAGTGTAGACCGGGCGGTAGGAAAGCCTACCTACTCCTATTACGTATAACATTCAACGAAGACGAGACAGAACAAAAGAGGGGGATGTAGTCGGGAGAGAGTACTGGGCGATAGGAATGACATACCATTGTATGTGTTCAATAATGAGTATTAACACTAATACTAAGTTTTAACTTAGTATAAGTCCCAATGACCTATATTTAAAAATAAAAACAATTACCACTTACGTTAGAATAGTTGCTTCTAAAATAAGACGGGGGGGAGGACGGTTAACAAAAAGCAAAATACAGAAATACAAATTAATAAAAAAAAAACGAAAACAAGACATTAAATAAATAATTTACAATAAAACTTTTGGAAATACATTAAAAAGTTATATATACATACACAAGGAACGCGGCATCAAATAGGTGGGGGGGATTTATAGTTAAGAATAAAAAAAAATAAAAATAACAATTTAAAAAATAAATATTAACTAATACGAAAGATTTCAAATATATTAGTTAGATATGCAAGGAATACATAGAACGGGCTCAATTCACGACCATAAGCTATCCAAAAGTCACGTCCAAAATTAAAGGCACCAGTCACGCTAGTCGATCTCTTAAAGTGAACGCAGTGATCAGAAAAGGTAGAGAGAAGCCACGTTATGGCGGTTGGAAATGATTGAAAATGAGATGCCAGGTCAGGACCGATAACGTTGTAGATTCTTCTTTGGATTTTACTAATAATTTCTACATATAAAGCAGAAGCACCAAATCAGGTGCAGTAGTAATATTCGATACACGGATGAATGATAGGCTTATAAATGTGAAAGATAGATTATGTCTTGGAAATTGTCCAGCGCGGCATAGTGAACGTGAGTCCACGAAGGTGCAGTGGGGTGCTCTTCTGGAGGTTAGCATCAGCCATTCTGATGAAAGGCAAACAAGTTTCTTTATGATCATTTATAGAGATCAGTTTACTCACGCACACACACGCACATATATATGACCGAATGATTAGAATGTTCATTTCTGACCATGTAGACCCATGGTCGATTTGTCAGGAAGGAGATTTCCTGTAGACGGAACAGTCGATGTCTGTGGTAGCACGATGGCACAAGTCAGCGTGACTCAGGCTTTGAGTGTGCTGGCTTTGTTAGATTGTTGAACACGTTAGTTAACACGCTCTCTCCCAGAAACTGTAACTTATGTCTGCTCAGCATGGTTGCATTATAAAAAAACAGGTGGGCTCTCTGGATGCTGAGTAAACACAAATGCGTCTGAGCGGGCGTCTGCAGTAGGGATTGGCTAGCCGCTTAGTAGACGGGTATCCTCGAATACAAGTAGCCAGGTATTATATATATATATATATATATATATATATATATATATATATATATATATATATATATATATATATATACAAGTATGGGATTGGTATATACGGAATAAATTCCAATAACCAACAATTATTATTCTTTAAAGAGTGCTCAATACAGAGTAGAGCAGATATAATCATTTATTTAAATATTATAACATACGTTATAAATTCACCAATAACATATTTATGTTATAATAAATTCACCAATAACATATTTATGTTATAATATTTAAATAAATAATTATATATATATATATATATATATATATATATATATATATATAGAGAGAGAGAGAGAGAGAGAGAGAGAGAGAGAGAGAGAGAGAGAGAGAGAGGACTTTATACACATATATATATATAAAGGGCTTTATATATATATACATATATATACATATATATATATATATATATATATGTAAAGGACTTTATATATATATATATATATATATATATATATATATATATATATATATATATATATATATATATATATATATATGTATATATATATATATATGTATATATAAAGGACTTAATATCAGCCCTTATATGTTATCTGTACGGGATGGGCTGTTTTTCTCTCTTGACGGAAGGCGGGGGATAAGCAGACAAGATTTAACCTTACGCGAATTTCTAAAAGAAAATGGTGCCAATATAGTGATGCTGGCAATTTGGATTTACCTAAGAGAGATCGGAAAGTTCTTCCTTTGAGATGAAAATTCATGATTTGATAAGGAGAGAAAATTTATTAGTAGAAGTTTCGATCTACGGTAAGAACGATTCTCCACGAGTCACATAAACGCCATAACAATATATTTCTTATAACTGTCAAATTCTATTATTATCTATTGTTAATCAAATTCTAACCATGTGTGTATCGGTATCTCCATCTGATAGGATGTACATATTCTCCGGAGTTTCAAATGACTTAATAAGAAAATCATTTTCTTTTTTCCTTCGAAAATTGTTTAACCTGACCTTATGTGAAACGTCAGAGAACGTTTGGCCATACTCAGAAAATTGGTTTGGTTTGGTTTGGTTTATGTAATTTAACGGCATATCAACCTCGAAGGGTTATTTAATGCCGACAAGATTTTTCAGATAGGTTTATATGAATAGAGTATGTCTTCTTTATAAGAAATGATTTTATAGATCAGTTTTCTGTGACATATTTTATAAAACGGGATTTTGTCGAGAGTCAAATATATTGCTGGTAATAATTTTTCTTCAAAAATAGGTTACAAAACCATATAAGTAAGCAGATTTAGAATTTTTATTGATATATATTTTTCTGTAGAGCCCAATTTTTTTAATGAAATTTATGATGCTACTTGGATTGATATTTTCAAATAAATCCTTTAAGTAATTCTATTTGTAAAGTTTGCTTCGGGTTTAATGGAAGTTACAGCAATTTAGGTTCGGTTTGGTTTGTTTTGTTTTACGGAATATCAAACTCAAGGGGTTATTTAATGCCGACAACATTTTTATTGCTATTTAGGTTTGCTTTGTTTTACGGCATATCAACCTCAATGGGTTATTTAATGTCGACAAGATTTTTATTGATGGTTTTGTTTGGTTTGTTTTGTTTTACGGCATATCAACCTCAATGGGTTATTTAATGCCGACAATATTTTTATTGCTGGTTTGGTTTGGTTTGTTTTACGGCATATCAACCTCAATGGGTTATTTAATGCCGACAAGATTTTTATTGATGGTTTTGTTTGGTTTGTTTTGTTTTACGGCATATCAACCTCAATGGGTTATTTAATGCCGACAATATTTTTATTGCTGGTTTGGTTTGGTTTGTTTTACGGCATATCAACCTCAATGGGTTATTTAATGCCGACAAGATTTTTATTGCTGGTTTGGTTTGGTTTGTTTTACGGCATATCAACCTCAATGGGTTATTTAATGTCGACAAGATTTTTATTGCTGCTAATATTTTTTTTTAATTCTATTGCTGGTAATATTTCTTTAATGTATTGCTGGTCATAATGTAATGATGGTAATAATTCTTCCTTCAAAAATTTATTGCTGATTATAAATTTTTTACAAAGTATTACACTTTTATAGTATTTTGACCCCATTTTGGGGGAGTTACCTATTTATCCATAGCTGGGACCCTAACAAATGCTACCACCCCTGATCTGGGTGGACCTGGGAACACCAGAAATTAAAAGGTGGATCCATGCTCCTCAAAACCTCCCGATCAGAGGCCTTGCTGTTGGACGTAATTTAAGGTCTCACCCAGGACACGGATGTAATTTATCGTCATAGCCAGGACGCCAGCAATTTAATAGAATGTTTTTGACTGTATATTGTCCCTAGCATGGGACACATATTGATAGTTCCTCATCAGAAGAGAAGGATATCGGTGCTTTTATTATCGTTTATTTCTTCAAGCTATGGAAAACACACAAGAGATTTCTGTCCTTAATCCTCGTCGTCCGCTCGATCGCAGCAGGTCGTTACTGTTGGCTATCAAGCGCATTCAAAATATACTATTTCCACCGTGTCAGCTCTTTTAAAGTTGTCAGCTTAGCGGTTGGGTCCTTTTGTGCGCTAAACTGATAAAGCACCGCAGCTGACAAGTGGTCAACAGTCCTTCGGGCACTTGTTCGTTTCATTCATCAGGAAAATCCCTCACCGTCTTCTCCAAAAGGGCCCTGTTCGGTACATAAGAGTCATGTAAGGAATCCTCTCTGACGGTGTACGCACAACATCGCAGCTATTGAAGTTTTCTTCAGCTATTGAAGTTTTCTTCAGCTATTGAAGTTTTCTTCAGCTATTGAAGTTCTTTTCTAAGGAAAAAAGAGAAAAATAAGCGCAACAGGTCCCGTCACATAGACTTGTGAGCGTCTATACTAACTTTATTCTTTTTCCAGATGTACTCGTGCAAAAGTCGATGATCCGAACAAGGCCTAAAACACATGCAGTAAGGATGGTAAATTTTCCAGATGTACTCGTGCAAAAGTCGATGATCCGAACAAGGCCTAAAACACATGCAGTAAGGATGGTAAATTTTCCAGATGTACTCGTGCAAAAGTCGATGATCCGAACAAGCCCTAAAACACATGCAGTAAGGATGGCAAATTTTCCAGATGTACTCGTGAAAAAGTCGAGTATCCAAAGAAGCCCCCATAAACACCTAGTAGGGAAGATAAATGTTCCACATGTACTCGTGGAAAAGTCAAGTATCCGTACACGCCCATATGTCATTATCGTCATCATTTATTTAGCTGTGGTCACTTCTGTTATAATTGTGGGTCATGGTGACAGTCAAGGCAAAGCAATGCAATTGCTTCCCAGTTCCTTTTGCACCGGAAATATTGAGGTTATCCCGTCCCTCTTCTCATAAGTTCCTGCGCCCGCTGGTAAAGCCGTTGAGCTCTGAGGCGCAGCTCCTACGCCCAGGCCGGCGACTGGGAGATGGACGCTTGACACAGATCGGTGGGAGAAGGCGTTCTCCTTCACCCATGGGGTCGGGAATCCCTTTCGGCTACCATCACACAGTTTAGCCGGCAGGTATATACTGTTGACCAGGGTGTGACTGTCGTAGTGCCCATGCAACTTGTTGGAGCCATGTGTGAGAGTTGGTTGTAGGCTGTGGACAAGTACAATTCCACATCTCAATTTACCTGAGGATCGACCTAGCTACCACTGACGATACACCCCATATACCCCAATTTTTTCCAATGTACTCTTGGAAAAATCGAGGGTCCTTGATGAACAAGCCTAAAAACATGCAGTAAGGAAGATAATTAATGTCAGAATTTCGGAGAAAATTAAGATGGCTCAAGAGCCAATCGGTAGGTTGTGTTCTGTTAAGAACAACGAACATAAAAATAAGGACGCAAATAATTATAATAATAAAGCGGAAACGTTTTGTCAATACCAACAAAAATGAAACCGGCTTTCTTCAGGTTATTAGAATTGCGAACCGAGTCCTTTTTCTCGTCCACTGGGGGTAGATCGTTCTAGTTCCACGTGCCATGCCTCTTCCGGATGTCTCAGTTATTTCCCTTTAACTCAGCTCTCCAAGTTTTTTGGTTCACCACTGCTGTGGCCTGGTATTGAACTCACAACTCTTTCGGCCAAGTCGCTGCTTCCAAACAATATGATATCCTTGACGGCATCAGTGTATGAATTTTGAGAGCTTATAAACTTAAGGTCTCAGTAACTATTTCTTTTACCAGAGCTCATATTGCAATTTTGTTGTTCTTATTGTTTTTCTCTAGCACTCCGATGTACAAATCACTGGGTCTAGTCACTGGATAAAGATGGAAGAGGCATGGTACGTGGAACTAGAATAATCTACCCCGGTGGACGAAATAAAGGGTTCGGTTCAAAATTCCAATCACCTGCGGATGGTTTTGAATATGGCAATGAAGATGAGGATAACAGTCCGAATAATGTAAATAATGTAAATAATCATAATACCTCATCTCAGAGATATAGAAGCCGAAACATTGTGAATATAGCAATGAAGATTAGGATAACTGTGCTAATAATGTAAATAATGTAAAAAATTATAATACCTCGTCTCAGAGATATAGAGGCCGAAATGTTGTGAATATGACAATGAAGATGAGGATAACAGTCCGAATAATGTAAACAATACAAATAATCATAATACCGAATCGCAGAGATATAGACAAAAAATAAACCCATAATGCGACAATATAGGAATAACAATACGACATTAAATATAATAATATATAATGTTAAAATTAACTAAATTATCTTTACATTCGCGTAAAATAATTAAATTTTTTATCAACAGTCGGGATTTCTTATCGATTTAAATTCTGTTGAACAATTAGCAAAAACAGAACATGTATTGCAGTTCATTTTTATTTACTGTGTACTTTATTTCAATCAGAAGGAACTACTTTATACTAAGTATACATCTACAGTTTTGCTATTAAAAGAAAAGGAAATCAAATCACGATTTTTTACTTATGTCATATGTTTAATTCTAAAGTTATCAGAGTTTAACGTGATCCGATCATTTACTACAAAAATTAGCCAATATAGCCTTTCCCTTGCCTCTTATATGCGTTCAAAATCACATTTGTCTAGATTTCCAATTCCAGAATTCAACACAACAAGGTTCTCTCCCTTCATTAATCTTTACGTATCCAAGTCACATGTTTCATGCAACAGTCTGCAATCTTACATAAATTGTTTTCATTTACCTAGTGTACTGTCTTTTCTTACTGGCAATTTATATTCGGCTAGGTTGGCCTCTTCGCACACAAAGCCCTGTCGGCTAGGGCTGTAGAATACGCCAACTCCACCTCTGCAGAGGGGTAAGACCCCCTCCACAATGGGGCGTCCTGGGTATGACGATAAACTACATCCGCATCCAGGGTAAGACGATAAACTACGTCCAACAGCAAGGCCTCTGACAAGAAGGTTTTGAGGAGCGTGGAACCACTTATTAATTGCTAGTGTTTCCAGGTCCACCCTGACCCGGGGTGGTAGCACCTGTTAGGGTTCCAGCTATGGGCAAATAGTTAACCCCGAAACTGAGGTAAAAAGATAAAAGTATAAAAATAGGTTTTAATACCAAAAATACTTTGAAAAAAATTATTACCAGGAATTCGTTTTTGAAAAAAAAAAACTATTACCAGCAATACATTTTCGGAAAAAAATTACCAGCAATACATGTGATTGTACTAAAAAATGTGAGTAATTGAAAAATGGTTCAAATATATATGTATACATACACACCTTTTTTTACCAAACAATCTCTATGTACCTATTTCAAAGATTTTGTTGGCATTAAATGACCCACTGAGGTTTTGATATGCCATAAAACAAAACAACCAACCCTAAGGAGATACCATGTACCCGGTGATATCAGCTTATTAATCCTGGACTATTATAACAACTTTAAAATGAGAATCTCTTCTAGATTTATAGTTTCCTACTGGCAAAGACTCGAATTTGCTATTATTAGTGGCTGCACGATCTCAGCTACCCTTGCCATAGATATGGTTCTCCAATCGGCTGAAGTCGAGTGTCGAGGATCTATGCTGAAGACAGGAGTGCGTTAGCCACCGATCAAAGCGTCTATGGACGATCTGACCATTACAGTATCTTTGGTCACGGGGAGTAGGTGAATCCTACGCAGACTTGAAAAGTAGTGGCTGCAGCAATCAATGTTAGCAGTTACAAGCTATGTACCTATTTCAAAAAAATTGTTGGCATTAAATGACCCACTGAGGTTGATATGCCATAAAACAGAACAGCTAACCAAACAGAGAAGTCTTCGCACACAAAATAAAGAAAGCCTCAATCTTGGCTCGTCGACTCTTATTTAAATCTGAAATACAATTTATAGACCAGAGATGAATTTGGTTAGTTATTTAACAATCGCAATAATGTCAGTAACTGGCAGTATAAAGTACTAGACGCTAGTACTTTTAAATGGACTTTTAGTATTTATGTTGCGAGACGATTTGAAATGCGCGGGAAGATCAGGATGCTTAAAAAAAAAAAAAGTAAACCCTTTTGTATTTAGAGATTTCACCTCGCATGGCGGACATGGCGAATTTGGTGTGCAAGATGATTGTTACAAGCTCAGTCCTCGGAGAGAAATTTAACAATACGGACTGCCTTCACAGTGGGTGGTCAAAATAAAACTTGTAGCGGTGCTATATTTTTCCACGCCCACATTTTATTCGTCTGCGATTGGCTAATAAATCAATACTACCTTTCTAGAGGCCAATTTAGCCATCGCAGTGGTTGCTTTGTATTTTTCGATTTTGAACTTGCTTGCTTGTTTCGTTAGTACGAATTTAGTATTTGGTTAATTTTTAACCAATCACATATTTTAAAATCACGAAATTAAAAATGTTTTGTCTGCACTTTTTGTAGTTTTGAGATATTTGACATCAAATTTAGACGGAAAATACTTCCTGGTCGAGAGGTCTAAAGACGGTTCCCCCTAAGGGTAGCAAGTTCTAAATAATTACTAAGAATAATTACTGTAGGGTCTAATGATTGCTTAAAACTGGCAAACACCATTCAAGATTGATTTTTTATGTCCACACTGTTTATATGCATACATATATACATACACACACGCGCGTGCGCGCACACACACACACACACGCACACACACATATATATATATACACACACACACGCACACACACATATATATATATACACACACACACAGACACACACACAAACATATACAAGCCTATTTCGCTGTATCACAGCTCATCAGTGTAAGTAGACATCCGATTGTTTCAAGCAGGGATCGAAACTCGACCGATTTGGCTACCCCTAAGTTAATGGTGCATGGCAAAGAAAGGGAATTATATACATATATATATATATATATATATATATATATATATATATATATATATATATATATATATATATATATATATATATATATATATAAAATTTGTGTATTTAGCAATCAATCCTTCTTTCATGCACATTTCATTGAATACGACAGCCAAGGTGCTTTGATTTAGTTTTTTATACAATTTCTCATGCGATCTAAAAATTGTTTTCTTTTCGGATGATAAATTATATTAAAAATGTCCGAATGTTCTTTTTATCCGAGCGCTTTCGGCTATACATTTAGCCATTTTCAAGGATTAAATGTATTTTAGCTGTTAAATAAGAAATAGTTTGTTGCATGTATGTTTTATAAAATGTTTTCATTTTTCAAAACACGGTCAAAATATTGTGTCCATGTTCATAGTTAATATTATTAAGTGTTGTTTTTATTAATAAGGCTTCCATTATTTTTAGCCTTTTTCTTTTTGCATGTAGATGATGCTATTATATTAGTGTTGTCAACAAGTATGTTACGAATAGTGTCCAGTAGGTCATCATATATATACATATATATATATATATATATATATATATATATGTATATTTATTTAAAGACGTTTATGATATGTTTAACGTTCTTTTTTTTATAGATACAAGTATTTAAGCAAATGCTCTGTTTTATAATAAACAGTATTAAATAACATTTACCGTTCATAGAAAATTTTCGTTCTCCGACATGAAAATTTCTCGGACATTCAGGCCGGTAAATGTTATTTAATACTGTTTATTATAAAACAGAGCATTTGCTTAAATACTTGTTTCTATAAAAAAAAAGAAAGAAAAAAAAAATGAACGTTAAAGATATCATAAATGCCTTTAAATAAATTGTCGGTCTTTGTCCAATTGAAAAAAAAAAATATATATATATATATATATATATATATATATATATATATATATATATATATATATATATATATATATCCGGGTCGTTTTTTTTTAGAATTGGATATCAAATCTGAATTTAAGATTATTTCAATTTTATCAATCTCTCGGCTTCATTGTTGCAATTTAGCCACAATTATTTCTATAAAAAGGTTCTCAAAACTCAGTTCGAAATATAAAAAAGTTGAATTTTCACCAACACTAAGGTGCTTATTAGCCTCAGTAAAAAATCGGTTCGCAGTGTCCCTTAGACCTTGTTTTGACCTCTTTATGCTATTGAAGCAACCCGCATGTGACATTACTCTTAGTTGATGGACGTTGGGATGAATCTGATGACAGCCATGAGCTCTTCCCGATTCCTTCAATGCAAATTGGTTACTTCCTTCTTAACATGCTCCGACTAATTTTCAAGAGGGTGAATTACAAGGCAAGCTAGCACTGATAGCATAATGAACAAATCAAGAAGTTGTTGATGTTATCTTTACAGGAGTCAAATTCTGATGGAATAGGAATACCGTATCACCAAACAGTTTTTTCACTAACGGACCGATGAAGTGTTTCAGGGTCCCCTTATAGATCGCTATATTGACTGTGACTCCACATCTGCAAATAATATGACCTCTCATGTCATTAGCGTATGCTGGAACTTGACATTCGCTAATTGGCTCTTTAAGCCTCCTACAAATGTTTCAACTTTAGTTTCCAAACCCCAAATTAGGAAAACTTATGTTCCTTTAGAAAACCCCTGTCTTTGGCGAATCCCATTCCTGCTTCTCTCAGCTTTTATGGATCTTATCCAATGTTTAAAACTAGCTTTCTTGGGCGGCTGTCTTGGGACTGCAGCTGCAACCTTTTCTGACCATATCTCTCGCTCACACCTTGCTCGTTCAGATGATGTCCCTTTGAAATATTTTGACACGTAACCCAAAATATACACTATTTATATAATTCGGACTATTGTCCTTATATTTGTCGCCATATTTACCACAACGTTTCGGCCGTTGTACGCTCCGGCCTTTTCAGGTGATTGACTCATTGGGTAGACAGTTCTAGTTCCACGTGCCATGTCTAATTCTGTTAATTCCCCTCTCCAAGTTCTCCATCACCGTAACCAGGTATTGAACTCATACTCATACTGTCACTGGATCTAACTAACGCCGTTATCCACTGTGCCATGTGTCCTTGAGGTCATCTGTTTATGAATTCAAGGGTATTATAAAGCTAATGTCTTCAGCAACCATATTTTACCAGTGTTCATCTTACAATTTTTGCTGTTATCATGCATGTTTTTACCAGAGCTCATATTGCAATTTTTGTTGTTATTATCGCTTTTCTCTGGCACTCCTTATTACTGTTTCCCATATTGTGTTCATTTCTATGCTTAGTCGGATCAGGAGATTTTTGTGGCCTAGCATATGTGCTGATTCCTTAAGTATACGAATTTTCCAATGGTGTTCTTTGTCTATGATCTCAACCTGATCCCGCAGACGGCGGTGATCTCCCTCTGTGGGATCGGGTTGTGATCATAGACAAATAACATCATTGGAAAATTCGTAAACTTAAAAGCAGTGATCTCCCTCTGAGATAACTGATAACTGACATCCATTAGACATGGCACGTGGAACTAGAACAGTCTCCCTCAGTGAGCGAAATGAAGGGTTCAGTTCGATATTCCAGCCACCTGAAGAAGGTCGGAGCGTACAACGGCCGAAACGTTGTGATAAATATAGCGACAAAGATGAGGACAATAGTCCGAATAATGTAAATAGTGTATATAATACCTCATCTGAGAAATATAGACAGATACTGAAAGACCGAAACGTTGTAATTAATATGGCGACAAAGATGAGGACAATAGTCCGAATAATGTAAATAGTGTACATAATACCTCATCTCAGAAATATAGACAGATACTGAAAGGCCGAAACGTTGTAATAAATATGGCCACAAAGATGAGGACAATAATCCGAATAATGTAAATAATGTACATAATACCTCATCTCAGAAATATAGACAGACAACTCAAAATGTATTTTGAGCTTTTTTTTTATATCATCTCGTTGAGATGTGTGTCAATAATGTCCTCTTGAACAAATATGAAATCAAATAATTTTTAATAGTTTGAAGTACGAGATGTTTTTCCTTTCTTAATGAAAACAGTGTCATTGATTACAGAATTACATTCCTTATTCGGTTAAAAATAGTATTTTGAGATGCTTGAATAATACTTGGGGGAAAGCAGTTTTGTGTGAATATACTGGTAGAAGTAGACCGGTTTAAGTCGGATGAGACTAATATAAAAGAAATTGACAGATATCCTACGTTTTCAAAATATTCCAATTTATGAAACATATATATATATATATATATATATATATATATTTGGTTGCATTGATGTGAGTTTGTGACCCTGGGTTTCACGCTTTTGCGATCGTCAAAGCGTGAAACCCGGGGTCACAAACTCACAACAATCTAACCAAATATGTTAGCTCTATCTCTGATATTGAGCGCTTTCTAATAAGTACCGCGCATATAATATATAAATAATAATATATATAATAAATTACATATATATATTTATGTTTATATTTATATACACACACATTTTTCACACATATATATATATGTGTGTGTGTGTATTTTGGTAGCAAATTCTCCTTCAGTCATGTCTGAGTGAATAGTTACATACGTTACGTCTACTTATTTTCATTATAACCCTTTCAAATTCACGAATATTTTTCCGTATATTACAATTGAATAAGGCAAGAAATGCATTGTAACACTGAAAATAACTTTTATTTCCCAAGTACTTTCAATCTCTTTCTGACATCATCAGCAGGGGTGAATTGGTAAGGTAAAAACTATGTGTAGCTATCCATTACTGGATTTTTCTTTTGCGTTTAAATGCTATAGCTGACAGTTATGATTTAGCGTTCATTAAAGTTATCCATTATGGAATGTTTCTTTTATGTTTAAATGATACGATCGAGCGTACATTAAAGCGGGATATATATTATATATATATATATATATATATATATATATATATATATACTCTCGGCTCTTCTGTCAAATTTGACGTATGAGGGTCAAGCAGATCAGTTCCTAGGAAACCGACAGCCCGACAACAGCACATGTGATTTGATTATAGTGGTGAATGGTTCTTGCAGGACCATCCACACCTGTTGCACTAAGTGCCACAAGGTCCCCAAACGACCCTCCGCAGGTTTTGAATTCAGAGTTGCCCTTCTCCTAGACCAGTGAATGTAATGGATTCGACTGGAATTCGAACTCGGCTCTCCGATTCTTCAATCCAAGCCGCAATCCATTACTCCACTGTGCCCCCTCTCTCTCTCTCTCTCTCTCTCTCTCTCTCTATATATATATATATATATATATATATATATATATATATATATATATATATATATATATATATATATATATATATATATATATATATATATATATATATATATATATATATATATATATATATATATATATATATATTCTATCAACGTATATTGTATATGCGTTTTCTTGTTTTCCTTCTTAGCGTGCGCATAAATTCATATACACACGCGTGCATGCACACACACATACACACTCACATACACACACACATACACACACACACTGTCATGTATGTAAAAGATATATATATATATATATATATATATATATATTCATGGATTTTATATTTTAGGTATTGTTTCTATTCTGATAATTAATATCGAAAGCGTAGAAGTATGAAAAAGCATGAATGATATATTCATATCACCTTTCCTGTCAGGTTTCTCATAAATATAACAAAATATCACTAAAGTAATGAGAGTTGAGACCAGGAAATAAAGTCGTAAAAGAATTATTTTGCTTGTAATTTATCTTTGAAGATGGCAGTCAGTTCGTCCGATTAATATTTAATGAATGTTTGATTTTTTCTCATAAAGAACTGAAAAGACCGAGGATTAATGTACCTTGTAATAACTGACCGAGAAATGTTATTGGATTTCTGCAATATTGTAGGTTTCTTCATAAATGCCTGTAATTCTATGAATGTATAGAGAATATATGCAGCTCTGTATTTTATATAGAAAGTTGGTTGCCTCTATACTATATAAAGAGCATAGGTAGTCATTTGTATGATATATATATATATATATATATATATATATATATATATATATATATATATATAAATTCCTAAAATACTACTGAGACATTACACTAAATTAATTGAACTATATACTTAGTTCATGACATATTAACTGAAAACACTTGTAAAAATAGAATACGTGGATTTACGTGGATACGATATTGTATACAACCGTCAATAATAGCGCATTCTTAAAAAAACATCTTTCGGTCTACAAACAATTATTTCGTCTCCAAGTCTTAATTTTAATGGAAAATATATGCCTGAGGATGAATAAAGGATTATTCGAAAGTACTAGCATTTAAAAAAATATCAACTGGAAACAACTGGAAACAGTTTTATGACTGAGGATCACATCATTCTATGGATTAACAGTATTTTAATGCAAAAAATATATTCTACTAGCGATGTGATAGCGCCAATAATCGCATTAATATTGCTGATTGATTCTATGCGTGATTATTTCTTTGTGTATATACATAAATATATATTATATATATATATATATATATATATATTATATAATATATACATATATATATGTTATATAATATATATATATATATTATATAATATATACATGTTATATAATATACATATTATATAATATATACATATATACATATATATAAGCTATATAATATATATATTATATAATATATTTTATATAATATATACATATATATATGTTACATATGTTATATATATATTATATAATATATACATATATATATTTTTTAAGGCATTTTTATGTTTATACATTCTTTTTATAGATATAAATATTTAAGTAGATGCTCTGTTTTATAATAAACAGTATTAAACAACATTTACCGGCCTGAATGTCCGAGAAAATTTTCGTCCTCCGACAGGAATCGAACCTGTATCCTATACGGAACCGTCATTATAGCCTGACGTGCCTTAACCGTTTCGGCCACAGAGGAGCGTTCTGTTAGCAAGGTCGATTTTACAGTCTTTAAACTACAATCTCCCATGTTTCTCTCACGTATATTCATATCTGCTCAAAACGTATCAAATGTAAACAAATGACGTCACACATTATGAAATGGACAAAGTCCGACAATTATTTTAAGACATTTTTGTTTAGACATTCTTTTTATACATACAAATATTTAATATGTTTACATGTCACCTTTCATAAAACCTAATATAGCTTCGAGATACACTGATACGGCACCCAACCACCCGTCGAATGTAATTAAACATATCCCGTTAAGCGTACAATATAGATTGTCAAAGAATTCTTCAAATGAAGACATATTCAACGAAAAAAAGAAAATATACGTATCAATCTAAAGAGAGGAGGGGCATAACGCCAGCCTGTGTTTCAAGCACCAAACAAACCCAAGAACAGACGATAATAGAAAAAGAAAAAGGAATAGCATCTGGTACGATCCACCCTTTAACATTCCAGTAAAAACAAATATAGGGGAAATGTTTTTTTTTTTGTCTTCTAAATAAGCACTTTCCGAAAGCGTCCGGGTTGTACAACTTATTTAACCGCAATACAGTCAAATTGAGCTACAGTTACACTAGCAACATGGGCAATATTATCAAAAGATTGAAAAAAAATCAAAGTTTGAAGAGGACGTGAGAGGGAAAATAAGGTCCTTTGTAATTGTAGGAGAAAAATAATTGCCCATTAAATGGGATATGTTGTATAGAACAGGTTATGTATTGTGCCCAGATAGAAAGTACCAATTGCACAGCAAAAAAATACACTGGTTTCTCTGATGGCCAGTTTAAAAAGAGGTGTTTTAAACATATCTCTTAGAATACCACAACGCAAGTTCAATACGAAGGTGGCAAACCACTACTGGAGCTTCAGGGAAAACATAACAGAAGCCCGGTCATTAATTGAAGTATTTTACGGAATGTAAACAATAGAAAAGTGAATGGCAACACGTGTAGGCTGTGTACAGGAGGAGAAGTTCTCTATTGCAACATACAAAGCTGACATTGAGTTGTTGAATGCAAGGTCTGGGATCATGGCCAAATGTAGACACGTCAGGAAGTTAATTTTGGGGCTATACAAACCTGGATTCAGTTGGAAATGATTTTTTCTTTCGCCCATTCACTTTTATTTTTTTATATTTTTTATTTTTTCCCACTACAACTACCCCCACCGAATTACTTCCGGTGACGAATGAAGGCATTTAAGTTCTTGCGCTGCCTCTGATTCGCTGAACAAACCAGCTGACGAGACCCCGGCGGTCCAAACAGCGGTAGTGTACCGGTCAGCGTCCTTATCTTTTTAAGATGTTATATCGCTCTGTAAGTTTGGTTTTCCTACTTGAAATTGAGCACTTTTGTACGATTTTAATAAATATTTCAATGTTTCTTTATTTCGGCGTATATCTATCTATCTCTCTATCTCTCTCTCTCTCTCTCTCTATATATATATATATATATATATATATATATATATATATATATATATATATTATAAGAGATTATAATAAAAACATTTGAAATCGTTACACAAAACTTCCTATCGCCTTAAAAAATCCAATCATAGTACTGAATATATATATATATATATATATATATATATATATATATATATATATAGAGAGAGAGAGAGAGAGAGAGAGAGAGAGAGAGAGAGTTATTGTTGACAGTAGTATTCATGCCTACTGAATATTTACATATTTTGTATGGAAATTCGAATTTTTTCCATATACTTACTGAATTTACCATAAATACTTTATTCCGTATTTGCTTTTGAATAATTTATGAATTTTCGGTCTATTATCTTTATCGTTATACATTTTCTAAAAATTGCTCCAGTCTATGATTATTCGCCCCGTATGGAAATTATGCAATTTTAATGTTTGTTTGTTTTCTTAATTTGGCATTTGGAACAAACACCTTTTGAAAATAAAATAGTATTGAACTGATTCAATAATATTCTAAACGTTAATGAAAAAGACAATCTGCGAGTTCCACATACCGCGATAACTTATTCGTTCTGCAACCCTGGCAAAGACAGCTGATCTTGCCAAGAAGCTCCGAATGAAGACAGTTGGTGCATACAAATAAAGTGATTGATATACAACAATTTAAATATTCCTAGATAGACCATTCTTAGTTTTATCAATAAGTACAGCGAGAATCATTGTTCTGAGAATAAATTAAGGACTAGAGTAAACGGTTAATTTCTGAGAGAATTGAAAGTAAAATTGTTAGTGATGTCTCGAAGAATCCTCAATTAACGACGAAGGACTCGAAGAATCCTCACAACGACAAAGGACTCGAAGAATCCTCACTTCACGACAAAGGACTCGAAGAATCCTCGCTTAACGACAAAAGACATTGCAACTGATGTAAAGACATCAGGGTTGAACGTATCGATGATGACAATCACTACATGCTTTCATCGAGCAGGACTTCGAGCTTGTCGCCCAGAAAAAACTTCCATGCTTAAAATTAAACAGCTAAAATGCAGATTAGATTACGCTAGAAGCCATCTATACCATGGAAGTAAATACTGGAACTCTGTTTTATAGTCAGATGAAACCAAAGTAGAATTATTTGGTCACATGAACCCCTGTTATGCATGGAGGAAAGTGGATGAAGCTCTCAAACCCAAAATACCCTCCCTACAATTAAGCACGGTGGTGGGACCATTCTGCTCTGGGGAGGTTTTACTGCGTCCGGACCAGGACAACTAGTACAGGATATCATGGAGAAAGAGCAGTGTTTGGTTATTCTGAAAGATAATATAAAACAAAGTGCACGAAAGCTGTCTTTGGGGCGTCACGAGACGTTCCAATATGACAATGATCCGGAACACACGACACAAATTGTTTCAAAGTACTTAGATGACAGTGAAATTAAGGTCTTGGCGTACCCCGTACAATGTCCTGACCTAAACCTTATTGACAATTTATGGCTATATTTGAAGATAAAAGTAAGAAGTCCATTGAATCTGGAGGAGCTGGAAGCTATTGCCGAGGAAGAATGGAGAAGATGCCTATCAGCGTGTTTAGTGATCTTGTAATATAATTAAATGAATAAAAGCAATAATCAAGAATTTACACAATTTATTATTGAGACAAGAGGGCCAATAATTTTGTCTAGGTGAAATTAAATTTTGGTGTGTTTTTTTTTGTGTTATTATTTGACGTTAAATTAAAAAATGTTGTGGGCATCACTGCACTTTCTTTCAAATCCATTATTTCATAATTTGTGAAAAAATGCACCTGAAGGGGGTTGAAGGATTTTGACCACAGATGCGTATATATATATAGAGAGAGAGCATATGTAAATATAAATAATAAAGTAAACATTGTTGTCAGCACTCAGAGGCGACAGGCTGTTTCATGCTAGACGCAATCATCAGGCCTGAAACAGCCTGTTGCCTCTGAGTGTTGACTTTAATGTTCACTTTTATATTTCTATTTACACACACACGTACACACACACACACACACACACACACACACACACATACATACATATATATATATATATATATATGTATATGCATGCGTTTATCGTTGCTTGGAAATCATCCATGTAAACAAAAACAGACTATCATCAATTTCTCGTCCATGTATTGCTTAATATATTATACCCTAATTATCATCTCTGATAATGGCTTATGTAAGCCGAAAGCTTAGATTGGATTAAAAAATATGTATCAATATTGTGATTTTCTTTGTTCGTTTAATGATAATGTTATTAAGCTTATCAGCCGATATGAAAAGAACTTACATAACATAAATAGACAACACTTGTCCGTATTATTTAATGAAACATGTATGAATATATATATATATATATATATATATATATATATATATATATATATATATATATGTCATTCACAGACAGTACTGTTTCGCTGTATCACAGCTCCTCAGTGCGACTAGACTTCCGAATGCCTCAAGCCAGGATTGAAACACAACTAATTTGGTGTCAGCCAGAGCTATCTTCACTCGGTAGAGTTACACAACTAAATCTAGCGTATTGTTTTTACAAAAGTAAACAAATGCCAATCAGCCAAAGTGCTCCATTCATTTTACTGAAGAGCTTTGCATTAGTGCAGGTGGCTGTTGTTTATAGAATTAGCTTATCACTCAACATTGATCAATTGAAATGTATTTTCAAGAGGTAAATTATGTCATTCACAGACAGTACTGTTTCGCTGTATCACAGCTCCTCAGTGCGACTAGACTTCCGAATGCCTCAAGCCAGGATTGAAACACAACTAATTTGGTGTCAGCCAGAGCTATCTTCACTAGGTAGAGTTACACAACTAAATCTAGCGTATTGTTTTTACAAAAGTGTTTATACGTTATTTTTTAGATACAATTATTTAAGTAAATACTCTCTTTATAACAACAATATTAAATACATTTATTGGCTTGAATATCCGAAAAATTCTTTAGCAAATATATGTCCTACGATAGGAATCGGACCTGCATTCAACACGGAATAGTCATTTGGCCTGATGTGTTATACCTTTTAGCTACAAAGGAAGCATCTGATTAGCAAAGTCAAATTGCTGTTTTTAAACAAACAAATTTCCAACGATCTTTCTCGAACGATTATATCTGCTCGAAGCGTATCTTAACGTAAACAAAAATGTCCGGTAAATGTAATTAATACTGTTTATTATAAATAAAGCATTTACTTTCATAATTGTATTTATAAAAGTAACGTATAAACCGAAAATATATTAAAATAATTCACGGACTTAGTGTCATTTCATAATATATGATTTCATTTGTTTACATTAAGATATACTTCGAGCAAATATGAGCATTCGATAGAAAACATGGAAAAACTTTTGAAAAAATACAAATGAAGTTTGCATGAAAATTTAAGACATTACTGCTTTATTTGTAATTCTGGAAGGTGAGGATGAATAATTCTGTCCACAACTGTATATATTTAATTCCTTTGCATAGCGACTGTTTTTCCAAGTAGATGCGACAGGTTACTAAATTATCTTTTCCATGTAAATCACAACTTCCTTGATTTTAACTAATTCATTGTTTCGTAATTGAAAAACTGCTTTCGTGTTATCTATAAAGTATTTGTATGGGTTTCCCTTCATTTGTATTGTTCGCTCCAATTGAATTCTAATAATAAAAATGATTTTCTTTTGTTCCAGAGTATTCATCTTTCGGCTAAATCATCTTCTTTGGATAAATAACGTTTCCAGTCAAAGATGATGATCATTTTTCGGTTAAATATCTTTATCCAGCCAAAACTGATCATCATCTTCCGGTTAAATATCTTTATCCAGTCAAAGATGATCATCATCTTTCGGTTAAATATCTATTTCCAGCCAAAGATAATCGTCATGTTCCGGTTAAATATCTTTTCCTAGCCAAAAATGATCATCATCTTTCGGTTAAATGTCTTTTTCCAGCCAAAGATAATCGTAATCGGTTAAATATCTTTTTCCGGGCAGCGGTGACCATCATCTTCCGGTTAAATATCTTTTTCCAGCCAAAGATGATGATCATCTTTCGGTTAAATATCTTTTTCCGGGCAAAGTGATCATCATCTTCCGGTTAAATATCTTTTTCCGGCCAATGGTGATTATCATCTTCCGGTTAAATATTTTTTTTCCGGCCAAAGGTGATCATTTCTTCCGGTTAAATATCTTTTTCCGGCCAAAAGTGATGATCAACTTCCGGTTAAGTATCTCTTTCAAAAGATGATCATCTTTTATATAATGAAGCGTTTCTTTATTGGACTGTCCAAATTTTTCTTTACGTTTCAATTGAATGCAGGTGTCTCATAACTACAACCCGCCGGCAATGTCTACTCCACCAAAAGAATTTATCCGCGGCCCGCAGCAATTTAAAATATTTAATCGCCCACTTTTCTCATCTGCACTTAATTGATTATTTTGCCTTATATAAAACAATTTTTTAACACACCAAAATGTATAAATGCGTCATTCGTACTGAAAATCTTTGAAATTGTTGTTTCCTTAAACCGAAAGTTTCTAACTTAGAGATGAGCTAACTGTGTATATTCAACTGATCTCAGAAATTGGTTTTCTGTTTCGGATTAAAAGTAAGGATATTGAAAGCTGCTTATCAAAGTAAGCACAGCACCTTTACTTGCAAAATTAACGAAACACGATCTTTCACTTCGCATAAGCGCTCGATGTTAGCTTTGTTTCCAAAGCAATTGCCTTAGAGATAAATCTTTTGACAAAGTGTAGCATCACAGGTCGCTACACAAACCTCACCAGTCATGACATCTCTGGAAGAGTTAACACCATATTGTTTGCCAAGCTTTTTTCAACCAACGCTACTTTTGGCAAAAACTTTTTGTCAAAGTCCCCCCCCAATGTCAAATTTAATTTCGAATATTATACTGAATTCATCTTTCCTAGAAAGATAAAACTTCGGTATTAAGTACAAAAATCATTTGAATATGGTTTTCATTTCTATCAGAAATGCCAATGATTAAAATGCTAAAAAACTTTTACCTTTTATTTGATAGCTTATTTCAATGTTTTCAATGCAATGGTTGACTTTGGTGCTTACTGGCTAAGGCTCTTACTCTAGGTTCATTTGATAGCTTATCTCAATGTTTTCAATGAAATTTTGACTTTGGTGCTTACTGGCTAAGGCTCTTACTCTAGGTTCATTTGATAGCTTATCTCAATGTTTTCATTGCGATGGTTGACTTTGGTGCTTACTGGCTAAAGATTTTACTCTAGATTCCATACTGCTTAGAAATAATTGTAGATCTTGTCGTTTTGTTATTTCCAGGAAATGTCTATTTATTAGGAAACTGTGTAACTGCATTGAAACCCTATTCTGTCAAGTAACAAGTTTAAAAAGAAAAGAAGTTTGATAGCTTCCCACAGCTTTAGTTAACTCTCAGAAATTTCCTTTTGTAACTAATATTGAATAATTTTTGAAAATTTGAAAAAAGTGGATAAATGAATCTGGGTCTGTTCATTGCCCCATAAATGTAATAAAAACTCCCTGTACCCCTTTTCAGCATAACAAAGCCCACAACGGTTTGCTAGCGCTCACATTGGGAAACACTGGTTTACACGATCCCCGAGTCCTTTCTCTCAGCTAGGTCCTTGAATGTTGTTGTGAACGGCAAGTCATTTGAAGATCAAAGCAGATGGCGCCCAAGGGTCTCTCTTCAGTCCTATTCGCATCTTGCTTTTCATGAACGATTTCCCTAGCAACATTCTAAGGTCATCTATACAGATGATGACAATTCCAAAAGCCACGATAATTGGATGCTTGCAGGTGATCTCTCCTATAACTTAACTCTTAACAGTTTAAGGGGAAATACTTGGTAAGTAACACTGAATGCATAAAAAAACAAGCTAGTATAGTTTCGTTACCATGCCGACCAAGACTATCTACAACTCACGAGGAATTGTTTCAGTTTCAATGTGGCTCCATGATTTGGACGCCTCTTGAGCCTTATGTTTCTCCACGGACTTGTAAGGAACTCATATAACCTATTTTGCTAAAGACGTTGGAAAATGGTCGGTTCATTCTAATGCTTGAAGCATCTGTCTCCTTCTTTCATGCTTTTTCTGTAGAAGTGTCAAAGATGAAATCAAAAATGGTGTATTTCTGCCATATATGTGTTGGAACTGTCTCATTCTCCATCTTTGGCAGAATTCAAAGAAGTTTACGCGGTCTTGTAGAGGAAAAATTTTTGCAACTGCTTTCCACAGAAAAAAAACGTTACAATCCAATCGATGTTCTTTCTTTATTTCCCTAGCAGCAAATCTTCAGATGATCTCTCAGTTCAGACCTTTCCGGCTAGGACACGCGATGTCACTACCACGAAGTCGAATCGTCCTCATTTCTGCCATGTTCCCAATGTATGAAAAACTTACCACTCAGAGAATTTTTTATCCAAAGTTAGCACCTTGTAGAACAAACACTCGCATGAGTAATTCCCTGAACATTAAAACTTTGATCCCTTAAAGGCAAAGGCCACATATTACTTTTCATTATCTTATTACCACTTTATCCAGAGATACCTCTCACCTCATTCGTTATTACCATATCAAATGTCAACTTTAGAATTTTACATTGAGATGAATTTGGTCTTAAATATTATTGTGTGTTCTAAGCTAAGCTTAGTAAATATTAATGGACGCTCGCCATAGAGCAGTGATTAACAATTGAATATAGCAAACTATTAATATTGTATATTCGATCTTCACTGAGTGCCCATATATATATTAATAGTGATTTACCATGGAGAGCCGGTTAACAAGCTCGTCTCAAACAGTTGGTTGTTGCTGTAAAGTTGATCTTATTTTGTATCATCGTCATCCCCTTGACTTTTGTAATCGTAGTGGGGGTCCGAATGCAGAAGCTATATTGAATTCACAATGGTCTATCAATAGCAGCCATCAGCAATTCTGGCATAGTCATACTTGTCCATTGTCTGACATTGTCCAACTAGTTTTTGCGTTGGCGTCCTCTCCTACGTCCACTTTCCACGGTGCCTAGCATGATGGTCTTGCTCAGGCTGCCGTGCTTTGTAACGTATCCAAACTACGCCATTTTGAGTGGCGAGAAGAGGTTCCTGGTGGCCCACAAAAATTTCAACCCTCTTCGCACAAACTGATTGGTTTTTTGTTCCCAATAGAAGGGAGTTTTCTCATGCATTTGTTCTCAAACGCTTGGATCCTTCTCTCTGTATCTGCCAACATTGTCCACGTTTCACGTCCATATAGGAGAATGGAGACTACCAGTGATTTGTAGTCTGTACTTCGTTTGAAAGCTCATTTTGCTCCTCCATATTCTTGTCAATTTGGCCATTGCTGTGGCAATCTGTGTGCGTATTTCAGAGTTGCAGGTGCCATCTTTAGACAAGATTGCTCCTAAGTATTTAAAACTGGACACTTCCTCCAGTGAATTCCCATTCATGGCAATGTTGATATGTGTTACTATTTGTGATATCCACCATTTACTTGGATTTCTCAGAGCTGACCTCCATTCCATATGCTCTTGATTTTTCAAAAAGTTTGTTTTGACAAGTCCTGGAGCTCACTGTTACTACTTGTTATGAGGTCAATGTTGTCTGCAAAACTTATGTTACGGACTGGCCTACCACCGATAGAGATTGAGAGATCACGGTCGTTCAGGGTTTCTTGCATGATTCTCTTTAGAAATAGGTTGAACAATGTGGGTGAAAGTACGCATCCCTGTCTCACGCCGACAGTTTCCTGGAAGAATCTTCCCATTCGTTTTCCCAGAAGAACTGCGTTGGTGACATCTTTATATAGGGCCTCGATGACTTGGATTTATTCTGTCATCTACAGTGAATTGCTTAAGGATTTGCCGAAGACCGTCATACCATACACGATCAAATGCGTTCTTGAAATCGAAAAGTTATGGAAGACGTCCTTCTGGTGTTGGTAGGTGTTTCTCTACGAGGGTCCTACAAATTAAGACCTATTGTACTTCATCTGGTTCTAAAACCTACTTGTTCTTCTGATAGCAGTTCTTCAGCCTTGGATTTCAAACGATTCAAAATGATACAGAGCAGAACTAGGGTGACTGATCAGACTTATTGTCCTATATTTTTTTAACTTCCTTTCTTTGGCAGGGGTATCACTCGTTGGTCCCCTTTTTTTCCCAAATCTTTTGCATAGTTCTGCTATGGCTTTGATGGTTTCTTCACCTCCATGTTTTATCAGCTCAGAGGGAATATTATTGTTATGACTTGCCAGGTTTGAAGCTTCTGTATCAGTTAAGATTAATAAAAACTCAGGTCTGTCTCAGCTCTCAAATTGCTATTTAATCTCCGTCGGCGAGGTTTGAGTTCAGAAAATGGCCAGTACTTCGATCACTGAATTTCGATGTAGACCCTACTCAGCTCGTCGACTGGTATAAACCAATCATTCTATTTTCCGTTCCCTTTTTTGAAAAAAATTAATTGAATCATTCATGTTATGTTTCTTTAATATCTTAAATTCTGTCCACCAAATTATTCGACTTGGTTTGTCATGCTATTTTTACCAAGTAACAGTTCTCGACTCACAAAGGCTTATTCTCCGGCGTCATCACATCATTTTACAAATATAGATAACATCACATTATACATGATGCTAATCTGATTGACAATAGAACAAATGATCATTTTTAGGAGACCAAAATAATTAATTCATTATCAAATGGGTTAGCTTAAAGGCGCTTAGAAGCCTTGTTCAGGTTCCATACATTAACGGAAGACGCCAAAGATATGAAGAAATTTTATGAAATCTTCTGGCAATTATTTAACAATGAAAGCTTTGGGCAAAAATGGCGGATAAAAAAAAGAGTTTGGGGCCTTTTTTCTGTTTTTATAACGCATGAAATGTTTTTTCTTTGTGTTTTATTTTTCGCGGGGAGCTAATTTTTCAAAATATTCATTTATTCTGAATTATTAAAAATTGTTTTTACTCAATAAATATTTTTAAAAATATGTCCAGTCGCGGCACTTGGAATCGATCAAAGATGAATCTTTGATCCTTCGAATGGAAATTTTATTGCCGAGAAAATAAGAACTCGTAAAAAGACAAAACGAAAAAAAATGTTTGCAAGCTGAAACCAAAAGCAAAAACAAAATAAAAATCTAAAAATAAAATCAACGGATTTCACTTGTAAATTTTAAAACATTAAAAATGTTTTATGCTTGTTGGTAATATTGTCAGTTTTTAATCACTCGTGCCACAAATGCTGAAAATGTCTCTTTCATCAAACATTTTTAAGATAGAAAAGCTAATGAGTACTCATGAATTGCATACGGTCAAATCACGTAGAAAACATCGGTTCTCGTTCGACCACCAAAGTTAAGCAAGGTCAAAACCGAACCTTACTTAGATGGGGAACTAGATTAGAACACCGGCTAATTTAAGCAACTTCTAAAATCTGAAATATGTTTCGGCTTTAAATAACAACATAGGGTTGATAATCCTTAAAAATTAAATTAATCAATCAGCAATGTCTGAAAAATACAAGGATCGCTTTATCGCAGGTCACAGTTTCCGCGGTTTCAGTTATCCGCAGTCAACGATGCAAGTAAGTTTTACGTGATAATGATCACAAAGAACCTGAGAAATGATACTGTCATTTCAAAGAATAACTATGAAGTGATCCTATCGACGAAACAAGAAAAGGAAAAAAAAATGATATGCTGATATTGCTAAAATCTATGGTAAAAGCTAAACTTCTATTCATCATATGACTTATATTACAATTACTCATGACTTCTCTTAGATCATATGACTTCTCTTAGATGCTGTTATACGTCTTCAATTTTATGACCAGGTATTTCCATTAATCTCTGATTGTGCCAAATTTACAACTTTTTTTCATTAGTATGTATATATATATATAGGAAAAAACCATAGATACATGCACACACACACATATACACACACATACACACACATACACACACACATATACATATATATATATATATATATATATATATATATATATATATATATATACTGTGTAACCCGGTTATAAGAGACCCGGATATAAGAGAAAACCGGATATAAGAGAAATTTTCTCTGGTCCCAAATTAGAACCTGTGTTAATGTATATATAATAGACCAAACCCGGATATAAGAGAAACCCGGATATAAGATACTTCTTCTCCGGTCCCGACAACTCTCTTATATCCGGGTTACACTGTATATATATATATGCACATTTCATTGAATACGACAGACAAAGTGCTTTTATTTAGTTTTTATACAATTTCTCATGCGATTTAATATTTTTTTCTTTTCGAGTGATAAATTATATAAAAACTGTCCGAATGTTGTTTTTTATCCGAGCGCTTTCGGCTATACATTTAGCCATTTTAAGGATTAAATATTTTAACTGTTAAATAAGAAATAGTTTGTTGTATGTATGTTTTATAAGACAATAAGAAATAATTTTTTGTATGTATGTTTTATAAAACATACATACAACAAACTATTTTTATATTTAACAGTTAAAATATTTAATCTTTGAAAATGGCTAAATGTATAGCCGAAAGCGCTCGGATAAAAAGAACATTCAGACAGTTTTTTATATAATTTATCATCCGAAAAGAAAAAAATTATTAGATCGCATGAGAAATTGTATAAAAAACTAAATAAAAGCACCTTGTCTGTCGTATTCAATGAAATGTGCATGAAAGAAGGATTGCTGCCTAAATACACAAATATAAATATATATATATATATATATATATATATATAGAGAGAGAGAGAGAGAGAGAGAGAGAGAGACAGACAGACAGACAGACAGACAGACAGACAGACAGACAGAGACAGAGAGGGAGAGAAAGAGAGAGAACGAGAGAGAGAGGAAGAGCACAGATTTATTATTAAGCGAGGTCGATTTTACCATGAAACTTTTATTTACGCGTATGTTTCTCATGTTTTTATTAAAATCCACCATACGTAACATTAGTTGAAGTTATATCCTCAGGATATTCAGAACTGTATTCAACAAAATCAATGGTAATCTGTATTCAATTAAAATGTTATTTCAGTTGAGTTATTATTTTACTATATATATATATATATATATATATATATATATATATATATAGAGAGAGAGAGAGAGAGAGAGAGAGAGAGAGAGAGAAAGATAGAGATAAAGAGAGAGAAAATATAAGAAGCCTACAATTCATGGCTGAAGGCATTAGCCTGAGGTCTTGGAACTTATTCCTCAAGACTATTTCGCATGTTTGCAGCCAATCAAAGACATAGCAATAATCTTGATGTTTATGTTATTATTTCGATCTTTTTTCCCATCCTCATCAGCAGAAAATAACGAGAAAGTTACTTTAACCGCTTCTATCTGAAATTTCACGACTATAAGACTAGAAGTTACTTTAACCGCTTCTATCTGAAATTTCACGACTATAAGACTAGTTCATGTAAAGTCTTCTGGTAGTTGGATTTGAGTTCAAATCCAGTCTTAAGCCAAATTTATGTTTAATTTTCTGTATTTTAATTGCATATAGTTCTCTGTTCCTATTAAAGAAACTGGCCCAGCAAATATTCCGACAATAAGCAAAGTACCATATTCTATTGTGTGTGTTTCTCACAGAACTAATTTGGGTGATAATATGCGATATATCAATGTAGATACCTCCACTAATTCGGTGGGCGTAAAGTTTAAAATAAATCTTTAAAAATGGAAAAGCTTTCTTGAACCTTTCATTTTAGATTGAATTGAATGCTAAAAGATTTAAAAGTTACTGTTTCCAGTAAGCAAAATATTCTGATGAATTTCAAACAGAAATTATATTGATCGGAATCATTTTTTTTTTTTCAGTAAAATCGATAAAACGGCCATTTTGTTATATTTGGAAACAAAAATTAATTCTTGCTTTTAAAAATCTTGCAAAAATAAAATATATATTTCTTCTATGGTAATTTACCCACGCACGCATGGACTCTCCCAGCTATAAATAGGAGCAGGTACTGCCTTTTGGAGAGGGAAGTTTCCAGCAGTCAGCTTTGACAGTCGGACTGAACATTCTTGCTGTAACACTTTCGTTTGTATATGTTTCTATTACTGTTTCTGTTAATATATTTGTTTAACTCAGTTCCTCTCTTTGTACCTTTATTTCTGGCCCTAACAAGGCCACAACAATTTCAGAGACGGTATTTGAAGAATATTGGCAAATTTAAAGTTAAATAATCTTATTTGAAACAAATATTACAGCATTTCATGCTGTATACAAGCATTTCTAAACCACGGCGTTTTGTCTTTCTGACGTATCGATCGATTTATCGACCGCCTGGCGTGTTAACAAGTTACGAGTATTTACTCTGTAGCCCCAATGCAAATGAGTTGTGATACAATGTCGAGTTTAATGTGGAGCACGTACACTCGGGCCAGGGACAACAATTCCCCGAGCCCACGCAGCCGTCGGTTGCGCTGGCCTCGGTGCGAACACCGATCCCTCTCTCTCTAGTGCCATGAGAGGGTGCAGTCTCGGACAGCTTTTCACCAGGACTGGGCACCTCACAGTTTTATTTTTCCCAGTTGCGCCTCTGTCCTCTGATGGAACCGCAACTGAGTCACACTCTGCCCGAAGACGCAAATGAGAGATGATAAATTCTACCCGGGCACCAAGAAAAACTTCTGTCCAGGTAAGGCGATTTATTTTACTCCCCCCACTGAGTCAGGCTGTGAAACAAAGTCGCTTTTTAACGTGGGGACCCGAGACTTTCCAATCAGGCCGCTGGTCTAAGTTGGTCTTACCTGGTCATAGCTTGTCCAAGCTGGTCAGAGCTCGTCTGCCCTAGTCGGAGCTGGTCTTAGCTAGTCATAGCTGGTCTAAACTGGTCAGAGCTCGTCTAAGCTAGTCATAACTGGTCTTAGCTGGTCATAGCTGGTCTTAGTTGGTCATAATGGTTATTGCTTGTCCAAGCTGGTTAGAGCTCGTCTCAGGTAGTCAAACTGAATTTTAAAAATTTTTAAACTTTATGAATTATTAAAGTTAAAATTGTAAAAAAAATGAAAACAAATCTTGTAAAAATTCATTTTACATCGATTTTTTTTTTCTTAAGACAATATTGTCTTTAATATATATTATTCATTAAAACAATTAAGTTTCACTAAATAAATAATGTCTTAGTTTCATTGCGTCATTTTTTTCGATTCCGAACAGATTTCCGGTAAGACTCGGCCAGATTTTGCCAAAAGATTGAGTGATTTAAATTCTTCAAAGAATTCTGCTTTTAACTTATATAGTCACAAAAAGTTTTTCTCAAGTTTTCATAAAATTAAGGGGTTGAAACATGTAAAAACAATATTTCTTCCAAGATTTTCTAATAAAAAAAATTTAGAAGTAACTTTCTTCTTTTGTTAATAAGTCCTGAAAATTTTAATTAAAATCTGACAATTATTTCATTTTTGCAAGAATTTCCTTATTAATGTGTCTATCACAGCAAAAAGAGGCTAAAATTTGCTACGTGCATCCGCTGATGCAAGAAAAACACGTTATTAATCACAATTTCGAATGTTTTAAAAAAAGGAGTAAAAAATTTCATTAAATCATCAAAAAATACTTTGATCCTTCCTCTTAATAATAACATACACATTTTGACGATGAAACTATGTTTCCATTTTGTTTGGGGCATGTCTTCATCAGCGTATAAAGATGTGTCTAATGCTTGGAAAAATTTGAATTTGTTATCCACTGACAAATATGATGTCAGTTTGTAGTTTCTTTAAGAAATGATAGGATATCATGTGTTATGAAAAAGTTCTTTCATCTTAGCTGTTTTGATTTTGTTTAGCAGCATATCAACCTCTATGGGTTATTCTATGTCGATACCTAAATATTTTTAGCAAAATTCTGTCCATTTAACTACAAAAACATGTATTGTTGGTCAACTACAAATAAAATCTATTGTTTACTATTAATAGGTCTTGGTAATTTCCACGCTTCTCAAAATCTCCAATCTCCCGATCAGAGACCTTATACCGGATGTAGTTTATCGTCATACCCAGGACTATTTAAGCGAGATACTAATCTAACAGCCAAAGAATATTACAAAGTTTTAAAAGAACAACCAAAAACATTTGATCTAATTTAACTCTTAAAATGATGCATAATATTAACAATTTCCTTTTGTAATAAACAAGGTTTTGCTTAAGGACACATCAAAATATCGAAAATTTTACATATAAATATATATATATATTATGAAATGGACAAAGTCCGACAATTATTTTATGTTCATACATTCTTTTTATAGATACAAAGATTTAAGTAAATGCTCTGTTTTATAATAGACAGTATTAACAACATTTACCGGTCTGAATGTCCGAGAAATTTTAATAGAAAATATTCATCCTCCGACAGAAATCGAACCTGTATCCTATCCGGAACCGTAATATAGCCTGATGTGCCTTAACCGACTGGGCCACATAGGATCGTTCGGTTAGCAAGGTCGATTTTAGTGTTTTTAAACTACAATCTTCCATGATTCTCTCACGTACATTCATATCTGCTCGATGCGTATCCAGATGTAAACAAATGACGTCACACATTATGAGGAGGACGAATAATTTCTATGAAAATTTCTCGTACATTTAGGCCGGTAATTGTTGTTAATACTGTTTATTATAAACAGAGCATTTACTTAAATATTTGTATCTATGAAAAGAACGTATAAACATAAAAATGTCTTAAAATAATTGTTGGACTTTGTCCATTTCATAATGTCTATATATATATATATATATATATATATATATATATATATATGTGTGTGTGTGTGTGTGTGTGTGTGTGTGTGTGTGTGTGTGTGTCCTTATTCTCTGGGTCATGAGTCACCTGGTTTGTGGAATGATATATAGTCTTGAATACACGAGACTAAATCTCTTTTTTTTACCATTACATTTTATTCAACTTCTGACTTCATCAATTACTATCGGCAAGTATGCTTGTCCATGGCAATGGACCCTCATCCGGACGTGGACCTTACATTCACATCTGCTATATATGTGAGAAACTGTCTCCTTTCCTTCTCTTTCTTTGTACGGTAAAGACCTGTTGAGTAGATCAGACTAAACGTTGTATTTACAATACAAGCCCCCAAAACTGAATGATTTCAGCAGTACGAATAACTTTTTAAATTAAAAAAAAATTCATGTCACAACTGTTCATAATGAACATTTCGAGTGAATGAGTAATCGGGTAAACCACTCACCAATAATTATCTCCCAAGCAGTAATAAATGGAATATATTCCACTGGTATGGGATGAATTCTGTTGTACTTAATAAAACTCCAAGGACCCGTTGCAGTCGTTTTCATTTATACGTTAATGAAAACAACTTTTGTCTCCTCAGTTTAAAAAAAAAAAATCGAGAAAGCCGACGTTAAAATAACAAATGAAACAGTCGGGAATATAATTTAAAAAAGACGCGCAACAACAAATCAGAAATCAAATCATTCTTGTAATTAAATTAATTAACTTTTTTGCTTTATTTTTGGCCAAAATGTTTTGTCAATAAATATGACGTTTTTATTTCATTTTTTTTTAATTATTTTTCAACTTTTAAGTAGTTGATTCAACAACAACAGGTGAATTTTTGAAGCTGCTAATAAAAATAAAAATTATGGCAAAGCACATTTTTTATTTTTATATATTTTTTAAAAGTTTTAACGAATTTTCAAACTTTCTTTTTCGATATCCGTATTTCATGCTTTCGCCATTTTTATTAACATTTTTTTTTTCATATTTCATTTTTTGCCCATTAATTTCTGCGTTTCTAATTTAGTCTTCTCTTTTCTTCATTTCCATATTTCCTATTATTACACTGCTTTCCTTTTTCATTCTTTATCTTAGACTCGTTTACTTTTCTTCCCATACTCCTTGCTGTTCCTAAGGCGTCATCGATCCATATACTGACCATCTCCAACATCGCTTAGTTTCGATAACACTGTGCAACAAATTTCAAGTTAAAAAAAGTACATACCACATAAGACCTGTTTAAGTGTTAGAAAAGAGTACATTGATACAAAATCTGACCTTCTTTCCCTTAGATGAGGCACCGTTTTCATGTACTTTAAATCATAATTTATTATTATTGGTTATGCATAAAAAACAAAGAACTTTCAGTTTATACAACATTTGTCCTCTTAACCCTCTTGTGTATAGTGTCATCCTCTCTTTCTATATTCCAGCAGTCGTCTGCCAACATGCCAGGGTTCCATTTTCCTTTAAAACGTTTCTCCATCACTGAAATATCCTGATGGAATCTCTCGCCATGTTCATCACTCACATCACCAAGATTTTCCGCAAAGAAGTCCAAATGAGAGTGGAGTACATGAACTTTAAGGGACATGTTACACCCCATATCATGATAATGACGTATTAGATCATTTATAACATAGTCTTATGAACGATATTCTCCAAGGAACTTATCACAAACTTTCTTGAATGACTCAAAGGCAAATTTGTCTTTTTTCTTGAGATGTATGTTGAAAGGTTCATCAAGTACAATTTTTCGAATTTGAGCACTTATGAAGATACCTTCTTTTATTTTAGCTTGACTTAGGGAAGGGAGCTTTTCTGCAAGATATGCAAATGCGAGGGAATCCTTGTCCAGGGCTTTCACAAATTGTTTAAACAAACCAAGTTTAATATGCAAAGGTGGTAAATAACTCTAACTATAGGCGAATATATAAGCGTAATAATTTGAACGTGGTAGAAGCTGACGAGTTCAAAGGTCAAAGTTTGTTTCTATCGTGTGATATGTCTCAAGAGTGGATTTTAATAAAACCGAACAGTCGCTAAAAGTAACCTGTCGAAATATTGTTGATGTAATGTATCTCGGCAAACAGAAAAGGTTTTGTGATTGGAGTTTCCTCCTCTTGACTGATTTGAGAAATCATCTGAACTTCAGGCATCAGGCCGTGGGCCAATTCTTGAACTGTAAAAGCGACATCGATAAAAGAAATAGGTTCCTTTCGATTGGCATAGGATTTCTGAAGATCTATTTCAAATATTTATATGTACACACCCTTATTACAGACCCCCACATTTTTTGCTGTAAGTCGCTAACAATGTCAATATAGTCAAAGATCTAAATTGGAATCCGTCGTCGTCGTCGTCGTCGTCGTCGACATCCGTCCGTCTCGGGAGATGATGGAGTAACGCTGTAGGTGCTAGGCGATGGAGTTACATTGCCTCTGGTGACTATGTAGTCCCTCCAGTGCGCCACGAGCCGGGGCGGGATGTATGGAGAACTAGCGCTGCCGGGACGTCTAGTTCCCCAAAGGAGAGGATGAAACCAATACATTTTTGTACCAGTGCAGCTACAGGAGCTGCCGGAAGGCAGCTCAGAGTGCCGTCCATCCGCCCTTAGGGGCTCCACTTTGGATTTGTGCAGGGTTTACTCCTTAGCCTTTGCTTCTCCCGAAGATTTCCACAAGGCAGCGGAGCTATTTAACCCATAGCTGGGATTTGATTCATGGACACCAGGGTGTGTCGACACACTGGTGGGCCTGCATGCCGCATGTTAAGGGGGCCAAACTCCTCCCCCGTCCCCTGTAGTTTAGCCCAAGTCCTCAAAGTGCTCGGTTGCCATGTGTCGCCACGAGGAGGCACTACATAGGGCTTGCAGATGGAGAGGCTATATACTGGCAGGGGAAGACTTACGCACTTATTGTGTGTCTCACCGGCTGTTGTGATGCGTCTAGTGTGGTAGTCTGTAGTGATAGCTAGTGATGGCTAGCAGCAATGCGAAAAGGGGAGCCGAGTGCGTGCGTACATTCGAATAGAGAGTTGATAAAGGTAGAATATTTTTCTTCCTGATGTTTTGAAACGAAGTGTTATAGATTGATGATTTTTTCCGATTTTCATCCCGATGCAAACTTCAGTAAAAGTCGGACGAATACTTGCACGTACTCACTTATATTAGAACCGTGTCAGTACTCTCGATATATCTGGGAGAAAATTGAGAATATTAAAATACGATGCATGCCGCGCAACATCACGTTAGGCTGTTTCTCATTTAGCAATTAAAGATTCATCCATATACACATTGAGAAGCATATATATGATTAAAATATCGTTTTTACAGTATGTTATATTTATGGATTACAATATCACGAATAGAGCTTATATAATTATTTACATTATTCGGACTATTGTCCTCATCCATAAACCATGTTTATCGCAGCGTAAACTTAAAGGAATCAGCACATATGCTAGGCCACAAAAATCTCCTGAGCCGACCAAGCATAGAAATTAATACAATATGGGAACCAGTAATAAGCATTGGTAAAAATGGTTGCTGAAGACATTAGGTTTATAATACCCAGAAATTCATACACAGATGTCCTCAAGGACCCATGTCACAGTAGATAAAGGCGTTGGTTAGATCAAGTGACCCAAAGAGTGTGAGTTCAATACCGGGTTAAGGCAGTAGAGAACTTTCAGAGGGAAATTAACAGGAGATAACTGATAACTGACATCCATTAAACGTGGCACGTGGAACTAGAACAGTCTACTCCAGTGAGCGAAATAAAGGGTTCAGTTCAACATTTCAACTTGCCGAAACGTCGTGATAAACATGGCGACAAAGATAAGGACAATAGTCCGAATAATGTAAATATAGACAGATATAGAGCTTATATAAATATGAAAGGGAACACTGAGGTCAACACCTATGTTTCATACTTGAACGCAACCTTCAGGCCATGTATACGATAATGAAACTGAAAAGATACGTGAACATTACGAGAATCTAACGTTTCTTCAGGCTAAAATCTGCCAAAAATGCACTACAGCTATAAAATTCAATGTAACGAAAAAGTTCGATTGATTTATCTGGTTCAGCACTCATCAGGGCCAGATACTTGGCTCGGTTCACCAGATAAGTCACAGAACTTTGCATGATCTATTGAACATATGTATGTGTGTAACGTTATGTTAGTATTTCTTTTAGATATGTATTTCTGAAGATCTATTTCAAATATTTAGACGTACACACCCTTATTACAGACCCCCACATTCGAGAAACTATAGATCTTCCATTTTCATACAGCAATGTATCAAAATCTATCTCTAGATGAATAGATAACCGCATATTCGATTTCCTATTAAAAAGCCGGATTATATACTGCAAAAATGTGTAGATATATATACATTCATTTCTGTTTGAGAACTATAAAAACCCTCTACAGACACATATATGTGTGTGTCTGTGTCACACTCTACGAAATGGACAAAAGCCGACAATTATTTTAATATATTTTATTGTTATACGTTATCTATATAGACACACATTTTTTTAGTAAATGCTCTGTTTATAATAAACAGCATTAACAACATTTACCGGCCTGAATGTCCGAGAAATTTTCATTGAAAACATTCGTCTTCCGACAGAAATCGGACCTTATCCTACACGGAACCGTCAAATATAGCGTGGCGTGCTATACCATTTAGTTAAAGAGGAAGCGTCCGGTTAGTAAGGTCGATTTTGCTGCTTTTAAACTACAATTTTTCATGAACGTTCATATTTGCGCGAAGCGTATCTGAACGTAAATATATGACATCACACACTTCGAAATGGACACAGCCGTACAATTATTTTAATATAGTTTATTGTTATACGTTATAGACACAAATATTTAAGTAAACGCTCTGTTTACAATGGACAGTATCAACAACATTAATCAGCCCGTAAATTTTGTTAATACTGTTTATTTGAAACATATCATTTATTTAAATATTGGTACCTATATAAATAACGTATAACAATAATATATATATATATATATATATATATATATATATATATATATATATATATATATATATATATATATATATATGTATATATGTATATATGTATGCAGGTGTGCAGTGAAATAGGAAAGAACACGTTAGGTAGATAATCCGGTGTTCCTTAATATTTAGCTTTATTTTCAAATTATGTTAGGGTTCTCGGCTCTCGCTTTTGAAACATGAGAACTCTTATGTAGCGGAGGAATCATATTTTTAAAAATCTAAAAATATTATTACAATTATATATATATATATATATATATATATATATATATATATATATATATATATATATATGAGTTTCGTTTTAAATGACTGATAATTTAGTGCGCTTACTTTCCTTATGAGCTGTAAGCACAGTATCTTGTCAGTCGTTTTTAAAGGGGAATTTCTGTGCAAATACAATATATATATATATATATATAATTATTTATTTGAATATTACAACATAAATATGTTATAAAATCACGACAAAAGTAGCCATTTTGTTTCAACACTTCTAGTGTCTTATCAAGTGACGATGCAGAATACAGAATAAATATATATATATATTGTTTCGAAAATTATAGGTTCCACACGTACTCCTAATAGTCTTAGAGATAGGTTCGACTTATGTTTAAAAGAAAAGATTAGAACAATAAAATACAATAATCAAAGCCAACTATTAAATCAGACGAATGAATTAATGTTAAGATGTTGATATAAAAACAAATTCAAATTTCCATATGGGTTTAACTTAATGAGCTACCATAATTCCATAATATTCACTCCTCTCCAACTCTTCAAATGTCGACATTTAACTAATTCTAATTTTTCATATTTTATTTTCTCCCTCTATAACCTCTTTACACTCTATTAATTATAATCTATAAACATTGCCCAATTTAATATCTCCCCAACTCTCTTTCCATTGATCTCTTCCATTCTTTCATCGATATATTTTAAATTTACTTTTAGATCCCTTTTTATATCTCTTTTAATTTTAAATTAATATTTCGTTCTTCATATAATCCCAAATTAATGTCATAAGGTTAATATTCGGGTTTCATTTTATACAACTTCTTTTATTTCCAAACTCCCCTGACCACCATTTTGTCTGACTGAAACATTGAAATGTATAATTTCTGTAGTAGTTTTTCGACGAGTTGATGGTTTACCTTTCACAGTTAAATTCTATTTCCCGCCCATTCTTCACTGTATAGAGACGATTTCAGTCCACACCGGGGTTGATAAGGCAGACGACCGATATCTTCGTCTGCCAAAGTAGGCTATTCCCCATATGAGGGGATTTGGGATTTTATTGTTTGTTAATTATGTTGCTCTGTATGAATACATTGAGCTCTTTTTATGAATCAGTTTTAATATTTTATATTACCAGGATCCACTTAGATTATATACCAACTGATTTGTTAGCTTTACCGATTAAATAGGTCAATGTTTGCCCCCTCCTACCTTAATACTAAGTATGATAGTTAGAAATATTAAAGTAAACCCTCTCTAAATTCGATCATGTCTCTCACACTACACCTCATTTCCCTCTCTGTTAAACTACATAAACTTAATACTACCCGTCAAAAGTGTATAGGTTCATTTCAATTTTCATTTATCATTTTTCGTTTAACCGTTTGGAAGTGGAGTCTGATGAGCCAGTGTCCTTTAATAAAGGGCTTGGCGAAATAAATTATTACATGGAGCCTTAAAGTGGTCTGTTTTTCCTTTAAATTATTAGCTCTGGATTTACGTTGAGCTCTCAGGATTTCATCCTTTTTTGGGACTACCTATACGGGTTACCAAATTCTTCTTAGCCTATATATATATATATATACATATATATATATATATATATTATCGCTCTCCCGTCGAACTCGACGTATGAGGGTCAGACAGATCAGTTCCCAGAAACTGAAAGCCTGACAGCCACACAGGATTTGATTATGGTGGTGAAGGCTTTGTGCAGGGCCATACACACTTTTTGGAGGGACGAATACAGGGACCTGGTGCAACGGATGCCACAAGGTCCCCAAACGACCCTCCGCAGGTTTTGAATTCAGAGTTGTCCTTCTCCTAGACCAGTTGCCATCCAAGGCTATAGAACCAAGTCTGTCCTGCTATTTACCCATAGTTGGAGGGAGAAGAAGAGGATTCACACCTTTCCCAAGGGTATTAGCACGTAAGTGAATGTAACGGAATCGACTCTCCGATTCCTCAATCCAAGCCGTTAGCCATTACTCCACCGTGCCTCCTTATATATATTTATTTATTTATTTATATATTTATATTTATATATATATATATACATATACATATATATATACATATATATATGTGTGTGTGTGTGTGTGTGTGTGTGTGTGTGTGTGTGTGTGTGTGTGTGTGTACCTTTTATTACCAAGCAAATCAAAATAGCAATTCTGCAGTCGTGTTATTATCATTCTCATAGACTTAATGACTCAGAATAACGGCAATCGCTACATACTTGGAGACAATTGCTATTTCTACGAGACAATTTGGCATTGAGCATAATGACTGGAGAAGCACATATAAATTATTGAATTAATCACAATTAGTCCGAAATTACATTTATTTTCGTATTTGAGACCTGAATTTAGACGTACATTGAATAGACGCTATCCAACTGACATGAAATTAGCCAGAGAAATGTGAAATACAAGGAAATAGTGAAAAGTTCTTGAAACCAAACCACTTACCAAAATCTAATATTTTACTCATCAAATATAAGAATATGCATTTGGCGTGATTGGGGTCCATTTTTATTATAATTATTATTATTATTTTTATTTTCTTTGATATCTGGCGTTAACACATTTCTTTCCGGTTACCACCCAGGGACCTAAGGTTAGAAATGGTATCATGACACTTTTCACTGCAAAAAAAAAATATTATTACATAGATAATGCCCTTCGTAAAGTGTGGGCTGTACTTGTCAGAATAATTTTTTGTATCTCTTTGAGGCATGGACTTCCAGGGATCCCTTCAATCAGCCGAATGGAATCTTTTCCAACCAGTCCAAGGGCTCCAACTACAACAGGGATTGTTGATGTTCCCATGTGCCACATTTTTGAGATTTCTATTTGAAGGTCTTTGTATTTTGATAGATTTTCGTATATCTCTCAAAGATACATGGCAGTCTGCAGGGACTGTCATATCAATAAGGAGGCACTTATTTTGTTTGTTGTCTTTAATAACAATTAATTATTATTATTATTATTATTATTATTATTATTATTATTATTATTATTATTATTATTATTATTATTATATATGTGTGTGTGGTTTGTGTGTAGTTAAACTCTGTATATCAAGGAGGACCAAAATACCTATTGTAAAAGAGTCATATATAATAAACATAAGATGTTTGAGAGTTGGCCAACATAAAATTCTTCTCTTCGTAGATCGGTAAACTCTGAATTCAAAATCTACAGAAGGTTGTTTGGTGACCTTGTGGCACATAGTGCATCAAATCTCTGTATTCGGTCCTTCAAAAAGTATGGTTGGTTTTGCACAAAGCCTTCACTACTATAATCAGATTATATGTGCTGGTGTCTGGCTGTTGGCTCCTAGGAACTGATTTGCTGATCCTCATACGTCGAATATGACGGGAGAGTCCACTATATATATATATATACATACAGATATATATATATATATATATATATATATATATATATATAATGTAAAGTTTAATTATTTTCAAAGGTGAGCCTAGATATAAATCACTTCGTCTATTTTCAAAATGATGCGAATCATTTTAGACTTTACCAGCCTCCTTATTTCTCCATCGAATATCGATTTGTTTCTACAGATTTTTATAATCACGTTTGTCCTACTTGGTCGAAGATCGTTCAATGGAAATAGATATGGAAGCCCATTGTAGATTATATTTTTCAATCTTTCCTCGTATGTCTCCATAACATTAATGGACAGGCATTTTTTATGTTGCTAGTCTGTACAGCAATATTGGTTTTATGTATCATCAGTCCTTCCATATGCAAATCATAATTTATGGCTCTCAATCTAGTTTTTCAATTAATTTTGCGAAAGTCAAGTACTGTTTAAAATTATTTTCTTATACACGTTTTGATATATATATATATATATATATATATATATATATATATATATATATATATATAGATATATATATATATATATATATATATATATATATATATATATATATATATATATATATATATATATATATATATATATATATATATATATATATATATATATATATATATATATATATATATATATATATATATATATATATATATATATATATATATATATATATATATACATGTGTGTGTAGATTTAATTTGAGATTATAGAGATGAAGCAAACTGATGAATAATTTATATATCTTTATTTATTTTTATATCTTACTCTCACTCTGTATATATATACGGTGGAGTAATGGATAACGGCTTGGATTGAGGAATCGGAGAGCCGAGTTCGAATTCCAGTCGATTCCATTACATTCACGTACGTGCTAATACCTCTTCTTCTCCCTCCAACTATGGGTAAATAGCAGGACAGACTGGGTTCTATAGCCTTGGATGGCAACTGGTCTAGGAGAAGGACAACTCTGAATTCAAAACCTGCGGAGGGTCGTTTGGGGACCTTGTGGCATCCGTTGCACCAGGTCCCTGTATTCGTCCCTCCCTGCACAAAGCCTTCACCACTATAATCAAATCCTGTGTGGCTGTCGGGCTTTCAGTTTCTGGGAACTGATCTGTCTGACCCTCATACGTCGAGTTCGACGGGAGAGCGACAGATATATATATATATATATATATATATATATATATATATATATATATTGTGTTTATTGAGGCAGTAATTGTTCATTAACGCATGTTTCATTAAATAATATAGACAAGTTTTGTCTATTTATTTTAAGTAAGTTCCTTTCGTATTGTCTGATATGCTTAATCACATTATCATTGAAAGACGAAAAGAAAACACCATATTGATACATGTTTAAATCCAATCTAAGCTTTCGGCTTACATAAGCCATTATTAACGATGACAATTTGAATATATCAAGCAACACACGGACGAAACAACAATGATAGTCCGCCCTTGTTGCATGAAAAATTTCAAACCAACGACGAAACCGTGTATACGGGACGCGGAAGCGAAAATCGCGTCGCAGCTCATGACGTCACACATGACCACGCGAGAGTGAAAACACGAAGTACTAAGTATGGGAAGCCGTTGGTATAAACCAATGGCTTCTGTTATAAATTATAGGCATTTAAGAATATTTGTGGAGATTCCATAGTTTATTTTGTTCAGGTTAGGTCTCAAATATTTTATGTATAAAGCTTCAAAGATTTAAAATTTTTGTTTATTGTTTTCATGTTTAAGTATAGTTGTGTTGTCAACAAGGATTTTCCGAACCTGAGTACGCGGCCAGGCATGTTGTTTTAAATGCCTAAAAATGTTAGAGTTATGTGTTCTTAAACTTCTGGACGGCTTTGTATAAATTCATCGTCTTACAAAACCCGGACAGTAACAAGAAAAATGGCTAAATACTTGGGCATAACTCGCAACTGAGATATAAGCCAACAATGTTCACTTGTGAAAGGATTGAGAGCTGACCGGCCAAAACATGTTTTAAAAAACAGGTATAAATGAAGTTATTTTCAAAACCAAATTATTGATTATTAAATGTATTAACCAAAGGCATTGGCATATATGCATGTATCTGGCATTATATCAAATTCTTTCTTAACTCAAATCCATTTTACAAACAAAATTTTCTTTGAAAGAGATTTTATTATACGAATTAATTAACCCGAAAACTACAATATAACAATTTTATTATTCAAAATTTAGGACCGTGTCAATGGTTCGTCTTAAATCTTCGGCACTTTGTCTTAATTAAATGCAGTTTCTGAATATTCTGTATAAGATCAGTATTGGAACAAAACGAATTAACCCGAAACTACAATATAACAAGTTTATTATTCAAAATTTAGTGCCGTATCAACGATACTCCTTACTGCGATTTCATTTAGATAATGAAAATTCTTGATTTAAAATTAAACTAACGAATTTTCTGTGTACCAGGATAAAATATTGTAGAAGTATAGTCACCAACCGAAACTATTTACCAATAACCAATACTGTTCTTTTGTTGGCTCTTTTAGGCAGAGAAGCAAAGTTAGAGGCATATCAAATTGTTTTTATTCAAATAAAATATACAAAATCATCAAATTATGAACATTGTATTATGGCACACCGATATCAATATAAGACCAATCTGGAAATGATTTATCCATTTAATTTTATGGGAAAATAACCTATCACTGGTGTAACGCCTTAGTCCGCCTTAAATAATCATATTTGGTATCGTACAAACGTTTTCTAGAATCTTTTACACTTTCTAAAATAGTCTTCAAAATTCTTTTTAGGTAAAGTTATCAGCCCCATCTCCTTAATTTCTTCCACTCTCTAAATTCTTCTATCGATAATCAAGAGTCACAGGGAAGCAAATCAGGAATATAGAGAAACATGGATGATGCAGTCTATTAAACTAAATGATACGGAAACCAACTTCGTGCTTGGACATTGTGAATGCGACGGTCACGCAGTCCGCAAGTTCATTCAAAATTGCCTCAGTGTCAACTGAATAAATACGCATAACAGGGTTTTTATGCATTCAAATTTAGGTGTCTTTATTAGACATCTGATTACATCAAGACCGCGCAACGAATTCTCAATATATTTAACACTGCTGGATATTTTCCGCACAGACTTCTGATGTATTTACACGTCACAAACTTTACACAATTAATTTTGTTCTTATTTCAGTATCTATATACGCCACCCTTAAAATATTATAAACTTACCTTTTGTTATTTATTGGTGTACATATACCGACAGATAATCGACGAAACTAACCAAATGTCTTGTTTAGGATATGTCACGCGGATTAACAAAGAATTTAGAGTGAAGTTAAGGGTTCTTCCCTTTTACAGATACAATATAGCCTACCTGTCCCAATTTAGTATCTGTCTATAATTCTGAGATGAGGTATTATGTACACTATTTACATTATTCGGACTATTGTCCTCATCTTTGTCGCCATATTTATTACAAAGTTTCGGCCGTTGTACGCTTCGACCTTCTTCAGGTGGTTGGAATATCGAACTGAACCCTTTATTTCGCTCGCTACCCCGGCCGAAACGTTGTAATAAATATGGCGTTTCAAAGATGAGGACAATAGTCCGAATAATGTAAATACTCTTCCAATTTACTTGGAAAGCATAATTTGGCGGAAGGGTAACTGCGTTTACCTACTTAGATTTTTTGAACAACCAAAGCACATCAAGATATTTCAACGATTGTCGTGCCATGAAACTAACCAACCTACAAGATAGAAGTTTGGGAGTTGTTTTGATAAAATGCATCTTATGACAAAGTCAAAAGATATACTTTAAAGATGTTCTATTGTGAACTAGACAAAGCAGATTGTGACTGTATTTACGAAATGCAACCTGATGCGGCAAAAATCTTCTAATGGCGACCCATGAGAGTTCCACTACAGTAGAAATAATTTTTTATGCCTTTATAATTTTTCTTCAAGACAAAAAGAGAAACTCAGTATAAAGCAACAACCTTCTTCGCAAAGAGATACAGAGATCCCCACTGCATTTTCCCGTTGTAAATCTCATCCAATCACTAAAACTAAAAGCTTACAAAGTTTCTTTTCATGCTGAATTCATATTCTATTCTGTTGAAGACTAAAGATAATAAATGCAAAAGGTTAAACTTAGGTCTGACATTTTTATATCGAAAGGCTTAAAACTATTATTAGAGAATGTCAATTTTTAGCCAAATGCCATTTTCCTCCGAGTTCCTCGTACTGCATTCTGACATTCAAATTACAATAAGCATTTTTTCAGAAGACTAATCTTTGGGGTTTGGATAACATACTTTAGTCAAAATGCTCGTCAAGGTCAAGATATTTGCGTTTACTTTTACCAGGCTACTAACAATAATGTTCGATGTTGTAGGCGAAAATGTTTAATTTTTTTCCAAATACACCTTCTGCCAATTTTGGATAACATTATTCATCAAAACCTAGCAGCATGAAAAACAAATGCAGAAAAAAAAATCTAAATTTTAATCAATCAATATATGTGGGACTTCACCTTGTTTTTTAATCTTAATATCAATGGCGTCGTAGATCGGTGTTCAAATGCAGTTAAAGCAGAAATGTTGAATTCTGATCTTCAAAGCAGTAAGCAACTCCCAAACGGTTTGAAGGGCAATTTCGATGGTAGACTACAAAAATTTAGAACTGAATTTAGATGTAAAAATCTTTTATTTTTAATGACAGATTGGTACTTGAATTCACTCTGATAAACGTCTGAATTAATAGTGTCTCCAACATCCACAATTACTGATACTTGATGAAAATGTAGATTGTTACATACACTAATTTCGAAGTTTGAACGGTCAAGAAAAAAAGACTCTTTTCAAGAAATAAAAATCGCAAAGTTTTCCCCCAGCATGACAGAGCTCGTTCACGTTTCTTCGTCGCTCAAAGCAAATAAGGTAATGGAGTTGGTGTGGGGAATTCATCCTTATACTGCGTAAGTGCCCGACTTCTTTTCATGGGATTATATTCTGTTTGGATCAATGCAATATTCTTTATCTCGTCAAGAATTCAATGATATGGAGACGAAATAAAATCATGACTCGGAAGTTTTACATCAAATTCTATACTTATCATGTGTTGTGGATTCCGGGATGAAATCCGATATCAATAAATAACAAACGCCAGGAATGGATAAGGAAAATAAATGTATTAACGTAATAATACAAACTGGTAATACGGGTTAGTAGATCCAGGAATGCGGGTTAGTAGCAATAATATATATATAGTCTTGGTATTGAAGTATCGCGGTATGACACCTTAATGAGTTTAGGTGCTCGTGACGGTGACTCTTGTGCTACCCTCCTCTATTACTACACTGATACGACTCGATTACAGATTACGGGTATTCACTGGTAGTAGTATATGTATACCTCGGGCGAGTCCATCTGTGTGAAAAGGGGAGAGCCCTTATCACTATAAAATTATGAATTATATATTTTATTATTTATGATGATGAGAATATATCCTTGGTACCAGGACATTTAAAAATAAATAAGGAATTAAGTTCATCAGTTTTATTTTCATTTCAAGCTGCAAAACCTTATGAATCGGGGATTTTAAAAATCGTTCCAGCGTTGAACAACTAAATTTGCTAATGGCAGCATGCAGTTTTAAAAAGTACTTTCACCTTCTTTAATATTCGATATTATTTTACGATAAACATATATATATATATATATATATATATATATATATATATATATATATATATATATATATAGGGTGACCCCAAAAAATGGGAACTTTTTAATAATCCAATAAAACCAAGAGTGATGGAAGAAAAATATTTAATTCATAGTAATTGAAACCTTAAAACATGCCATTTAAGAAACAATGATGGAATTTTCATTTTTCATAAATTAAGTGCTGTAGATGGCGTCCTCCTGTACGAATGCATTCTTGAAATCTGCTGTTGAGATTCCTCATTGACTGCTGCAACATCTCAGCTGGGATACTGTGAATTTCATTCTCGTTACTAAAATGGCGAAATGTTTACTTGCTCAAGCTCACTTTCTCGCACTGTTGCCACTTGCTCATGTCTGGCAATACGCAAGTGAACATTGAAGTCAACACTTGGATGAAACAGACTGTGGCCTCTAAGTGTTTTCTTCAATGTTCCCTTTTATATTTACACACGCTCTGTTCCTGATATTGAGCACTTTATCCTATAAATATAGCATACCTTAAGACTATATTTATTAATATATACAGACGGCTCTTACGATCAAGAGGGACACGACGGTGAGGAAGAGTAAAGTTGAACGATCCGTGGAGGAGAGAAAAAGCAATTAAAACACGCACGGAGACGAGAGCACAAGGACCGGTCCATCGATACGCGTAAAATTGCCCTGCCGCGACGCCAACCGAACAAGCGAGCATATATATATATATATATATATATATATATATATATATATATATATATATATATATATATATATATATGCGAGCAAAATACCGCATGGCAAAACTGTCATTATTTCCATAAGGATCAGGACACCTCTGCCTCCTATCATTGTATCCTTGAGATCTCGCTCGAACCAAAATGTCGTTTGTTTTTTATCATTAACTATATTTGGCATAGTGATTGGCATATGCGTGTTTCTGACCATACGGCATTTTCTTTCTTAACTCAAATCCATTTTACAAACAAAATTTTCTTTGAAGGAGATACGAAAGAATTAACCCGAAAACTACGACATAACAATTTTATTATTCAAAATTTAGCGCCGTGCCAGTGACACGTCTTAAATCTTCGGCCCTTTGTCTTAATTAAATGTAGTATCTGAATATTCTGTATAAGATCAGCTTTGAAACAAAACGAATAATTCCGTTATTATTTAATTTTTTGTCGTTTTTTTTTTTAAATGAAACATGACCCGGTACACATGTTAGTACCTCGTATGTACATTCCACGATGTCGTTACTTGCAGATTGACCACAGGTTCTCGATTGGATTTAAACCATGAGAGTTTCCGGGCCAGTCTATTGTACTTTGATTTGCTCACTGATACGGCTTGCCAATGTGTTTAGGCAGCGTTACAATTTTCATACGTTTCCCGAGAGTAACAATCATCGTTGACAATGGCCGTAAGACATCTAAACGGCAGTTGAGACAATAGTTTCTGGGCGTGATGAAAATCTGATGCAGTCACGAATGGCGCAATATTTTTCAAGGCGAAACAAATTTCAACGTACACCCCAAAAATAGATTCATATTACTGCACACCATTGCAAATGACCTAATCTGAGGAAACATAGAAACAGATTACACCCTGTCACTCTAGTGGGTCTAAAACTGACCGTATGCTGAAACAAAGGAAACTAAAGCGATTGTTTCAATTAATTTACACACGGGTATATATATATATATATATATATATATATATATATATATATATATATATATATATATATATATATATATATAAAGAGAGAGAGAGAGTAACTGACTGAGATAGATACACAGCCAACGAATTTTATGTATGTTGATATACTAACAAATTCAACAACACTCATGGACTCTGGTCCAAATTACAACACTGAGGTTTACTCTATGCGATCGGCGAACGATAAGAACTGTGGAGGAACTCGATAAGATTAACAACCTAATTATTAACACGCGGGGTAAAAAGCGGCCCATCCGAGGGGAACAGAGCATGAGCAAAGAAAATCCGCTATGGATGAACTTACTAAGTCCGGTCGATTTTATTCGAATCAAGACTATTTCGAAGAAAACCGAAACAATTTAATTTGGTGCTCGATACCACAATGATAGCTGTGATTCGATTTCATGCGATGTCATCGCTTGATCAATCCTCAAATATTGCCAATGCTGTTTTGGGTTTTAGTCCTGCTGGAATGTTAAGTTATGACAACGTTGAGTGTCTCTTGCATTTCACACAATTTACATGACTACACCTACACGCCAGCAAAGTTCACATATTCAATAGCCTTTACTCAGCTCTAATATAGCCATTGTTTTTCTTCAAAACATACAGTCTAAACTTGCCCCGGGTACTTTCACACGATGTACTCCTTTTAAGAATATTACAACTTACTTTAGGGTATATACCTTATTCATTCTTAATTTCCCAATAGTTAGCTGAGAGTGCTGTACGGTTATCAAATTTTCTCAAAGAAAGACTATGATTGTTACATCATTTTCCTCTCATTTTAATATATATATATATATCATAAGGGAACAATTTATACGAAGAATTAATTAGCAGTGCTAATGTAATTAACAAATAGCATAAATTAAACAACATATTTCGATCTACACACATCTCGCCTTAGTGTTTGCCTATGTATGGGAAAATTACGCCCTAAAGATGACAATTTGAAATTGTCGAAAGTATATAGAATATGTCATCCATCTGACAACAACTCGGATATAAAGAACTTATTATTCAAGGAATTGATAGTGAGTTAATATCTCATTAAGTTTTGTTAGCGAAGTGATTTCGCCATTAGTCACATTAACATTGCTAAATAATTCTTTGTATAAATAGTTTCTTTATGATATAAAGACACTCTAATATATATATATATATATATATATATATATATATATATATATATATATATATATATATATATATACATATATATATATAAAAGCGAACATAGAAGTCAACACTTAGAGGAGACAGTCTGTTTCATGCTAAATGCAATCGTCAGGCACTTGAGTTGCCTGACGATTGCATCTAGCATGAAACAGACTGTCGCCTCTAAGTGTTGACTTCTATGTTCACTTTTATATTTGCACACGCTCTATCTCTGATATTGAGCACTTTATCCCATAAATATAGCACACTTTAAGACTATATTTCTTCATATATATATATATATATATATATATATATATATATATATATATATATATATATATATATATATATCAGTAATTCCGTAGCTTATTAAAAAGAAATTTTTATTTAAACTGTCAGGCATCAAGCTACGGACTTATTAGTCAAAAATTAGAAATACAAATCTGTAGTTAACATCAACAATTTAGCAAGCTTTCTTATAAATATACATAAATGAAATTCATTTTTCTCAGGAATTATGAAATGTTATTTTCACTGCATTCAATTGTCGAGATTTTTTCACTTTTCTGAATAGGTTTTCGTGTTATTGTTTCTTGCAGAACGTGACATATTATTCGTATCGGGGTCGGTTCTCCGAATCAACTGTGTTAGTAACCATTCACAAAAGTGGAATCAGTCCACGGGGGAAACAGACGTGGCAGAGAGAACTCTTGAGCATTCCCACAGTCCCACCTTCACACCTGCGAGGATGCAAGATAATTGATGTGCAGTACTGTCTTGAGGTAAGTCCACCTGTTCAGCATTCTTTTGAACTTGATCTGTTGCTCCGATTAATCGCTACCTTCATTTTGTTAACCTTCAGACATTGTTAGTTGTTCAGTTGATTTTATGACCTGACAAACCTTGTTGAGTTTTTTTTAACCCTTTGAGCCCTGCGTTCCTGAACAATTATAACCCTTCTACCTGAGCTCATGAGACAAAATTTGCAAATAATTCGTATGAAATGTTTCACGGTAGATATAAAAATACTTACAAGTGTTTATCTGGTGGCTGGGCATTAAGTCATTTTTCTCTACCACTGTTTTAACCAGTGGTTGGGCATTACGTCATTTTAAAGCGGTAGTCAGGGCTCCAAGGGTTAAATAAAATATCTTTCCGTCTATTATCATTTTATTGTAATCCGTCTAAAAGCATAATTTTAAATTATAAGATCGAAGTTTATATATAAATATTCTTACAAATATTCTGTTTATAAATTATTTTTTTAATTATTTTTTTACTGAATTTGAGATTGTCTGGAACAAGGATACAGCAGAGGAGTAACCAGTGATAATTGAACCAACTAAAGCTCAAGGGGGGAGTTGTTTAGGTGTTGTTAATTTCTCTTCCTATTTTCACTGTTTAAGATGTATTTTATATTTGTGTTTTTATTTTAATAATAAGGAGCGTTCGTTCTGAGATTTGGATGTTGAATACGGCTAGAATTTGACCTGTCAAACCTTGTTGAGTTATTTAACCCTTTGAGCCCTGTGTTCCTGAACAATTTTAATCCTTTTACCTGAGCTCCTGAGACAAAATTCGCAAATAATTGGTATATAATGTTTCACGGTAGATACAAAAATAGTTACAAGTGTATACCGGTAGCAGGACATTACGTCATTTTCCTCTACCTCCGGATTGGTCAGGGCTCAAAAGGTTAATGTCAAATTATATATGGCGGACAAGTGATAATAGTATGGTTTGCAGATTAATCACACTACCAATTTTCCTACGCCGAAACCGCCTTGTACAGACATTTGTTCGCTTAAACAATATCAAAACGCATATACTCGTCTTGACTCTCATACAATGATTTAAACAATTTTCATATTTTATGGCGGCATTTTTAGATTAAGAGTGATTGTTACAATATTCCATTGTCGACTTCATTCTACAATCCCCAGTGAAATAACGGATTAGGCACAACACTCGAGGAAAAGATGAATGAAAGAACCAGCGGACATGTTTGTATCTGACAACTTCCTCAGTAGACCAAGCATAGAGATAAACACCAGCTATGTAATGAGGAAGGAGTCCTCATTACGTTCCCAAACATTTCAACTGCCTCTTCCTGGTATTAAGTATAAGTTTCCTTTTTGTTTCTATTTTCGCTAAAACCTCGTCCTTGCTCACACGTTCGGCCCGTGGTATCCTCAGCATCTTTCTGTAGAACCACATTTCTGTTTCTTCAAGTCTCTTTTTCATGTTTGAGGAGATTGTCCAGAATTCACAGCAGTATAGGGGGATAGATCTCAGGTAACAGTTCAGTACACATTTCTTTGTTTTTAATGAAGTGTTTCTGTCTCTTGCAGTTTCGGCCGTTGTACGCTCCGGTCTTCTTCAGGTGGTTGGAATATCAAACTGAACGCTTTATTTCGCTCGCTGGGGTAGACTGTTCTAGTTCCACGTGCCATGTCTAATGGATTTCACTTATCAGTTATCTCCTGTTAATTCACCTCTCCAAGTTCTCCACTGCCTTAACCAGGTATTGAACTCACAACTCTTTGGATCTTGTCACTAGATCTAACCAACGCCTTTATCCACTGTGCCCTGCGTCCTTAAAGACACATGGCAAGTGGAATTAAAACAGTCTACCCCAGCGAACGAAATAAAGGGTTCAGTTCGACATTCCAACCACCTGAAGAAGGCCGGAGCGTACAACAGCCGAAACGTTGTGATAAATATGGCAACAAAGATGAGGACAATAGTCTGAATAATGTAAATAGTGTACATAATACCTCATCTCAGAAATATAGACTGATACGGAAGAATGCGGTAGGAAGAGAATTTAAAGCGGGAGATGAAGTTCTTGTATTGTTGCCGATGAAGACCCATCCTCTCAAAGCTCAATGACCATATAAAGTAGTGACCATATAAAGTAGTGACCTTATAAAGTAGTGACCATATAAAGTAGTTTGGAAAATCAGTGACCTGAACTATATCCTTAGCACGCCAGATGGTCGAAAGAAGACGCAGAATTTTCACATAAATATGTTGAAGCCATATTTTAGAAGGAGTGAGGAGACAACACTTTTGGCTGCCTGTAAATCGAATGAGAGATGGTTAGTTGAAAATCATCAGAACTGTGGTGTGAATCGCAGGTCATCACCTAAGCCGAGAAGTTGGGAAATCTTAGCTAATCGGGAAACCGAAACTAGGTCACCTACCATCAACGGAAAGGGACGAAAGGATGGTTAACAGTTACTTAAGACAACAGCAGCACAACAGGAAGTGAACGTAGTGGAGGCGAGACCTGTGAAACAGGAACCTTACCGAATGAACCCACAGAAAGCGAATCTCATGAAACAAGAAATAACAGTATATGCTAGAAAATGGGATCATCGAATCCAGTTGCAGTGGATGGGCATCTCCATGTCTACTTGTAGATACGGTGGATGGATCCGTCCGATTTTGTATAGACTACAGAAAGATAAATCAATTGACGAGGACGCCTATCCCATCCCACGACTGGATGATCGCATTGATAGGATCGGAAAGGCAATGTACATCACAATATGCGACTTATTGAAGGGATATTGCGATGTTCCCTTGTCCGAAAGGTCTCAAACAGGTATCGACCTTTGTAACTACAAGGGGTGGGGGTAGTTTTCAATATTGTGTTACGCCCTTTGACATGAAAAACTCTCAAACCACGTTTGCACGAATGATGAACCAGTGTTTGCGTGACGTCGAATGGACGATATAGTGGTGTATATTGACTCATGGGAGGAACACATATCGACATTGGAGAAAGTATTTCATAGGCCCAGAGATGACAATATCGCTATCCACTTGATCAAAAGTGAATTTGGTCAAGCTACAGTGAAACACTTCGGGCATGTGATTGGATACGGGAAGATATCGCCCCAGAGCGTATAGTTTCAAAGCATTCTAGATTACCCCAACCCAAAAGGTGTGCAGGAAGTCGGGAGATTTGTGGGCATGGCTGGCTATTACAGGAAATTTTGTCCTCGCTTCTCAGAGATCGCCTCACCCTTGACTAAGTTGCTTAAGAAGGAATGTAAATTCGTGAAGTCATAGAATGTCAAGCAGCATAATCTGGGCGTTGGTCTCGAAAAGGACCCTCCAATCTGTTGTTGACTGAGGCAAGAAATGGCTGGATAACTTTAATGCCTCAAAATCAAAACTGCTCTCTTTTCCCCACCACAGAGAACCCTCCCTGTTTTCCCAGTAGAATGTCTGATGAACCAACAGAAAGTGAATCTCATGAAACAAGAAATAACAGTATATGCTAGAAAATGGGATCATCGAATCCAGTTGCAGTGAATGTAAATAGTGTAGATAATACCTCATCTCAGAAATATAGACAGAAACTGGAACTGAGTTATTTATGTCTAGAAAATGTGCAGCTAATTAATATCAACAAAAATAGCCTACTTTGAAATATAACGATTGACCGCCACTTTATATTACTCTCTTTGGAACATAACACACACATCGTAGTATCCTTTTCATTTTTACAGATTTTTAAGTGTTGTCTAATGGATAGTACAACAAAATGAGAAATAAGAAAGTGGGGGTCGAATTCCAGTCGAGTTCGTTAAATTTCATTTATGCGCACACTCTCGGAAAAGCTATCAATATATATTCCTCCCCTATTTGTGGGTTAAATAATCACGAAGATGGAATCCGCATCCTTGGTTGGTAACCAGTCTAGAAGAAGGATACATCTTAATTCAAATTCATATACACTATGCAGCTTATCAGAGGATTGCAGAGTTCAAAATGACTATGTTATCGTCTACGGACGGCCATTATTGGATGGTTTCATTTTTATAAACACTTTGCAAAGTCCTACTTTCAGCACTCCCATAAGCTGCCATCTCGAGTTCTCCTTAATATAGTCCATAGTTGGAAAATTTTGAAATTACCTCCTTTTTCAACATAGCCAAATACCCCAGCACAAGACTTCACTAACCTACTCACTCAGGTCACTGTGAATGTTATTGTCACTTGAGCTCACTCATTAGTGTTTTATTACTAACTGGGTAACCCAACAGTAGAGTTTCTGTTCATACATACAGAGTAGGTTTCTTGTGATTGTTTGCCAAGTTGCATCAAAGCCCAACAATCAGTTGAAGATTACAATGTGATTGCTAGTTTTTGAACAGACTAATAAGACATCTCGATTAATACAAAATTCAATACTACTTTGTCCACCAAATATCTCGATTAAAACAAAGTTCAGTACTTCTTTACTCACCAGATATCTTGATTAAAACAATGTACTGTACTTCTTTACATTCCAGATACCACGATTAAAACAAAGTTCCGTACTACTTTACTCACCAGATATCTTGATAGAAAACAAAGTTCTGTATTCCTTTACTCTACAGATTGCTTCTTCCTACATTTACAGTGATTATTACACATTCATATCCACTTTCAACCTAAATATGTAAATACATGCAGAAATTATAATTTGAAGAAATCTCATTTGCAACATTATATTTACTAGTGCCGACTATATAGTAGTTAGTATGCAAGAGGCCGCTAAGATCTTTCTTTAAACAACTTTT